>OX596365.1:8125000-8750000 GCA_951394395.1 Colostygia pectinataria | reverse complement strand
CAAGTATATATACAAGAGACTCACCCCATTCCGACCGCAATCTACTAGCGCCGTGTCGTCTCCGCCTTTTGCTCATTCGCCTTAAGTAGCGCTCTTGATGTGTGACAGACCTTAATTAAGTAAGATGTTCTTCTGTAAATAAATGGCTTTGGATTTTCACGATCTATTTTACGATCTGGTAAATAGACTAGAGTAAATATCTTACGACAAATAGACTGACATAGATAACTCTATTCTATTTCTATTGTAGCCCATATCGTCCCACTGTAGGGCAAAGGCCTCCCTCCCTTTCTTCCACACTTCTCGATCTTTGGCTACTGTAGGTTTCTTTAAGGTGCGTATCGAGATCGTCCCGCCATCTTCTCCGAGGTCTACCGCGACGACGTCTGGTTTGAGGGACCAAATCAGATGTAATTTTGGCCCAAAGATCTTCCGGCATACGAGCCACGTATTGCTATTCGGAAATTAAGCTTACTTGAGACTTACTAAGAAATCGTGAAGCAGGCCTTTAAAAGTGAATAATGGCTACCGTGAAATCCGTGTATACTATTTTTTGTCCCACAGCTGGGCTGGGTATTTTGTAAAGTCTTCCACTTTATAAGGTACTTAGCAGTCTTTTACCACTATTAATGAATCCAGATCATTTCGCCTAAACCTCAGCCTTCTGTTCAAAAGCTTTGAATTTTAGTTCCGTCGTATTGTATTTCCTTGTCATTTTATGTCAATGAACAAGGTTGAGAGCAAGATTAAAAAGAAAAATTAACAGACAGTTCATAGAAGATTATGAATAGATTTGAAATGTAATGTAAAATGATAGTGAGTAAGAAGGCCCATAAACATAACCTATGTAGTTTTAGTTTTAGTCTAATAATCCTAATATTAAGTATAAATGCGAAAGTCTGTGTGTATGTTTGTTACCACGTATCTCCGTGACGACTTAACCGATTCCAATGAAATTTGGAATGTAGACGGTTTGAGTTCTAGAATAATACATATAAACTTTTACTTGTACTGTGGGATGGTTTAAAATGGAAAAACCGCTGTGAAACCGCACGGGGTTCGTTTGCTATAAACAAAGAATTAAAAACCACTTTTCCAAGCGATCTATATCCGCATCGAAATACTAGGTAACTAGATTAGCCGCGGTTTGTGCGCTCAAATAAAATTGCAATCTGCATAGAAGCTAAGCATCAGTTCGAAAACAAGTTGAGTAGTATAGAACTCGTCCGGGGAAGAACTAGCTACCACCATAACTATTTCTGCCGCTAAGCAGTAATGCGCACTGCTGTGTTCAGGTTAGTTTCTAAAGGTTATGCTTCCGGTGGAATTAAAGGCACATGTAACTTTCTATCTACGTTTAAGAGTGGTGACGTGCAAGTTTACCTCTGGAATCGAGTAGTAGAGTTCTTTGTGATAGAGCTCGTCCGGGGAAGGACTACCACCATACCTATTTCTGCCGCCAAGCAGTAATGCTCGCATTGCTGTGTTCCGCTGTGAAGGGTATGGTTTCCGGTGAAATTACTGGCACATGAGGCTTTCGATCTTAGCCTCAAGGTGGCAACCCGCGAGTGATACCTCTGGTATTGCAAGCGTCCATAGGCTGCGGTAACTGCTTACCATCTTGTGGGCCGTACGCTTGGTTGCCACTTCAGTTGTATAAAAAAAAAAAAATTACCAGTTGTTCTGCAAAAAGTTATCCCGCAACCAAAAAAAATGTAAATAGTTTAAAATGAAAAAAAGAACCATCGAAATTGGATTTCAGCGGCAATATCCAGCTGCCCCGTTTTTGGCCCATTTTCCACCTTTGGACTCTCTTTCACTCTGTTCCATCTAAAATTTCCAACAACAAAAAAATATTTATGTCAAAAACCTGTATAACATGTTTCGTCAAAATTAACAAGGAAAGGAGAACCAATAAACTGACAGTCTGCCGAGAGGCGTAATATCATGACAGCCTTCTAATGTTCCCCTTGTTGGGACACACACCGTGATTATTATGCCCGTAACCAAGAAATAGAAATAGAAATAAAATTATTGTTATAGGTGAAACACGTAAAATATAGTACAATTTAAATACATAGATTAAGTGAACAGGCTATGACTCTTCATTTATTTGATTGACAATGTTCTTAAACCTACCTATTCGTTCGCTTTAAAGAGTACTTTTTAAGTAGTAGTAGTAGTAGTACTTTTCAAGTACTTTTTATATCGTAACTCGTGCTAGCCCTCCTATTCCGAAGCGCAGCGCAATAAACCTCAAAGAGATATTTTTAAATCGAACTTAAATGCAATTTAAAGATGCAATAGACTCATTAATGGCAATCCCATCTCGGCCTGGCACTGACATCTCGATTTGCATCGCTCTAACGCGGACATCACAGGAACGGACTCAGGACTGAGTTAAAATAGAGCAGGGGGCAAATCTCGCAAAACTCGTTTGACATTGTAAACGTTAACGTATCGTCCAACTGAGTGTTGTGTCCAAATGTGTGAATTTGTATGGAATTTGGTAGTTAATTTAACGCACAGACGGTTGAAGCGTTTTTGTTTTTACACCATGTAATGTAAAATAAAAAAAAATGTGCATAGAATAACTTTTATATTTTTCAGACCCGCTCTGAAGCCGCCTCTGGACCATCGCTAACTCCAATTTATATCTAGTCTCGTCTGACTTATTAATCTCGGGCTTTGAAGGCTCAAATACCTCTTAGCTTTCATAGTTTCTGTATAAAGACTTTAATTACTGTTCTTACTTTACTTAGCTCTATATTTTGGCTAAGAAAATCATAATAAAGGTGCTTCAAAGATGTGCTCATAGCGTAGCGTCGTTATTAAAATATCAACCAAGTAAGCGGTGCTGCTTAATCAAACAAAAATCTGGTAAGTGGAAAATTAAACTTTTTTTTTATACTACTAATGTGGTAACTAAGCATACGGATCACTTGATGATCAGCGGTTACCGTAGCCTATGTACGCATGCAAAATCATAGATATCACTTGCGTGTTACCACCCTGAGACGTTAGATGGAAAGTCTCATGTGCCTGTAATTTCACCGGAAACCATACCCTTCGAACCGGAACACAGAAATGCGAGCATTACTGCTTGGCAGTAGAAATAGATATGGCGGTAGTCCTTCCCCGGACGAGCTCTATCACAAAGAACTCTACTACTCTTAATAATAATCATCCTAGCCGGTTTCGGCTACAGGGACTTGGCATTTCTGAAAATAAACTCTATCACGGGTCAGCATAACCATTTATTTGGCAAACTGTACTGATCTCATTCAGTTTCGTACCGGTCAAAGACATCATTATCTTATCGGCCAATCAAATAACTACAAGTAGGTAGTAGTACATAATAGAGGGTAAATCAAACAAATTGCCATAATTATTGTAGTTATTTAAAGAAAAAAACACTTAGCAAGGTTATGAAATTATAGTTTCGTACGTATACTTTCACTTTGCATTCTAGATCAAAAGCAAAGTTTTATTTTAAACTCTAAACTTTGAGCGCTTTTTTCTTGACACCGCGTTTTTGGACAAAATTAGACATAGACTAAAGAGTGCCACGACTGATTTTGATCATTCACCATCCACTGGCTTCGGAAATCATCCTACCCTTTATTTTCAGCAATTATTGTTTCTGCAAGCTATTTGGCTTGTCCTCCGCCATCTTGCATAATCTAAGCTAATACTCGAAGTTATGCAGTTTCAAAATTTGAGACGTTCGTGCCAGAGAAGTCTGAGATAAATTAAATTAATTAAATAATGCTGGACAATCCACACAGCATCATCTATCCCCAAGGTAAGCTGCTGTTAAACAGAGCTGTATTATGGGTACTAGATGACTGATACAAGTAATACAATACAATACATAGATATATATTTTTTATTATATATAGAAAATACCCAGAACAAATATTTGTAGATCGTACAAACATTTGACTCGAAGCGGGAATCGAACCGGCAACTTCCGCGTCGCAGTCGGACCTGCACCAGCTGCGCCACATCGATCGTCAAAAGTTATTTAGTTCGTCTTTATTCTTCAGCGAAAATTATAAGTTTCAAACGCATACACTATATTATTATGCCTGTATCTGGTAGATATATAAGCAGAGATCACGAATTTTCACTTGCTACTTGATCAGATCATGACATATCTCTTTTATTTCATTCACTCTCATCAGATTCATATGTCGGTTTAGGGTACTTTTCACCAGTCTCACTTAAAAGTTTAACCATTGAAATTAACTAATTTCGTATGAAAATGTCGGGGTTCCGGCATCACCTGTACGCACTTACTTAAAGTTTATACGATTTGTCGTAAATTAATAAATGAATAGGGCAAGGGATGGTCGCCGGGCCCTTAAATTAACGCTACAATATGTAAGGGGTACTTACCCTTGAGTTGAAGGTTACTGAATAAACACTGTTGGATTTCGCAACCAACACTTTAACAAGTTGTTACCGTTTTAACTAATTATTGGCTAATGAAAGAAACTAATATATTTCATTAGTCTTTGCCTAATGCTTCCTTGACTCATCATCATTTTGGTGTGTGATTTATTGTCTTAAGTTCATGTCTTCATTCAATAATAAAATGTCATACGTAATTAGGAAGATTTATTTTCGGTTTTTACTTAGGTTTCTTTAGCAGATACAATATGTATACAGTGTGAGTATCTTGTCGTGTCGCACTTGTCGCAGAAACTGCTGCTGCTACTCGCAGGCGCCACTGAAAACCAGCGCTACAAATAGGCACTATTCCAATCTGTAGCAAATGCTGAGAGGTTGCCATTTTTTCGTTACGTTAATTTAGTTTATTTGTTTTACTATTTTTATGTTATAAGTGTGGCCAAAAATAAATAAAAAATAAATATTAAATTTTTGCGTAGTACAATTTATTTTACTTTAATAAGGAACTTGTAAAAAGTTTGCATTACAGTCGTTAAAATTCTAAAACCATTTTGACAGTACAACTTAATAATTAACCATTTTAGAAATATTTTTAAAACGTTAAGTGAGTGTATCTGACCTAGTCTCGATCGTGGGTGACTAACCTCTTATCAGCGGAGGATATCAATGACCTTTTAATGAATACTCTTCTATATATCTCATATAATATCTAACGTAACATATTTTATTAAAAGTATGACATTAATGTGAAATGCATGCATTTGATTAGACATTAAGTAAGTGCTTATTAATTATAAAACTTTATTATTGTAATCAAAAATTTACATATCTAAGTGCATGTACCATGTCGAAAGATAAATAAAAAAAAACTTTAATTTGATGGTTTCAATAACCACTGGTTATTATTATGGTAAACATCGGGTTGAAGACTGACTATTAAGCTTGCCTCAACGTTTCCTGGCATAGGGTTGGATTTAAACAAAGCCTGTGTTCTGTCCGACCCTAGAATAAAAGCTGCTTTACCTATTTTAAAGTTTTATAAGCACCAACCTGGTTTTTATAATATGATTTTTAAAACTGCATAGAATAAAGTTCAAAATTAAAAGATGGAATGTTCTAGCCGATATCAAAAAAGGAGGTAGTTCTCAGTAATTCGTCTGTATGTTATGTTTTTTTGTATGTTTGTTACGCGATTTCTCCACCAATTATGAATTGATTTTGATTATTATTATTTTGTTTGCTAAGTAAATTTTAGGAATAGATTCCATTTAAATTTCATCGAAATCGGTTCAGTGCTTTATGAATAAATCATAAAAAAACGTGTCAATAACATCGTCGCGACTCACCACTGCTGAAATTTTTTTTTAACTTGAAGTGTTTTTCTAAAAATTAATTATTGTGTATGCTTATTCCCACTAAACTCCGTAACGTAATTTTTTATGTTGGATTTCTTTTTCTTTTTAATTTAATTTTCTCTTCCGTGGACAACGTATCGTCCAGCTGTCAATTTGTCCCATACAAATTGAGAACTGAAGGCGAATCACAAAAAACTCGTTTGACAGTGTAAACGTCAAGATGTCAATTTGTGGGTTTTCAGTAGTTATTTACGCACAAAAGAAGCGCTGTATAAATTCCATACAAATTGACAGCTGGATCGTGGCAAATATACATAAGGCATAAGTCCGTGACCTCTAAATAATATCAGAGTATTCTCAGATAAGCTGAACCACAATCATTATCACGATATATCGTTGTTCACTAGATAGACCTACTGAATACAAGCAATAGTGTAAAATTAAACATTATCAAATAATAATTTTGAATGTACTTCAGTAAAACTAGCGGTGTATATACAACATAACCAAACGCAAACACTATTAAAATGAGAGCTTGGTATAGTTCGTATTTTCAAAATAGCGGAGATAGTTTATGACGGGTTTCTATAATACAAGAGCGGCCGTGTTATATCTCATATTCATATTCATTTATTCTGCACAATGTACATTTAGCTTAGGTCTAAAATAATGTAGCTGCAAGTGAGTACATGAACCCTGTTAGGGCGTTGCAGGTAGTAACTAGTTATAGGTTAAATAAATAATACAATTTCAATATGTCAATAATACACAATTTAACAATTCAAATAATAATTATGAGGTATTAGTGTTAAAAATGTCAAGCGAATCTATCTTCAGGAGTCTATCTAATCCTAGTTTAAGTTCGTTTGTTAAAAATAAAGTAAAAAATAATAAAAATGTCATAGTTATTTAAGTCAAGGCGTGTTTGTGTACTGCACTCATAATTAATAAATAAATGTTGTCAATGTTCAATGTCAAAAAAGTAGTAGGTATGTCAAATATTTCACATATTTTTTCCTCGTAACTAACTTATTTATAACTTGTAGTCAAAATCTTAAGATAACTGCTATCTAGAGTCGTGAGGTGACTGATAATCATTAATGAGTTTTTCATCCCACCAATGATTTTTTATAAACTACTGTTAAACTTAGCTTAAATCTGTTAGTAGAATTAAAAGCTATAGTGATTAGAAATCGTTATAAATATATTTAATGATTTAAGTATGGGAGAGAATGGAGGCTTTTGCCCTGCAGTGGCTTATATTAAAAATTATACTTAATAATAATAGGAATAATTATAGGTAAGTATAAATTTTTTTTGTCATTTGCAAAGAAAACAAAGAAAGCTTTTAAATGATCGCTAATAATAAAAAATATCTATCTATGTATTGTATTGTATTAATTATATCAGTCATCTAGTACCCATAATACAAGTTCTGCTTAACTTGGGGCTAGATGATGTTGTGTGGATTGTCCAGCATTATTTATTTATATATATAGAACGATAAATTTTACGAACGTCACATTACATTCATCGCTTTTCAGGACCAAGGGTTTAAGATATAATTTAAATTGCCTCATTTTAAGCTCAATGTGTCGTTTATGGCGACTGTACTAAACTTTAATAGTTAGTGTGTAGGTGCTTAAAGGTTGACGCAGACTTATCGACTCTCAAACAGATAAACCTCGGCTCAACTTTGCGTTAAAAAAATTTAATGAAACTCCGTACTGATATCTATCAGAATCGTATAGGTACTATATACCGCGGCACAGCATTGCCCACGAACGGTTAGGAACTAACACATCAGGATCGGAAAGCGGGGGTCACCACCACTATGTACACTACACCAGATAATTGATTGATACAGGCGTTACTTAGACAAAATCCATTTTATGATAAAAAATAAAACTTCGTGGAACACGTCGCGACGTGTTGATATTTTTCTTTTAAGGTTGACCTTAGGTTGACATTGTGACCTTATTAGTTTAAATGTTAAGCGGAATAGTACTAGAGATTTTTCATCTGTTTTTTTTTATACAATAAAAGTGGCAACCAAGCGCACGACCCACAAGATGGTAAGCGGTTACCGCAGCCTACAGACGCTTGCAATACCACTCACGGGTTGCCACCCTGAGACGTAGTTCGAAAGTCTCATGTGCCTGTAATTTCACCGGAAACCATACCCTTCGAACCGAACACAGCAATGCAAGCATTACTACTTGGCGGCAGAAATAGGTATGGTGGTAGTCCTTCCCCGGACGAGCTCTATTACAAAGAACTTTACTACTTTTACACTGCACTAGTTAATAAAGTTAGTTCGTATGAGTTAGTAGCTACTGAAAGCGAAGTAAATAGGCTGCTTGAAGGCCACCGTCATGATCTAACAACTATGAAAACCGAAACCGACAGTTTAAAGTGCCCTACGCAGCACGAAAGCGAGTTAAAGAAATCGCCTGTGAAAAAGGTAATAAACTGAATTCTCCAATATTATTCCCCCAATATGCAAACAACTAACAATCCACAGTCTATTGTATTCAAACCACGTAGGGTTGCCCCTCCACCCCTCACAAATCTAAGCACCTTTTCACATGTAACCGGTCGTGGCTTTGCTGACTTACGGCTCATACTCACAAGTCCCGTAATTGATGTATCGTCAAAAAAAACTAAAGAAAAAGCTTTTATGCCGTTTCGTCATTTTTCACGATTATTAGCCGTAAAAAATGCCAGATTCTTCTAGGCTGTGGCGTGTGGAACTGGCGTAAATCTTAAAGACTTTTCAAAATAGGACGGGCGTATAGCAGTTCGTGCGCATTTTTGTTTTCATATATTTTCTTTTTGTCATTTGCAAATACCTGTCAATGTAAAAAGGCACTAAATGTCCGTAAGCCGGGAATTAAAATTCCGCATGCGGAACATTTACCAATTGTCTACACAAAATATTTCCCTAATTATGTCAGTCGGTCTGCTGTTTTTATTATGGCTAAAGTGAGAGGATTGAGCGATTTTTTTAAGCCGCTCAAATTTATCCAATCAGTTTGTTTGTGAAAATTGCCTTTATTTATAGTAATTGGCTTTCTTTTAACCAAAGTTGTAAAATAAAGCCAAACTTAAAATAAGGAAAATCAAAAATTGAAAAACTGATGTTCAGACAATTAATTATTATTATCCTACCAAAAATATTTTCATGTAAAAAGTTGCCAAGGCGAGACCATGACGCACTGTTGAAAAAGTTATCAGATCTTATGTAGAGCCAAGCTTCTAACTCACAAACTCTTTGAATATAATGTATAAATGAATATTTTCAGCAGGTACATAAATAACAATATTTTTATATTACGAATATTTTGATCTAAATAATTAAGTAAGTATTTGAAACACGTTTGTGAGTCTGTCCTGTGTAGTACCACTCTACACTCAAACGTAATGAATGTACACGATGAGGCAGGAATTTTAATTATGTATGCCAAATTGTCATTAGGTCTGACAATCATAATACTCGTAATTATGGCATCTGAAATTGTGAATTTGATAATTCAACTCACAATTATCATGCTGTTGAGTTGTTTATACGTTTTAAAAATAATAACTAAAAAGCTGACACAACAAGTCACAATCATTTATTTATGGCTAAAAATAGTTTCTAACAATGGTAATGTTTTTTAAATGTTTTCGAAAATAAAGTAAGTTTAAAACGGCCCCCCAACTCGATGAATCGATGACATTAAAGTAGATACAGGAAGTCGGTAGAGGTGAGCACAGAACGCTTTGGGGGAGGTTTATGTCCCTATGTCCAGCAGTAGACGTCTGTGATGGTGATGATGACGAATGTTTTTACCCTTTACGCATTGCTGTGTTCCGGTTCGAAGGGTATGGTTTCCGGTGAAATTACAGGCACATGAGACTTTCCATCTAACGTCTCAGGGTGGTAACACGCAAGTTATATCTAGGATATTGCATGCGTACATAGGCTACGGTAACTGCTGACCATCAAGTAGGCCGTACGCATGGTTGTCACTTGGTAGTGGTATAAAAAAAAACATTTTTAATCTAAAATGACAGTGAATAAAATACAGTAGAATTGAATAGACAGGAAAAGACTTTGATTATGTCCCTGACACCGGTCTGACCTGGTACTTTAAAAAAACATAGAATAGAATAGACATATAATTTAGTTTGAAAAAGCTCCATCCGATATAATTTATCACGTGTCTCCTACCTGTTTTATAGCTCGCAAAAGCTTTATATTCGGGTATCTAGCAGAACGTTAAAAACAAACATAAACAAAATAAGCAAAACTTAATAGCCAAGTGTGATTGAAAAGTATAAACCAATAAAGTGGGAGTCGGTGCATTAAGTGAATTTGCCCATAAATCTTCGGCGTCAGTGGTTCGTTCAACCAGGAGCTACGAAATAATTTTCTATGGAGGTGCACCTAGACCCTTCCACAGATCTGCTAGCTAACAAATCTGTATTTTTTTGCTGTGGAAATTACCAAATGCGCTTATTTGGGCGGATAAAACATAACGCTACTTGATTTATCTCTTGCTTTACCATCACCCTTCATTTTTCTAGATAAAAAAACCAGGCTCAAAAGCTGATATTGGGTCATAAACAGGTGGATCTACTCAATAATCAATAATAATCAATAATCATTTATTTGGTACACAATTAGTAGGTACACGTCAACATTTGATTTACTAAGTTTTTAGCCTAGGTTACCAATTACAAATTAGATAGGTACCCTTGTTTGTTTCTTTTTTTTTACAATAGGTAAAGAATATATCTACAAATAGGTACTAGTAGGTAGGTAAATAAAATCAATACAGGATTGAATAAACAATGTTAGCAAATAATAAAATAAGTATTAACAATAGTAATAATAATTGCAAAAATTTCATTTTATAAGATAAGTCAGTCAATAAATTCATAAAATACATTTAGTTTAGTCGGTCATTTAGTGAAACTAAATCTAATCTAATCTAATCTAATCTAATCAATTTTTGGTCTAGGATGGTTTAGGTCAAGGATGTAGACGTCTCTTCTTCTTCTTCTTCTTCTTTTCTTTTATGGCCTCTGTGGCTAGTTTGCCACAATTTTGCCAGTGTCAAGTGTATTAGTTTGATTGTCGCTTAGCAACGTAAACAAACGAAATTTGGAAAGAAACGATGACTTTTCTTTCAAAATTCTCTTGGAAAGTCTTTGACTAAATTACCAACCAACATCACCCCTCCATTTCAATTACTTACACTTGTGCTAAGTAAACAAGTTAAATTGGATAAACTGCCACCAAATTTACGCAACAAAACTTAAAATAACACGAGCGAAATAATTAAAATGGGAAGACCCATGTCGTTTTGACAAGATAGCCAAAGACAATCTGTAGACGTCTCTATTATACACGTATAAAACGTCACGTCTGTAGACGATATGTCTTACATGTCATAATGTATTCTGATTTCCAATAAAACTATAGATTAAAACGACAACAACAACATCAAAAAAATATAATATATATACATAATGAACGTGGTTGCAAAGTTAAAAGTTTTAACCTATAAATTATGTTCTGTGCGAATAAAAAGGAATTCGGTGCAACTATTTGTTATATTTTTCCGGTGAGTTGACCGGGAAATTTTGGATTGGCTGGGACTAAGCCAGTGAATTTACATTATATTAATGTGCATGGGTATTTATTTATCCAAACTTGGTTGACCCGGTGGAACTGACGACTGATGTGGCGCGGCGGGCGAAGGTCCGCCTGCGACGTAGGAGGTTGCGGGGTTGATTCCCGGCTTAAGACAAATGTTTGTACGATCTGCAAATATTTGTTCCTGGTGTTCTGGGAATATGATAATAAAAAATATCTATCTATATATTGGTATTGTATTATTTATATCAGTCATCTAGTACCTTGTGTTATAGCTCTACTTATCTTGGAACTAGAGATGCTATGTGGATTGTCCAGCATTATTAATTTATTATATATTTAATAATGCCGTATCTCATAAACCCACTTTCACACATCCAAGCATCCAAAAGTTACGAGTTAACTCTTAGAAAAGTTGGCAAAACCCACTCGTTCATAAGTCACCGCCTACGATATTGGAAGTCGGTGCTTACGGTATTACGTTTGCGTAAGTCACGGTGCAGTTGCTCGCCAAATTATGAATAACGAGGGTTTTTACCTGGTGTTTTAGGTTATAAATCTTTACAAATTTTATGCACACGGCTACTACTAAAATGATAGGGAAAGGTCTGTACCTTTACACACCTCATATAATTTTTATAAAAAAACTTGAGAGCTGTTTACGAACTCATTCTACAACTGTAGGTATGCCATAATATTAAAACATTTATCTTCCTAGGAAACCAACAGACTTCGTTTAATAAAATAATAGTGAAGACGTCAAGACAAAAAGAAAGCCGACACTCTTCTGATTTGTCTGAATCATGACAGCCTTCTAATGTTCCCACTGCTGGGACACTGGCCTACTCTCAGGCGAGAGTGATTTGTCTGAATATGGCTCATAATATTTTATATCCCTTAATTTCGCATATAGAGAGAAGAGAAATGAATAAGTTAACTTACGTCACTTCTTCACAACCAAAAACCTGACATGGAAGAAAAAACAAAATACCAAATGTAATGAAAATAACTGTGTTTTGGATGAATGGAGTCCTTATCGGTGGACCACACGCCACAGGGCGCCCAAATCGAAATGAAAATATAACAGCGAAAATCAACAAAGCACAAAATTAGTTTTATCCGAAAATAGTAAGAAAAAGCAACGGAGCGGAGTGCCGCAGAAATGGGAAATGTTGGGCTTGCTGACACCGCGGTCGCGGTAAGGACACGGCATTAGAATCTAACCTTTTTTATAGTAAGTACTTGTATTTATAAACATTGGCAGTAT
The DNA here is from genome assembly GCA_951394395.1 of Colostygia pectinataria. Lineage (NCBI taxonomy): Eukaryota > Metazoa > Arthropoda > Insecta > Lepidoptera > Geometridae > Colostygia > Colostygia pectinataria. Next base: position 8,737,315 of record OX596365.1, on the reverse strand, counting down.
TTAGCTCGTTATAATTCCCATAAAAAATAAGATTGTTGTCTGCAAAGACTTACAGCGATAGAAGCATAATTTAATAATACAATTTTACAAAAGAGGTTGTTAAAAATATTATATATTGTATAGATACACCCTAAAACTCGTCGTACATGCGTGCCGATGTGACTTTGTACGCAATTAACGTACACGTCCCTGCGTGAACACGTGAACTAAAAGATACAACGCCATAAGTTTCATGGTTCCACTCACACGTACCTCGTGGCAACAAAATGCGAGTGGGAGAATGTGCGAACACTTGTACGAACACTTGTATTACTGTTCAAAACCTTTGTCATTGTATGAAACCTTCACGTATCGACGCAGGGACGTACATGATTAGTTATTTCCAACAAGACACATCGGCGCAGTAACGTAAACGTGCGCGAGTGTTGGCATGTGCGGCGGGCGTAATAACCACAGTCGAGAAATAGGATCTAACCATGTAGCATTAATTGAACTGCTCTAGCGGTGGAGCTCGATCCACTGTCATCTCAATTTGACGGGAGATGAGGCCGCCTAGAGGTGACACCGTTGTGTAGTTTTTAAGGTTTCTAGGGCAATTTCATTATTACACTCGATGATATATTGATGTATACGACTAAAGTGGCGCAGCAGGCGAAGGTCCGCCTGCGACACAGGAGGTTGCGGGTTCGATTCCCGCCTTGGGACGAATGTTTATACGATCAGCAAATATTTGTTCCGGGTGTTCTGGGTGTTTTCTATGTATAATAAAAATATCTATCTATGTATTGTATTATGTATAATATCAGTAATCTAGTACTGATAATACAAGCTCTGCTTAACTTGGGTTAGATGTTGCTGTGTGGATTGTGCAGCATTATTTATTTATTTATTTATTCTCTAAACTTTTTGTTGCTTATCTATTCATATTACCAAATATCTACTTATTAGCCTTATTAATTAAGTCTTGTAACCTAGCTATTTCTATACTCTCTTTAATATAACTATTACCTTAGTGTAAGCTATTAGATAAGTTTAGTTAAGTTTATTGTAAACCAACAACTTTCTTGATGAATAAATTATCTATATCTTTATCTTTATAACAGATTGATTAATAGTACTTCTTGGAGCCTAAAAGGCTTTCTACAACCTGCGTCCGGATTAAAGTAACTTTTTAGGTCAGGAAATGACATGGTTAAGCTGTTCGCCTGATGTTAAGCGCCACGCCTTACCATAACAGTGTCACTCAAAATGTGAGTTTTAGAGTTCTGCGTGGCACTGCACTACGTTTTTCACCCCGAGACGTATAGTGAGCCCTGTAATTTCATTTGTTACAGTGCCCTTCAAACCTTAACACAGATAATATGCTTGCACACTAATGCATGTCATTGATAAATATTTTTAAAGGTTATTGTTTTAACACAACTCTAAAATTTAAAAAGTAACAATTAATTCTCAGACTTTTTAAAGTGTTTTTAACAAGCTATTGACCAATTAGGTGAGACTTTTGCAAGAATCTGATTGGACAATATCGTTTCCGGCTTTCGCGGAAAATGTTAATAAAAACTGTTCTAATTGGCAATCGTTAGGTTACTGAGAGTAATAAATAGAGTTTTTTTTATACCACTAAAGTGGCAACCAAGCGCACGGCCCACTTGATGGTAATCGGTTACCGTAGCCTATATACGCGTGCAACATCATAGATATCACTTTCGTGCTACCACCCTGGGACGTTAGATGGAAAGTCTCATGTGCCTGTAATTTCACCGGAAACCATACCCTTCGAACCAGAACACAGCAATGCGAGCATTATTGCTTGGCCGTAGAAATAGGTAGAATATAGGTATACCCTTTGACTATATATGTATATACCATACTAGCTAGAACAAAACCAGTCCCTACCCGTGGTCCACAATACACTTTGCTGTACCAGGGGCATTTTGTTCATACCGTGGTCTATCTCAAGGTAGCTCTGGGTGTTCCAGGTGATTTTTTTTCTTTCCATGGTCCACGATTCCATCCAAGACTAACGCAATGACTCCAGTGCACTACCGACTCTCTTCTTTATTATTACTCTGTTTACGTATAAATACATAAAAACTTCAAAAAAGTTTATTAATTTCAACGTCATATTTTAATTGGAATTCTTGAAAAGTTTTGCAAATTGTCTGAATTTTTATTTCAAATTTCACTTTTATGAGAGCACTAGAGCAAGTGGGAATCCATGGTTTGCCTACCCCTATGGGATACAGGCGTGAATTTATGTATGTATGTATGTATGTATGAAAGCACTGGATAGTCCAGTGATTGTGACTTCACTTTGAATTTTAAGACCGTAGGTTCAAAACAGGACTTGAATTATGCATTTTTAAAAATAGTGCTCTCAAAATTTTAAGAAAATCATTGTGAGAAAAAGGCCATGTTTATAAAAAAATAAAATAAAATAAATAATGCTAGACAATCCACACAGCATCATCTAGCCCCAAGGCTCTGTTAAACAGAGCTGTATTATGGGTACTAGATGACTGATATATATTTAATACAATACAATACATAGATAGATATTTTTTATTATACATAAAAAACACCCAGAACACCCGGAACAAATATTTGCAGATCCTACAAACATTTGTCCCAAGGCGGGAATCGAACCCGCAACCTCTGCGTCGCAGGCGGACCTTCGCCCACCGCGCCACATTGGTCGTCAAATAAGAAATTTAAGAAAAATAATCACTAGACTCTTATGCCATCTAATCTGCATTGCGTCATCGTGGTGAATTATGCTTAAATCACTCTTGCTCGAGAGCAGACCAGTGTGGAAACATTAGAAATCTGACAATGATGATGATACAGAGTAGCGCGGCGGACGTGAACTAAATTTGAAAAAAAAAGCTAATAGCCCTTAAAGTTAATAAAACAAAGCTTATTTTGCATCGCAAACTGACTTGTAGTGACATTCTTGATTAAGGGTTTTAGGGGTCTCGTTTACCCTTTAGTAATACGAGTGTACGATGTTCAGACTACAATGTGTGATTGTCAAAAGGGTCAAAAAGACCCCATGTCTAGGTTTGAGAATATTTTGTTTAATGACGTCTGCTGTAACAAGATATTTTACGCAAACACTAGCTACTGAACTCGATTCTACTTCAATAGCACTTATATAAAAATATAATTGTTTCCTTTTAGTCACACGGTCCACGGCTTTGCTTGCGTGGGACCTTTTATGAAGCAATTTTATGATTATGCTATTTCAGGTTCAGAACTTTTATTTCAAGTTTCAAAAGATTTTTAACAAAATAAAATATGTACATGATTACATTATACAAAATATACAAAATCTAATACAAGTTTCATGGTTAGAATGAATGGATATTTTTAATAATTTGAAACTTTGAACTTCTAAAACTCAAAATATTATTATTGCAAATACAGCTATAGATACTAAAATATTCAACAATACTCAAAATAAACATAAAAACAGTACAATAAACAGAATATTCTAAAAAATGCTCACGAAAAGAAACCGTATAATAAAATAATTTGTCATTAACTGATAAATTGAAATAAAATCAGCATCAAACAAACTCGACTCTTTCCCGGAAATAAAATTTCCTTTAGGAAATTGACTTTAACGTTTCATTTCACACGAATATAATTTGATTTCAGCGATTATTAAGATGTAACTGAAGTATTTTTTAAGAAACCTTTGTTCGGGTTCGATTCCCGAAGATGGATTGCATGATCTGTCAATATTTGTGCGGGTCTGAGTGTGATTCTATGAACTAAAAGAATGTATTTTTAAAAAAAAGTTATTAGCGAATTAAAATTAAAATACTTACGTACATAATCACCTAATATAAATATAAGGTCATTCATTATCAACCTGAAAAACTTAAGGGGTAGGTTACACACATAAAAAAAATACTTGTAGGTACTTTTTTTTCTAAACGTCAATGAACCGCGGGTCAATAGCCCGCGCGTCCTTGACCTGCGCGTGTCCTTGACCCGCTACGGGGCGCGCACACTCGAATATTTCATTATTACGTCGCTTAACTCGATTCCCTACAATGATAATTATTTATCATTGTTGGGAATCGAGTTAATTGAGCGGAAAAACGTAATTGATTGTTTTTTCTTAACTTGGGATTTTTAAGACAAAATATACATAAAAAAATAATAATATAGGTTATGTTTAAGATTGACAGGTTGATGATGAATGACCCTGTATACACAATACATATCAAACTGTTGAGCCATCTAATGACCGTTACAAACTATCTATAGATAGCTCAACTGTTTCATATGTATTGTGTATAGGTATATTATATAATTATGTATATGACGGAGCAGCAAGTCCAGGATGCTTCGTAGATAGGGTGACGTCAGCCGAGCTGACGTCACTAGCCTATGTTCATGATGGATCACCCATCTTATTGAAGAAAAGGCAGAAACTGTTCAAGTCTTCTTTATTTCGAGCTTCAGTAGGTGTTGACGGTCCGACGGCTCGAGTGCGAATGGATTGTACCCGGGTCGTCGGCCGTATTTATAGCAAAACGCAGGCATGCGTCCACAGTTGTTTACAACAAGATAAAATTACTTGTGAATGCCTGAGTCCTGCTTTTAACAATCAAATTAGTTAACTTATGGTCTGAATAGTTAAATTAACTACTAGATTACTAACTGATGGTTTGAATAGTTTAAATTAACTACTAGATTACTTAAGCTAATCAATTCATGATTTACAAGTTGTTTTAAGCTGGTTTTCTACAATGTGTTTTTAGTTACAGCATGTGATGACGTCATTGCTCCGATACGGCCATTCTGAGAGGCGGTGCGCGCTCTGCACCAGCCTTAGTGTTTCTTTCATGATGATTGATGCTCGTAGGAGATTTCTCGTAGATGCTCGTGGAAGATGCATCGATTGCTACGCCTTAAGCAGTCTAGAACAGAGTGGTTTATAAAGGTTAACTCGTGGAATGGTACTTGAGAATTCTCGTAGGTTGATACTTGATAAAACAAAATAGATTGCTGTGCTCTGAACACAGGTGTTATAGAAAAGTTTACTCGTGGAATGGTTCTCGTAGATATTTGCACTCGTAGATTTTCGTAGTGACTCGCAGTGTTCAGGAAGGTCGTTTGCTGTACTCTTGGCAGCCTAGAACATAAAAAGTTTTTTTTTTTTTTTTTTAAAGGTTAACTCGTGGAATGGTACTTGAGAATTAACTCGTGGAATGGTACTTGAGAATTCTCGTAGGTTGATACTTGATAAAACAAGATAGATTGCTGTGCTCTGAGCAGTCCAGAACACAGGTGTTATAGAAAAGTTTACTCGTGGAATGGTTCTCGTAGATATTTGCACTCGTGGATTTTCGTAGTGACTCGCAGTGTTCAGGAAGGTCGTTTGCTGTACTCTTGGCAGCCTAGAACATAAAACGTTTTTTTTTTAAAGGTTAACTCGTGGAATGGTACTCGTGAGTTTTCGTAAGGTACTCGCTGATACAAGGTAGATAACACAGGTGTTTTAGAGAAGTTTTACTCGTAGACAATTGAACTCGTGGATTCTCGTAGTGACTCGCAGTCTTAAGTAGTCTAGAACACAATAGGGTTTTAAAGGTTATTTCGTGGAGTAAAATGGTACTAGTAGATAATTAAACTCGTGGATTCTCGTAGTGACTTGCAGTTATAAGGAATTTTGTTTGCTGTGCCCTTGGTAGCCTAGAACACAAGAGGGTTAAAGGTTAGCTCGTGGAATGGAATAGTACTCTTAGATAATTGAACTCGTGGATTCTCATAGTGACTTTTAGTTTTAGGCAATTTTGTTTGCTGTGCCCTTGGTGGCCTAGAACACAAAAAGGTTAACTCGTGGAATGAAATGGTACTCGTAGATAATTGAACTCGTGGATTCTCGCTTTAGTTTTAAGCAATTTTGGTTGCTGTGCCCTTGGTAGCCTAGAACACAAATTAACTCGAATGGAATGGTACTCGTAGATAATCGAACTCGTGGATTCTCGTAGTGACTCGTAGTCTTAAGCAATTTTTGGTTGCTGTGCCCTTGGTAGTCTAGAACACAAAAAGGTTAACTCGTGGAATGAAATAGTACTCGTAGATAATTGCACTCGTGGATTCTAGTAGTGACTCGTAGTCTTAAGCAATTTTTTGTTGCTGTGCCCTTGGTAGCCTAGAACACAAAAAGGTTAACTCGTGGAATGGAATGGTACTCGTAGATAATTGAACTCGTGGATTCTCGTAGTGACTCAGTCTTAAGCAATTTTGTTTGCTGTGTCCTTAGTAGCCTAGAACACAAAAAGGTTAACTCGTGGATTGTTACTCGTAGATAATTGAACTCGTGGATTCTCGTAGATATGGGAAGGAATGATGCTGTGCTCTGGGCGGTCTTGTGCGCCGTGGTACACAGGGGATTTGGGAATTTAGACTAGGTTGATGCTGTGTTATACACAGAGGTTCTAAAATGGACAAGGATTAACTCGTAGAATATTTCTCGTAGATATTGGTACTCGTGGATTCTCGTGGATTCTCGTAGATATGGGAAGGAATGATGCTGTGCTCTGGGCGGTCCTGTGCGCCGTGGACACAGGGGATTTGGGAATTTTAGACTAGGTTGATGCTGTGTTATACACAGAGGTTCTAAAATGGACAAGGATTAACTCGTAGAATATTTCTCGTAGATATTGGTACTCGTGGAACTTTTTAACCAATAGTTCAACTTTATAACCAATGGTTAAACTTTATAACTGATGGTTCAACTTTATAACCAATGGTTCAACTTTTTAACTGATGGTTCAACTTTTTAACTGATGGTTCAACTTTTTAATTGATGGTTCAACTTTTTAACTGATGGTTCAACTTTTTAACTGATGGTTCAACTTTAACTGATGGTTCAACTTTAACTGATGGTTCAACCTTTTAACTAAAGGGTTCAACTATTGAATCAAAGGTTTATTTCATTAACCAAAGGTTCAACTATTTAACCAAAGGTGTTATATTGTGGTTAAGCGATGTAATTTTTGTTGTGATGGCGATAAGCGAACTGATGAGGGCGAAGTTAGGTCCCATCCCACTTCTGATGACGGAGCAGCAAGTCCAGGATGCTTCGTAGATAGGGTGACGTCAGCCGAGCTGACGTCACTAGCCTATGTTCATGATGGATCACCCATCTTATTGAAGAAAAGGCAGAAACTGTTCAAGTCTTCTTTATTTCGAGCTTCAGTAGGTGTTGACGGTCCGACGGCTCGAGTGCGAATGGATTGTACCCGGGTCGTCGGCCGTATTTATAGCAAAACGCAGGCATGCGTCCACAGTTGTTTACAACAAGATAAAATTACTTGTGAATGCCTGAGTCCTGCTTTTAACAATCAAATTAGTTAACTTATGGTCTGAATAGTTAAATTAACTACTAGATTACTAACTGATGGTTTGAATAGTTTAAATTAACTACTAGATTACTTAAGCTAATCAATTCATGATTTACAAGTTGTTTTAAGCTGGTTTTCTACAATGTGTTTTTAGTTACAGCATGTGATGACGTCATTGCTCCGATATATATAATATATTATATAGTATATTAGATAATTATGTACGCAAGTATTTTAATTTTAATTCGCTAATATCCAAATCACTACCAGGGGAAAGCGTTCTCAACATTTTGACCGTATTGCCAAGTTTTTGTTTATTATGTTAGTTTGATATGATTTAATTCAAGGTGTATATATTTTAGTTTATTTTATGATGCATTCAAATACGATTTGTAAATTGTTAATTAATAAATGAAATGAAATAAACCCGCAGGCGTTCACTAGTACTATCAAGGAGTATAGTGCTTCTCAAATAGACTCGACTCGAGTGAGACAGATCGATCGTACGCTCGAAGAAATCTTAGAAAAAGAATGCATTAGAAGTGAAAAACTTATAACTAGTTTCCACTAAAAGCTGCACTCGCGTGTTTTCACTAATCACTTGGCATTAGAAGCAGATTCATATGGTAAAAAGTCGTTTATATGACACTTTAAGTTATTTATTTCCTTCATACCGAATTTCATCCCAATTCGTGTATGTAGAATAACAAATACAATGTATAGTACATTAATAAATGATAAATATTGGCAGGTATTTTTACACAGCGCCATCTAGCTCTAAGCAAAGATGTACTATGAGAACCAGATAACTGATAGAATTGTACACAATCATATACGTTTATTATGAATCAAACACCTAAGAAGAAATATTTTCAGATCATGCAAACGTTTATTCCGCAGCGGGGATAGAACTAGCAACCTCTCAGGCCTCGGTCACCGAGGTCGTCATACCGAGGTCAATACATAACATACTACTATAATCGTACCGCGTACTGACCATTTGGATGGGTGACCGCCAGTGGTTATTTCAACTCAGCGCTCCCGTGCTTTTGAGGGCACTTTAAGGTGACGGTATACACGCCTGACAGGTACTTTGGCATTTTTTGTCATAGAGTAATTAAAATTCAGAGAAATCCCTTCATAGGCAGAGTAATAATGATCAGAGAAATCTAAGTAGGTCCCGGTTTTTTTCAAAGCCATTAGACCTTCGAGTGGCCTAGAAACTCTGTCACCATAGTTTCCATCATAAGAACTTACTGTGAAACTATTCTATACTCGTTCAAAGTCTCCTGTAAAACCCGAAGTGATTTTACTTCGCGATGTTTCCTTTTGACTGCCAAAGTATTTCAGTAGTGTTGAGTATTCCGTCAATATTAGAGTTCCCACGTTTATAGAAATAGCTGTGATGGATGTTTATAGGGCACGTCTACATGTATGTGGAATATTTAATGTATAAGCATCGCATGTGTTGAGGTTTTTGTGAAGTTTTCGACCTTTGAGATGAATAAGGGTCTAAGCAAATTCAAAGACATAATTAAAATATTTTTAGAACGACATCCATTCTATCTTACTAATGAATATTTGAGTTGTTCAGTCTCTGATTTGCAAACATAGCAGGTACCTACACTAATTATAATGTTAGAATAAGAACTTAAAAATGTACAATTTGACTTGCCTATGTTATGCTTATAACGAAAAAAGGCTTAGGGTGAGTTGCACCATCTAACGTTAACGTCAAATTGTTCAATCGTCGTCGAACAATTTGACGTTATCGTAAGATGGTGAAGAGAACTCACTCTTAATAAATGAAATGTAATGAAAAATGGGTTAAGTAAGTAAGTAAATAAGAGTTGTAGAGGACTAGTGGTCTAGTGGTATATTCTAAGTTGTTGGTGCAAATCCGGCAAACAATAGATTTTTTTCTTTAAAAAATAGATATTGTGCTATGTTTTTTCTTCAATTTTGTTTAAAATAAATAATGCTGCACAATCCGGCATATCCAAGCTGCAAATTAAAAAAAACATATCATCGACCAATTCACATTGAGTCGGCGTATCAATACTGTTCGCGAGTCTGCTACTTCTAGTAAGAAATACTGATGATAAAGTGTTTTAAGAATTCATCATTACTTTGCAAACATCACCCACCACCTACCACTAGAGAAAAAGACACATGCATTTAAATTGTTTGCAATTCACTTTGTTTTCCTCATTGTGAAACTTATTGAGAACATACGGGAACTTATTACGGACGTTATCGCTTTGGACTAGTTTAATTTACATGTGCGGCCATCAAAGCATTTTTATATTCGAAAAATGCATGTGCTCAATGCCTGTGCTCGCGGTGAAGGAAAACATCGTGAGGAAACCAGCATGTCCAAGAACTAAAAACATGTACCATCCACCAATCCGCATGGAGAGCACGTAGTGGATTAAGACTCAAGCATCTCGTTCGAGAGTAGACCAGTGTCCCAGCAGTGGAAACATTAGAAGGCTGTCATGATGAAAGATTCTATACCTTGCTGGCGGCAGAACAGAGGAATTGCACACGTATGTTGTGCGGACCGCATAGGCAGAGGTATCTACTTTGTTTTAAACTAGGTATCTAGTTGTTGTGAGTCTGCGACGCAAAGTTTTTCAGATTATTTCGTTGTTTTTCTTTTTTTTTCCTGTGGTTTTTTCATTTTACTTTACATTAAATTAGCAAAATTATCGACATTAGTCTTTATTATTTTTTGTGTACAATTTGAACCACTAAGATTTTGAACTCTACCAATAATACTATTGATTGGTATACCTTTTTTAAGAAGTAATAATAATCGAAGAGATAGTCTGAACTTCAGTCTGAAGGTATCTTTAATCGGTATCGTTTTACGGGATGCTGTTTCTTATGTAATTCGGTTGCAATCAATTTCACTAGCTTTCAATCAAAAACTGCATATTTTGTATGAATATACTAGCATGACTAGTTGCTGAATAAAATATCAACAGACTTGGGTAAGCCCAGTTGGTTTCAGTAGCAGTTTGTAGATTATATTGTGCCTTGGTTTACACAATAAAAATTTATCATTATTACAATAAAATAAGAATAAACTCGGCTTCAAGCGCACCTATTTACAGAAACTTTCTAGAACTCGCGGAGGTCATAATTCATTTTGAGGCATCAGCAAATTACCAGTCGGAAAGCCTGGCTGTAGGAATAATATTCAAGTAACTTTTAATTAGTTCTTCATTAAGCTCCGGGCTGTCTTCGTTTTATTTGCAAATGGCTCTTGTTTTGTCTGGGCTTGGTGGGAGAGTAATAATAAATCACAATACCTCTTAGTATTCAAAGCGTGGTTTTGCGCATGGTCATTGTTGACAAAGTCGGCGTCGACGTAGGAGGGTGCCCAATTGATAAAAGGTTGCAGATTTAATTTGCCCTGTAGGACAATACTTTGTATTATCTTTAAATATATATCCACCTACCACCATACCTATTTCTGCCACGAAGCAGTAATGCTCGCATTGGTGTGCTCCGGTGTGAAGGGTATGGTTTCCGGTGAAATTACTGGCACATGAGGCTTTCGATCTTAGCCTCAAGGTGGCAACCCGCGAGTGATACCTCTGGTATTGCAAGTGTCCATAGGCTGCGAAAACCGCTTACCATCTTGTGGGCCGTACGCTTGGTTGCCACTTCAGTTGTATAAAAAAAAATTGGTTCTAGGTGTTGTGGTACTCACAATTTTTGTATTAATTTTTGTTTTGTATAATACAATTAGGCTTACAGCTTTTCTTATTTTTTATTTAATGTAGCTTGACCACTATCTAGCCTGCACCAATGAGTAGGTGGCAAAAAAATGCAGTGAATCCCTGAACGAGCTCTATCACAAAGAACTAATCTTAAAAAATAAGTACCTAATTATAAAAGCATTGTAATAAAATTAGAACAGTTGTCATTGCGATGGTATGGCGTAGTGTATCGCGTCATATAAAAGCAGTAGTACTTATAAAAAGTAGTTACCGTTGCCTATTGATTTTAGCACACACAGCACTGTTCTGGTAGTCAAGTGATTTTATGATGAAAACCGCATATAAATCCGTAAGCGTACATAAATAGATTGAATAATATACTTTATTGCACAACTTAAAAATAAGTTTACATAGGCGAACTTAATGCTTGATAGCATTGTCTACCAGTTTACCTCTAAGTAGCGAAGATATATTTATGTAGGTAGTGCAAATAATAACTAAGTACATGAATGAATAAAAAGGTGAGCGGTACCTAATAGCAATTATTTTAATAATACAGAGAGATAGATGGCGGGAAGCTACTTTTTTTACTTTGTAAAGGTAGTTGAGTTCATACTTTTTGCCTGTTTCATGCGCCCTATAGTATATTCCCTCTATTGTTCTTATTCTAAGGTGCAGGAGGGTTGGAGTCGCAAAACTTCGCAGGCTTATTATTGGATTTGAGAATGAGTAAAAACAAGTGGGATTATGCACGAGAAGTTTTCCTGCAGAATATTTAAGGTTCTCACATACAGGCGAAAGTTGAATTGTATTGCGTGAAGTGTTTGCCTTCAAAGAGCAAACGGTTTTTATGATTAGTTTAGTTAGTTCGTTCGTATGAGTCAGTGGCCAACTCTGCTGAGAGTTTCTAGGCCGCCCGAAGGCCTCTGTCATGGCCTAACAACTTTGAAAACGCCGGGACCGACTGCTTAGCACGGCAGCGCTCAGTTGAAATTACCACTGGCGGTCACCCATCCAAATGATGACCCCGCGGAACAGTGCTTAACTTCGTTGATCTGTTAAGAACAACTTAGCCATCTACGTCACGAGCGCACGAGAGATTAGTTTAGTATAAAGTACCTACGTACATAATTCTGCAAATTTTTGTTCCGGGTGTTCTGGGTATTTTCTATGTATAATAAAAAAATATCTATCTATGTATTGTATTGTATTAAGTAAATCCAATTAAGTAGTATATAAGCGGTAAACAAGAACACAGAAATTCAATATTCATTAGTGCTTGGTGGCAGAAACGTAGTAATTCCCCGGACGAGCTCTATCACTAAGAACTCTACTAATCTTGACAGATTAATTATCTGGTACTTACACAGATATTTAATTAAGACAAAAAAAACAGAATAGGTATCATTGCGATGGTTGGCGCCTTATATCGCGTCATATGAAACACACCTTAAGACTTAAGGGTCACATCCACTTTTCAACTGAGATGATTTAGCTGAGTTGAAAATTAACTTACTTCAGTAAGTTGGATTTAACGTCAAGTGTGTGGATCTTTGGCTTTTAAGCTGCACAAAATAAAACATGTTCTCTTATACGGCGGATATCCACAGAAACAAGCAGAGCGAAGTCAACCAACATAATTCTAACAAAATGACGTCAGTTTTGACATGAATAAATTGATTGGCTCACTTTGCTATGGTGTATATATATTGCACTTTTAAAAACGATTACTCACACGAACTTATTTAATCTACTTAGTTGTAGGAAAATACACGAAATATTGGAAGAAAAGGCTATAATGCCAGTCTGTTACCAGCCTTGATAAAATACTAAAAAATAATACATACGAAATAAAATGCAATATGTTTACACCTACCCCCCTGTGTCAGTCTTCAACCTTTTTTTTTTATACTACTAAAGTGGTAACCAAGCGTACGGCCCACTTGATGGTCAGCGATTACCGTAGCCTATGTACGCATGAAACATCATAGATGTCACTTGCGTGTTACCACCCTGAGACGTTCGATGGTAAGTCTCATGTGCCTGTAATTTCACCGGAAACCATACCCTTCGAACCGGAACACAGCAATGCGAGCATTAATGCTTGGCGGCAGAAATAGGTATGGTGGTAGTCCTTCCCCAGACGAGCCCTATCACAAGGAACTCTACTACTCTTAACCTTGATTCGTTAAAAAAGTACAAACCTAAGTACAAGGAGATATCTAAATGATTAATGAAACGTACTCGTACAATAAATAAATAATTAATGCTATGAAACCGTGTAGAAATATCTTATAAATAAAAATTTTTGAACCCATGAATGACGACCAATGTGGCGCGGTGGGCGAAGGTCCGCCTGCGACGCGGAGGTTGCGGGTTCGATTCCCGCCTTGGGACAAATGTTTGTAGGATCTGCAAATATTTGTTCTGGGTGTTCTGGGTGTTTTCTATGTATAATAAAAAATATCTATCTATGTATTGTATTGTAATAAATATATATCAGTCATCTAGTACCCATAATACAGCTCTGTCTTACCTTGGGCTAGCTAGATGATGCTGTGTGGATTGTCCAGCATTATTTATTTATTTATTTATTATTTATTTTTTTTAAATATCACACTTGCCTCGGCCGACCTTACTTGAATAATTTTATTCTGCGTCGGTTACAATCTCGGCTAAATACAAATAAAATGAATATTACAATGTACTTGGGTCATTCTTTGCTAATTTGGCATCGCCATATTTTTATGATGTTATTAAATACGGTTTAATTCTTTAGCAATTCACGTTTACAAATGGCCGGCAATTCCGTACAAATTCTGTACAACCGCCTAATGGGACACAGTAATGTATAACCCGGTGTTAATCCGTACTAAATAATTGCTCTGCGTTTAGGGATGTGGAGTTCCAGTGTAGAAAAAAAGCTTAGTCGGGTTCTCTCAAACATTTAAAATAGAATTGATAAATATGTTCAAAAATAATTTGCTTGACGTAGCTCAAAAGACGCTGTTGTAAGATAAATAAAAATAATAGATTAATTTACATAAACTGCACATTATAACGATAACAATGCAAGAGCAAGCGGTAGTTAGCAAGCATTACTGTTTATAGGTTTGAAGGGCACTTTAGCAAGCAAAATAACTGGACGAAAGAGTGCAATGCCACGCTTAATTTTAAAGCTCAAATTTTCGGGTATGTCTTTTTTTTTTGTATACTACTAAAATGGTAACCAAGCGTACGGCCCACTTGATGGTCAGCGGTTACCGTAGCCTATGTACGCATGCAACATCATAGATATCACTTGCGTGTGAGACCCTAAGACGTTAGATGGTAAGTCTCATGTGCCTGTAATTTCATCAGAAACCATACCCTTCGAACCGGAACACAGCATGCATTACTGCTTGGCGGCAGATAGGTATGGTGGTAGTCCTTCCCCGGACGAGCTCTATCACAAAGAACTCTACTACTCATAAACTCACTGCAGCTGAAATTACAAGAATCATTACGTAAATTCTCTCGATTAAGTCAAGCATTACATTCCTCCCTAGCTGCCTCATGGAGTTTATAACTATGAGGCAGTTAGCCTAGTTAGTTGTAAGCGCCTGCTAAAAAAATTAAAGCTTCTGCTTTCGCCATAACTTTTTACTATTGCTATATAAATGCCGCAGGCTTGCCCAGGTGTCGAGTTTATTACCTAAGTTATATGAAAAGTTGTGTAAAGTAGTAGAAAGAGCCTTTGAATTACAAAAAGTTTGTAAGTAGTTATTGTTGCTGTCAAAACGCGCTTGTTTATGTATTTTTGTGTATTCATCATCAATTGTTTCACCTGGTGAAACAATTGATGATGAATACTTTTCAGGAAGAGTCCATCTCGATGGGTACCACCGCAGTGTCAGATATTCTACCTCCAAGCAGTAGTGTGCTAGCATTACTGTGTTTAGGTTTGAAGGGCACTGTAGCAAGTGAAATTACTGGGCGAAAGAGACTTAGCAACAATGTCTCGGGGTGATAAGCGCAGTGCAGTGCCACGCAAACATTTTAAAACTAGTCAGGCTTAACATCAGGTGGGCGCCTTGATTGTCCTGTCACTTGCTGACATAAAAAAAAATGTAAAGTGTACGTCTTACGATAGAGTACCTAGATAGACCTACTGGCTTCTGGGTACCAATTCTACTAATTCTTCTTGAATTACTCTATCTATATTAATTAAAACTGCATCAAAATCCGTTGCGTAGATAGTTTAAAAGGCAAACATACATAGGGATTTGACGACCGATGTGGCGCAGCGGGCGCAGGTCCGCTATCTATGTATTGTATTGTATTAAATATATATCAGTCATCTAGTACCCATAATACAGCTCTGTTTAACAGCAGCTTACCTTGGGGCTAGATGATGCTGTGTGGATTGTCCAGCATTATTTATTTATTTTTTATAGAGACATACAGCGGAAAGCGACATAATTTTTGAATATGTATCTAATAATAAATTAAAGGTTCGTCCTGAAAATTTTCACAATAAAAACAAAAAAAAGTTTTACATAGAAATGGCCGTTTAGAATAATTAAGGAAATGTTCCAAAAAATAACACTTTGCTCACGTTTGCACTCATTAAATTCCGGGCACGCTTCACACACACGCTTTGGTGTGGAAGTTGGCTTACATTAAAGAAAGAAATCTGGTAAGGTGACGTGGAAATATGATTGTTTTATCTAAATAATAAAAAAACATTACTGACTGACTGACGTACTGACTGATGGACTGACACTCAATCGTAAATCCTATAGTCATGAAATTTGTATGGTGTGTTCCATAAAAGAGTTCCAAAAATCAACTGCTGAAAGACGCAGCCGAAAAATTTAGTTTGTTTACAAAAATCGTATACAAAGTCGCAGGGCGTGCCGCAGGTTCGAAATTAGATTAATTCACTTTATTTATGAAGCTACAAACCTTATTTATTTGTCACTGTGGGTAATGAAACAAATTCTTATTTTTATTCTTATTCTAATGATATTGAGAAATGATAAAATTTACTTTGTGTTGCTGCGAGTAAGTAACCAAACAACTGACTTTTGATATCACCAAGAAACATGCAGACGATTATTAATATAGGTATATTAATTACGAGCTGACCCGCGCGGTTTCACTCAGGTTATTTTTCCCTATTTTCTCATCGTTTAAATCTTCCCTCGACTCCTACAAACATTTCAAGACCTAAATAAGTCAAGTCGGTCTAGCTGTTCTCGAGTTTTAGCGAGCCTAACGCACTGCAATTAATTTTTATTTATAAGAAAAAGATTAAAGTAGGTTGGTAAGTACTCGTAGTTTAGTAGTAAGCTAAAAAAGGTTTAATTCCGGTAGGAAATACCTTTGGGTGGAGTAAAACTATGGTAAAACGTAACGAGTTGGTTAGTACTGCTTACCAAAATTTAACGGTGCAGAAACTACCTCAGGAAGAATGAAGCTCAATTACTCTTCAGTTAACTTTCCGTGGACCTTTTTTTTTTTAATTGATGCGGCTAGGATAACACTGCGGCCATACAGGCCTATTGTGTTAGCCACTTGTGTTGTCACCCTTATGGGGCGTTTATAGTCCACTTCCAAGCCCTGCCGATACTAAGAACTGGAGGATTTGCTTGGGGGTGATGTCTTTTAGCTCATCTGGACGCTTACCAGAGTTATCACTCGCGGGTTACCACCTTGAGACTAAGATGTATGCTACGTTTATGCATTACTGGTCCACACTCTCTTAGCAGATGCGCAGGCGTTTCGTCCACCTCATTGCACAGTCTGCAGGTTTGTGTCTGTGTTCCGAGGACCAACTAAAGTGTGTAGTTGGACTATTGGTTTTTTTTTTCCTCGCGGATCAATTTGATAGATTTATCTAACGCCTTTTCTATCTAAGACGTAGGTAAATTCATTTGAAGGAGGTTATCAAGTAACACGTATATTTAGTAGAAAAAATCACTAATCTGCATTGGGTCCCATGTAGCTCACAAATACGTCACAACGACGTCGTGAAGTAACCGACGTCCTTAGTTGACGTCCGCGAGGTGGAATAGTATATTTTATGACCCAATCACTGTAAATAAAGAGGCTAGTGTCCCAACAGTGGGAACACTATAATGCTAGCTCTAAAGAATTTAGCGTGTTCAATAAACTAGTGAAAAGTAGGTTAATATTGTAAAAATGTATTTTTGGTTCCAAATAAATGAAAAATTATAATTGTTATTATGAAGAATACCTACTTAT
This sequence comes from Colostygia pectinataria, assembly GCA_951394395.1. Classification (NCBI taxonomy): domain Eukaryota; kingdom Metazoa; phylum Arthropoda; class Insecta; order Lepidoptera; family Geometridae; genus Colostygia; species Colostygia pectinataria. The sequence goes on along the minus strand of OX596365.1, from coordinate 8,719,965 downwards.
TGGTAGGTAGACGTAATTAATCTGAAAATATGTAGTTCTAAAGCAACAATCTAACTAACTTGACTTTGACGACCGATGTGGCGCAGCGGGCGCAGGTCCGCCTGCGACGCAGAGGTTGCGGGTTTTATTCCCGCCTCGGAACAAATGTTTGTACGATCTACAAATATTTTTTCCGGGTGTTCTGGGTATTTTCTATATATAATAAAAAATATCTATCTATGTATTTGTATTGTATTAAATATATATCAGTCATCTAGTACCCATAATACAGCTCTGTTCAACAGCAGCTGGGCTAGATGATGCTGTGTGGATTTTCCAGCATTATTTATTATTAATAAAAAAAAATTCAAGGGCACAGGCCGTATCGGAAAAATTGCTATTGATAATTCGTAAACGTTAATGTATCGTCCACCTGTCAATAAAAGTATGGGACTTATTTACAGCGCCTTTTTAGTGCCTAAGTACAAAAACATCTTACATTTGACAGCCGGACCATAAGTTAACAAATGGTCAAAAGCATTATTTCAAATACGGCCTCAGAAGCTAACTAGTGCTAGGCTAGAACAATAAAACTAATTTAAGTAGAATTTTTATTTTTATTTTTATAACATTCATCTATTTGATAACGCCATCTATATAAAGATATCGGAAGTTTGTCTAGAAACTCGTGCGATGTAAGGTTATGTTATATTTTTACCTTTACTGGTGTTTGCTGTAATGATGGCCATACTGCTGAATTTCAAAACCTTAGACTGATTTTAAAAGTTTTTAGTATAACTAAATTCCAAAAGATGTCAGTTTTAAACATTTCTAAGTCTAAAGTTAGTCCAAAAAAATTTCATGGAGCTTTTTTTGTTATAGTTTTTTAATCACTATTATTTTAGATAACAAAATCAGAAAATACATTGCTTTAGTGACATGTAAAAAACCAGCCATTCATTGACGTTATTTTCTGCCTGATCATGTTTCTAATCGTGAAGGATTGTTGACTGTGTCGTGACGGTATACGGTATTATGATGTCGTGTGTAAGTTACAACCTTTAGTAGCTTCAACGGTTATTTTATACTTTTAGTAAAAGATTGAACGACAGAACAAGCCGACAGGAAAGAACGTCAATAGATGGCTGTTATATAATTTACTTTATAGAATTGAAATTATAGCGCTTAAAAATCATTTTTATATAGAACCGGTTATCATTTATCATATTCTTATTTTTTATATAGCTTTGAAACGTCAGCATAAATGGCAAAAACAAGTGGTACCTAGTAGCCGTTCGTATATTTTAAAATCTAATACATTCTTCTAAACAAAGTGAGAGCTGCTGCTGACGACATAATAAGAGTAGAGGCATCAATATGCTGCCCTGCGTTAACCCTGCAAGTGTCCTCTGTGTTATTGAAAGTAATGAATGGAGTGTCAAGAAGGTTGTAGCTAGCAATTGCTGCGTCTAGCTTAGCGGAGTCTGTGTCTTTGAGATGAGGAGTCCGTACCATTTTCCATATTTCATCTGAAAAATTAAATAGATGAGTTTTATTTGCTTCCAAATAATATGCTAATTGATAGATTCAGGCGTTACTTTGCGGAAATCCATTACAAGATAAAAAAACAGACAAAAATCTCTAGTACTATTCCGCTTAACCTTCTAACCAAATAACTTATTAACTTATTTATCTGTGTAACCTCATTGGTTAAAAGGTTAAGCGGAATAGTACTACATACAAACTTTACATCCCCTAAAGCTAACTTAATCTTGAGTGGCAACCCTGCTTACGGCCCACCAGATGGTAAGCGGTTTCAGTAGCCTATGGACGCTAACAATATTAGAAGTACCACTCACGTGCGGCTGAGCCGAAGATCGTAAGTCTCATGTGACTGTAATTGTACCGGAAACCATACCTTTCGAACCGGTACCACACCGGTACACAGCAATGCGAGCATTTACTGCTTAGCAGCAGAAAGAATGAGCTCTACTCTTAAGAATGTTTATTCAGTTGCCTAACTACAAACACAGAAAAATACAAAGATTACTACTTAGAGAACTAATCAGAAACAATTAATCGATTTGTAGCTTTCCGTCCCAACGGTCGCGGCCACCAGTCGACCAGTAAATTACTTAGTAGGAAGGTACTATTTCTTGGAAAAAATAACACAAACATTTGGATAACAAGGCAATAAAATAGCTTACAAGTACAACAAATGAACTGGAACGAGTCGTGAGGAATATTACTTTTTGTTCTTCCAATGGTTTTTTGTATAAAAAAAACTCCATTTATCTCAGCTTAACGTTATTATGCGTGAGTCTGAGTACTCTTGACCGCTCTCTGAGGGTAAATCTAAACGGCTATAGTTATGGAAAAATGATGTCAAGAGTCACGGGTTTTTTTTGCATATACTGGAGTATGATACTTTGAACAAGTAAATTGAAGTGGCAGTGAGCAGGCTATATATCTCGCAGAACCGATAACAGCTTGAGAATAATGAAAATGCCCTTATCCATAAAAAAAATGTCAGCGACTTGCTAAATATTGTAATTTTTATGTTATATGAACAAAACCAATGATAGATTTATAAAACGAGTAATAGCTAAAAGGTTTAGAGTACATTTATGAATAAGGCCCTAAAAGTTTGCAAATGGCAACCTCGAACTGGCAAACAAAAATAGAACGGCTCCCGACTCGATGGAACAATGACTTATAGCAGTCGCAGGAAGTCGGTGGACGGTAAAGGGTTAAGTCAAGGCTCGGTTCCAAACTTTTGGACAGACAATTTTATGTTAGAGCTGTTCCGCAGAAGCTATTACTAGCCGGCCGAGACGCAAGAAATGTTGGTTTGATTTCCACTGCCCGTTGAAATCCATAGAGTTAGAGGAATAATCGAAAAGGAGGTGGTCACTTACATGTGCTGCTGTTACCATCATCATTATTGTAGCAAGCAAACACGACCGCGTAGTGCTCATAGTTGATGTCCAGAAACGAGTATTTTTCCGTTTTTTGATCTGAAGAAAAAAATGTACAATTTATCCGTTTTTTGATCTGGAGAAAAATCTTGGTACTTACATGAAAAAAAATCAGATATAAATACAAATTCGCGGAACATTTCACTAGCTAGCATAACTATCTATCCAAGAAGCCTGTTGGCACCTACTGCTGTGACCTGCTCTCTAATACGCCACTTTCTTCGGTCCTTCTTCTTCTTTTGTTTTATGGCCTCTGTGGCTAGTTTGCCACAATTTTGCCAGTGTCAAGTGTATTAGTTTGATTGTCGCTTAACCACGTAAACAAACGAAATTTGGAAAGAAACGATGACTTTTCTTTCAAAATTCTCCTGGAAAGTCTTTGACTAAATTACCAACCAACATTACCCCTCCATTTCAATTACCAACACTTGTGCTAAGTAAACAAGTTAAATTGGATAAACTGCCACCAAATTTACGCAATAAAACTTAAAATAACACGAGAAAAATAGTTAAAATGGGAAGACCCATGTCGTTTTGACAAGATAGCCAAAGACAATCCTTCTTCGGTCCTGTGCCAGCCTCATTATATTGACGTCCGACAATGTCATTTGACAATCGAGCTTGTCGTCTATAGTTCGCACAGCGGATCTAGGCTTCCGTGAAGTTAGCCGTTTGTGATGCGCAAAGACAATTTAGTTTGAAAAAGCTCCATTGCGCATCGAAACGGCTAATTTCACTACGGCCGAGATCCGTTGTGAGATCTATACCTCTCGGTCATCTCGCATCCACCACTCCGCCACCACCTCAGTTTATTCATCATCATCGTCAGCATCATCATCATCATCATCATCATCATATCAGCCGATAGATGTCCACAGTACTGCTTTACAAAGGCTTCTTCAGTCCATTGCTTAATAATTTACCAAACGACCGAAGCGAGCGAAGCGTCTTGGTTTCGAGATTGGGCACAAAAATGCTATTGTTCATCTATCAGTCAGTCAGTCAATCAGTCTATTTGTTCTCGCCTACAGGGTCGCATTTTCGAACGGAGCAAAAAATTTGCTACTCTATTATTTCCGCCTAGATTTGATTTCGATGGTTTTTTTTTTTAAACTTTACACTGGTCTTATAAAAATTTGGTAAAGATCTGATGAGTGTTTTCAGCGTAATGAGCAGAATATTTCCTCAAAGGCAGTAAATTACTTGCTTTTAAAATTTGTTGAACGGAAGACCTGTTCAAGCAAGTGTTCTTTTGTCTGGAGAAATAGGTATTAGTAATAAAAATATTGTACTGAATGACAAATTTAATAACTTACCATCATAGGTAACCTGCAATAAATCCCCCGTGGTATTACTATTCGGATCTGGTATCAGTGCCACCGAACCGTTGTAATAGCTTGCAGTGTGATTGGTAATCCACTTGATAGAAACGTCTAACGTGTTCTGATGGTCAAAGATCACCATCGCACACTCGCCCTGGATGTGGTGGAGGTCGGTGGCTACCGCTGACAGGTACCACGTGCCGTCCATCTGTATAGAAGTTCAGAAAAGTTAGCCTAAATTCGCGTTTGCGTGGAAATTTAATCGGAACCGTACATTTTTCTAAAAAAAAAAGTTATCTGATATTTCAGAAAATCTATCTCTATTGACGACCGATGTGGCGCAGCGGGCGCAGGTCCGCCTGCGAAGCGGAGGTTGCGGGTTCGATTCCCGCCTCGGAACAAATGTTTGTACGATCTACAAATATTTGTCCCGGGTGTTCTGGGTATTTTTTAATTATAATAAAAAATATCTATTTACGTATTGTATTGTATATAAGTATATATCACTCATCTAGCACCCATAAACACAGCTCTGCCTAACAGCAGCTTACCTCGGGGCTAGATGATGCTGTGTGGATTGTCCAGCATTATTTTTTTTTTATCTCTGTGTCAAATTTCATTCAGATCTATTCAGTCATTCTGCCATGATAGTAATAAACATTCATCCATCTAAACTTTTGCATTTATTATGTAGTAGTAAGATGTTTTGTTTCGATATTTTGTGATCAACTTTCAGAGTCCAACTGTTCGAGAACACACTCACTTCTTTCCAATCCAGCTCTCTGGAAACAACCTCAGGGCAGCTCACATTTCTCACAACACCTTCAACGCAAAAAACACAAAGCACTAAAACCAAACAGACGACCGACATCATAGAACCTTGTCAGAGCGCACAGATCACGGAAGGCGATGGCCAAGTGAAGTGTACCGGAAAGATGCTCTTCTTTTATGAACTGCTTTTTGTACAGTTTTAGTTCCGGAGATGCCGCGAGGTTTTTCAATTAAGTACTTCCAGTAATGTAACGCTAGTTCACTTTCAGTAATAAACTAAGGTCTTGATGACTAATGAGACGTGGTCGACTGGCGACAATAACAAAAAAACTGAATTGTATGGTATCCCCTTAAGTCGATGAACCATTGATATTAAAGCATTGGAGTCACCTTTCGTTGTTTATTTTTTGTACCAGTGATCATAATTCAAAATTTTTACGACCTCGGTGGCACATGTTTAATACTACTAAAGTGGTAACCAAGCGTACGGCCCACTTGATGGTCAGCGGTTACCGTAGCCTATGTTTGCATGCAACATCATAGATATCACTTGCGTGTTACCACCCTGAGACCTTAGATGGTAAGTCTCATGTGCCTGTAATTTCACCGGAAACCATACCCTTCGAACCGGAACACAGCAATGCAAGCATTACTGCTTGGCGGCAGAAATAGGTATGGTGGTAGTCCTTCCCCGGACGAGCTCTATCACAAAGAACTCTACTACATGTTTGCACATTCTGCAAAAGTTTGTTCATACTATCATATAACTGTCACTTACTTCACTTACTGGCTTCCCACAGTCACTTACTGGCTTAGTTTAGGGTTTGTTGGTACTATTTAAAAATTTCCCCCCAAAAATTTTTATCAGAATAAATTGCGTGTCGTACTTGTACTACTCTGTTCTTTTGAGTATAATTAATAAATTCTTTGAACTGACTTGGAAAAAAATGTAAGAACCATCCATGACACTTATCATACGCTATTTTAGATAAAGATAAGATTATCTGACAAACTTATCACAATTTCATTCAACTTCGGTCTGACCTATAGAATATTTTTGAAGGTTCGGTAAATATGTCGCGGCATTTCTTCTGTGTGGTTTTAGCTGCGGTTTTTGTCTCAAACTATTGTGATGCTCAAGTTCTTCAGTTTGGAATGTGCCCCGAAGTTGAAACTATGAGATATTTTGATTTAGAAAGGGTAAGTCAATTTTTTACCTGTTGAGTTCTACGTTTATAAAAACCCCTCGTTAGTAAGAGTAGTAGAGTTCTTTGTGATAGAGCTCGTCCGGGGAAGGACTACCACCATACCTATTTCTGCCGCCAAGCAGTAATGCTCGCATTGCTGTCTTCCGGTTTGAAGGGTATGGTTTCCGGTGAAATTACAGGCACATGAGACTTTCCATCTAACGTCTCAGGGTGGCGACACGCAAGTGATATCTATGATGTTGCATGCGTACATAGGCTACGGTAACCGCTGACCATCAAGTGGGCCGTACGCTTGATTGCCACTTTAGTGGTATAAACTCCTAGTTATTTTACTACTATATTACATAAAACACCCAGACCTGGAACAAATATTGGCAGATAATGCACACAAACTTGGTGTCTACCACCACGAACTCTTCAGCAAGAGTTCTTCTGGGTGGGTAGCATTCAGGATAGTTAGGTTCCTTGGTAGCATTGCAATGCCAGATATTTTGCCTCCAAGCAGTAATGTGCAAGCATTACGGTTTAGGTATAAAGGGCACTGTAGCAAGTGAAATTACTGGACGAAAGGTCTCGAGGTGCCAAACGCAGAGCAGTGTCCGTTAGGATAGTTATGTTCCTTAGTGCAGTGTCAAACAAAACTTTGTAAAGCTGATTGTTGGGTGGCACTTTAGCTAGAATTGCCTTGTCAAATTGACTTTTGAGCATTTTTGTTTCAACGGTGAGAAAAATAACGCGAGTGAAACCGCGGAGGCAGCTAGTGATGAAATAAATTTCCATATACTTTCAGTTTCTCGGGCAATGGCACGAAGTGGCTCGCTTCCCCACGTGGTACGAATTCAACGGCGCATGCGCATACAAACGCATACAGTACTGCGGGCGGCGGATCGAGATTGAACACGTGTTCGTTAGAGACGACATACAGTTTGTTCTACATATGAATAGCACCTATTCTTCGGGTGATGAGGCTGTGTTTACTATAAAAGAGAATAATATTGGTGAGTATCAAGATTTCGAAAATATCCTTCGATAAATATTGTTTTACCATAAAGAGGACGAATAGAATAAAAATAATTAATTTTGCCCCATACAACGAACATAAAAACAAAAATACAAATAAAACCTAAATTATCGTATATATTAGAAAAGCAATTACTGAGTATTTAATACAGATTAAAACAGAACACTTTTTATCTTGAGATCATGTACTCGTAAGCAAACCCATGAGCGGCAGTAAGTAAAATACTGTTTGCCTAGGTTATAGCGTGAATACCACAGAACTATATTTAAGTAGAATGAGTGAGTGTATTTATCTCGGTGCCGAAAAGACGAGTTACGTAAGGGCTGAGTAGCCTCTTTACTTGCCGCAAAACTCAGTCTGCTCCCAACCGGGGGCGGTGTGGTGGTGTGGCAGTGCCTAGAATCGGTTTGCCGCGTGCATAGCGATGCTTTTAAATCATTTATTTTTGCGCGGCTTATATTTTCGACGAATAAAATACATTTGTGTGTTAAATACGAATACGCAAAATGTTACACGCTCGGTTTCCATACAAATTGATGAACTCTTTCATTCTACTTATATATCGTTCTGTGGTGAATACTAATTAATCAACTTTTCAATTTTAGATCCTGTTGGAATTCCACTAAACGTAATCTCCACAGATTACACAAACTACGCATTGGTATACGGCTGCCGGTATAACTCGGAAACCGATTTAAAATACAGTTAGTTCTAGAATACAATTAGTTAACAAAATAAAATATACATAATTACATTACATTACAAAATATACGAAATACAATGAAACAGTTGAGCCAAATCACTAACAGACTGAAGCGTTCCATTGTGGCATTTGGATTGGCATTACCATTCAACGTGGCTGCATTGCCACGTTGAATGGCAATGCTGATACGTTGAGCCAAATGTTAGTTATTGTTCTTGCAGTATAGTCATTGTTGTCATTAGCTGAAGTGGCAGTGGGCTGGTCATATATGCCGGAGAAACGATGGCCGCTGGGGCAAAGGTGTTCTAGAGTGGAGACCGCGCTTAGGCAAGCGTAGTGTAGGACGCCCTCCGGCTAGATGGAGCGATGACTTGCGGAATGTAGCTGGCAGAAAGTGGTTGAGGAAAGCCGAAGATCGGGCTCAGTGGCGCGCATTGGGAGAGACCTACGTCCAGCAGTGGACTGCAATATGTTGATGATGAGATGATAGTCATTGTTCTAAAATGTCTAGGCTTTGAAGAAATTTAATTCCATTCCATTTTAATCTTAATCCACCAAAACCGTGATCCAATACGCGGACTTATGCGGATTGGTGGCATATGTCTTTAAAACTTGTTAAAACTTTTAGTTTTTGGACATGCCGGTTTCCCCCTTAAAAGTACATCGTATGAGAGTACCGGCATTGCGCACACAACTTTTCAAATCATCATCATCATTCACAGCCCGACTTCACCCACTTCTGGGTATAGGCATATAAATAAATACTTTTCTTTTTTTTTTTTAATATGTTCCACGACCGGGTTCGAACCCACGACCTTAGGATCGGAAGGTGGGGTCACTAGACCACCAGTGCTCGATAATTTCAAATCCTAACGCGATGTAAGCTAAATGTCTGAAATCAGAGCAAATTATTCTTACCACCACGGTTTTCATCAACATCAGCAGTCTACTGCAATCTATTCATATTTTATCTATTATATGCATATCTATCTCGTTCGTTCGTTTGTTCGTATGAGTCAGTGGCCAACTCTGGTGACAGAGTTTCTAGGCCGCCCGAAGGGCTCTGTCATGACCTAACAACTTTGAAAAAGCCGGGACCGACTGCTTAACTTATCTAATATAGGTATATTAATATATAATTAATATATCTATCAGGTATATTAATATTTAGTTTTGAGTAGCTGAGTTCTTTGTGATAGAACTCGTCCGAGGAAGTACTACCACCATACCTATTTCTGCCGCAAAGCAGTAATGCTCGCATTGCTGTGTTCCGGTGTGAAGGGTATGGTTTCCGGTGAAATTACTGGCACATGAGGCTTTCGATCTATGCCTCAAGGTGGCAAGCCGCGAGTGATACCTTTGGTATTGCAAGAGTCCATAGGCTGCGGTAACCGCTTACCATCTTGTGGGTCGTACGCTTGGTTGCCACTTCAGATGTATAAAAAAAAAACTGCAAATATTGGTAAACACAGACGCCTATCCTAAAGCACGCTACTAAGCTAACCTACAATACAGTTGTTTTTCTTTCAGTAATCGCATGGATCTTGTCACGGGAGCCAACGCTTTCTGAAGAACTTCTTCTCAAAGCACATGAAGAACTGAATGCTGTTCCGAACGCAAACGTCGCATTCCTGGAGACTGTTGACCACAGAGTACAGTCTTGTAGGTTCCACTGGATAGCGCATGTTCACGCGGTTGATACCTTATAATGATTATAAATAGAGTTGCATGTTGCTTACTACTTGCTTTTATAGTTATAAATTTTAAAACTATCATGGTTGATAACATAATTTTTCACTAAAAACGAGGTATTTACCATGTGCGAGTCCTTGCGCAAAGAGTTCAGTTCTTCCGTGATCATGGTGCATGTAACTGCGCTAAAATATTGGGAATCAATAAAACTCATAAATCATGGTAAATATCCCGTTTTTAGTGAAAATTGCTTACATAGTGTTTACCACCACAAGGACCACTAAATTTTAATATACCTCAATATATTTTAAATTTTCCGCTTTATTTTTGTTCATGTGTGTACATAGTTCAAATAATTACACTACTTTTCACCTTTTTTAAAAGCGGATTCAGTTGAACAATCAAAATTAATTAAATTAATTATTTAATCAACTCATTCCGTAGCATGAGTTTAGAGCGGGATGAGTTGAGTAAAGAGCCCATCCACCAATCCATGTTGATTGATGTTTGCATGGATGTTTCTACACGTAGGCATAACATTTTGATCTACTATATACAACCATTTTTACAATGTATGATTATTATTATTTTAAGTACCAATCAATAAAATGATTGCATGCAATCTTTTTTTTGATTATGCAATTATATAATAATAAACGTATATTCACCAAAAATGTACAATGTAGGTACACATTAACAAAAGTATGAAAATATATATAATATAGACAGTACGTTAGTATAGCTTACAAATAACTTAGTAATAAAGGTGTTATATTTAATATAATATATAAGGTCATTCATTATCAACCTGACAAACTTAGTCGGTAGGTTCCACACATAAAAAAAATATTACGTAATTCTGCTTAATAATTAGTTATCCTTGTTAGAAAAAAGAAAAGGCAGCGCTCGGCACGTGTCAGTGACCCGCGTGTCAATGAACCGCGGCTCAATAACCCGCGCGTCCTTGACCTGAGCATGTCCTTGACCCGCTACGGGACGCGCACACTCGAATATTTCATTATTACGTCGCTTAACTTGATTCCCAACAATGATAAATAATAATTGAGCGGAAAAACGTAATCAATTTTTTTTTGAATATTTGGAATTCTTAAACAAAATATACATAAAAAAAAAATTATAGGTATAGGAAATATATTTTGTTATTATTATTAACAAATCAATGTTTGCATTGGATCGTGTAAAAGACCTTTGCAAAACGACAAGTTTCAACGACAAAAATAACCATAAACACCGTAAGGATATACTGCAATTGCTCGCCTACAACATAATGTACGCAAGGGGACAGATTGAATAATTAACAGCGGGACGTGCTTCACTCGTTCTCTTTGTCTCGTCGCGGTCAGACTGGCTATTCTTATAATGATCCTGTATATATTTTGCCTGCTTATTGGCAGTGCACACTGTCAGAACGTGAGCACCAAATACACTCTGGTGGGAGACTGTCCAGATGTGAAACTGCAGGAGAATTTGGACGGGACTAGGGTGAGTTACTTTGCTTTTTCGGACGTGACTTTATTTCCTTAGTTATGCAACCGCTCGCAAAACTTGTTTAGCTCTGCCGAGTTCAATTGCTATCAAATTGTATTAAAGCAGATTTTGAACTCCCTTACTTGTTCAATACACTCGATAAAACTTGTCTATTTTTCTCACTTTTACTGATATTTTATGCACATCCGGATTGATTGCCTTTTTTAAAATCCTTGCTAAACAATTTAAAACTTGTAGGAGATTGGTTATGGGGACTATAATTTTTCCATCAACAGTTTTCAGGTCTCTGGTACAACACCGCAAGCTTTGCCAGCGACAACCGGACCATCAACGACTGTGTCACTCTAGAGTTTCAAGAAGACAACATGGGGTTCACTTTAAGAGAAACGTTTATTGACACGCGCACCACAAATGGCAATAGAACCCAGAAGTCCTACTTCGCTAGAGTTGACCCTACTTTCGATGCGGGGAACAGGGGCAAATTTGTTATCAGCTACGAGAACGGTGGTAAGATGTACACACCTGGTGGTAGGACTCTTCAGCTAAAGCCCGTCTTGTTGGGTACTAACGCAGTGCCAGATATTCAGCCTTCAAGCAGTTGTGTGCCAAGATAAATTATTGGGAGAAAGAGACCTAATGACTGACTACGTCTCGAGGTGACGAGCGTAGTGCATAGCCACGCAGAACTGTGTGACACTGCAGCTGTTACGATCAGGCGTGACGCTTAACATCAGGCAAACGACTTGATCTTGTCTCGTCATTTGTTGATATAAAATAAAATAAAACATTTATTGTAGAGTGCTTACTGCAAGGTAGTAAGCACTCTACAAAAAATGTTTTATTAGGATCATCTCGCCATCGCTTTAAGGTCTGCTGCGATGGCGTCTTGGTTGGCAATAATAATAATTAAGAAAACGAAGTAAAGTAAAGTAAAGTAAAAAATATATTCATTCAATAATATCACAATAATCATTTTGAAACGTCTCAAAGCTAGGTGAATTTACGCCAGTTCCACGCGCCCCAGCCTAGAAGAATCTGGCAACAAATTCGGCTGGGTTCCTAGCTTTTTTTGATGATCCTTCATCTCTTCATCACTCACATCACACTTCAACACTAGTAAGAGCACTGGTGGTCTCGTGGGTAGTGACTGTGTTCCTAAGGTCGTGGGGTTAAACCCACACGTTGTATATTTTAGTAGATAATTATTTTAAGAGTTAAGTTTTTATTTCATTTTTTTTTTCTCTTGTCTACCTAGTTTAAGTATCTATAGTTTAAATAACAACTTTGTAAATATTACCGATTGAGCGGTGAGGTCGCTCAGCGACAAAGCCTTTTTTTATTCAATCAATTAAAAAAAAAAACCCTCACGTTCACCAATGGATTTGTCTATTCGAAAAATGTATGTGCGCAGTGCCAATGCTCTCATACGGTGAAGGAAAACATCGTGAAGAAAGAGTGTCAAAGAACTAAAAATTCAAAAAGTGTGTGCCATTCACCAATCCGTATTGGGTCCGCGTGATGGATTACCCAATCACTCTCGCTCGAGAGCAGGCCAGTGTCTCAGCAGTGAGAACATTAAAAGGCTGCCATGATGAAACCCTAGTGTTAAAATGACGAAAGATTGTAACTACGAGTAATGCAGATCTAGAGAAAATCGTAGAAGATTGTGTAAATTATAAGATTCTTAAATAATTTTCATACTAAATGGTCCGAAATCTCGAAAGCAAATATCCAACGTCTAAGTAATAAATAAGTGATTCAAAAACCAACTTCAGTGACGGAGTTATATGGTGAAAATACTGATAAAAATTATCAGTCTTATCACTTTCAAACTTCTACACTTATTTTAATTGGTATCTTGTGTTTTCAGATAATGTTCTGCAGTTCCCTATTTCCGTGCTAAAAACAGATTACGATGATTTTGCGATTTTGTACACCTGCAAAAATATGGGAAGAAAAGATAGAATGCATTTCGGTAAGTAGTCTGATTGCAGAGTTTAGCTAGTTAAAGAACTTTTAACTCAAGTCTCCGCAAGATACTATAAAAATAGGAGTGTAGAGTTCTTTGTGATAGAAGATAAATAAATAAAATAAATAATGCTGGACAATGCACACAGCATCATCTAGCCCGAAGCTAAGCTGCTGTTAAACAGAGCTGTATTATGGGTACTAGATGACTGATATTATATTTAATACAATACAATACATAGATAGATATTTTCTTTATTATATATAGAAAATACCCAGAACACCCGGAATAAATATTTGTAGATCGTACAAACATCTGTCCCGAAGCAGGAATCGAACCCGCAACCTCCGCGTCGCAGGCGCAGGTCCCGCTGCGCCACATCGGTCGTCATCATCAGGTCAGATAGCGTCCGGAGAAGGACTACCACTATACCTATTTCTGCCGCCAAGCAGTAATGCTCGCATTGCTGTGTTCCGGTGTGAAGGGTATGGTTTCCGGTGAAATTACTGGCACATGAGGCTTTCGATCTTAGCATCAAAGTGGCAACCCGCGAGTGATACCTCTGGTATTGCAAGCGTCCATAGGCTGCGGTAACCGCTTACTATGGGCCGTACGCTTGGTTGCCACTTCAGTTGTAAAAAAAAGGCTGGATTCGACCAACTTCCGGAATAACTATTCCGCGGAATAAGAAATGTCAAATACAAGTAAACTGTGAATTTACTCGCAAATAACTACGATTTATTCGGAGAATAGTGCCTATTCGAATTTTGTCGAATCCAACCTTAGCAGGGTAACAACCGGTTCTGTTTGTTGTCCCCCAGACCCGTATTCACCCTCAACTTTGTAGACTTTCGTAGACCTTCGTAGACTTTTGTAGACCTTCGTAGATCACCCGTAGACATCTGTTTTTATGAATTTACTTCATAAAGATGATCATGAGACCTTTAGTTGTCACACTTTATTTTATGCAGACTACACTATTGATCTAAAAGTAGGAACTAAAGTTATCCTGACTAATTTTAATTTTCAGTGTTTACATGTAAAATGTTACTTACTTTTACTTTTTAGTGTTTACATGGACCTTGACACGTAGCAAAGAAAAGCTCGAAGGCGAACGTTTGAAGAAAGTTGAAAATGCATTGTCGAGGTACACGGAGTTAGCGGAACACCGACCGTCCTTTGTTTTCAAGGATTTTAGCGAAGACCGTTGCGCGTTCAACATCAAGCAAGAAATCGATTCGTTTTCGACTTATTTCTGGTAAAAAAAACTGTAAAATTTACGATTGACTAAACCTGTCTAGTGACTACTGGCTTTGTTTATTTTTTCAAGGATGTCTAGTGAGATTAGGAATGATGATCACAAATCACTTCTCTTTTAATATTATTTTTATACCTACATACTTTTACGTAGGAGTTTAGAGTAATCATATAACCGACATTAATTAACTAATTTTAGTTCTGGCATGTATCGATATCTTACCGATATTTAGTTCAACGTTTTAGAGCGCAGATACTGCGCACAATTTTTATCCTTTTGGTTTATTATTAAACGGAGCTAAAACTGTTGTTCTCTCTAACTAATTTATTGGCGGATCTCTAGGTATCTTTAAATTATTTTCCTTGTGTGATCAGTGGTGGTTGCCGTGTCTTTTAAATTTTGTTATTACTTATTATTAATATGTCAAAAAAGGTAAATAAATATTTTTGAGTCAGGGATAAGTATTTTTTTTTAACTGTTGTAGAGTTTTCTGCGGCCATAGTCCACTGCTTACGCGTAGAAATGCACGTAAACGTACAAGATTTTTTTATTCAATTGGTGCGGCTAATATAACACTGCGGCCATGCAGGCCTATTGTGTTCGCCACTTGTGTTGTCGCCCTTAAGGGGCGTTAAACGTGCAAGTAATTGCCTTGTAATGTATGGAACTGTATGAGACTTGGCACGCCACTTGCGTGACTTGCACGAGCACGTATAGACATAACGAGTGACAGTACCAACTGACAAATAGGCTGCGTACCCTTCGCAGAACGGGACGGCAACGTTAGTATAGGATCGTTCAAACCACCACGGCAACGCGAAAGCGGAGCGGAAACGTCAGCCACGCGGCGGACGCTGCAATGGGTTAGCAATGGCGCCTAGCACAAACGCGACCGCGACGCTGCAACACGGCGTTCGCAAAGTCCGCTTTTGCTCCCCTATCGCGTCGCTGCGTTGGTTTGAACAATCCTGTGCTGTTAGACCTTACGGCTTGTATTTGATGTCACTCTGTATCGGACGTCACACCAAACAAGTTTGAACATGTACACTTTTGTGCTAGACGTGCTAAGTCTCGCTATTCATTTCTACTTTACAATAAGTTCTGAATTATTTTTCTTATCTTCATTCGATTGATGAATTAAATGGAAAACAATTAATCCGCATTTTGTCCGCGTATTTATGACTCAACCACTCTTGTTATAGAGTAGGCCAATGTCCGGGACGCAAAGCTTCATCTTCTACTTCGGCAAATTAATTTGCAATAAATCGGGCAATCAACTGCGTGTATAGGCTATTTTTATTCAAAGTAAAATATTCCAATTAATGATTCTTACGAATGATAAATATAATCTTAAAACGCATTGATTTTCTTGGAATAAAATATAATCGTGATAATAAAGTATGACTTTTTGATAAAGAAATTAGTGTATTGCAGTCAGTTTATGATAAAGCTATAAATGTTATTAGTTATATGATATAGGTAGGTTATATTAAATTTATGACAGTTCTCACTATCAGTAACGGTATCGGTAACGGTAAAAATGATAAACCATTTTTTTCTTAAAAAAAAACAAAAAACATGGAACACAACAAATATTTATTAAAAAAATGTGACGGATAATTTACATAAATACATTTTCCGTTTTGTAACTTTTTATTACTTTCATGATATAGTTTAAAATAAGACATTTCATATTTCTTCTTATCTACTAAACTTTCCTTGAAACATATATTTGTTTACGACAAACAGCCTTAAATGACGTGATAATTAGGTTCCTATTGGGTGGTATATTTAAATAATCAAATTAAAATAAATTATCTCTTCTTTTCTAGGCTGTGAATGATAATGATGTGATTTTGGAATGTTCCTATGTCTAAAGTCTCTGCATAGTCAATACGAAATATGGTGTGTATAAATTATCAATCATGATGTAATCTGTTTTTGATAATAATACCTAAGTAAATGGTTAATCATGGGTGGTATGTTTTCGTAATCTAACATATGCCTACTCTAAGCTTTGGTCCCTTAAGGTACTGTATTTATCAGAATATTACAATCATGTAACGTTTTTGTAATATTCAGTAAATTTACAGACAAACATTTTTACTTCGATATAATTCTATAATCAGTAAGTTATTAAAACTAAACCGTAAGTTGAACAAGTTAAACCACGCTCCGCTAGAAAAAGCGTAAAGATTTTGTAGTTCTTGATGTTTAACTTTTGATTCAACCGAAGGTATAGTTCTGATTTTTATAAAAAAAATAGCATCAGTACGTCATACAGCATCATAGAAAACCAGATTTTATGTATATGTTGCTAACGTTTACTTTGGCGAATTCGGTTCAGTGATGCCGATTGTGTTGGTGAACTTGCATGCCTCGTCAGAGAAATCGGTGACAACAAATTTGGTCGGGTCTATCTCTTTAGTGTGTTCTTTCAGGAACTTGCCGACGGCAGTCTTGGCATCGCCTTCCAACGACTTGCCCCTGGAGAGAATCCAGGCGTTGTCTGAAAGTAGATATAATAATTATTATTAATATAAAAATAAGTATTTTTTTTAAATGTCCTTCTTGGCTTAAGAAGGTATATAAATAGTAGGTACCTAGAAGTTTTTATTTTTATTTTATCTATTACTAGCGACCCATCCCGGTTTCGCACGGTTGCAATACTTTCGCCCTGTCCCGCGCTGCCCCGGCCGGCCTCCGCGCCCGGATATGCCGGCGAAGACCGCAAGTTTTGTTGCGCGTCAGTTTAAATTTTGCGATATTTCATAAACTATTCGTTAATTTGTGTGGTGCTCAAGGTAACTAAAGTATTAAATTTGATGAGGACAAAAATCGTACCCGTTGGAATAGCTTTCTAAAGTCCACATGATAATATGTATATTTTTTTAAACATTAAAATGTTTATAAAAAGCTATCCGTATAATATTGACATAATGCCATTGCTGATTTTTTGGGGTAAGTTCCATTTGTTCAATAGGACTTTGACGTCATAGAACAATTCATTCATACATTATTTTGTTGTCTTAAAAAAAATAAGAAAGTGTTTCTAATAAAAGCTCTAAATCGGCTTGATTGTTTACGACAGTTGTGCGTATTAGTTTAAAAGATCTTCGCTTACATACGTAGTGACGGACGCGGGAAGCAACATGTAGTGATAGTGAAGAAAATGAATGTCTAATTTTTGTTCGAGAAGTTGCAGTTACTTGTTATACCTAAAAGAAGCTTCTTCCGTAAGCAGCGGGCGCGGTAGCGGGAGCGGGGGCGAATTCTCATCGTCCAAAGAGCACGACGACGGGCGCGAGCTATCAAATAAGAAATCGCCAGTCACTCAAGCGATTTTGCTGCCACTGCGCGCAGAAATTAAGCCTTTTTTGCAGGCATAATTTTTTTTTGTTTGTTAACTACTCAGGGTATCTTACTTTAATTTTCATTGCTTCTCACACTCTACGTCTAAATATTGTTACTGCAAAGCATTGTTACATCTTAAACATAACTCTTTAGTAATTAGTGTTTCAAAGAAATTTTACCTACCCGTTTGTATATTAAAAAGATTTATTTTGATATCCATGGACATGGATAATTATGATAGTTGGGTATATCCGCCAATATATAATCAATAAGCAAACCAAAAACGAGTATTTTACTGGCAAGAAAAAGTTATTTAAGCCGGATGTTTATTTATACCTAAGTATAAGTGATAAGAGGAGTAAAAAAATAATGATAGAGAAGGGAGAGAAGAAAAAACACTTACTTAAAGTTCTCTATGAGTCTTTTAGTCGTACTAAGTTCAATAAACCGAACGGGGTTTATACGAGTAAAAGTGAGTCTCGAGAAAAATTACTGTGCAAGAAAAGAGTGACTAGGTACTGAAATAAAGCATGATAGAGAAGAGAGAGAGAGAAAAGGACACGAAGTAGGATAAAGGTAGAGATAGGATGACGATACTCCTACCTGTGTGAGTCTTCGTCTTCTCGTCGTATTTGCAGGTGTATGCAATGCCGTATTTCAGATAGTCAGTAGCAATTACGTTCAATGGAGACTCCCTTGTTGTTTCTGAAAGAAAATATTTATAAATAAATAAATAATAAATAAATAATGCTGGACAATCCACACAGCATCATCTAGCCCAAGGTAAGCTGCTGTTAAACAGAGCTGTATTATGGGTACTAGATGACTGATATATATTTAATACAATACAATACATAGATAGATATTTTTTATTATACATAGAAAATACCCAAAACACCCGGAACAAATATTTGCAGATCCTACAAACATTGGTCCCAAGGCGGGAATCGAACCCGCAACCTCTGCGTCGCAGGCGGACCTTCGCCCACCGCGCCACATTGGTCGTCAAAATAATAATAAACAAGAAAAGGTCTGACTTTTTACTAATGGCTACAAACATAATAATTAAGCATACAAAGTACAAAGAAACAGTTGAAAAATAAACACTTAGTGGACAGTTACGTAATCTGAAAACCAAAGGTTGTTTCGTTTAGAATTCACCTGGTGGTAGGACTCTTCAGCAAGAGTCCGTCTTGGTGGGTACCACCGCAGTGTCAGATATTCTACCTCCAAGCAGTAGTGTGCAAGCATTACTGTGTTTAGGTTTGAAGGGCACTGCAGCAAGTGAAATTACTGGGCGAAAGAGACTTAACAACAATGTCTCGGGGTGATAAGCGCAGTGCAGTGCCACACAAACACTTGAAAACTTTAAGCTTTGGGTGGCACTGCATCTGTAATAGTCAGGCGTGGTGCTTAACATCAGGTGGGCCTTGATTGTCTTGTCACTTGCTGATATAAAAAAAAAAGAAGAGATGGCTCTTAGCGATAAGGCCACCCATTACCACCTCGAACTTTAATTTTATTTTTAGTGATACAATAAGGTCTATCTATCTGAAAACACACCTATTATAGAGAGGAAAGATTTTTATTTTTGTATTTTTGTTTCTTACGAATAAACTCGAAAACTACTGGTCTGTTTTGAAATTTTCTTTCGCCATGAGAATGCTACATTATCTCTGAGTAACATAGGCTATATTTATTACTAGCTACCCGCCCCGGCTTTGCACGGGTGCGGTTTAATTGCACCCGCGCGAAGCTGGACGGACTGCTAGTTTATTTATAAATTAAAATAATTCACCATCTGTTGTAAAGTTTTGTATGAGTCAACGTTAAACTCTGGTAATTCCCATCTAAAAACTCTAAACTAGGTGTTGAACTAGTACGGAAGGTACTGATAAGCTTATCAGCACAATATAATTCTAAGTTTTTTTGTTTTTATGTTCCACATTGGCATAGTACATTGATTAGATTCTAGCAAATGATAGATCCGGGTGAAGATTACGAATTTGACTCATAGTAGAGATATTTACGACACATTATTATATTTTAAAGCCTTCGTACAGCTATATTCCACTACTAGTTGAACCGCGCGGTTTCATCAAAATTTTGAAAACTCACCTCCGAAGGTCAGGCTAACGAGTAGCTTGGCTAAGTTCTTAGCATCCTCAGCGAACTTAGCAGTTCCTTCGACAACAGCCTTTGTTCCGTCTATAACGTGACTGTTGACCACTTTGAGGACATCCCCTTCTAGCTTGTACTCGGCCATTCCGCACTTGCCTCCCCTTTCAGCCGGTGTGGGGAACTTTTGAATCTCGTACCAGGTGCCTTGATACTGTTGAATAAAATAGAAATCATAGATTTTTTTTTTTTAATTAAAATTAGCTAAGAAACCAAAAGATGAATTAAGGTTATAATATACAGTTAGTAGAATAGGTAAATTCGTTAACCTTACACATCTTACCTTACTTACCTTATTGTACACGACGTTTGACATTGAATTAAGTAAGTAAGTCATCATCATCATGACAGCCTTCTAATGTTCCCACTGCTGGGACACTGGCCTACTCTCAGGCGAGAGAAGTAAGTAAGTAAAAAATATTTTTATTTAATAATTATCACAAGGATCATTTGGAAACGTCAGAAAGATGGTGAATTTACGCCAGTTTTACGTGCCCCAGCCATAGAAGAATCTATACATCTATCAATCTATTTATTTCAGCAGTCAGCAATGTATATACATTGCTGACTTGATTTGATAAAAACAAAACAATCGTGTTTTCTCCAGCTATAATTTATTTTCAACGAATGATTTTTGTTTGGTTTTTGGGGTGCAGTACCACCCCCTTTCGTTTTCGGTAGTCATCTTTTTACACATAGTTTTGTATAATATTTGCGGGATTTTATCGCGTAATTAGTCTGCCCGCGACCACGGCTGTTGCAACACAACCGAAACGTCGGGCAAATAAAAAGGTAATTACGCGATAAAATCCCGCAAATATTATAAAAAACTATGAGTTCTGATCGCGAAAGTTTAAAAAAGACTATATTTTACACGTTGTATATATCTATAATAAATAAACATCATCAAAACCTCTAGGCCTCCCTTAAAGAGCGTTATGACTATCGATTCGCAATCCACTGACATCCTGCGACCGCTTTAATGTCCATCGGTCCATCGAGTGGGGGGCCTTCCCACACTTCGTTTTCCAGTATTTAAAATAGTACAAAATATAAAATGTACCTAAGAGTAAAACGAAACATTGGCTGGACCGATGTGGCTAATTTTGGTGAATCCAGACGCGGTAAGGTTAGCTAGTCCACGTTAAAAACTGCGTATATTGGCAACAATGGAATAGTTAAAAAAAATCTAATGGACAGATCCACCACGCGCACAATAAAATAATAAAATAATAAAAACAACAAATGTTTTTTATCATTAAGTTTTTGGCAATGTGATTTTTTCACTACGAATAATCACTTGTTAATAATCGATAGGTGATAAACCCATGACCTTAGGATCGGAAGGCAATCACTATGACACTAGGTATCAGTTATCTCGGCCTTCACGGTTAAATAATCGGTGCAGGCTACCTTAGTCAAAGTAATTCTCTATCTGATAGAATGATGACCATTCATTAAACAACTTATTAAACTGGTTAATTTATTTCTATTAATTTCTGGAATATTATGTTATACTTTTCACATAAAGTCGATACTTCTGAACACAATAGAACAGTTTCAAAATCATGCTTATACAGGTTGAGTTGGTCACTTAAGTCGCCTTGAAATTGTTGACTTGAGTTGAATTGAGCATCCACAAATCAAGCTGATTTGCCAGTTCAAGTCCCACCAAAGTCTTTTTTTTCTATTATAAAATGTTAGTTTAATTCTTATCAGAAATTTTAACGGTGACCGACGAACATTAAAAAAAACAAGCTTTGAGTGGCACTGCATCTGTTATAGTTATAGTGCATCAGGCGGGCGACTTGACCGTTGACATAAAAAAAAAAAAGGAACAGACACATAAGTGTTCCGTATTCTAAAACGGAACCCTGATAACAAATCTCTAACAGTATCTTATCTGTTTATAGGCAAGAAACTTCTCGATAAGCAAAATATTGTAAAAACCTTATTGTTGGATCAATACACTAAAGTGATACCAACCAATATTTGAAATATTAAAAAAAAATGCTGACTAGATATTAGATAATAAACAACTCACAGACTAATTTATTCTAATCTATTCTATTCTAATTTAACATCCTTATTATTTTAATTTACTGTTTTATTCTTTAGATAATTATTATTGTACGAAACTATAGGTACTTTGAGTTGAGATGATTTTCAAACACTTGTTAATATACTAATTGACTAAAAACTCATAATTTTTGTTTTTTAAAACCAACTCCAACAACAATGATCAAAAACTTGACCGGATTATGTTTTCTTGTTTGATCCTGGCTGAGATTCCAAAGAGATCTGTATTTCCTATTTCAGTTTACAGAAGTACCTACTTTGTTTTAATCCCTGTACGCATGTGATTTAAAATTATAAATTAAACTTACTGCCGTTAAGTTGAAGTTCTCAACTGGCTTGATATCAGGGCAGGGTCCATCGTGAGACACCTCAGCCATCGCCACCGCCGCCAACGCCACGATCAAAAGCTGCAGCATTTTTCAAAATTGGGTTATCTCTACGACAGTCAGATGAAAACTAACAGCTTTGGGTGCGATCCTTGCTTTTATAGCCGCAGCCAGGCTGAGGTCATGGGCATGATACAATTTTCGTAGTGAATTACTTAATTGGAAAAAATCACTCGGGATGATTGGATGCTTCTAGAGTGGTGTTGTGTGCGTCTGTATTGTTGCTGAGTGACTGTACTTTTAGATAAAAATAACTTAATGCATAACAAGCAGCTACCCATGGCTTCTCTCGTGTGGTATGTAAATAAAAAGTAGTTCTAAGACTTTTATGTGCCATCAGTTCAAAAATTAAGCCGTGAAAATGACCCATATGTATAGCTCGCAGAACTAATAACCGCTGGAAGATAAAAGACTTTGAATGGCAATCGCTAACTGGAAAAAGTTTACGATAAACTTACGACTACTCCATAAACTTATGAAAATTAGTGGATAGTAGAAGGCTTGGTCGTCGACTTCTTGAGAAACTCTTGTCGTGGACGTCTATTCTATTGGAGAAGACATTGTTAAATAGCAAATTACTGGATAATTACTATGTGGTTACCAACGAGGTTGTTTTTATAAAGTTGTTTGCGTATCATCTAGAATTTCTACGCTATGCTAACAAAAACAAGTTCCGTACGTGCCATAATCTGAGCGGACCAAACAAAACACAACTTTATATAAAAATGTTAAATAAATAAATAAATAAATGAAAAAACGTCAACAGGCTTTGTCAAGACCTAACATTAAAAAAATAGAACTTGAATGATACCTACTAGTATTTTTCCACCAGACCTTCATTCAAAGGGCGTCACAGTCTATCTGTGACCAATTGCTGTCCAATGGAACCAAATAGAGCATGAACCATTGCTATCTAAACATAAAAAATGTTGGATTACTGACTGACTGACTAACATGACTATAAACACAGCCTAAACCGTATGTTCTAGAGACCTGGAAATTGGAGAGTGTTTTTTTACATTTTTCTTGCAATTTAAGCAAGAAATTCTTTAAATTCAACTCCTAGAAAAAGCGAAGAGATTTTACATGAAAAAAACAGTCCAAACAAAGTCGCGGGGATTCCACTAGTATAACGCAGATGCATCCTGCATTTACTCTGGGCGCAAATTCTCACCGTTGTTAGCAGATTGGAAAATGTGTTGTGGTAGGATATTTATGCTTGTGTTAGTAAGTAATTTGTATGACACAGCCCGCCCAACTGTAGTGACAAAGTATTTTGGACGTCTAAACAACTGCGTTGTGGCTTAGCCATTTTGAAAAAGATGGGACCAATTGTGCCCCTTGAAGCACGGAAGCGCTATGCCACTGGCTGTCCTGTCACACATCTAAATAGTAGTAGAACAATAAGTTTGCCTGCTTTGCCGCGAGCACTTTTGTGTGTACCTGTGTGAATTGAGTTCAGTTGAGGTTAAATGCGGAATATAATTTAGCAGATAACACATTAGAGTTATGCTCTTTGCTGTCTTTTGTTCAACTGCAATTGCTTTACCAACGCTCCAAGTTCCTTCTAGTGAGATCTGTTGTTCTATTAAAGCGTCTCTCTTTCCTTAATCAACTCTTCCTCTATTTATTTTATTTCGTGTTACTCTAGGTACCCTGATAAAAGCTCTGTGAAAACTCCTGTTTTTAAATATTTGACATACCTAATAGAAAAACTTTAGTAGATGCGGGAGTAAGTTTTTCTATTCAAAATTCTAATTTTACAAGAAATTATTTAAATTTCGAAAAGTAAACTCACTCACGAGAGTAAGCTGTATAATAGATAAATAAATAAATAATGCTGGACAATCCACACAGCATCATCTAGCCCTAAGGTAAGCTGCTGTTAAACAGAGCTGTAATAAATATGAACTAAGGTTAGTATTCAAACTTCGAACACAGTAATATATAGAAGCGATAAAGCTGTCAGAGTCGAGAGTTGTGTCGTAGTATGCCTTCATTTATGTAGTTAGTCTAGTTACCATGTCAAAAATAGAGGAGGTGAATATTAGACCAGTGTGTTTACGTATTCAATAAGCGTAATACCTGTCCTACCTACATTCTAAGAATTATTATGACTATTCCAATGTTTGCATTGTTACATCATAGCCATTTTTAACTAGCATTTTGTTTTAGTAAGTAAGTAAGTATAGTTTATGGTTTAATGATTAAGTTTTTTTGTCCTTGTTTTTTTTTTGTCCGTTTTTCGGTCACTGCGTTAGGTCATTGACCATGGACTCTTAACAATGGATTTGTCTACGTCTACGTATAAGTTCGCACATGTCAGTTTCCACGATGTTTTCCTTCACCGTTTGAGAGCACGGGCATTGCGCACATATTTTTCTAATATGAAACTTTGGTGCACGACTGGTTTCGAACCCACGGCCTCAGCATTGGGAGGTCTCTTCCACAGACCACCAGTGCTCTTAGACCACCACAGTAGTCGCACTGTTCTGATTAAAATAATTAAATAAATACACTTCACCTTGGTCAGTGCAATTCATTAAAAAAAGAAGTCTTGCGACCTGTTTGGCCAAACTGAAAGGACGTAAAAAGAGGGCGCAGACAGGTCGCAGACGCAGCGGTGGCGTTGCGATAGCTTAGGGGTGATTATGTAATTCGGTTGCAATCGATTTCACTTGATTTTATAAAAAAAAAACTGACGTATTTTGTATGAATATGACAGCGTATTAACAATTTGCTGATTGAAATCGGATTGCAACCGAGTTGCGTAATCACCCCTCTCGTGGCACTGTAGTTTTTGGCATTCGAGAGACCTAGTTCCCCGCGCCCCATGCGCATCCCTAAGTCACGCGCTATTGGACGCAGAAGAGTACATAAGCGTCGGTCGTATCCACTCTCATCTTTTCTAATGTTTTGCGTCTGGGTACAATACATTCGACCGTCAAAATAAAAAAAAAACAAATTCAAAATTCAAAAAGTGCTCTATTCATGTCAATCACAAGGATCACTTTGAAACATTTTACTAGCTAGGAAAATTTACAACAGTTCCAACGCGCCCATGCCGTAAAAGAACTGGCAACTACACCGGCTGAGTTCCTATAGCTTTTTTGGCATGGTGCTATTGTTATGGATGCAATATGATAAGCACAGAGATTCCTACTTACCTATATGTTTACCATTTCAATTGTATTTACCTGTGTTTACAAACAAATAAATGAATTATTATGAATTATAATTATGAGTAGAGTTTGAAACAATTCGTCCCAAGCTTTACTATCATCCAAATAATCGGTTATTCCGTATTCGTCGACGGTACCTACACTTTGCTGGCCGTCTAGTCGCTATAGTAATGACTAACTGGTTCGCAGTGCACGTGATTTAATTGGATTCCCGCGTTGTAAATAGCTATTACGTTTCAAATGCTTCCAGAAGGATTTTTTATTTATTTTATCATAATATTGTACACACAAAATTGAGATAAGTGGAGGGATGTAGGAGAGGCCTTTGCCCAGTGGGACAGTATAGGCTAAATAAAAAGATATATTATATTGTGAACAGGCTTATATATTATATCACTCTCGCCTGAGAGTAGGCCAGTGTCCCAGCAGTGGGAACATTAGAAGGCTGTCATGATGATGATGATGATGTGAACAGACTTATTTATTTAGGATATCCAAAAAAAGGTCCCGGCTTTTTCAAAGTTGTTAGGCCATGACAGAGGCCTTCGGGTGGCCTAGAAACTCTGTCACCAGAGTTGGCCACTGAGTCATACGAACTTACTTACTTACTTTACCTGGAGTACGTAGTACTAATATCTGTGCCTGGAGGTTTACCTCCAGGCACAGATAATTCTTTATTAGTATATCTTGATGGGTACTTCACAGTGCCAGATAAACTAGGTGAGGTTTGAACACTCAAGTTTCCGCTTGAAACGTGGATGCTCTACCAGTTGAGCCACCAAGTCGTGTTTCTTTTGCTCGAAATAATCTTTGGGATGCCGGCTCAAAGCACCGACAGCTCCACGAGCTCCATCTTTAGATAGAGGAAACGTTGCAGTTATCCAGGCCTGTTAAATTACTACAGTTAATTTAGTTCAATTGATGAGAGGTATATTGTATTGTATTGCTTATTCATTTAGGTATAAAACTTTATTATTCTCGTAGCGTGGTGGTGACTATAAAAACACAATAGACTGGTTGCATTTGACTACTCACAGCGATATTTTGTGATCAACGATTTAGTAAGATAAGATAATATAAATAATATATATAATATAATATAAAGATAATATAATATAAATGTTTATTTCAAAATGGTCATCATAGTACACGAATAAAACATATTAACAATGGTAGGTAAGGTGCAGTTAAGTTATTATTATACAATACAAGTAATGTATTACTGTTTGTAAGAAATGACCCGCTACCGGAGGATACGTTGAGCTCCTCGTTCTAACGAAGTATAAACTTGTATGTAGAAACGAGGTGATCGCTGTTTCAGCTGGATTTGGGGTACCTTTACAAACATAATCTAAAGAAAAGCTTACTCATTTATGCTATGTAGGTACGAGTATGCTATAGGATTTAAAAAATGAAACTATGATAATAATAAACCAAGTAAATGTTTGAGTACACTTCCCTAAAAAAATCTAAAACATAAATCCCATTTGATTTAATTACCTTTTGTCTGTCTGAGATAATGGAGAAATTGTTGCGTTCGCGCGTTATTCTTCTAATAATAAAATAGCTGAATATATTAAGTATAGAGCACTGGTGGTCTAGTGGTAGTGACATCCTTTCGATCTTAAGGTTGTGGGTTCGAATCCGGTCGTGCACCAATGGATTTTTCTATTCGAAAAATGTATGAAACAAACAACACATACGGTTAAGGAAAACATCGTGAGGAAATCGACATGTCCAAGAACTAAAAATACGAAAGGCTTGTGCCATCCACCAATCCGCATTGGGTCCGCGTTGTGGATTAAGACCCAATCACTCTCGCTCGAGAGTTGGCCAGTGTCCCAGCTGTGGGAAAATTAGAAAGATGTCATGATGATAATGATGATTATATTAAACTACAAGCTACTACGAAATAGAACCTCCATGCTCCGTGCTCGAAACCAAAAAGTCTTCTCTGTTTTTTAAAAAAAGTGTTCTAATAGGTAGGTACCTACCTACCTACTGGCTCAGGCAAATTAGAACTTCTAATTTGTCTAAGGGTACTGGCCATCCTGAGGCCCATCCGTAGAGTTACGACTATAAATCGAGAACGAGTTTTTTTATTCGAAATTCAAATTTATTTGTTTGAAAAGGTTTTAAGTTCGTTTGTATACTTTTGTAAAAAAAAAAAACATTTCACATAGAAAAACTCACTTACGCCAATAATTTCAATAGGATGTATGCTTGCATATAAGTAGTATTATTGTACCTGTTAGCGAGTGTATCGGGACATGATTCACGCATAGTTTATTCCCAGTCTACGTCAGTGAAATCTGCAAACTTAAAAATAAATACTTTTGTTTATGAAATTATCATAAACAAAAGTATTTATTTTTAAACCTTTTATAATCTTGAAAACCGTCTTCATATTAAAATTGTTGGGAAAAGAGAACAAAATCTTTCGCAAATTTCATGCTCTAAAATTTTGCGTGACTGATAATATAAATGAAATTATCATAAACATAAGTATTTATTTTTAAACCTTTTATAATCTTGAAAACCGTCTTCATATTAAAATTGTTGGGAAAAGAGAACAAAATCTTTCGCAAATTTCATGCTCTAAAATTTTGCGTGACTGATAATGGTCAAAAACAAATATTTGTGACATTTGAACTTGATTTCTATGCTAACAACCGATGGGATCACTAAATTATATGAAATTTTTAGACAACTTGTAGAACGCCAAAATGAAGGTGTACTACGAATTTCCAGTGTTTTGTCTCTTATTTCGAGGTTGGTTTTTTTGCTTGATGACTGAATAAACTGCACTATTACATCATTGATTCAAATGATTTAATACCAACTCGGAGGTCTCTGGAATCATCCATCCCGGGCCCCACAGATAATGACGTAGCAACCAAGCATTACCGCGGCACAGAGTACGGAATAGTCTATAGGCATTTACTCAATTGAAAGTCCCGCCAAATTAAATTAGTATTGAATAACCGCTTCCTTCAAACTTTCCACTGTTGTTAGTCTGTTGCATACTTGGTTTGTTTTAGATTTGCATACAATCTGAGGGCGAATCATGAAAAATTCGTTTGAAAATCGTAAACGTAACGTATCGTCCTGCTGTCAATTTGTATGGAATTTTGGTAATTCATTTAACGCACTAAAGAGGCGCTGCTATTGCTATAAATCCCATACAAATTGACAGCTAAACGATACGTTTACGTTTACGATTGTCAAACGAGTGATCGTGCTAAGCACTATGGGCTTTACTAACCCAGTTTCTCTACAAAATACTATGGCAGTTCTTTTGTAGCTTCAAAAAAAAACAACGGCTTGTCTGAGAACGAATTTCTACATGCAGTGGGATTACTGCCGCCTACAATCACAAGCTGAGAGAGCCGCGTCTGCCGTAAATAAGGCCGCTGGCATGTGTGGATGCGCCATTAGAGGCTAACGTACATTAAAAGTACAATTATTATTTTTTTCTCACCAAAAAAAAAAGGGGTGTCACATACATTCCTTCCTACTATATGCGCGGGACCACAACACCCGTCCCAAATATTATCAGGTCTTGCAAACATTTGTCCCGCAGAAGGAATCAAACCCGTAACCTCTCGCTTCTGAACCAGGCACTCGTTCAGCTTGTGCTTATTTATTATTGCATATAATATTCAAGGAATAGGTTCCACACACAAGAAAAATACAAGTATACATTTTAACATTTTGTCTTTAAAATACACGCTGCGCGCTGCCCTTTCGATTTCCAACAAGGATAACAAATATTGATCAAATAAACTTAATCGATTTACTCGAGATTTTTAAGACAAAAGATTTAATAACAAAAGTACCTACTTACAAGTTTTTTTTGCGTGTGGAACCTACTCCTTGAATATTATGCATTTATAATAAAAGACCCTGCTTGCATAGTTTTTTTTTCGTAAATATTAGGTTGGGGAAAAAGTCTTTTCGCATTATAGTATGTATGAACTTCTGAAAAATCTCTTTGGCTATACTATTTGTATCTGGCTGGTTTTGGTATACTTAAAAGTTTAAATTTTAAAAAACATAATTCCAAATTCAAATTAGGAAAATTTGTGATTTTTATTTATTTTTCGTACTGTCAAGATGAGTGAATCTAATAAAGAAATTCGATACATTTTAAAATTTTACTACAAAAAAGGTAAAAATGCAACGCGTTTTTGAAAAAGTGGAGCAAGATCGGCATATCAGTAGTTACGACGCAGCTGAAGAACTGGGAATTGACCACAAAACAGTTTTGGCACATTTGAAAAATAAAAGTGGATTACGTACGACAAGAAGAGTGCGAAAAAAGTCGTGGTCAAAGGCCGGTCAGGCTTCACAGACTATGGCGAAACCCGGGTTAACTCGCAACAAGGTGATGCTGTGTGTGTGGTGGGATTGGAAGGGCATTATTCATTATGAGCTGTTACCACCAGGCAGGACCATCGATTCTGAACTGTACTGCGAACAACTGATGAGATTTAAGCAAGAAGTTAAGAGAAAGCGGCCGGAATTAATCAACAGAAGGGGTGTGGTTTTTCATCATGATAACGCTAGACCTCACACATCTTTAGCCACTCAGCAAAAATTAAGAGAGTTTGGCTGAGAGGTGTTAATGCATCCACCGTATAGTCCTGACCTTGAACCTTCAGATTTCCACCTGTTTCGGTCTCTTCAGAATTATTTAGGCAGTGTCAGGTTAACATCACAAGAGGACTGCCAAAACCACTTGTCGCGGATACACAGAAACATCTAAACTCGGAACAAATTAGTTATTACAAATCTTACTACTCTACTACACTTATTAATATAATTAATAGATCAAACCTTTTTCCTCGATAATGTAAATAAATAACAGTTTAAAAACTTACTCGAAAACTAGGTACTAGTAAGTTTAAATAGATAAAAATATTTATCTGAAATCAGCTATGTAGATAATAAAAGATAATTTTAACATTCCAAGAAAACCATTGTGTAAACTCTATAATGATACTCGTATAATAAATCCTTTTTTTTATAGACATGCCATGCCTGTCTTTAGCATATAGACGCATTAAATATAAACTTACACATTTTATTTGTTTAAAACATTTATTTACGGAAGAAAAAAGTATTTTTGCACAGTATTATTACAAGATTAATAGATTGCTAAACTGATTCAAATCGAACCAGATAAAAGCGTTCCTAAAATTCTGGCGGTATTAAACAGATCAATAATTATTATAATTATAATTATATTTTTTTTTATTTTATTATTTAATTTCTGGTAGTGATTTGGATCAGTTGAGCTATCCATAGGTCGTTTGTAACGGTCTTTAGATGGCTCAACTGTTTCATATGTATTTTGTATATTTTGTAATTTAATGTAATTATGTACATAATTATTATATTATATTATTTTGTTTAATAAACATAGTGATTAAAATAATTATTTAAATTATGTCATAATACTTAATATTAATTGTAAGTTTCTTCGAATTCGTATACTGAGACTGAGATTGATGAGATGATATTGAGAGTGTCTTTTCAACGAGAAAGGTTCTTTAGACTTTAGGAACTTGATATGCTCCATCCAAAGGTTGTCTGAAAGAGATCGATCTTAGCGATTAGGCCGCCCATTGTACCACCTCAAACTTTTGTTAATTTTAGAATGATAGATGCGTTCTTATTTTTTTGTGTACGGTACTAGTGTGTTACTTTGCTACTGCAAGTTTTTCAGAGTTGTTAGGCCATGACAGAGGACTTCGGGCGGCCTAGAAACTCTGTCACCAGAGTTGGCCACTGACTCATACGAACTTACTTACTGCAATTACATAATTTATTGAGCAGATATTACTTTTTTGCGTTACACATCGATCACGAATTTCGAATACCTATAATCATTGAGCCCTTTACGTAGTACCCAGAGTGCTCATTACATTTAAATATCTAATATAAAATAATAAATATAATATAATTATTGGGCTCAGCATGTCTGCTTTTAAGGCAGAAGCTCAAAGATCCCTCTCACTTGTCTGATCTCTCTGTTATGTCCAGTAGTATAAGTACCGTATTTTATATTAAAATTTTTGTTAGAATCATTTTTGAATCACACTTCAGCTTCTGCTAATATTTATCCTTGTAATTTAAATGCAGTTTAGATTTAATTTTACTTATAAATTGAGAAAGCTGTATACACCTTTAAGTGCTGGTTACTTATAATCTAATACCTTTTACTGTACCTATTTAATAATGTTTTATGTAACTGTCGTTGGTAAGTCTAAATAAATAAATAAATAAATATCTAGGCTCCCCAGAACATGCACCTTTTGACATCCTCAACAGGTGCAATTTTCTAATCCATGAAAAAACCAAATTTTATACGCGCTCTACTTTTAACTTACTCTATTTACCTACTAAAAAAAATCACAGCTATGTATTATCAAAAAATCGTATCTTAACTAATTGGCTAATGAGGTAGTCATTATCGTGATATTGATTATGTTCTATGCAATAATATGTAATAATTTGTTAGCAACACGTCAAACAACTTTCAAACGTTTATCAGTATAACGGGATTCAATAAGATTGCTTTAAGTTGTTGACTGTCTGATCGTCTGTTTGTCTGATAAAACCTTTTTCCCTCAGAATCTGATCATATCAACTTGAAATTTATTCGATATATAGCATAGGTAGCTAAATATAAGCTCATAATCAAGCTTCTAACACAATGGCAATTAATTAAAGTACTTCCAGACTTTACAAATCTGAATTTCAGAGCATTTGTGACACAAATAAAGTGATGCAATAAAAATTGGATCATATAATAACAAATATTTTATCGCTAAAAACAGTACGCTAAAACGAAATTTGTAAAATAAAGTAGCTGAAACTTGGAAAGACTTATCGATTTCAAAATATCTAATAATATAAGAGCTTGCGGATCGGAAGATTTTGTGGTCAAGAGATCAAGCTAAGTCTTATCTTCTAAAAGTGCAAGTCTAGCTCACATTTGTTTGTTTTTTTTATATATCTGGCTTTCACTTTACTGAGTTTTCTTAAGCATAATCATAATCATCATTTATTTGCAATAAACTTAGTGCTTAGTTTTAATTGAAGCCCTATCTCCCAGAAAAGCGTTAGCTGTGGCCTGGGAAACAATTATCTCCGATTTACCTATTTATCTATGATAAAGTAGGTTACAAAATATACAATTTGACATATTATGATAAAATTGACACTCTTATGCAGCTAAATAAAAGAAATAAATTCATGCTGGTAAGAAAGCGTTATGTAAGTGTAGGAGTGCAAGGGTGCTGGTTCATGCGATAGGTAGTAATATAAAATAGCTTCTAAACATTCGTTATAATGAAATACTACAGGATCTTCAACAAAACGCCCCCTTGAATGTAACAAAATCTAAAGATAAAATATATCGATAAGACTTATTATAAATGTCGCATTTTTCTAGATAACCTGCCATTTCATTAGTTTAGTTGTTGCACTGTAGATACTGTAAATAATGATCTGAATATGTACAAGTTACAAGTTTTAAGTTTATTGTTAGGGGTGTTTGGTGCTAGTGTCGGACAAATATTGCAGACCGGACGTTGTGATACAAGTATAACGCTACATCCAGACATTGATATTGATGACGTGAGTTTGTTTTTTATTATACCACCGCGACTTTGCTCGTGACATATAATATAAAAAACTAGCAGTAACCAGCTTCGCGCAGGTGTAATGAAACAGCACGCGTGCGAAGCCGGGGAGGATCGCTAGTAATAAGCCTATTTTCAGGAATAATGTGGTATTATAATGGTAAAATATTTTTTTCAATCTGAAATATAAATACAAAAATACAAACCTTCTCTCTTTATAATATTAATATAGATTAGCCTATTAAGACAACGCTCTAATTATATATTTTTAATTGCGGGAATTTATTGCGTATTACAAACGTAAACAAATTAAAATTAATATATAATGACGACCCGATGTGGCGCAGCGGGCGCAGGTCCGCCCTGCGACGCGGAGGTTGCGGGTTCGATTTCCGCCGTCAAATGTTTGTACGATCTACAAATATATGTCTCGGGTGTTCTGGGTATTTTCTATATATAATAAAAAAATATCTATGTATGTATTGTATTGTAATATATCACAGCAGCTTACCTTGGGGCTAGATGATGCTGTGTGGATTGTCCAGCATTTCTTTTTATTTTTTATATGTAAATTAAAACATTATATTAAACAGTTGTGCCATCTAAAGACCGTTACAAACGATCTATAGATAGCTCAACTGATTCAAATAACTAACCAGATGGAAGCGTTCCCAACATGCTAGCAGCATTGCCACGTTGAATGTCAATGCTGATACGGCCAGTGTGGTTCCTGTGGAACACGCGTCTCTTGCACCAGAAACCACAAAATAATATAAAACTAAGTATGTTTTCTGATCGCGAAAGTTTAAATGAAACTATATTGGTGGTTACCACCGCGGGGCCATATTCTGCCTTCAAGTAGTATGCAAGCGGTACTGTGTTTAGGTTTGAAGGGCACTGTAGTGAAATTACAGGGCAAAAGAGACTTAACAACAACGTCTCGGGGTGATGAGCTCAGTGCAGTGCCAGCACGCAGAACTTAAACATTAAGCTTTGGGTGACTCTGCAGCTGTTAGATCAGTCGAGGCGCTTAATCATGCAAACGAATTGATCCTAATTTAAAAAAAAAAAACAAAATTAAGCTAAACCAGTCAAGGTTCATTAGCGGTAATTTAAAATGATTGTTATCAATGTTATCAACTATCATTATTATGTGACATGCATGACACATTTGGGTGACAATCGAGTTAAGAATCGTTAGTAACTTATCCTTGGTAGTTACAAGTTCCAAAATAATCACAGCGATAACGTATAGGTGATTGTGTCACAAGCGGCTTAGATATTGTTCTTGTCACCGACACACAATATTGGTGACATTGACACAAATTTGGGAAAAAGACTGCACGGATGCATTGCAAACAGTACGCGACCGACTGACTGAGACTGCTAAAACTGCTGAAACATAGCGAACGTCGAAAAAAACCATCAAAATGTATGAAGCGCTACAAAGGCAAAAAGCAAACATTTTATGTATTATTAGTTAGATACACATACACATGTATTTATAGCACGTAGATGTAGATGTAAAAAAATATAAATCATTGCTAATATGAGTTTTATAAAAAAAATTAAACAAGCTCTTACCTACTTATTCCATCAGATAATAATAGTATTGTCAAAATGTAGTACGATAATTATTTTATTGATTATTATTTATTTACAACATTTTATCTATGTACCACGCAAGCTAAGCCGTAGGCGGTAGCACAAACAAAAATATATTTACACGTATAATTACTAATTAATAATTATTTTACTCACAAAAAATCTTTAGTTTCTAGGAACATGGAATGAAATAGCAAGTACAGAAACACCCACTAGTGGCGATTGTTCGCTAATAGAGTTTACAAGAGATGGCAATAACATAACTGTCATCTTTACGACTGTGAGAGAGAACTTCTATGAGGAGCACCGAGGACAAGCTATTGTACCTGCAAATAGCTCGCGACTGGTATTGAATTTACCATCGCTATCAAGCAGCCGTGAGTATTTTAATAGAGCATATTTACTTAGCAAGAAACTAGTAACATTAATAAGTACTAATAAATCATCTACCTATAGATATCATCAATAATAAGGTAGTAGAGTTCTTTGTGATCCAGCTCTTCCGGGAAAGAACTACCACCATATATACCACCACCTATTTCTGTCACCAAACAGAAATGCTCGAATTACTGTATTTTGGTTCGAATGGTACCTATGGTTTTCGGTGAAGTTACGGGCATATGAGACTTTAAATAAACGTCTCAGAGTAGTCAGAAGTGATATCTCTGATGTTGTAAGCCTACATAGTCTACGGTAACCGCTTACCGTCAGGTGGGCTATATGCAGTTTTGTAATTTTTGTATTGCTGTAAACTCGCATTTTACTTTTCCTAGACAAAATAGTGAATTTTATTTTGTCTAGGAAAATCACATTTTGTGTTCTTATTTGTTAGGTAATCTTCTTTTTATTTTCAGCCATTGACTTCTGGGTGTTGAGAGCAGATAACAATACCCATATGCTCACTTATGGTTGTGAAAATGTCGGAGAAACACAAAGACAAGGTAACATCCATACATATAATACTATCCAGGGGGATCAGGGGGCTTATTTGCTATAACAATATATATAAGAGATTCCTTACCAATAACGTGTAACTTAGTAACGTGTTCTATACGTGCCATAGTGTAAAATTGCAAAATGGTTTTCCGTATTTGTGTTGTTTAAATAGCAATAGGTTAGCTATCGATAGGTTGACTTTGAAAAACAGTCAGACGAGCCCTAAAACGTGGCTCCTCGACAACGATTCCACGCAGATTATCGTAACGAGCCCGCGTTTGGTCATAGCAAATAAGATCCCTGTAGAATAAAGCAAAACTCTTAAAGTATCACAGAGATTCAAAGTCACCCTCCACTTAGTTACACTATAACTTCTGAAACGCAGTAACAAACGTAGTATCTTATCAAATATAATAATTATTAGAATGTACTTATTTATCGGAAAATTATTTTTAACCTCTTAGGTAATGTTAGTTTTATCTTCTCAGTATATCTGTGGCAGCTTGGTAGAGCAACCAGCTTCCCCAACATGATGATACCAGCCAACTTGAATACTGCAATGACTACCTTATTCAACATCACAAGTAATGATCTACGAAACGTCAGCCACAGTGAAAACGCTTGTTATCGACTTCCAAACATCGAAGCAGGACAGCCTGTTATTTTGTCTGGACAATGCGATCGGAGTATCACTGGTGTTACCAACTTCCAGGCAGCAAGAGTGAGTATTTTATTGATAGTACCTAAGTCTGAAATCAGGTTTACTAAAGCGGTGAGCAAGGCAGGAGCTACGGTGTCTTACAAAATACATCAGTATATTATCTCCTGTTTTGCGAGAGCCTGGTGCCTGAATAATTTTAGTATAAAAAATACTCGTTTGATTGGTGCTTGTTGGGCGCCAAGTTACCGTCCCGTTCCATCTAGCCCTTTCTGATTTAGTGGAAGCAGCATTATCATCATCATCATCATCATCATCATCATCATGACAGCCTTCTAATGTTCCCACTGCTGGGACACTGACCTACTCTCAAGCGAGAGTGATTGGGTCTTAATCCACCGCGCGGACCCAATGCGGATTGGTGTATAATACAATTTTATTTTTATGTAGACAAACAAAGTTCTTTAAGAAAAATGTTTGTTGTGTTGAGTTTCCTAAAACGGAGGTCCGCCATGACAGCTATTAGCCAATGATCGTGACGCATCTTGACTTTGACAGTACCTAATAACCCAGTTGTTCGTTAAACCCGCCATGTTGTTTTGCATTGTGTTGCACTCCTTCACAAAGATAAACTTACATAAGATTATGAAAGAAGTCAAAATAAAATAAATAAACAGTGATAAATGGTTTCTTTAATGATTATTTATTTATCTAGACCCCTACAAATGACTTAGGCCCGGCTCCATACTGCGTGAAACAACTCTTTTAGTTCTTTGACATGCCGGTTTCCTCACGATGTTTTCGTTCACCGTATGAGAGCACTGGCGTTGCGCACATAAATTTTTCGTAGCGAAAAATCCATTGGTGCACGACCGGATTCGAACCCACGACCTTAGGATCGGAAGGCGGGGTCACTACCACTAGACCACCAGTGCTCTCAGTAGTTTAGAATTTTATATACTTAATATATTCAGCTATCTTATTATTAGAAGAATAACGCGCGCATCAAGTCATTCTAAAGTAAAACCTAGAAAGGCGGTATTAAAATTTCGGATTAAATTTTCGGCCTTGTCTCCAGAGTGTATGACGGTTTGACAAATTACCTTTGTGACGTAGTAGAAGAGTCACAAAGAGAAAATAACATGTATACGCACTTGCAGGCTCGGGTGTAAGAGCCTGCAAGTGCGTATACATGTTATTTTCTCTTTATAATTCAAAAATTATATCTAACTCGACCTTGCTATTTTTAATTGCGATGAAGATCCTGTCAAATTTTGGTTTATAGCAACTATGTCGTCTATGAATAAAATTATTAATTATTAAATAATGTTCAAAAGTTTTGTTATTTCATTTCTAAAAGCTACACAGTAGGTACGGGATCAAGATAAAATATGACTGTGTCTAGTGTATAAGTATTTTTTTAACCTATTTCCAGCTAGATATTATTTTAATTTTCAGTTTTTAGGAGTGTGGCATCAAATCCAAAGCTACTTCTCCGACAACGCATCTGGAACCTGCAGTCGTGCCCAGTACAGCGATGGAGGCGATAGAGTCAACGTTGTCAATAGTCAGATCAACAACCGAACACTATTCACTATCGAAGGTTTCGCTACTGTTGTCAGCAACGATAGCACTGCACAACTAAATGTTACACTTGAAGTTTTACCTGGAGGTTAGTGAAATACTTTCAACAATAAAGTTAAGTTAATAAACTTTTACTCGCTTTTTAGTTTAGTAATCAGTTGATGCTTGATTGATTGACTTCAAGCAAATAAATCATTTTTTTTTCATTTCATTTCATTTCATTTCATTGATAAATTACCTAATTTTAATTTTAAAAATTATTATTTAAAATTATTATTTTACAAAACTATAATTTTGTATTTTCTTTAATATCTTTTTTAGGTTTATGAGTAAAATCCTGAATCTTTAAATATATTCTGTAGATGATTTTTGAAAAAAAATAATTATCGAGATTGTGTCATAATGGAGGCATAGGTCTTTTTTGTTTGAATCCTATTAGTATCTCAAGGAAGCATTCTGGATCCGATTTGCAGAACCGATCCTATAATAATAATGAAATTCCAAATTCAGCTGATCAATATTTATTAATAACAGTTTTCGTCGCATC
This sequence comes from Colostygia pectinataria, assembly GCA_951394395.1. Lineage (NCBI taxonomy): Eukaryota > Metazoa > Arthropoda > Insecta > Lepidoptera > Geometridae > Colostygia > Colostygia pectinataria. Next base: position 8,681,394 of record OX596365.1, on the reverse strand, counting down.
GGAGTTGCTGGTGCTGGGAACAGATTACAATGAATGGGCAGTTTCCTACACCTGCAACAATCTGCCAAACAACACCAGACAAGGTAAGGGATTGCTGTCTATAAGTTTGAAGAGCACAAGTGAAATCACATACTGAGCGATGTCTCAGGGTGATGAGCGTAGTAAAGTGCCAAGTAATAGTTCTCACGACGGATTTCGGCCGTTGTGAAGTTAGCCGTTTCGATGCGCAATAGAGCTTTTTCAAACTAAATTGTATTTGCGCATCACAAACGGCTAACTTCACGGAAGCCTAGATCCGCTGTGCGAACTATACCTTTTCTTTGGGTACTATTGTCGTCAGAGGACGTGACGATCAGGCGAAGACAGTCTCGTGGCTGCCATAAAAATTTTCATCACCCTCTATGAGAAAATATAAGGCGCCTCATATTTTATTGTAATATTATTAAATTAATAAAACAACTAAAAACTTATATTTCTCGGCGGCGCGACTACGCGCCGTCGTACCAGCCAGTCTTTATTCAAAAAATATTTTTGTTCGATTTCTTTGGCGCTCAACACTCCAAATTCAAAAAGATAAGCAAAGATAATTTTCGAATAGATCGAATGAAAAAAACTTTTATTCCACAGTTTTCAGTTGGGTACTAAGCCGGACACGTCAGCTGTCCCCCGAGGCTCGAGAACAAGTGAACCAAGTTATCAACTCGCACCTGGAACTGAACAACCGGTACTATGCAACTACGAACCAGTCTGATGCAAGTTGCTTCTACATTCCCGAGACGGTGGCGCCGGGTGAGCCAATTGTGTTTGGAGGGCAGTGCGACTTGGACATTCCTGTTGTGTCCAACTTCTCTGCTGTTGAGGTAATTTAATATCTATAAGAATTATTTTTATGTTTATTGTGTGTCTATTAAAATGGTAAAAAAATTAAGTGAGTGCTCGATTTTCTGTTTTTTCTTTCTCCTGGAGGATTGGTCCAAGAAGCTAAAAACTACCGATTGGAGAGAAACAAAGAAGACCTTGGTTCTCTTATTCGTTCCTTCGTTCGTATGAGTCAGTGGCCAACTCTGGTGACAGAGTTTCTAGACCGCCAGAAGGCCTCTGTCATGGCCTAACCACTTTTAAGGTTCTCTAATGGGACACCACAGACTCTTTACTAATATAAATAATAATTTTTGCTTACAGTACATGGGACTATGGCATGAAATCGAGAAGTATCCGGCAGCTTTCCAATTCGGCTCATGCAGCAACGCGTTTTACGCGCTCGGCGATAGTGGAGTGGAGGTTTTCAACACACAGGTCAATTATATATTCTTTTACATGCCGTGCCAACCGTTACATGCTTGCTAAGCGGTCGTTTTTTTTTATACAACTGAAGTGGCAACCGTACGGCCCACAGGGTGGTAAGCGGTTACCGCAGCCTATGGACGCTTGCAATACCATGCAGAGGTATCACTCGCGGGTTGCCACCTTGAGGCATAGATCGTAAGTCTCATGTGCCAGTTATTTCACCGGAAACCATACCCTTCACACCGGAACACAGCAATGCGAGCATTACTGCTTTGCAGCAAAAATAAGTATGGTGTTAGTACTTCCCCGGACGTGTTCTATCACAAAGAAAGTTCTTTCTACTCTTAAAGGTCGTGGTCGTAAGTATCTTTGTCAGGGGTGGTTATGATTCGTCTCGATGTCTCGCTATTTATCTAAATTGGGGAAAATCCCATTGCATATGAAAGGGTCACCCACAGCAGTTGATTTGATCGATCCATCGCATGGGTGATCTTCCGCGTGGTCGTGTCCTCTATTCTGCCTTGCACAGCAAAACGCTTCTTAATTATCTCGCCTTAAGATGTGACCGAAGAACTTAAGAATGCGTAACCTATAATAATTATATATATTTATAGTAGATAGGTACCTATTGATTTATGGTCTGTATAAGAACTTCCTCCAATTAGTGTTTTTTTAGAAGCAAAGTTTGAAAAGCGAGATTTCATATCTTTTTTCCGCTGCAGAAATAATGTTTGCACGATCTGCGAATTACAGTACTGAAAATAAGTAGAATATAGAATATTTTTATTTGTTTCACATCAATTATAATAGACGAAATAAAAACAAATTAATCCTTCCCACGTCCACATTGCAAACAATTGGTAAAAGTCCCAGTTATCGGCTCATAAAAATTTATAATAAAATACCTGAAAGTCTAAAAAAAGAAGAAAAGAACACGATATTTATAAGAAATCTTAAGACATTGTTATTAAAAAAAGCGTATTATTCAATTGAAGAATTCAATTCTGATAAATTTTGATGAATTTTGACATAGGTACTACTTACCCTTGACATGATTGACAACTTCGTGTAGATAGGTGGGTACACTTGTCTAAATTAATAATAATCGCGCTTTTACCTGTCATTACTTGACACAATTTTATTTTATTTTGACATTTATTTACTTACCTAACCATGACAATTTGGACAAATACCTTGTATTACCTATAACTAACTTGCAACGCCCTTACAGGGTCCATGTACTCACCTACAGCATTATCATTAAGTTACACCTAAGCTGAATACATTGTACATGGAGCATGAAATAAATGAATTGAATTGAATTGAATTGAATTGTACCAAACGTCTGTTAACAAGGTAGTACTTAGGTATAAATATAAGCAAAAATAATAATCCTAATGATTAATTTAGAGTAGCTAGATGGTAGGTATTCGTACAAATAATGTTAGTTGTTGTGGTTACAACAGTTGTGATATTTGTAATTTCTTATACTGACGACGTAAAGGAATCCTAGGGCCGAGACTATGTATGAAGCTGCTATGTTAAATGTTTATGATAATCTACAGGTCTTTGACGAAAGACTGCTGACCATCAATGGACTGGCCGTGCCAGTGGCTGATGGCAAGCTTGTTGTCTCTTTCCCTATTGAAGGCACTAACTGTAAGTATTGAGTATCACAATAAAAGTAACATGTCCTGGTTCGAAAGTTGAAAATACAAGGTTATGAGTATTTTAGGTCTAAGCGTAAATAATGACAATGGATATAATATTAATATTGTTATGATAGATTGCAACTTCAGCGATTTTACAAAACTATTACAGAACTCAGAAGAAAATAGGCAGGTTAGTAGCCCGAAGTAAGTAACAGTTATGTCATTAGATTTTATGAATATTCTATAAGATGTATCTACATAAATAATATTCTCTTCATTTTATAATCTAAAGCACAAAACCAAAAAATCATGTATTGAAAACCTTACAACGCCTGGGGGCTTATTCGCTATGACCTAGAAGATTCCTTACCAATTACGTGTAACTTAGTAACGTGTTCTATACGTGCCATGGTGTGAAATTGTAAAATTGTTATCCGTATCTGTGTTGTTTCAATAGCGATAGTTTCGCTATTGAAAGGTTGACTTTAAATAACAGTCAGACGAGCCTAGAACGTGGCTCGTCAACAACGATTCCACGCAGATATCGTAACCAGCCCGCGTTTGGTCAAAGCGAATAAGGCTCCTGGTGACTAATTCTATAATTCCTCACCATTTATCAATGCAATTCAAGAAAGTGATTTAAATATAGGCAGGTAAATACTAATAACCTTACGATAACAGATTATTCGGGATAATCATGCCAAATCAGAAAGTAATACCTACAATGACATCAGGCGATTATCATAAACTTTGAAACCCGTAATACTAGATTAGATTAGTAACTAGATTAGAATTAAAATAGGAATTTATGATCGATAAATACCTATGTCGATAAAAGTTAAGTAGGTTTTTCTTTGATGCTGCTTCGGCATTTATAAGTATGTTTTACGTAGTTTTTTACGGTGATCAAGTATTTAATCAGAGTTTCCAAAATTTATCAAACCTATCAACAATTTAATACATAGGTAGGAAATAATTCACGTTGAACATAATTTATTAGGTACTATTATTATTTTGTATATTGTAATCTACAAATTGCGTGGAAAGAAGCACCTGTTTTTCCATGTTCATACATTACCTACTATTTCAAGTTTCATCCAATCGGTTTAGTTGTTACAGCTTGGTTGAAACACAAACAGTCTAAATATCCAAACTAGAGGCCCTATATTTTAAACCTGCAAACAAAAAAAACTGCACTTTGCTGCATCGGTAATTTTTTATGTAAAATATTCTGAAATACAGAGTGCAGACTTGGAGAGTAGTTACATCTTCTTATTTCTTCTTATTTTCGCTCAATAACCTTCACTCACTTAAATTCACACACACACACCCTCAGACAGACACACACATGCGCATCTCATACATACACAATGCTAAATACACACTTTTTCCAAACAAATAAATAAATAATGCTAGACAATCCACACAGCATCATCTAGCCCCAAGGTAAGCTGCTGTTAAACAGAGCTGTATTATGGGTACTAGATGACTGATATATACTTAATACAATACAATACATAGATAGATATTTTTTATTATATATAGAAAATACCCAGAATATCCGGAACAAATATTTGTAGATAGACATTTGACCCGAGGCGGGAATCGAACCAGCAACCTCCGCGTCGCGGGCGGACCTGCGCCCGCTGCGCCACATCCGTCGTCAACAGTTTGTAACTTTACATAATATACACTTACTTTTTATATAAAATTTTTACCTTAGTTATTTAAATTTAATGTTTGCGTTTTACGTTATTTAATTTTCTCAAACCCTAGATTTTTATTTATTTTGGAACCCTGTTAACTTAAGGTAGGAGGAGGGCGTTGATATTTGCGACACAGTGTTTCACTCTTACGGATACCATCGCTTCCATTATGTTTTATTATCATATGTTATTGTTCCGAATAAAGATATTTTCAACACACTTTCTTATAAAGTGGCTCTATGGTCATCGCAATTAGGCACAGAATGACACAAATAATCAAACTATGACTTTTTCATTGCTATAACTCACTAGTGAGTTATAGATTTTTTTTTTGTTACTTTATTATGAGTTTTTTTTGTTATTTTATTCACAAGTGTGTTGAAAAACGTCGTATGATACACGTGTGTATTGATGATTACCGTCCTCGGCTATCTTAACCTCCTATCGCTATCGACCCTCGTCTACGGCTCGGGTCTCAATGGCGCCTCAGCGGTAGTCACCAATGTTACACACTAGTACCATAATGTACTATTGTATTTTTATTTGTATATTTGTACATCAAATAGGCCAAGTCTTATTTTAGTATGATTCTGTTTGCTAACGATATACTTTTGTTCCAGTGACAACAGAGACAAACTACTGGGTTCTCAGTACAAACTACTCTTCCTACTCGCTCGTGTATTCCTGCAGAAATATCAACGACCATCAACAGCAAGGTAACCCGTGTTGAATAGACAATGTAAAGAGTAGTAGAGTTCTTTGTGATAGAGCTCGTCCGGGGAAGAACTGCTACCACTATACCTATTTTTGGCGCCAAGCAGTAATGCTCGCATTTGTGTTCTAGCTGTAATTTTACCGGAAACCGGAAACCATACCCGGTGTCCGGTAAAATTACAGGCACATGAGACTAAATCTACGTCTTAGGGTGGCAACGTGCAAGTGATATCCCTGATGTTGCGAGCGTAGATAGGCTACGGTAACCACGTACGATCAAAAGTGAGTAGTATAAAAAAATAGTTAATTGTTACAAATCTACATTATCGGCATCGCTACGAACGACCGACTGGCTATATAAAGCGCCCCGAGCGGCGCACTCACACACTATCATATTTCTATATCTAATTTTGTTTTAAAAACATGACATTCTTTATTTTCATTACATTTGAACATTTTTCATCATAGTGGATATTTTAAAAATTCGTGTAATTATGGAATATGAGTTTCGTCGTGGCACCAACGCAACTTAAGCGGCACGTAACATCAAAAACGTTTACGGAGAGAACTGTACAAACGAACGCACAACCCGTTATTGGTTTTCCCGGTTCAGTTTTGGAAATTTTAACTTGAAAAATGAAGCTCGTGGTTGTCCGGAGACTTTAGTCAACAATGATAAATTAAAGGCGATTGTAGAAGCTGACGAAACTCAATCTACAGCTGAGCTAGCAGCAGCTTTTGATGTTAGCATCAAAACAATTTTGATTCATTTGCGACAATTATGCAAGGTAAAAAAACTTGATAGATGGGTGCCCCACAAACTTAACGATCGCCAGCGCAATAATACGCGTCGAGACCTGCCTCGCGCTGCTCAATAGGCAAAGAAATGAAGGAATTTCGAACCGAATTGTTACATGCGATGAAAAATGGATTCTGTTCGACAATCGAAAGCGCGTGATTACTTTAAATAATAGAAATAAAAAAGTTTAGCAAAAATAAGTACTTTCACTTATTCCATACAAAACGCCAATTTCATAGGTAAAGACCTAATATTAGCTTGATTTTCACAGTGACATTTTGGAAACTCAGTCGGACAAAGCAGCTGACTAATGAAGCGCAAACAGCAATCAACAGCGTGATCAGCAGTCTTGATATCCTCAATCAAACGTTCTTCATGACCACGGACCAGAGCGCTCAAGGATGCTTCTACTACCCTGATCCTCAGCCAGGAGTACCTGTCGTGTTCCCTGGAACGTGTGAAACCAACGTGTCTGTAGTTCCCAACTTCAATGCAACGCAGGTAAGCTGATAACAAAGATAAAATTATCATCATCATCATCATCATCATCATGACAGCCTTCTAATGTTCCCACTGCTGAGACACTGGCTTACTCTCCAGCGAGAGTGATTGGGTCTTGATCCACCACGCGGACTCAATGCGGATTGGTGGATGGCACATGTCTTACGAATTTTTAGTTCTTGAACATGCCGGTTTCCTTACGATGTTTTCCTTCGCCGTATGAGTGCACTGGCATTGCGCACATAAATTTTTAGTAGTGAAAAATCCATTGGTGCACGACCGGATTCGAACCCACGACCTTAGGATCGGAAGGCGGGGTCACTACCACTAGACCACCAGTGCTCATATCATCAGTGAGTATAGAAAAAATTATATATGTACATATAACTAATAATATACGACCTTTTCGTTTAAAGCAATTTTTTCCAAGCAACTAGAGCAGGCAGTCTCGCCAAATATGTTGCTATTATGCAATCGTTACTAACCGAATTTGGTAGGAAAATAACCGTTTATGTAGCGAATTTGGTTAGTATCGATCGCTATATCTTTGGCGATCGTTTAATACAGCACGAGGACCCAATGCTGATTAGTCGGCACTGTCGAATTAATTTAAATTCTTTGAAATGGTATTCCAATGTTGTTCTTCACTATCTGAAAGCTAAAAGCTCTGGCATTTTTTCGAAAAGAAAATTTTATTGTAGCACGACTAGGTTCGAACCTAGAACTTTTAAATCAGACGGGGTTTGAAACCACTAGGAGACTATTAATGCTCCACTAAACCTTAGATATTCATATTCATCTACATATATCTTGTCAATGGTCGAAGAATAGTACAGTAATTTTAAAAGAAAAAAAAAAGAAAAAAAGGCCTAGAAACACCAGAGTTGACCACTGAGTCTTACGAACTTACATACTTAATACAATATTTTTATAATATTTTCCAGTTCCAAGGTGAATGGTTTGAAGTTGAAGCCTATCCTAAGGACCCTCAGGAAGGACAATGCATCAACCATCAGTTTTCAGCTGGAAACGGCTCAGCAGCCCTTAACTTTGTCTCTTCTAATGTAGACAACCAGCTCTTGGTCTCGACCAATGGACAGTTGACTTTATACGCTAACGAAACAGGAGGACGATTCAATCTATCATTTGTTTCAAATGGCACAAGTGAGTACACACCAAACTAATTGCTGTTTTTTTTTAATAAATAAAAAAAGTTTATTGGTAATAAAACAGTGGTCTGATAGGGTACATGTAGGTAGGTGGATGTTATTGCCGGTGGACTTCTATCTAACACAATATTTTATATACAGTACCCAGATGAGCTCTGTCACCCGCACTAGATCTCTATTGAGCCTGTTCAGTGGGGTCACAGTGACTCGCTCTGACACTCCTTCATTATTATTACATATTGTACTTATTTTCGGCACGTATGCGTATTTTAACATTATCTTATAAAATACTTCCTTAATGTACTATAGGAAACACTGTAGAAATAATTATAAACGAGGGAAAAAAAAAAATAGCAATACTTAGGTAGGTACTAGTAATAATAAAAGGGAAATAAAATTAGAGGACAAAATTTAAATTTCGTAGATAGGTAATTAATTACTAAACAACTTAACTTAACGATGTAACGTAGCGTAAGTAATTTTATAACATAGCTAGGTCTAAATATGCATGAATGTTTGTATGTCTTTCGTCTCTCTGGTTGTGAGTGGAGTGAGTGTGTGGTTTTATTTGTATGAGGGTTTATGATGGTGTGAGGGTGTGTTTAGTGTGTGTATAGGTAATGAGGGTTGTGTGTGATTAGATTAAATTGTATCAAATTAGAGTGTCAGTTTCTTGATAGTTTAGTACTTTTAGGTGATTTATTAGTAGCTGTGAGGGTGTGTTTAGTGTGTATAGGTAATGAGTGTTGTGATTGTTTAGATTAAATTGTATCAAATTAGAGTCTCAGTTTCTTGATAGTTTAGTACTTTTAGGTGATTTATTAGTAGCTGTTGAGATCTTTATAGTTTGCATTCACAATTTTAATACTTTTGCTGATGCGATTGTATATTTTAGGACCAAGGCTATACGTTGCTCTAGTTCCGAACTTTGTTCTAGTTCTAGGGATCTTAAATATAATGTCTTTCCTACTTTTTTAGATTGTATCATTAAAAAAAAACCAGTATTACGTAGTAAGTATACGCGTAGGTATATACAAAATACATAATAAAACAATTGAGCCATTTATAGACTGTTACAAGATCTATAGTTTGCTTTTTATAGATAGTTTTCTATAGATACTCGTAGCTCAACTGATCCAAATCACCGCCATTACCAAACTACTTGCTGCTTTTGTAAAATGTTTCTTATAAATGTTCTGCTTGTTTTCAGCTATTTCGTTTCCGTACTACGTCATAGCAACAGATTACACCGATTACGCGCTGGTTTACAGCTGTTTGGACATCCCTGGCTCTGACTACAGAGGAAGTATGTACATACCTAATACTTTCTTTCTGTTTGCATTCTTCATTACCGAAGGTTCTGCCTGTCTTGAAACGCTTTAATGGTACTGCTACTGCTGTTTCTACGTTACTCAGTTCACGGCTTGTCTCAGGGCGTAGTCACCGGGCAGCGCAGCGGCTAGGTGATCGACCTTATACTTTTTGGAATACTTTTTTCTGACATTTCAGTTATTTTATTTTCTACCTACAGCTAGACACCACAAGCCTTCTAAAATTTCCGTTAAGATACGAGATTACGATAGCGAGAATGTTTTATTCTGCCACACGAACCTAATACGGAGTTGATAGATCTGTGACTGTGATAGTCTCTCTTCTCTCGGTTTTGAACTTTTAGTTCTTGGAAATGATTGTTTCTTTACAATGTTTTTCCCTTACCGTTTAAGAATAGGCACAAATAAATCAATATTTTACAAAATGCTTAACCTGTTCTTCTTTTGACAGTATGGGCCTGGAAGCTAAGTAGAACAAAGCAGCTTTCTTTCAATGGAACCACTCAGATCAACAATGCCCTAAACAGTACAAGTGTTGTTCTGAGCAACGATTACTTTGAGCCAATCGACCAATCAGACTACTCCTGCTTCTACTTCCCGAACTTGGCTCCTGGCGAGCCAGTTGTAATACCTGGACAGTGTCAATCAGATATACCTGTAATGCAGAACTTTAATGCTTCAAGGGTATGATGCTTCATCTTTATTTACGAAACTTAATTATAATTAATAGATTTAAGCGCAACACACACAGAACGCGGGCGCGGGCCCGCGGTAGATCTGCCGCGGGTGTTTTTTGTTGTATTTGTACTGACGACGTCAAGGATGACAACACACCGACCCACGCCCGCCCGCTGTGTGTGTTGCGCGTTACGCGTTACTTTGCGGAAATCCATTACAAGATAAAAAACAGACGAAAAATATCCAGTACTACTCCGATTAACCTTTTAACCAATGAGGTCACACAGTTAACACAGTTAACCTCAAAAGAAAAACATCGACACGTGTTTCAATATAGTGCCAGTTAATCGTAGAGGGCTAACAGAGAATTTGCATATCAAGCGAAAGGAGTCTCGCCTGAGCCGAATTCATTTTAGGATATAAAAAATGACTTTATTATTCCTTCAGTGTGGTGGTTAACACTAGAAAAACCAATAATCATTGAATTGTTACCAAACTAAATATTGACTTCATTCATAAAAATTCTCAGATCTTGAGGTACACTAATAACAATAATAAAAGAAGTACTTACAATGAAAATGACTCATTTTATGTATTCGTACTATTTCCAGTACTTAGGACGCTGGCGTCTCATTGAAAGCTATCCAGCTGCCGACCAAATTGGACAATGCAACCAGGCGACATACTCTCTAGCAAGTAACGGAAGCATCTTCGTTTACAACAACGAGGTTGTCAACCAGACCCTCAATGAAAATACCGGACTAGCCACACTACTCGGTAATGGGACGGAAGGAAGATTTAACGTTACATTTCCCAATGGTAAGATTCCAGATTTAAATCAGGGTGGCAGTAATAATAGCTGGTAAATAAAAGTTCTCGAATGGCGACTACAAACTGGAAAACGAAGTAGAAGTCGACCCTTCACCTATTAGATAAAAAGGGAGGAAGGTGATGAATGGTGAAGGCTCAAAATCGGTCAATTAAACAAACCTTTAGGATTATAAGTAAAACACTTTATTTTTCAGTTCCATCATATACAGAACTGTGGGTTTTGGACACCGACTATGACTCTTACTCAATTGCTTACAGCTGTGCTAACTTGGCCAACCAGCAACGTAGAGGTAAGCACAACATAATTTAAAATAGCAATCAAAAAATTAGGGACATGCAGTATATTTCGGGTGGGTTTTAACCCGAGCCTTTGTCTTGGGCAGACTTCATAACCGACTACGCCTCTGTCAAAATACCAGCTCGCCTGAATTTCTTGATGCATGAACATATTTATTGGAAATAGCAGCGCAATGTTACGGATAGTTTCAACCAGAAACACTTTACCGCTCGATATCTTAAACCTATACAGAACAAAATTAAAACATGCACATACAAAATAAATGATGAAACAATGCAAGCTGAGTATTAAATTTATTTAATTTTTATTTTTATTTCAGTTCAAAGTTGGAAACTCAGTCGTACTACAAGTCTAACCCCTGCAGCCATTACAGCTATCAATGCTGTCACCAGCAATGTTACTGTCCTCAATGACCGATATTATCAGACTATGAACCAATCTGATGCCGCTTGCTTCTACTTACCTATTCCTGGAAGTGGACCAACCATCTTCCGTGGACAATGCGATGAAAATATTCCTGTAGTCACTAATTTTGATGCTGTATCCGTAAGTTTTTAAACTGTATTTTTTACGAATCAAATTCTAGTAGGCGGTAGCTTCTGTTTTTTTAACAACCCACATATTAATTTACATAATTTGATTACGTATATTATCAAAAAAACAGTTGAGCCTTAGAGACAGAAACGATTCACAAACGATCTATATGACTCAAAATAACAATATAATTTTATTTTTTCTATTTTTTAGTACATGGGTCTTTGGCATGACATCGAATCTTACTCAATGGCTTTCCAAGATAGCAATTGTCCCAACGCATTCTACACTCTAAATACGGTCTTAGGACGGGTGGATGTTTTTAACACTCAAGTACTTGATAACCAAACTCTGGACACTATCTCTGGTTATGCTACTCTCGTCCCGTCTAACGACACAAGTGCTAAGCTTTTAGTCACTTTTCCGACTGTCAACGGTTAGTACAAAATTGAACTAAGTGAAATTTTACACTTATAAAAAAGTTTAACAATGTTTTCATGTATGATCAAACGAGAAGCCCAAAAAATTAACTTTAACTGTTTATAGTTTCAGCAACATCACCTTACTGGGTGTTGTCAACGGATTACAGATCGTATGCTCTTGTATATTCTTGTCAAAACATTGACGAAGAAAGGAGGTCAGGTAAGTTTACTGATAACTTAATTTGGCTTCAGTATCAGGTCCTTAATTTCTTCTCCTTATTTTGCTCTTTTGTTTTTTATTTCTTTTCAATTAATTTAATAACTGATTTTTTTAGTATTCAGTTGGAAGCTTAGTAGAACTAAATCACTCAATCAGACTACATCCGCTATCATCGATCGCGTTGTCGACACCATTCCGGTTCTTAACGAGCGATACTACAACATTAGAAACCAGTCTCGTGCTGGATGCTTCTACTTCCCTGACCCTCAACCTGGAGTTCCAGTGAGATTCCCTGGCCAGTGCGATCTAACTATTGATGTTGTGAACAACTTCAACTTGAGCCGGGTACGTTTTAAAACAATGTATGATGTGAATGAATATCTTAGAAGTGGCTGAGTGCCCATGAGCTCAGTTGAACAATGTTACTTTGGTATTCAGTTGCTTTTTTTACAAAACAAAATAAAAATAAATTCAAAAAAGTATCTAGCGCAAGCAACAGCGCATGGGTAAAAACCTGTGGATGATCAATTTCTGATCTCTGAAAGTTGGAGCTATATTGTTATTTTTTTTAGTTCTCCGGACGCTGGCATGAGATCGAAGCTTATCCTAAAGAAGAACAAACTGGCGATTGTATCAACCATGAATTTATCGTTAACTCAAACAATAGTCTTAACATGTCGTCATACAACGTAATCGCTCAGTCTCTTGGAGTAACTGAAGGCACTGTTCAGTTCTCAAGCAACAGCTCAGCTGCCCGGATGACGATTAGGTTCCTTTCTAATGGCACTGGTGAGTTGACAAGATAGTAGGTACATAAATTGAGAATACTAGCCATATTTTATGCAGAAATATGAAAGATCTCTATATGAAGTTACTCTAAGATAATTTGAGTTACAGTCACATCTACAAAGATTGTTCGCATGTTATTGTTCATTTTTGTAACATCTGGCTGTTGCCTAAGTAACAGCTGACGATAATATAAATGTCTCACTGTTTGTGTCTAGCACTGAAACACAAATTATTTGTTAAATAAATAAAATTTTAAATTAAAATAAATAAATAAATATAAATAAAAATGCAGGACAATCCACACAGCATCATCTAGCCCCAAGGTAAGCTGCTGTTAAACAGAGCTGTATTATGGGTACTAGACGACTGATATATATTTAATACAATACATAGATAGATATTTTTTATTATATATAGAAAATACCCAGAACACCAGGAACAAATATTTGTAGATCGTACAAACATTTGTCCCGAGGCGGGAATCGAAACCGCAACCTCTGTGTCGCAGGCCGACCTGCGCCCGCTGCGCCACATCGGTCGTCAAATCTAGGTCGTTAATCTCCATGGTGTGTGATTTTGAATCTATACTTTCAGTCATCGAAATACCCTATTGGATAATCGACACCGACTACGACAACTACGCTTTGGCATACAGTTGTGTCAACATCGACGATGATTACAGAGGGAGTAAGTTATCCTTAATACTTATAAACACATTTACACATTGTCTGCACACATGCTAGCAAAGTTTTAGAATTACCCCCAAGGAGGGACTTAGCTTGTTATCAGTTTATCTTAGCATTTATTGACCGCTATTGAGTCATTATATTATTAGTAGGTAAAGAACCAATTTCATAGTGGCTTAGGTCTTAGTAACACCATAGAGAAATTGGAAAAAAATATAAAACTAACATTATAATACAATTTTATTTTTATGTAGACAAACAAAGTTCTATATGAAAAATGTTTGTTGTGTTGAGTTTCCTAATACGGGAACACTGGAGGTCCGCCATGACAGCTATTAGCCAATGATCGTGACGCATCTTGACTTTGACAGTACCTAATAACCCAGTTGTTCGTTAAACCCGCCATCTTGTTTTGCATTGTGTTGCACTCCTTCACAAAGATAAACTTACATAAGATTGTGAAAGAAGCTAAAATAAATTAAATAAACAGCTTAAAATGGTTTCTTCAAATTCAAATTCAAATGTCTTTACTTGTGAAACACAGGTATATAAGTTGTTAAAATTATTAAAAGTGCACTGTGATCTGCGCTAGGCGTACAAATTTTGTAGTTTATAAATTATTAATAACATGAATAAATATAATAATCATTTTAACCAAAATTAAATTCCTAAAACATTAATATTTATAAAGAATAAAATTAAATAAGATTTTGAGTGAAAAATGAAAATAATGTCAAAAAAGCGAATAAATTATTACAAATTAATCCTTATTGTCAAAAAAGTCTTTTAGGGAGTAAAATGTCTTTTCTATTAGGAAAGTAAACAACTTAGTCTTAAACATTATATAGTCATCACATGTTATTATGTCAGATGGTAATTCTTTATTGAATATCTAAATATCTAGACCCCTACAAAGGACCTAGGCCCGGCTCCATACATCGAGAAACAACTCCTTTTATGTTAATAATTGCAATGCTCAAATAAAGTTTGCTTGTCTCCTAAAAACATAGGTATTTAATGTATTTGTATGTTTCTTAATAGTAAAATAGTTGTAATTATATAAGTTTTGATAAGCGCCTGTAGCTTAATTTACGTTTTATAATAAGATTGTTACATTCTAGGATCTAAATTTACACTGGAATTATATTATAAAATGAATTGAAATACTTATTAACATCTTTATTTTCCACTCACAAATCAAGAAGAATAACCGTGTAATTGTTTCAGTCTGGAGCTGGAAGCTAAGTAGAACGAAACAGTTGAGAGCAGCTGACAACGCTACTATCACCAATGCTATTGCTGATATTGATGTTCTTGGCAATCAGTATTATGAGAATATTAACCAGTCTACTCAAGCTTGTTTCTTCTACCCCGACCCTGCTCCTGGACAGACAGTGGTCTTCCCTGGACAATGCGGTAACATTACTGCAATGCCGAACTTCAATGCAACCGCCGTATGTTTTTTACTAATCTGTACCTATAAGGTTTAGGATCCTACATTATAATATCCCGTGGTAACTAATGAGTAAGTTTGTATGAGTCAGTGACCAACTCTGGTGACGGAGTTAATAAAGTGCTTGAAGGCCTTCGTCACGGCCTAAAAACTTTTAAAAAGCCGGGACCGATAGCTTTACTTGCACGGAAGCGCTCAATTGTCACACATCCAAAATATGTTACCAACTCGGGAACTTAACGCAACGAGCGCTCCGTGGTACTGCTAAATAACTATTTAAAAGCTTAAATTAGTTGCAATATGCGAAAACTTTTAAATGGTCTATAGTTGTATCTTTAGATTACTAATACTTTTGTTTTTAACGACTGTTTGTTTTCCTGTGAAATAAAAAAATAAAAAAATAAAATTTATTACCTTAACTTGCTGGGTGTCTAGACTGACAATAATAATTTCTGTAGAGATAGATAATTTCTTAAGAGATAAACAATAGTGAGACCAGTTATTATAATTTCAGTATCTTGGTCTCTGGCGCACTATTGAATCCTATCCATCTGAGTTCCAACTCGGTACCTGTGGCGACGCGACCTACTCTCTCGGCGATGGAGTCGTCGTTGTGTACAACACTGAAGTTGTCAATGGCAGCCTTAGTACCATCTACGGAACGGCAGTACCCGCGACCGATGGCACCGGCAGGCTTTTTGTTTCTTTTCCTAATGGTAGGTTAAGAAATCAAACCTTAACAGCGTTCTGTGTCTCAAGGTTACGTTATTTTATACTATCTCTTCATTTTCCAGCTCCAGTTGTTGAATATTTAGTTCTGGACACTGATTACAGTACCTACTCGCTCGTGTACAGCTGTGTCAACAGCAACAACACTGATGAAAGAACCGGTAAGTTTTTATATTTTTAAAACTATCATGGTTATTAACATAATTTTCACTAAAAATGGGATATTTACCATGATTTGTTAGTTTTATTGGTGCATGTAACTGCGCCGAAATATCGGGAAACACCGCATATTCTTCATTCTTCCACACATTGCTCCACGATTTTTTTAACACGTTTAACGTGTACCTCGGTTTTTGTGAATTTTTCCAAACAACATAAATATTATTTATATTTATATTAAAAATTACGTGCTTTTGGAAAAAAAATGTTTTGCAAACTTTATTCAGAGCACAAAGGCCTGCATGGCCGCAGTGTTTTTTTTGCCACACTAATCTAAGCTTTTATTTCTATCTCCAGTATTCAGTTGGAAACTTGGTCGCACAAACAGTTTACCAATAGCAGCTGTTGTTGCTATCAACGCCACGGTTAGCAGGATCGACGTTCTAGACGAGCAGTACTATCAAGTCGAAGACCGCACGACCACCGGTTGCTTCTACTTCCCAGAACCAAACAACTCTACAGTTATCATCCGCGGGCGGTGTAATGCGACCATTGAAGTGCAGCCCAACTTCAATGCAGTTGATGTAAGCTAATTATTTAGTTTGTATAATTTTTACGAGTACCTTCTTAGATAGAATTGAAATCCTCATTTAGTTACTGTACTTTTTTATGTCAGCAAGAGACGAAACCAGTTTTACAGTTCTGCGTTCGCTCCGTAATTTCATTTGCTATAGATTGATATTCAAACCTAAACATAGTAATGCTTCAGCGCTACTGTTTAAAAATATAATATCAGTCACTGCGGTGTTACCCTCCACAACAGACTTTTGCTGAAGAGTCCTACTGCCAGGTCAATAAAAAGAATAATCTTTTGACCTTTGGACATAAAATTGATTTAGTACTTAGTATACTTAGGTATTCGCAATTTAATAAAAAAAAAATAAAAAAATAAGCACTTCACATTGTTAAGTTTTGAAAAAAACCGTGCTTGGTTAATAAATCGTTTCTGTTCTATCTACAGTACCTAGGAACCTGGCATAGCATCGAATCCTACCCAGCACCATTCCAAGGAGGGACTTGCGGTACCGCTAGATACACACTTAACAACGCTACTGGAGTGGTTTTTGTGGAGAACACACAAGTTCTTAACCAAGTTTTGGATGTGCAAACTGGAATTGCTGAAGTGGTTGATAATGCTAAGCTATTGGTTACTTTCGAAGTCAATGGAGTCAATGGTGAGTACATTTTGATAGAAAATTTTAGAATACATAATAAGATTGTTGTTTAAGAACTAAATATTAAAAAACACTGGTATCAAGTAACCCAACCGTGTCGTTTTTATTTTTGTTTCAGTAACCAGTCCCTACTGGATTTTGGCAACTGACTACACGACCTATTCTCTCGTTTATTCTTGCCAGAATATCGACGATGAATATATTCAGGGTACGGGTATTTCAAAATTCCATATTAATATAAGACAGTTTGATATATCCCATAATAATCATCTCCCCGTTTTTCGTGTCATCAGTTTTATATACTCCATGATGCCCTGTTTTGCAAAGAGATTTATTTGGTTTGTCTATAAATTTCAATAACACTTGCAGCAGGGCCGCCACTTTATAAAAAAATCTAGTATTTTTATAGCTAACTATAATTATAAGCTAATCTTTTTTAACAGTCAACAGCTGGAAGCTCAGTAGAAATCGAACTCTATCATCAGCTGCTGAACAAGTCATCAACAACACTATAAACAATATTCAAGTTTTGGATCAGCGTTACTTTGTACCTGAAGGCCAAAGTGAGAATGACTGCTTCTTCTACCCTGATAACCAGGGAGGAGACGTTGTATTGTTGGGCCAGTGCGTGCCTAACAGCCAAGTACCTGCAGTCACCAACTTTAATGTTACCTCGGTTAGTAATTTTCATGGTTCGTTATTACTATGAATCGTGTAGATAATGAACAAACACAGCCCCAAAAAGAAACCTTGTGATACGCCCATAAAGTTTACTCAATTTCTTTCGTATGTTAACAACTTTTTATTTGCTAATATCTGGCTGATGCAGTTAATAAATAAGTATGTTCATTAAAGATAATAAACTAACCACGATTTTATGAATCTATTTTAATTTTTTTATTAAATGAAATATTTATATCATTTATTAGCTGACCCGCGCGGTTTAAATCTTCCCTGGATTGTCACAAACATTTCAAGACTAAAATGAGGCAAATCGGTTGTCGAGTTTTAGCGAGCCTAACGCACAGCAACTCATTTTTATAAATAAGATTTTATGAAATTTAACATAAGAGGCGTGGAACTGCACTCTGTCATTCTTTTACTTTTATTTGCAGTTCTCGGGTCTTTGGCATGAAGTAGCTCGGTTCCCAACAGATCTTGAAGAAGGCGTATGTGCAGCCACTAACTTTTCCACTGGTGCTCAGAACTCTCTGACAATCTCACAGACAATTGTGGCTAATGAGCTCCAGAGCACAAACATAATTCCAGGAACAGTATCATCTGATGGACGTGGAGTGATCTCCGCCACCGTTGGAGGAGGTAAATAGAGCATTAATTACCTACTGCTAACAAAGTTTGGCAGAGTTTGTAAATAAATACTTACCCAAAAACTCTTAAGTTAATTGCAGTTTCAAATGTATAGTCAACAACTTTATATTATATCTATCTATGTATTGTATTGTATTAAGTATATATCAGTCATCTAGTACCCATAACACAGCTCTGTTTAACAGCAGCTTGCCTTGGAGCTAGATGATGCTGTGTGGATTGTCCAGCATTATTTAAAATATATATAATGCTGTTGTTAAAATATAATAAGTCATTTTAGTCAAAGGTTGTTACGATACCATATTAAACAAGGTTTGTTGATTTTGCAGTGCCTTTTAATGCTCTCTACATTTTGGACACCAACTATCAAGACTACGCCCTCGTTTACGCATGCAGGGAGCTTAACAATGACACAAAACAAAGTAAGTAAAGTCACCTAAATGAAAGATCTAATTTATCGAATTATTTATATAGGTCTGTTAAATAAGTTCGTATTTCGTTGTCGACTCGAGAAAGAAAGAAAGGCGAAAGAGCTAATTGAATGCCTGAAGACCCCCGTCATGGCGTAGCAACTTTGCAAGCCAAAACCTACAACGTTTCATCCGGAGCACTGAATCACTCTGTTGAAAATTGGCCTTAGAACCTTTATGGAGCAGCTCAAGATCCAAGTAAAAAACTAGGTACTATTTATGAGAAAGGATTATTTCAAAGTTAGGACATAACAGAGGCTTTGGGAGACCTAAAAACTCGGTTAGAGTTGGCCACTTACTCATACGAATTTACTTACTTATTATTATTTTTCTTCAGTCTACAGCTGGAAACTAGCCAGGTCTCGCGCTGGTTTCTCCCTTGCTGCAAACGCGACAATCAACCAAGTCGTATCAAACAATATCGATCTCTTCGAGGGATACTATTCCTACACCGAACAAACCGGCGAAGCTTGTTTCCACTACCCAGAGTATGAAGAAAGGCCTGACGCTATTGAATTAGAGGGATCATGCCCAGACACAATCCGTGGTGTACCGAACTTTAACGCTACAGCTGTAAGTAGACTAACCGAACTTAATATTTTAATAGTTTTGATGTGAATATTGATAGTGGAATCACTAGGTTGGATAGTATAGAATCGATAAATTTTATTTGCACGTGGTTTTATTATTTATCATCAGTTCCAGAATTTTAGAAAAAGTATCTTACCTATATTTTGCATCAAAATGTTAAATGGTTTGCTTTGTTTTTATTAACGCGCAACACACACAGCGGGCACAGCATATGTTGTATTTGTACTAACGTCAAGGATGACATCACACTGAACGCGGGCGCGGGTCGGGTGAAGCGCAGCAGCCGCTCCCGCGTTCAGTGTGTTGTCATCCTTGACGCCCAAACAAATTAAAACAAAAAACACCCGCGGCGGATCTGACCCGACCCGCGCCCGCTTTTTGTGTGTGTTGCGCTTAAAGCTCTGGAGGATATAACAATGTCGTAGTATGTACTCCTTATAAATCGCCAAACTATGTACTAAACATTGAACAAACTACAAAATACAAACTCTCCAAACTCTTGTTTTGGTTAAGAGGTTTCTCTTCAATATTTTTTTAATTACTATGCTCTTAACAACCTTCAACAGTATTTGGGACTATGGCGAGAGATCGAAAAGTATCCAGAAGCTAACCAGTTCGGCACATGTGACCGAGCGTTCTACTCGCCCGGTAATGGAAACGTGCTGGTCAGAAACACTCAAGTCGTTAACAACACTCTTTTGGAACAGCTAGGAACCGCTGTGGTGGCTTCTACTGATGGCACCGGTCAACTGAGTGTTAACTTCAGTGTTAATGGAGGTTGGTTTGATATTGTTTTTTATTCATCGTTTTTAGTCTTGGACCCATAATGAAACTATTCTATCTTTTACTCATTTAAATATATACCTACCCTAATACATACGATCTTTTTAATCATTAAAATATTATTATTGATTACCTACTTATATGCGTGTCTTGACTTTCCGCCCTAACTTTTCTTCATGCAAACTTTTTTCCGTTGTGTCCTCTGAGAGGTGGATTTCGTTAATTTTTCGTTTATTGTCAGTCAGTAGATAGATAGTCGTAACTCGTTGATCTGATAAGCCGTAGATTATCTTAAAATAATGCATTTTCGTTTTTTTTCAGTTGAAGTCAATGCAAACTACTACATTCTTGCCACTGACTACAGCAGCTACTCTTTGGTGTATAGCTGTCGAAACACTACCGACGCTCTAGGTCATGAAAAACGACTTGGTAAGAAACTAAGTTCCAGAGTCTCGAGCACCGCCGCAAAGATGCGTGTCTATCTATCTTCTACAGATTACATTTCGGTGAACGTGCCCATGAACTGCATGATCTTATCCCACCATCTCCTTTTCATCAAAGGACTAGCAGACGTACGGCGCAGTACCACCCGTACCTTGTCAGCATACCACCCATTCGCACCAAGCGCTACAGCTCAACATTTATTATGCGAACTATCAAGGTGTGGAATACTCTGCCGTCTTCTGTTTTTCCTGACAATTACAATCCAGGCCTCTTCAAAGCTAGAGTGAATAGGTGTCTCATAGACCTTTGTGCTCCACCGTCGGCCACATCATCGCTTTCCACCAGGCGAGATCGTGGTCAAACGTAGGTCTATTCTTGATTAAAAAAAATAAACTATCCGATCTTAAGGTCATAACTAACCGGTCATGCACCAATGAAAAAAATATATCTGTACAAAATTGATGATGAAGATCTCCATCCAAATTAGTTTAAAATTCTAAGCCATGGCGGATACCATTGGGCATGATAACAAACTCATACATGCAACCTAACCTTGTTATATTACCATTTCAGTAAGCAGCTGGAAACTAAGTAGAACCAATATCCTCAGCCCACAAGCGCAAACGGCTATAAACTTAGTCATCAACCAAACCCAAGGGCTTACCCAGCAATTCTATGAACCAACCAGTCAGCTAGATGATGACTGCTTCTACATTCCGGTACCTGATCCCAACAGTGCACCATTGTTTAGGGGAAGGTGTGAAAACTACAGCGGTTTGGTTGGCTTTAATGCTAGTAGGGTAAGTGTTCGTACTTATAGATATGTGTATAATAATATAGTCTACCCTTCCTTTATATCTTGAATCTTTAATCTTTTTTTCACGGGTTCATTACTGTTCACTTTGGCAGTGTAGGTACGGTCGTTTGGATCTAATTTTTGTCAGCTGGGCCCTGGGTACATTTTTCGCCCAACGGATCAATAAGTTGTGTCTCAAAAGATCCCACGGCACAACCAGGGATTCGAGTTTTCGTCAGTTGGACCATAGGTACATATTTTTCCGGATTGTGTAGAAGGCAAAAAAAGTACCCACGTTACAACCAGTTGAGCATGGTAGTTGAGCCGTGCATGGGTCCGGAAGAACCCTTTTCGATAAATCAATCACGACCATTATTATGAAAGGACCGGTCATTTGGTTCATGTATTACCTACTCCGCCCTTTCAGTTTCAATAACCATGAAATCTAAACTACAACTCTTATTTTTCAGTATGTGGGCTGGTGGCATGAAATGGAGCGATACTCAGTTGATTCTAACGTTGGCGAATGCATCAGCTCTCAGTACACCGCTTCCGGTAACGCTATCCAAGTTGTCGACACCTCTGTGGCTAACGGAACCGCTGAGATTGTCAATGGAACTGTAACGGTAACCAACGGAGTGCTGACGAGGACGTTGAGTAATGGATTGTCAGAAGGTAAGTTTTTCATTGACTTTTCTTAAGATTGTTTGCTTTTGTTGATGTTGTTGATGATGTTCATAATAAGCTCTCTGCGACAGTGAGTGGCTGGCCTGCTGAGATAAGATGCGAAAGAAAGAAACCGTTTGATTATTGCTGTGGTTTCGTATAATACCTATATAATATCCATAGTAATTTTATGTTCCGATGCTTACATCTCGTGGATCTCCGAGTGGAACTAGGCTGACTTGCGTGGTCAGTCTTTATGGCGTAGTGGTTACTCGTTTTCTCCACACTAGGTGTGTGAAGTGCAGAGCTTGGGACAGGTTTATTTAAATTAAATGAGTTTTCTCGCACTTATACCTACTATTTTCTCAGCTTAGCCAATATTTTTATGTATGACTATAATAATAATAATATTAAAAAATATTTATTTTCTCCTACAAGGTGGTACATGGTGGTCTTAATGCTAGAAATAAGAGCTTTATGCTTAGTCACTTTGCAAGAGTCTGGTGCTTGAGGTGGGTTTCAAAAATAAAACCTGTAAATTCAAGTCACCAGGGCCTTCCTCCATAGTTATTGGCTTAACTTGTTCTCCTTAATTTTAAGTAATACTTGGTACTAGTAATATTATAGTAATTTTAAACTATAATTTATTATTACCTAAATATTCAATGTTATTTTTTATTACAGTGATCGTTGTCCTCGACACAGATTATGATAACTATGCGTTGTTGTACTCTTGCTCCAATGTTACGCTCAACGGTGAAGAATACAGAAGAGGTTAGTGCAATAGTTTCGCAAAAAAATAACCCTCTCATCGCACAGGTTTTTTTAACTTATTCCTCAAGAAGTACAAACGTAACTTGTTTTCACAATTCTTTAAAAAAGTTCAAGCAAGTTCACAATCTCAAACTGCTAACATCACGTTGCCCTAAACTTGCCAACTAATGTAGTATCTTCCACACCAACTTCTCTATCTGACATGCAATTTCGGGCTCTTTTCTCTATACGCAGGTACTTATTATCTACCTAGTCATACGCACTTTGCTAAGGTTTCCATCGAAAGGTTGCTAATCATCCATTCATACATTCAAGTCCATTCATACAAGTCGACTCCGTTTGTTTTTTGTATGATCATGCTTTACTTTTTTAGTATGGAGTGCTAAACACAGCAAGAGCCGTACATTGTCTTCGGTCAATGTTGCTTCGTTAAATGCAACCATCGAGAGCAACAGAGTCCTTGACCAACAATTCTACCAGAGAGTCGACCAGTCTGACCAGAGCTGTTTCCACTACCCTGAGGTTCAGGGCCAGAGAGTCATACTGCCTGGACAGTGCGATGTGAATATACCAGTGGTCGCTAACTTTGATGTTCCTGCGGTAAGAATTGTTTTGGTATCTTTATACCTACCATAGTTATTTATTTATTTTTCAGTTTGAGCTAAAAGTACTGACCTAGTATTATCTGTTTGTTTGTAGTTGAATTTATGTAGTCTTCAAAATATTTTATTTTTTAACTTGTTAATTAGAATAATAACATTGCTAATATAAAATGGTGGCCAAAGCACTGGCTGCATTCCTGCGTTATATAAATCCATGAATAGCATGAATGCCAAGACAATGAAAATATTTACAGAAACGTAGAGAAGATTATTATTGTAGTTTTCTTAGAACATGGGTAATTTTTGTCCACTCTTCTGTAGAGAGTGTTTTCTACGGTGCCCATGCTAGCTAACCATCCAACGAACCAGCTTTTATACTGTTTCTTCCACAGTACGGAGGTACCTGGTACCAGATTGAGCGTTACCCCCAAGTACACGAAAACCCCACCAGCACGTGTATCGGTGCGCGTTACGTGCTCGACGAGTCCACGGGCGTGGTCAATGTCCTCAACTGGGAGGTGATAGATGGAGTGTTGGAGACCATAGAAGGAACTGCCACTGTCACTTCTACCGATGGAAGTGCCCAGTTGGCGGTGGTGCTCCCAGTTGTCGGAACTAATCGTAAGACTTTTTATTTTTTTACAAAATCTGGTAATTTAGCTTGCCGTGGTCTTCAACTGGGAGGTGATTGGTGGAAAGCTGGAGCTAGAGAATTAACACCTTGACTGATGGTAGCTGGTACGTCAACCGCAGGTATGTCATGTGGTCCCAACTGGGAGGTGATTGGTGTCACTTCCCAGACTACCACTGTCACGTAAACCGATGGTAGTGCAGGAGCTATCGATTGTAAGAGATACTTTAAATTAGGTACCTACTTGAGAGTAGAAAGTAGGAAGACAGGTTTCCAAGTAGTGGTAACATTATAATGCTGTCATAAAAATGATGAGGTATAATAAGGGGTCTATTCTTGAAAGTGACAAATGATAATCTTGGCGAATATCGTAGATCAATTTATGTCGGTGACAAATAAGTTCGGACATTTCACGGACCGAACCGCGAAAACTGTCCGACATATTGTTTTTCTCCGCAAGAGTAGAACCCCAGATCTCATAGGCTCTACGAAAGATTAAGATTGCTGCAGACTTAGGTACTGTATCTACCTTTAGTTTGCCTGGTTTCTGAATCTTCCAAAGTGTCTTACAATACTAATGTTATTATTTTATTTCACAGTAACAGTGACGACATCTCTGTATGTCCTGGCCACTGATTACGATCAGTATGCTCTGGCGTACAGCTGCAGCAACATAAACCCATTCCAAAGATCAAGTAAGTCCTACTCTTATACAGGGTTTTTTATTATTAGGGCGCAATGTTCAAGGAATATATTCCACATACAAAAAAAAACAAGTACTTACTTTTTTTTATAACATAGTCTGAAAAAACTCGAGTAAATCGACGCTTTTTGGTCTATTATTTATCGTTGTTCAAAAACACAAAATACGAGTAAATGTCAGTTCATTTTCACAAAAAAAAAGTTTTTTTATATTGAATATGAATTATTTCCTTGAATATTGCGCTATAATAATCAAAAACCCTAGATACATAATTCAATTATTAAACTACCAAAATACATTATTTCTGCCACCATGTAGTAGTGTGTTCCAGTTCGAATAGTTACGTATAATCTACTGGTGAAATTACTGACTGGCTTTGATCTACGTCTCCGGATAGCAACACGCAAGTGATACCTCTGGATTGTAAGCGTCCATAGGCTCCGGTAACTGCCTACCAACGTGCACCGTATGCTACGGATTTCTTTGGCGTTCTGCGTAGCATTTGCTACGGCGTAGCTCATAATATGTAGAGCAGTAGAACAAGGGCCACTGTTTATTTCTTTAAGTCGACTCGCGTCAATCGTCTAGGGGTGATGAGCGCAGTGCAGTGCCACGCAAAACTTTAAAACTCAAAGGTTTGAGTGGCACTGCAACTGTTATGGTCAGGCGTGGCCCTTAACATCAGACAAGCGACTTGATCGTCTTGTCACTTGCTGACATAAAAAAATATATTTTTTACCTAATTACTTGCATATTTGTTTTTTACAGTCGGTGTTTGGAAGCTCAGTCGTGAGCGGACCATGTCAGCGGCTGGTAACATAGCCATCAATGACGTCATATCGAGGCGGGAAGAACTCGACCCTCGTTACTTCCGCTCCGTAACCCATTCTGGGGAGTGCCCTGAACCTAGTTCGAGTACGTTAGCCAAGAGCAGTGTTATAGTGCTGTTAATCTGTGTTATGATTCAATTCCTGAATTAGTTAATTTTTAATAAATAATAATAATAAATAGCACTCTAATGAGGACACAAGAGTACAAAAGTTACTTAAGTGTTGTTTACACTAAGTATGTAGTCCTACAAAAGGTGGTCATAACGCAGAGAGCGATTTCTTACTGACTACCTATCTATGGCACAAAGGCTGTGCCAGTATTAGTATTTGTTACAGAATATTTTTGTAATGTTTTGCGTTATAATCCCGCAAAAATTAAAATTATTAATGACACAGTGTTCATCGCCAAAGTATAAAAAAGACTTTAGCTAAGTAGGTATACTTACAGATAAGTTTGTACTTAGTACCTACCTATTAGAATGGATATTTAATTTAGCGCTATAGATATAAAAATCTATATAAATAAGCTAGGTAGGTAGCTAGTTAATAAATTATTTTTATTTTCAAACATTCTTTTATTTTTTTAATCAGTCAGACCATCATTGAGTGATTTTTCCGAGTAAGTTTAAGACACCCTTAAGCAAACAAAATTTTTGTTAAATGCCATAACTGTGCATATTCATCATCAATAATTTCTGCAGAATATGCGATGAGTAACATTTTATTGCTAATACTAACACCCTATGTTACAACATAGAACTAATAATATGGTTACAATAAATTATGTTTTTTAAGTAGGGATCCATATTTTTTTAATTTATGTAGGTACCTACCTACACTTACTTATTAAAATAGGTATAGCTTTTGTTACTCAGGGATAATGTAGCGTTAGATAAAACATTGGTGAATAATCAGACTTTAAGTTTATTTGTAAATTAATTACAATAACATGAAAATCTTTCCTCTTTCAAATAGAGAAGAAGATTCCTAGTACCTACTATATAGGTACCTATACTTATAGTTCTCTTGGCGGATCTAGGCTTCCGTGAAGTTAGCTGTTTGTGATGCGCAAAGACAATTTAGTTTAAAAAGGCTCCATTACGCATCGAAACGGCTAACTTTACTTCACGGAAACTTAGATCCGCCGAGAGAACTATAATAGAACTATAATACATATAAGCCTTTGACTAATCTTTGTTAGAAGCCTAAGTAGTAGAAGCAGTAGAAGCCTACTACGTACAGTACAACCATAGAAGTAGGTAGTAGATAGATTAAAGATAAAGTTAAGTAGGTTTAATTGTCCCATAAAAATTGAAATGGAAGGGTGAAGTTGCTTTGTTGATATTTGCTTGAAGATATTGGTTAGGTCCATGGATTGAAGACTCATAGAATTTTTTATACTTTTTTGCCATTATTTCTTTTAAAAAAATTAAAAACGAAGAAGACTACCACAGAAAACCTATTATATAGGTAGGATAAGTAACTGTGTGTGACTGTCAACCTTGTCAATCAATGTGAGTGAGATGTCTCTGAGGTATAGTTCGCACGGCGGATCTCGGCCGTAGTGAAGTTAGCCGTTTCGATGCGCAATGGAGCTTAATCGAGCAAAATTGTCTTTGCGCATCACAAACGGCTAACTTCACGGAAGCCTAGATCCGCCGTGCGAACTATACACACACAGTCATAAATTATAGGGCATGTTGCTCGCTACTTTTTGCAACTACTAACGAGTTGGTAAAAAACTTAGAATCGGGGAGGAACGTAGTGCATAAAGACCTAATAACTACATTACACGATTCGTCGGCACGATGAGTAGTGACGACAGATCGGACGTTCTGTTTACACTACACGATCGCCATCCTAAATCGCCTTCGTAAATTACACATCACATCTGCCGATTGACGCCCTAGATAGGGAGTTAGGACGACGGTCGGGCATGCACGATCACCCGATATCGGCGTCCTAACTGCATATACTGCTTCTAACAGCGCAAAAAAAGTGCGAAAGTGCAAATCATGACGATGAATCGTGAAATGTAATCGAGCCTAAAGCTTTATGCTCTACTCTTTGAGCTAAAATTAAAAAAAACTACTGTTTGATTGCTTGACTGACTGATAAACTGACTTGCTTGCTTGCGTTAATCGAGAGGTTGATCTTGGTTGGTTGACTTTTTTGAGTGAATGAGTGATGAGATGTGTGTGTGTGTGATGATGACTAATAAGTGCAGCGATGCCAAAAGTACGGTAATTAGGCCTCTAAATCACACAATGTACCGCATATGGTCCAGTGGTTCCTACCGTACGCTAAAATACGGTAATTTCATCACCTAAAATGAATCAAAATAATACAGAATCTTTCACAGATTTAATAAAAAATTGAACGCGTAATAAAAGTCCGGTTCCAGAGTCCTACGCGAACGAAGTCACGAGCAACAGCTAGTATAGGTATCTATAAACAAAACAACTTAAATAAGTTTATAACGAGTGGAAATATAACTTAGCGACGTTATAATAATTTATAGCGCAGTATTCATAGAATAATATTAAATCATGTGTGGATTCGATTGCGTAGTGAAACTCCTAACATAGCTCTTTCCATAGCTCGTTAATTGACTTTGAGCTTTTGAATAAGACCACTAATTAGCGACCACGTCTCAGTGCCTTAAGTCATCACTGGATTTACGCACTTATTATAGACTTTTGTCATGTGGCTCTGTGATGAGAAAATAAACACTAACTTCGTAAACTTCCGAAATAATGATGAACATGAAGAATGGAACAGGAAGAACTGGCTTCATGTAAACCGGTTTAATTTAATAGAGACATTTTGAGAAAGGTCGTAGATTTATTGAGACTTATGAAGTTAGAGCTACGTTTATATATTTTTTCAAATGAAAGTTTGCACCGGTAGTGGACTAGTGCGGTAATTTTTGGTCAAGGACGGTAATTTTTACGCCCGTTTAAGGTATCCAGAAATGTAGCTAGCGGCAACACTGGATGAGTGAAGTCAGTCAAGTTCAGTCAGTCAGTCTGTCAGTCAGGGGTGGACGGTGGACGGCAGAATTTCGTCAGAAAATTGAATTGAATGAAATCGAGTTCATCAGTGATTACTGATTGATTTGATTTGCATTTATTAGCGAAATTTTATACTGTATTCGTCGTAAATGTTTAGTGTAGAAAAAATACTTTTATCCTAACACGGTACTTTATGTCGGAATACATTTTATATAGAAAATACCAGAAGAACAAACAAGTCGAGATGGCTGGAGTCGAAGAAATTAAAACTCCTCCGTCTGAGGAGGATATCAAAGCAGCCGATATCATGAAAACACAGGCAAATGACTTCTTCAAAAGTAAGTTTTATTTGTTCAAGAATACCATATTACGTCAAGTTTAGAAAATTACACGGTAATCATTGACATAACCTCAAATTTTTAGGACAGATCTACGATCGGGCGATTGAGTTGTACTCGGAAGCGATTGAAAAGAATCCTAACAATGCCGTATACTTTGCCAACCGAAGTATTTCCAACCTCCGGCTTGAGAACTTTGGATACGCGCTGAACGATGCTTCTAAAGCAATAGAGTTGGATAGGACTTACACGAAGGCTTACTACCGGAGGGCCGCGGCTCATATGTCGCTAGGGAAATACAAATTAGCTTTAAAAGATTTTGAATATGTAAGTATGATATACAATTCTATGATTACTGTATTATATTGGTGTCGACTAGTAGAAACTTTGTAGACCTGAGGCCAAAAATTTGTTATAAAGAACTTAACCTCTCCTGTGCCTAGATTCTGACAAATTAGAAAATCAACAGTATCTCGTCAAGATTTAAGTTTCAGCATATGACATGCTAATATAAAACTTGTATTATGATACATATCATGCACTGGTCAATATTAATAATCACAAGGCAGTGCACGAATGTACTGGTTGTGGCATGCACATCTATGCATATGAATTCATAGATGTGCATGCCACAACCAGTGCATCTTAATCATGCATTTGTCATTTGTCCGTTAGCTGCAAAGTCTGACAAACATCTGATGAATTTCTACAGGTCACAAAAGCGAGACCACATGACCAAGATGCTAAGCTCAAGTACAGGGAATGCAATAAGATTGTGAACAGGATTGCATTTGAAGCTGCAATTGCAGTAGAACAGAAGGAGGTGAACATTGCCGATAGCATTAATTTAGATGCAATGAGTAAGTGTGTCCTAGACTCTTAGTATGCGTAAATAAGATACAGACAGTCGTACAGATGTCTAAAAATATGTATAATATGATAGTTCTGCCGTCCGATCTTTAAAAGGCTGTTAAGAGATATGAGTTTAGTATAAATTAACAGCCTTTTAGAAATTGGACAGCAGAGTTGGCATATAGACATCCATCATTATGACTTTTAGCATGCAATGCCTGCCATCATCATCAGTCATCTTGCAATGACTCTTAAGGCACGTATGTATGCCTAAAATTAAATTACACTTAATAATTAATGGCATTGCTGGCATGGAGGACAAGTACCCAGTTGAGAAGTAAGAGGTTTGCGGGTTCAAACCCTTCTGCAAATATTCGTTCCAGGTTGTGGGTGTTTTGGTATTTAGAAAGTTGTGAAATCAGCTGGAAAGTCAATATTAACAAAAAAAAGTTTAAAATATAATTACTTTTCTAAAATAACCCTGAGAGTTCCAGACATTACTCAAGCTAGATTAGAATTATCTCACCCTAATCTAGATTTCCAGCCCTAATTAATAAGATTTAGAACTTGGTGAAAGATATCACAAGATTAATTATAAATTTAAATCATTTACAGTAGATTATGATAATTTTATTACCTGTTTCAGTTATCAGGTGTTGATAAAATTATCTTCATTTGCACATTGTTTACAATACTTGTGTGTAGTACTTGTTTTCATTAGTAGAAAATGGTTTGTTTCAGTAATGTGTTTTGTTGTTCACGAAAAGTTGAAACCACTAAAACTGTTGAAGGTATCCATAAAATTAACTAGTGTTGTTTTGAGTGAATTTCCTAAACTTATCTTTCATATCACTTGCTTATTGGTGGATTTTTATTGGATTTTTTAGAAGATATTAATTTAACATGAGATCTAACATTTGATTATCAGTTAGTGACTAGAATTAGATTCATATTAAAAAACAAACATGTAGTAAAAATCTCCATCTTTGTACCTGTAAATAAATAAGTAAATAATAAGAACAAAACATAAATTACTTATTTTTACTGTGTTTATTAATATAATAAACAGTCATAATTAGCAGCTTGCTATTATTCTTTCTTTGTAATTCATATGTCAATAAACAAAGAAAATGATAGATTTAAAAGACTCATTAGCTAACAGAGGTTAAAAATATGTTCATTAATAAGATCCTTAAAGTCCGTTTTTCTGTATCTCAAATGTATATTATTTTTATTTCTCAGCCATAGAAGATGAGTATGAAGGCCCTCAAATAGAAAAAGGTGTCACTTTGGAATTCATCAAAGACCTTATGGAACATTTCAAACAACAGAAAAAACTACATAAGAAATGTGCTTATAAGGTATGTTTGTTAATGCCAATACTGCACATAGCCGAATCATCAGAGGTACTGCTTTTGTGGTGACTAGTTATGGTCTGGAATAGCGTAGAGGCTAATTTTTAACCGCAGGTACAGTCAGCAAAGAAAGTGTTTTTGTTTTATGTCAGCAAGTGACAAGACAATCAAGATGCCCGCCTGATGTTAAGCACCACGCCTGACTATAACAGATGCAGAGCCACCCAAAGCTTTAAGTTTTTAAGTGTTTGCGTGGCACTGCACTGCGCTTATCACCCCGAGAGATTGTTGTTAAGTCTCTTTCGCCCAGTAATTTCACTTGCTACAGTGCCCTTCAAACCTAAACACAGTGCAGCTTGCACACTACTGCTTGGAGGTAGAATATCTGACACTGCCAAGACGGACTCTTGCTGAAGAGTCTTATGAGGTCTATCACTTTTGACAAAAGTTTTTGTGAAATCCTATGACATTTTTTTTTTATATACAACTGAAGTGTCAACCAAGCGTACGGCCCACAAGATGGTAAGCGGTTACCGCAGCCTATGGACGCTTGCAATACCAGAGGTACAACTCGCGGGTTGCCACCTTGAGGCTAAGATCGAAAGCCTTGTGTGCCAGTAATTTCACCGGAAACCATACCCTTCACACCGGAACACAGCAATGCGAGCATTACTGCTTGGCGGCAGAAATAGGTATGGTGGTAGTCCTTCCCCGGACAAGCTCTATCACAAAGAACTCTACTACTCTTATAACATTTGACATTCAAATGAATCTCAATCCACCAGTGGTACCACCGGTGGTAGACCACATTTTTGTTGACTGTACCACCACAGGGTGCAGCATATAAATGAATATGAACTTTTTTCCACAGATACTAATTGAAGTGAAAGCCTACCTCCAGTCAATCCCATCACTGGTGGATATCACAGTTCCACCGACAGGCAAATTCACAGTCTGCGGTGACATCCACGGCCAGTACTATGACCTGATGAACATATTCGAAATGAACGGTTTACCTTCAGAAACAAATCCTTACCTGTTCAACGGAGATTTCGTTGACCGGGGCTCATTCAGTGTTGAATGTATATTTGTGCTGTTTAGTTTTAAATTGTTGTATCCGAATCACTTTTATATGTCGAGAGGTGAGTAACATTATTTCACTAGTTACTACTATTTTCACAAGGTGTTCTTGACTTTTCTCCAAAGTACTACCACTATACCTATTTCTGCCGCAAAGCAGTAATGCGCGCTGCTTCATTCTGGTGTGAAGGGTGTGGTTTCCGATGAAATTATTGGCACATACTTCTCAGGGTGGCAACCCGCGAGTGATACCTCTGTTGAGTGATGGTATTGCAAGCGTCCATAAGCGGCGGTAACCGCTTACCATCAGGTGGGCCGTACGCTTGATTGCCACATAAGTTGAATAAAAAAAATGCTTGTATAGCTGGTGCAGTAGTTTTAACCTATGATTTAGTAGTTTAAACCTATACAGAAATTTAGTATGAGATAGCAGGCTTGCTCGATTTATTTTTGTCTAGGGGTAACAAGCGCAGTGCAGTGCAGCGACTGGTTATGCTCATTCGTAGCGTTTACCTATTACTTCATGACCTTCTCATGTTTGTACTCTGGTCAAGAGTCATCATGACAGCCTTCTAATGTTACCACTGTTGGGACACTGGCCTACTTTCGGGCGAGAGTGATGGGATAATCCACCACGCGGACCCAATGCGGATTGGTGAATTGAGCATGTCTTTCTAATGATTAGTTCTTGGACATGCCGGCTTCCTCACAATGTTATCCTTCACCGTATGAGAGCACTGGCATTGCGCTCATAAATTTTTCGTAGCGAAAAATCCATTGGTGCACGACTGGATTCGAACCCACGACCTTAGGATCGGAAAGCGGGGTCACTATTACTAGACCGCCAGTGCTTAGAGCAAGAGTGATTAGCTCTTAATCCACCACACACCAATATAAATTGATGGATGGCATGATGCAGTACTTACCTAACTATAAACTAAAATTGCAGGCAACCACGAAACTGTAGACATGAACCGAATGTACGGCTTCAGAGGTGAAGCAACCTCGAAATACTCG
Organism: Colostygia pectinataria; assembly: GCA_951394395.1. Lineage (NCBI taxonomy): Eukaryota > Metazoa > Arthropoda > Insecta > Lepidoptera > Geometridae > Colostygia > Colostygia pectinataria. Next base: position 8,647,926 of record OX596365.1, on the reverse strand, counting down.
TCGCAAATGGCAGATCTATTCACGGAGGTGTACAACTGGTTGCCACTTGCGCATTGCATCAATAAGCGAGTGCTGGTGATGCATGGCGGACTCTTCAGCAAAGATGACATCACGCTGGATGACATTAGAGACGTGGATAGGAACAAACAGCCGCCGGAAGATGGTAAGACGTTTCTTAGAACTGGTCTCAAATGTATGATCTATCCGCGGATGTTTTTGTTGTGCAAAAAATATAGGTATCTAATTACTATGTACAACCGGTTGCCACTTCAGAGATGACGTAACAGCCAGGTAAGATGTAAGTATTGATCATAGTTGGAGCTACGCATTCGAGTGAACGCAACCGATGTCAGTAAGGCAACCAGCACCCTCACGCCTGGAACTGAAACGCTACTAAACTAATCAAAGCTAACTAAAACTAATCAATAGATTGATACCGTTTTTTACGTTTTTTCCATGCGATTTTGAGCTGTTTAAGAGGTCATTAGGACCTCTTAAACAGCTACCACGATCTTGAATATTTAAGCGTATACGAGCATTACTTTGACATTAAACAAAATATTTTATATAATTGATAGATTCATGCGTTACTTTGCGGAAATCATAGAGACTTTTCGTCTGTTTTTTATCTATTTATTAAATATTTTATGACTAACCCTTGCCTGGAAGAAATCGCTCTTAGTGATAAGGACGCCCTTTGTACATTGTTAATAAACCATTTTTAAATTAGTTGATAAGTCATTATTTTGTTCATTCATTAATTCATTAACCATTGTCATTTCCAGGTATAATGTGCGAGCTCCTATGGTCAGACCCCCAACACATGGTGGGACGAGCGCCGTCGAAACGCGGCGTCGGCTGTCAGTTCGGACCTGACGTCACAGCCGCGTTCCTGGCCAAGAACAATCTAGAATACATCATCCGCAGTCACGAGGTCAAGAACGAGGGTTACGAGATCATGCATGACGGGAAATGTATCACTGTGTTCTCTGCGCCCAATTACTGGTAAGTGTCCGGTTACTGGTGTATGTCCAACTATTTAGTTATATAGTTTTTGGACCTGACGTCACAGCCGCGTTTCTAGCCAAGAACAATCTAGAATACATCATCCGCAGTCACGAGGTCAAGAACGAGGGTTACGAGATCATGCATGACGGGAAATGTATCACTGTGTTCTCTGCGCCCAACTACTGTTAAGTGTCCGGTTACTGGTGTATGTCCAACTATTTAGTTATATAGTTTTTGGACCTGACGTCACAGCCGCGTTTCTAGCCAAGAACAATCTAGAATACATCATACGCAGTCACGAGGTCAAGAACGAGGGTTACGAGATCATGCATGGCGGAAAATGTGCACTGTGTTCTCTGCGCCCAACTACTGGTCAATGTTCAACTACTGGTAAATGACACTCACAAGTATTTATTTTTTTGAGTGGCCGATTACCGGTAAATGTCCAACTATTGATGCATGTCTATTTATAGGCTCTGATGTCAGCCATTTCCTAGCTAAGAACAGCGGATAATTTATTCCACAATAGGCATGATGACTGATTTTGAAAAACTGTTCTATTGTATTCAGAAGTATCTACTTTAGGCAATAAATAACCTATTATTCCAGAAATTAATGGTTAAGTAGTTAAAAAATGCAATTGAAATTTGAATTTTAAAATTCACGCTAAAACGCGCCGAGTCGCGGAGTGACAGCGGTGACGTCATCATGTCAGTTTTCAATATAAAATTTTAGCCATAAGGTTCAAAATTCTGCAATATTTTTAATGCCACCAATCAGAGAGCCTAGATGCTCCTGATCGTTGTTTTACTTTTTATGGCGGATTGCTGTATTTTGTAGTTTTATTTTATTAAAAATATTATCAATCTCGCATCGAATGTAAAAAGAAATATGGTTTTTGAATTCCTTGAATCTTTTTTTATAAGGTGAAAGCGTGGTTTTAAATTATTATTGGTTACTGTCATCATGCCTATTATATGCAGTCATAAGTAAAGAACGTTGGTAAAGATAACTTTAGCAGATCATGAGTGGCCTTCATAAGTGTTGTTGTGCCATACACGCCGACCCAACGGCAATTGGTGGATGGCACATTGTCTTTTGAAATCTTAATTTCAAGTGGTATAAAAAATATTCCCTCCAACACAACTCCAATACATTTTGCGATACAATGCATTTTATAATTATATATAAAAAATATGTATTGTATTGTATTAATTAGTATTATCAGTCATCTAGTACCCATAACACAGCTCTGTTTAACAGCAGCTTACCTTCAGGTTAGATGATGCTGTGTGGATTGTCCAGCATTATTTAAATATTTAATTATTATATTTTTTAATTTACAGCGACACCATGGGCAATCTAGGCGCTTTCATCACAATGAACGGCGAAGACTTGATACCTAAATTCACCACATACGAAGCCAAGGTAATAATAAACATATAAACCATAAATTAATTACATAGACCAGCTTTGCTAGTATGAGCACTGCTGTTTTTTTTTTTTTTTAATGCGGTTTTGTTTGAAAAAATGTCATCATTGTCTACTTTTATGTAGAGATAATTGTTGTCTTCGGTGCTCATGCTAATAGCCCTGCTATAAATAGCAGTTATCTTAAAAAAACTTTTTAAAACTATCATGGTTATTAACATAATTTTCACTTAAAACGGGATATTTACCATGATTTGTGAGTTTTATTGATTCCCGATATTTCGGCGCAGTTACATGCACCATGATCACGGGAGAACTGAAGTCTTTGCGGGTAGCTCTTATAACTATTGACAGACAAATCTGTCCACCCTCTTTCTTAGTCTTTTATTGCGACCGATACTACCATCGGTTTCATTCTCACACACAACTCGATTTCGACACACGACACTAACAGTATCAGGGCGCAGAATGTGTAGGAGACAAAAACCGGTGGTACCGCCTGTGCGCCCTGATACTGTTAGTGTCGTGTGTCGAAATCGAGTTGTGTGTGAGAATGAAACCGATGGTAGTATCGGTCGCAATAAAAGACTAAGAAAGAGGGTGGACAGATTTGTCTGTCAATAGTTATAAGAGCTACCCGCAAAGACTTCAGTTCTCCCGTGATCATGGTGCATGTAACTGCGCCGAAATATCGGGAATCAATAAAACTCACAAATCATGGTAAATATCCCGTTTTAAGTGAAAATTATGTTAAAAAAACTTGTTTGTCTCCCGTAGAGACTTTTTTGTAAATTAGAGATTTCATCTTAAATTTGTGTAGTGTTTAATACTGATTATTATTTTTCACAGCCCCATCCAGACGTGAAACCTATGGCCTACGCGAATTCATTTTTCAACCTGCTATGCCAGTGACGGAAGCCGTCCACCGCCCCGCTAATCCGACCGGGTTGTAAGTTCGTATTTAGTTAGCGAAAGATTGTATGCGCATTCATTGTACCAATTCTTTTACTATGGTGCTCGATACTGTACGACAGCAGTAGTACCTTTCTTACATATTACTGTCGTGTGCAGTATGTCGTAGACATCAGCGATATCGTGTCGGATGATGTGAAACCGTTTTCACATTATTTTTATTATCTTAGAATGCATATTTTTTGGTTGTGGATCATAAAGCTGCGTTTCCACCAGAGCTAAGCGAGGATGTTCAGCGAGAGATGTGTTTGTTGGTAACAATAGAAACTCTTCATTGCAACTGTCAGAGCGAGACTAGATAAATGAAGTGATTCTATTGGTTCCTAACAAACACATCCCTCGCTACACATCCACGCACATCTCTCGTGGAAACGCAGCCTGAAGCAGGAGTCACTGGATTGTCAATAAATGCGCATTCAATCATCTAAATGATTATCTAACACGTTATTATCAATTGAATCGACATTATATAATTAATTTTACAATTATCTTGGCTTGTCATGATTTTTACTACTCAATTATGATATAACATGGAAGACAATATTATGAAATGTAAAAGAATACCTCTTAAAACGGCATCAGCCCAAAAAAATAAGCACTTGAATTTTGTTACTTGGTCAGCGTGTATAAAGGCCGATGCACACACTATTTCTAGCCTGGAGACTTGTCGACAAAACTGCGATGCGACGTCGCATCATAAAAATCTATGAGCTCGCACTACGCATCGCAAGAACTTGCGAATTGATTCGCATCGCGCATTTCCTGCGATGTTGCGTCACACTTGTTGACTTTGTGTATAGTTCGCGCAGCGGATCTAGGCTTCCGTGAAGTTAGCCGTTTGTGATGCGCAAAGACAATTTAGTTGGAACTCCATTGCGCATCGAAACGGCTAATTTCACGACTGCCGAGATCCGCCGTGAGAACTATACAAGCCCGTAAAGGGAACCAAACGTCTAAGATTTTACCGTTTTGGCTGTTTCGTTTAATCGTATAAATTTGTCGATTTATTTCGAAGGGTATGGTTTCCGATGAAATTATAGGCACATGAGACTTTCCATCTAACGTCTGAGGGTGGTAACGGTAACCGTCTACGGTAACCGCTTACCATCAAGTGGGCCGTACGCTTGGTTGCCATTTAGTGGTATAAAAAAATAAGTACTTTATACATGTAATTTTATTTCACTGAAATGTTCTTGTATTAGATTAGTAGATTTTTCGTTTTTAAAACGTGATATGTACAATTTGTATAGCGTCTCTATGAGTCCTTTAAAAGTAGCGTGTGTGCTTTGGCTGTTAGGTTTGACCAAATAGCAATAAAATAAAATCAAGTTGTGAGAAACCTAGGCTAATTTCTGCCTTACACTTTGTTAAGTATCAAGTGTAAGTGACAAAGTAAATCAGCATGAAACTTACGCTGATTATACTAATCGCTTAACACTTGGACTTTGTCACCCACATTTAACCTTAACAAAGTGTAAACCAGGCATTAGGCAGTTATGTTGACTGCAAGTTTTTAAAAGTGATGTTTGATTTTGAAATCTATTAGAGATGAAACAGGGGCCTTTTTGTAAATTAGGAAACGAATGTGCAATATACGGTTTGGTTTCATACCGGAGTCATAAAATAAACTATGCGCAATAATATATAGACATGTGAGTCACTCAAAAAGACTGCTAAGTCTGAGCAAGTGCTTAGTAAGTTCTATTTGTCCAGACCAGAAAGTAAATAAGAAAAGTAAAAAATATCTTTATTCAATACTATCACAAGGATCATTTTGAAATGTGACTCCGATCCGTTGTGAGACCTATACTAGAGTATAGGTCTCACAACGGATCTCGGCCGTAGTGAAATTAGCCGTTTTGATGCGCAATGGAGCTTTTTCTAACTAAATTGTCTTTGCGCATCACAAACGGCTAACTTCACGGAAGCCTAGATCCGCTGTGCGAACTATACCCATAACACAAGCTTAGCTTAGCTTGGGGCTAGATGATGCTGTGTGGATTGTTCAGATTTTTTTTAAATAGAGATGATTTGAAGAAGATAATAAGTCGTTTGCTTTGAAGTGGCGTCACAAGCTGATAATAATAATGATAAAAATAGCCTTCTTATGAACTAAAATAATAGTTATCTATCAAATTGCTTACTCCACGTTATAGATCCACCAACAAGGATTTGCTAAAGAGTGACAGAGACAGCTAGTGCATAAACTTAAATGTAGTTATATATCAAACTGCACTCCACATTATAGATATTGGTTTACTAAAGAGGACAGAGATAGCTAGTGCTCTTAACAAGTTCTAAAACTTTTTATTACTAGAATCTTAGATTATAGCAGACATCAAAGTTGAGCGCTGGCGGTGATAGTTATATTGTGATTTTGTACGCAGGTACGAGTGCCAGCGCTCAGCTTCCGTTCCGGATATTATACCAACACCGAATTGCAATGAGCTTGGGCGTTGGAAATGTCGTAAAGGGGTTGTACTAGTCATTTTCCAGTTTGTTAAATATTTGTGCACCGCCTTATGAGATGGATTAGGCTACTTTACTTAGAATTAACATTATTATTACGGCCTGTTTCATTTTCGAGTAAGTTTCAAGTAGGGTTTTGTCGGTTAGCGATATGTTGCGCTGACAGATGTCGATTCTGTTGTAGCATTCTACACTTAGACTAAAATTATCGCGGTCCTTTGTATTTTAATTTATTAGAAAAGGACGGCAATAATTTTTGTTAGTTTAAAAAATGTTACAACAGAATCGACACCAATATGTAATAAAGCGGCTAACCGGCATTAGACCATTGAGTAAGTGTCGTGTAGCATTTATTCAAAGATCTTGAAATAGGCACTTGTAATGAAAATATTCTAAAATATAACTATTTAAGTACGAACTCATGAGCAATAATTAATAATATTATTATAATAAGATGAATATTCTAAGCATACCTATTTATGAAATACGGCGTAAAATTGCTAATAACAACGAATATATAAGCAACAACTTAAAAAGGCCCCTATGAGTTAAGGATTTGAGTTGAATATTAAATACCTTGTCCGAGATCAAAAATAAAAACATAAGTTTATCAGAATCTTTTTTTTAATTACAAGTATTTACAATAGTGTAATGAGGTGCTATCGTTTCAAAATTTAAAAAAACTTAGTGTTAATTGTATCCTTGCACCCAAATTATTTGTACCTGTGTTTATAGTACTGTCGACGGATCTCGTCTATCGTGAAGTTAGCCGTTTGTGATGCGCAAAGACAATTTACTTTATTACGACGGTCGAGATCCGCCGGCAGAACTAAACAAACAAATACTCAAATAATTATTATGTTCTTCTTCTTCGTTTATGAACTCTGTGGCTTATTTGCCACAATAACTTATGTGTCAAGTGTATTAGTTTGATTGTCGCTTAGCAACGTAAACAAACGAAATTTGGAAAGAAAGGCTTTTTCAAAATTCCCTTGGAAAGTCTTTGACTTAATTACCAACCAACATTACCCCTCCATTTCAATTACTTACGCGGCCATGAAACTCTCACCAGAGTTGGCCACTGACCCATACGAACTTACTTACTTAGGGATAGGAAATCTTTGTAATAAAATCAATACGCGAGACCCTTGGTTCGCTATTCGGTAGACAAGTTACGTTCAAGGCCGACATAAAGTTATAAAAATTATTTCAATGCTGTTTTAGATTTCCAGTACGATCCTCGGACATCTCTGGTGGAAACGCAGCCTTAAACTACTAAGTACGACTTTGACATGACATGACAGGTATGACAGATAGCTAACAACAAAAGTTGAATCACCAACAACATAAAAATCGATTGTCTTTGGCTATCTTGTCAAAACGACATGGGTCCTCTCATTTTAATTATTTTTCTCGTGTTATTTTAAGTTTTATTGCGTAAATTTTGTGGCAGTTTATCCAATTTAACTTATTTACTTAGCACAAGTGTTAGTAATTGAAATGGAGGGGTAATGTTGGTTGGTAATTTAGTCAAAGACTTTCCAGGAGAATTTTTAAAGGAAAGGCATCGTTTCTTTCTAAATTTCGTTTGTTTACGTTGCTAAGCGACAATCAAACTAATACACTTGACACTGGCAAAATTGTGGCAAACTAGCCACAGAGGCCATAAAACAAAAGAAGAAGAAGATCACATAACTCTGTTAGCGACCCATCTCCATCGATCTCTGTCTCAAACTTAATAAAATCAGTAGAGTGGTCACACTGTCTTACAAAAACAGTTTTTTTTATATACAACTGAAGTGGCAACCAAGCGTACGGCCCACAAGATGGTTAACGGTTACCGCAGTCTATGGACGCTTGCAATCCCTGAGGTATCACTCGCGGGTTGCCACCTTGAGGCATAGATCGAAAGCCTCATGTGCCAGTAATTTCACCGGAAACCATACCCTTACCGGAACACAGCAATGCGAACGTTACTGCTTTGCGGCAGAAATATGTATGGTGGTAGTACTTCCCCGGACGTGTTCTATCACAAAGAACTGCTACTCTCTGGTACTCTTTACTCTAAGGATTGAGATGGAGATCGGTCGCTAAAAGAGTTCTCAACCCGTAGATAGCGCCATTTATCGATGCAACGGAACTACATATTTTTTATTGGAAACGAAAGCTCCTTTGATTAGGTGAATTTAAGACGTACACTTGTCGCGACCAAACCTAGTATAATTTTATTTATGTATAAGCCATACACATCACATCACTGTATCAAAGGACCACTCCCTTTTAAAATAGTTACTTTTTCTTAACTGTTACAATCGATGATGTATTTGCATTTACAGGAAATGTTGTAGGTGCGTTTACACGATACAAGTATAATGCGATCTACCCCCCGATTGTGTGATTCGGCCGCAACTGATTTCACTTAGTTTCAATCTCAAAATGACGTATTTTGTATGAATGTGACATCTTATTGAAAGTTCGCTTATTGAAATCGGATTGAAACCGAATTACGCAATCGTGGGGCTGATCTAAGGCCTGATTTTATGACAAATGGTTACTTAGTTACCACGGATAAAAAGAACAAAACAAACTGAATTTGCCACTGTTTGTGACTCATTCATTATTCACTAAAAAGTTCTTATTGACACAAACACAATGGAAATTGTCTGAAAAATGTCGATAGATTATAAAAATAAGCCACTCTTATTAGGCGGCCAATTCTAGTTACAAACTGTTGAGCTTATTCTGGCTAAATTTTACACCATATAACTGCATTCTACTATTAACTTGTTTAAATTTTTAGCATCGTGTAAACGCACCGTTAGGTCTATACAATTTTAGTTACCAAGTTACTTTTTTAACGAATGGTATATTTTGCATTTTAAGACCAGTATGTAGTTAGTTTAAGTATTAAGATGTGTATCTCACGAAGAACATAACACAAATCCTTTGCACTGATAACATTATTAACATCCGGGGGGCAATCTACTATTACGATGACATCGAAGTTACAGCATTGTTGACTTTTGACACTCATATTGAAAGTGTCGAAATTGGATCGTGCAACCGCATTCCGGAGTCGTTATTTAATAGAATTGCCTCCCTGTTGCAGCGAGTTTAAACTGCTTGTACACAAAACCTACTTATGTACTACGATTTAAATATGATGCGTCGGAAAAGTTGAAATATTTCCGAATAAGTATCTACTATTAATATATACGAAATGCGCCAAGTCATATAATTTAAATCGTAGTCCATTCCCCCTTACAGGCGTAAGTAAACACAAAAACTATTAGCACAATGTAAGCAACAAGACATATATTTACATAATTATATTTTGCCACTGTCGGTCACCCATCCAACAACATACATTTTAACCCTCCGACTAAATAATGTCTTTAATCCGAATGTGTTCAACTCATGCACTGTAGCTTGATTTTCAAGGGGCTGTTGAGTTGTCATATCTGTAATCATCATCATCAAATTTATATCGATTGCTCATAGTTTTTACTCCATCACTACATAGTATATAACATAGTAGTAGTAGTGCAAAGTCGCTTCCCGCTGTCTGTCCCTATGTATGCTTAGATCTTTAAAACTACGCAACGGATTTTGAAGCGGTTTTTTTAATAGATAGAGTGATTCAAGAGGAAGGTTTATACGTAGTTTAAGCACCCGTGCGAAGCCGGGGCGGGTCGCTAGTTGCATAAAGATTGATATAAGTTTCACCATCTACTTCTGTGGTTTCACCCAAAGCGCGCCACTGTGCCCATCTTTGGCTCTTCATATCCACTTGCTATAATAATTCGTAAAATAGCTTGCGCTTGCTTCATTCCGTTAACACTAGCCAAAATATGTCTTATAAACAAGTGATCGGTCTTACCATACATTTTAATAACCCATGGTGAAGAATTAGATTGACCAATGCATCTCATTAATAATATTATACACTGTCGTAGACAACGTTTAGTTTAAGTTATAATAAGCTGCAGTGCAAGACGTTGTAAACGTGGCTTTATATAATGTAAGCTCGTCCGGGGAAGGACTACCACCATACCTATTTCTGCCGCCAAGCAGCAATGCTCGCATTGCTGTGTTCCGGTTCGAAGGGTATGGTTTCCGGTGAAATTACAGGCACATGAGACTTTCCATCTAACGTCTCAGGGTGGTAACACGCAAGTGATATCTATAATGTTGCACGCGTACATAGGCTACGGTAACCGCTGACCATCAAGTGGGCCGTACGCTTGGTTGCCACTTTAGTGGTATAAAAAAAAAAAAAAAAAAAAAAAAAAATGTTTTGGGCATAACTAGACGATATTTTAAAGCCACGGGCAGTGTGATGCCACAATCTTGCTGTGATGCACGTGTTGTGAACAGGCGGTCTCTGTTAAAGAAATGTAATAACAAAAAACACCTAGATCTAGTACAAATTTTGGCGGAAGAGTGGTTATAATAAGTTTGTGTTAATTCTAAAATGTAACAAGTTCTGAACTATGTTTGGACAACAGCCAGATCGAGCTGTATCGGGGTGGTGAGAACCTATGATACCATAAACATTTAAAACCCGCCGACTCGATATGGAACCAGTAAAAAGTCTATTGTATTTGGAAACCATTAATAAACCATATAAAAAATGTTAGGTTAAGGCGAAAATACACATGCCTAGTAGCTTGCATCTGGTTCTGTTCTTGTGCAAGTGTTCAACATCTATGCCCATATTCAAAAAAGATACTGACGATTTAGCAGCTTGCTAAGTATTGTCTTTCCTTTTCTTACGTCAGTGAACCGATGATAGATTTGAAAGGCACATTAGCTAACAGATATTAAAATTTAGTTTATGAATATGCTCCTTGTTGTCCTCAAATTCCATCAAAAGAAGATGTAGAGATTTGGGTCAGGTGGTTCAGGTTGGTAGCTCCAGCTTCCGTAGAGGTCAGCCGACGAACCTAACTTGGATGGGCAGCGTTTTATACGTTTGGAAAGTTACGGTATATTTTCTTGTCACAGATACCGCAGAGCCTCAAGACAATCTATGATCAGTGCGTGTTGCCAGGGATGACTTATGGCACTGAGACGTGGTCGCTCAACGTTCAAAGCTCAACGAGATATGGAATGACCAAGTTTCACTACGTGATCGAATCCGCAGCGAGGGAATCCGTAGCCAAAGTCGCCGACATAGCACTTAGAAAAAGTAATTTGAAGTGGCAGAGGCAGGCCATATAGCTCGCAGAACCGATAACCGCTGGGGAATAAAGATTCGTGGTTGCTACTCGAGAAATGGCGACCACGAACTGGAAAACAAAGTATAGAACGGCCCCACAATCGATGGACCGATGACGTTAAAGCGGTCGCAGAAAATCTGTGGATGGTGAAGGCTCAAAATCGGCCGTCATGGCGCTCTTTGGGGGCATATGTCCAACAGTAAACGTTTATCGGCTGATATAATATGATGAAACAATTCAGTAGCTGGTATGATGCACTGCCATTGTGCAAGCTAAAGCCATGTGTATTCTCACCCTACGTTTGCAAGAGTAATTGTATGAGTTTATCTGCTTTGTAACAATATAGTCGTTTACTGTCTCGTCCTTGCCAAATTTACCAGAGACCACCGTTTGTATCAATGCTCAAAAAGGACAACTTATTCATAAACATGCCTTTTACTCTTTGCAACTAAAATTATAGTTTCTTATGACTTTTTGCTGTTAACTTTTTAAGATAAGCGTAGGGAAGGATTTTACAGTGTCGCTGATCGTGTCAGCGCAGATGGCATTCAGTCAGCAGGCCGTACGCTCAGTCTGAAATGTAAGGTATTCATGTTCTTGTGTGCATTAAAAGCGCTCCGTTCATTAAAAAATCGCTAAATTTTAGTTACAAATTTGTTGATCTTCGTCTACACTCTACAGTCAGCGTTACTGTAAAATCAGTCTTAAGAGCGCGGTCTTGCTTAGCGTTTACTTTGCGGCTGACTGACTGTTTGCCCAAGTTAACAAAATGATTTTATAGCAATATTGTATCCGTGTAACCAGTTCATTGACGATTAAGTTTGGCTAATGTAGTCCGCCGCAAACTAGACGCTTATTGAGACCGCGCCTATATTTATAATATTATTATTATACCACTGTAATAAGCCGTGTTTATCAATAAGAGGGTCTATAGTGTAATGAATAATGTTAATTACTAGTGAAGTACTGGAATGGTTCAACGATGGATAGAGAGCGGAACGGTTTCGGCTATACAAGGTTTGATTGCCAAGCATATCAGAATGTAGATAGGTTTTGGTGGTGAACATAATAAAATTGTTAAATTTTATAGGTTTTTCACTGTCCTACCTATCTTACCGGGTGGATCCCACTATTTCTATTAGGTATTTCTATTAATAGAAATACTGGGCCTGATTCAGACTCCCACTATTTCTATTGCTGTCGGCTGCGACAGAAAAAAACGCTGCAACCCCTCATATGACGGCGTGCTCATGCCAATAGAAACATGTGAGGAGTATAGTTCTCACAACGGATCTCGGCCGTCGTGAAATTAGCCGTTTCGATGCGCAATGGAGCTTTTTCAAACTAAATTGTCTTTGCGCATCACAAACGGCTAACTTCTCGGAAGCCTAGATCCGCTGTGCGAACTATACAGTCACAAACAATCATCCATACATCTGCGCCTGCGTAGTGACGAGGTGGCTTTGTGTGATTTGTACTGTAGAGTATGTGGTGGAGAATTATTTTTAAAAAAGGCAGATTATTAATTTGTTCTCCATTTTTTTTTTTAATACCGAGAAGTCGTATTTAATTTTAAAATATTCATTAAAGGTAAACTTTTCAAATAACATAACTGCGATTTTTTTTTTGTCACAATAGAAATAATGGAATATTATTTGCAAAAAACGCTGGTCCCACTTTTACTATTTTGTATTTCCATGGAAATAGTGGGATACACCCATCCTACCTACTAGGGCAATTTAAAGACCAGACAAACTTTAACGAGGTATTTATTCAGTATCATGCGATGCTTCTTATCGCCTTATTTATTGTATGGTTAGCGCTGCAATAGAGATACCCAGCAGCACTGGTAAGCAGAAGGAAAGTGAAAATTCTCGCCTTTTCGTTATAAATCTATTTCGCTTTATTTTGCATTCACGAAGGTACTAATTGCGACAGTATTTTGACCACAGTTTTCTTGTCGAGCTTGCATTTCGGGTAGAGTTCTTGGCAGTCGGTATCGGAGAGCCCACCGGCTGTTACAGCCTCGTAGACCGATGTCCCGGTCAGCATGCGCCGGACCAGGGAATTGCTGAAAAACAAAATCGTGTACTACTAAGGTTGGTTCGACCAAACTCGAGGCGCTATTCCCTGAGTAAATCGTAGTTATTCGCGAGTAAACTGACAGTTTCCTTGCATTTGACATTTGTTTATTCCGCGAATTATTCCAAAAGTTGGTAGAGTCCACCCTTAGAAGATATTACTTAGTATAAAGACAACTCATTATATAACATAACGAAATTAGCCGATTTATTCTGAATCTTTTATAGAACATCAGACATGCTAATCTCTGCTGCTGCTGCTCAGCTGGTAGGAACTAGAGAAACTTTTTGACAGTGATGATCCACACCCTTACACCTAGTTTCACAAATAATAAATATTTCATTTCATTTCTGGTAAAAATCTAAAATTATAGACAGTTGCACAACCTACCTGGATAGCGAAGACAGTGTTGAATCAAAATCCGTAGCGTTGCCAGTCACGACGTTTTCATTAGCGAGTTGTACATACGAGCAAGTCATTCGCTGCATACACGACGCCGAGTCAATGTTGTATCTGCTCAGGGTGTCGTCAAGCTTGTTCATCCAATCTGATACTTGGCTGAAGTCTGTCTCCAGACCTAAGAGAGGGATTGCAATTATGTAGACATTTACGTAAAGTTAGTGGTAGGAAAATTTTAATTCGAAATATTTTCATTCATTTTGAAACGTCTTAAATCTGGGTGACTTTACGCCAGTTCCACGCGTCGCAGCATATGATAATCTGGCAACAAACTCGGCTAGGTTCCTATTTTTTTCTTTACGAAGATCCTTACTAATCTAGTCTGATAACTCGGAAAACTCACCATTTATATAAGCATGCGCTTCAAAGCACGGAATACCTAATGGTGTTAACAATAACTGAACCCCGTTAGCCTATATTGATCTGGATAGGCTGACTGACCAGCTAGGCACTTAGGTACGTATCTTAAAATAAAACAGCTAATAAAATTAAACTCACTTCGCCCATAACCACCGCCGTAGCTATAGGACAGCGCATGTATGATCTTGGGCAGGATAACCACGGCTCCGAAGCCCAAGATAGACCCGATGAGAACTCCCCCCAGGTCGATCTTCACCGGCCCGTACAGTCCTGGTGCTGTGCTGCCGTAGCCTCCCTGGCAAAGTCAAAAAAGGTCCATGTTTTGAATCACTATTTTCAACGACAAGTATTATGTAGAACAGAATCTGTTTTTTTCCATTAATCTTCAAATTCGTTCCCACAAGAGGCGAACAGCATGCAGCAGCGTATCTGTATCCTAATTTCTTCGCAAAACTTAGGACTTATTATCTCACCTCAATGCCTCCGCCTCCATAATCATTGATCCCGATTCCGAACCGCTGAGTCTTGTCGAGTTGTTCACGTGGTGCACTTCTCACGGAACCACGTTCCTCTCCCTAGACGATTTCAATTTATTAAGGCTACTGTCATCTGTTTACACAACGGCTATTTGCTGTGCAACCTTGGGTTATGGCAGCAGGTCGGTAGGGTCTGCAGACTCTGCAGTCGTAGCTCATACTCTGCTTATTGAATTACTACAAGTGCAATGTTATATCAACCTGTACCGCGCTCGGAGTGGCCTGCTTTCAGGCATAACCAGCACAGCTAAGAAATGGAACTCACTGTCAGTCTTTTTTTTTTCGAAACAATTTAAATGCCTAGCTTGCTATAATACTCGCCGCATCAACACTACATTACAACATACATTAGATATCAGTTGAATACTACAAAAATTGCCTCACCTGCCCGCTGCCTCCATATGCTGATACCCCAAACCGCTGCGTCCGCTCGGGTTGGCTGTCTCGGTCCTCCCTGTTCTTGTCGACTCTCGCACTCGGCTCTGCTAGCTGGTCCTCCGTCCGGTAGCTCGGCATGAAACCTCTGAAATTGAAGCTAGTTTCCGTTAAGTTATGTGACCTCCGTAAAAGATGACTTCTACAAACTACAAAATACAACAAGCAATATACAAGATAAGGAATAGGCGTAATATCTTACCCATCGTTCCCGTACTCCGCATTAACGCCACAAAACACCACTAAAACAAGTAGCCCAACAACCTTCTCCATGGTGGAAGACATGACTGCCTGCCTCATGTCCGTGTTATGCTATATACGACGCGTTCCGTAGGTTACCCCAAAACAATCGCATGTGGAAATGCATGCTTAGTTTCATTCTATTGTTACGCAACACTTTTACTGTGACAAAAGACGTTATGGGCCAGAAGCCATCAAAATAGGAAGGAAAAATGGGATTTCCTAATGCCTTACATAGATAACTGACCTACAATTCTATTTATCTCATTCTATTTAATTTTATTTAGGTAGATAGGTACATGATTATCTGAACTTTATTGATAGCATTTTGTGGACTAGGTAAGTATAAGCTCTTGACTTTTTCTGATCCTGAAATCGTGAGCTCGTAACAATATGAAACAACGATGATGGTAAATGGTAAACCTTAAAGAAAACTCCTGGTTTAAAAGGACCCCAATTCTAGTATTAATCAAAGGATTCTATGAATATTTTTATAGTGCCGATAGCAGATGTTACCTCCAACCGACCCATCTACATTAGCTAATTATAAAAATGTTCATTTTTTCTGTTAGAGTGCCTAGCTGCAAGATACTGTTGTTTCGTGATTAATTTAAAAGCTGGCTTTGAATTGGCTCACTTAATGCACGACATAGCCAAACAATAGAGTAGAGAGCTAATAATTTGTATGCTAATAAAAAAGGTCTTGCAATCACTATGCTTGCTAAGCCAAGATGATGTTATCTGTCCCTGGCCAGTGCCTGTGACGATGCGGTCATCGTCTGCACTTTAAAGTATGGAGGTAGGTACTGACCATACACTAAACCAAGTATCCAGTCATAATTTTAGTAGGAAACATTACAAAATGTACGTCATCTGCAATTACTTATTCCTGCTCTTTTTTGGTAGCTAGGGCAATGATATCCAAATTAAATAATAGATCATAGCGTTAGACAGTGACTTTGTTGTAAATAAGGGGTTAGTTTTGTCTAATAGCTAATAGTAAAAAACTTTAACGGTAAAATACTTATAAATATCATCATCATGACAGCATTCTTATGTTCTCACTGCTGGGACACATGGCCTACTCAAGCGAGAGTGATTGGGTCCTAATCAGAAGTTCAACTTCTAGATGAGGAACCGGAATAAAAAAATGTTATATAGAGCGCACAAAGTCGCAGGGCATTCCACTGTGTAGTTATTCTAAGAACCTAAAAGCAAATAGGTACAACAAACTCGGTGGCGCTGAGCAAGAGGTAGCTGTTTTATTTAAATGTTTGCATGAACTGCAAACATTTGTTGTTGAGTGTAGAGTGTACTCGTAGTTTTTAATACCCATGACTCATTATACACGGAATCCTATAGTATGGGGTCCATTTATGTGACTGTTATGGTTTATGTATTATTAAAAACAAACAAAACAAATTGGAGCACATTTACAAGGTATTTAAACTTCTGTTATTTAGATAACAATAGTCACTATTATCCACTAAACCTATAAAAGTTATGTTTTAATAAAACAATCATTTGGTGCACTGGGTATGAAAAAGCCACTAATCGCCTCATGGTAGAGCTCTTAACTTTTAGAGAAGCTTCTAGACTGGTATTTCTGTTACGTTATCGAGCTCGCTTGAAATGTATCTTGCTAGCCCACACTACCCCATTGCTGGGTTAGGCACTGACTACTTATTTAAAACCTGGGCTATGGAATAAAATGTATGATTATGAATGTAGAGTCTGGCTGGTCTTACATAATGTATCATGTTTAAAATGGCGTTATCAATTAACTTATTTGAAAGTTTTATGTTTAAAAACTCTACGTGGTACTGCACTGCGCTCGTCACTCCTGAGTTTTTTTTTAAAAAAACGAACGAACTCCTGAGTAATACTACCTAGTTAAATAATCTTATAATGTCCATAAATTTCAATAAAACAGTAAATCACACGCCTTGTTGTACATGAAAGAAGAAGCGTACAAATCTGGCACTGCAGTGGTACTCACCAGGGTACCACCACAAAGACGGTCTTTTGATGAAGAGTTCTACCACCAGATGAAACTTATCTACCATATCGAATTTTTTTTCTAAAATGTACGTCTATTTATTTATCCTCTGTCTGTTCATTTTAAGCTCTATTATAATCTTTGTCACAATCTTAAAACCTGGCTGCACGCCTCCACAGCCTCCACCCCCTCATTACCTACCTGACAATACGCGGAAAAATCTGCATTCGTCATGGATGTTGAATTACCTTCCTACTTCTGCAAATGCGCCATAAAAATAACGCCAAACGCGTCAACGATTTGGCGGAAGCACCATCTTTGTTTCATGATTGGCTGAAATTATGAATGTTGGTTTAAAATGTTCAAGAAAACTATTATAAATCTGATTGTGTTTGGGTTAGCGGTGTGTGAGCGGCAGAAGAGACTGTTTTCATTTGAGTTCGAAGATCGAGATATAAATGTGAGTTAATATTTCTCTAATTAAAACATTCCTAATAATAAAATTCTGGTTATTTCTCATTCAGATTTCTAATTTCAGGTTGACCTAGATTTTTCGATACCTTTTCTATCGATACCTGTTAAGAGGACAACAGACCCCTTTGCCTCGGTAAGTTTTTAGAGTTTGAGTTTAAGTAAATAACAATCACGATCAACCAACGTCCAGAGAAACGTTAGTTGACACTTGAATTCTTCCATTGTCCTACTTCAATATCTTAGGGTAGGTAATAACTTGTTTCATGCCATTATCTCAAAACATGCGATTGTCCATTTAGTCAAATTCTCGTATTTCTGCCATCAGGGGCTGCCCACAATAAACATAAATCCCACATCACTGGCGCTGGCTGGGGCCGTGGTGCTAGGAAGCACAGTGCTGTTGCCAGTTCTCATGAAGAACTGGCAGCATGCCTCGCAACCAGGATACGCGAGGTACACAAGACGTAAGTAATTTCCGAAGAATCTTTACCGGACTGTAGCAATAACAATGACGATGTCAATAATTGTAGAATATAGTGTTTGCTTACAGTTTAACTTTGCGACGATCCCATTGCTAACAAAACCATTCGTTTCAAAATGGCAGGCCACCGCCGCGCCGTAGATTAGGATTACTTTTTGTTGTCCGCCGCAAAAAAAAAACAAAGAGTTATGTTCATTGGTACAAACAAACGCTATTGCTGACTTGAATATAAGATACTAGAGTAAAATGATGATATTGCGCAAAAGACAATTTTGATATTGATAATCTTTACTTGAACATTATCTTTACGTTTTTGTTAAATCAATTCAACGACACGGGCCGCAGCAACTTTTCTTTGAAACCTTTTTCTTGGGCTTACTGACAGATGTGCAGGACTTTTTACATTTAATTTTAGGAGTCTCTACAATCCCAGCGTCAGCTGGAATATACTGAGTCTCCACATGTATAAAGTTCTTTCGTTTTCTCGGAGCCAAGTCGAAGCAACCAAATGGTGGGGTATATTCGATATCCCAAGTAGCATTGCTGGAAAGTGAGCTGAGAGATTCTTCATGACAAATACATTCAGGCTCTTTAAACGCTGGACAGCTGTCTATAACCCTATCAATCGCTGTCAGGTCATTGCAATACACATCCATGTAAGCGCACTTGCAGATATCCTCCACAGCTTCTGCTAGCGCTTTCCTGATCTCTGCGTCACGCTGTTTCTTAAGTTTAACCATTTTACGAGCTTCTACTTTAGCCTGCTCTTCGGGACTTCGTTTCTTGATAATTTTAAATATTAAAGGTTCGCAATCAACATAAGGGTCTTCGTTATGTGCGATTTCTGTTAGGTCTTTTAGCGGGTTAACCTAAAAATCAAAGGGTATTTATTCTGTCTGTCCAAAAATTTGTGGTTTTTGTTAAAATGTAGAATACAAATTTTCCAATTATATCATGTTTAGTAGGTTTTCATAATTAAATTTATACCTGAATAGTAAAAACATCTCCTTTTCTTTGCACTTTGAGAGCTGGTTTCGGTTCCAATGGTTCTTCAGGCTCAGAGTCTCCGCCGCCGACGTCAAGCCTGGCGCCCTTTTTTTTCTTCTTTTTGTTTTTATCTTTATCTGGACCTCCTCGTGGACATTTAAACGTCATCAACTTTGCAACGCTCTTACCAATCACTCCAGGCTGCCAACCACGGCGATACTAAAAAGAAACAGACTTTAGGTTGTTAAGGATCGGATTAATTTTATTACACCCTATGTCCTGTGCCTTAGAAATAAAATTATGTACCTTCATTCCTGGAACATCTTGAGCCGTCCACAGCCACCCCATCCCTGCTGGCACTGCCAAACCTGGCTTCAAGTACAAACATTGTTTGTGTCCAATATTTACTCCTGCAATAGAAAATTAGGTACACAATCGCTGCAATTAAAGTTATTTCACAATTGTTTACCAATCAAACTTATGGAAATTTAAAATGAGCCATTTGATACCTAGCTTTTTACCTCTCTGCTCTCAGATAACACGGACAAAAACTATTGTTTTACCTGGATGAATGTCCCCGAATGTGTAGTTGTATTTAGACGCGTTCTTCTTTTTTTTCTTGTTATCATTTTCCTCGTCATCTCCCATATTGACTTGATTAACTTAATCAAAATTGATATTCACTACGTCTGTAAAGTTATCAATTACGATAGAAACCTAATTGTAAGTTTTCTTTGTATAAATATTTTGAAATGCTTCTTTCACCGCTTTTAGTATGTGTGAAGTAAGTATTATGAATTTATTAGTTAGCCAAATTATGACTGTTAACGTGTAACCGTCACCGTTTGGCACCACAGTTTATTGGCTTGCCTGCAACCAGCATAATTGACACTTACTCAAAGTTCTTATAAGTCTGAAGTCTATTTAAAACTGATAAATAAAATGAAGAATTCAGTTGCCTAAGGCGTGTATTCGATGTTATGTTGATGTTCTTGAGGTCGTTGCAGATGTTGTTATTTACGGGTTACAAAATAAAATATCAATGCAATGATCTTATTTCTTATCTTCTTTGTACTTCTCCTGTATTGCCATTTTGTGAGAACCGCAGCACGCCTTCCCCATTAAAGAAATAAGCCTCTGCTCCTTGTCACAACACCTTCGTTCAGTATCCACGTTAAACTTATTGATACACCTAAAGTCATTCTCTTTCTCGTTCTTCGTGTACTCTTTAATAGCTTTCTTTATTCTGTCGTATTCTTTGGAGCAGCAGACTTTGCCTGCATCGCTGTAGCTCGGTGGCAGGGCAGGAAGTGCAGCAGTCTTGTACATCCTAGCAAAGCCATCGGGGACAGTGCAAGGTCTACCTAAGACAGGACAGGGTCCGAGCTGGATCGGGGGTAGTCCGTAAGGCAGAGGCTCGGCTTCGTCTTCATCGTCCTCCACCTTCTTCTTCTCTTCTTCTTCATGCATCATGGTGACGGGGCAGTTACTCTTATGTTTATACGATGGGCAAAAAGGTTTGTGGGCTTTCCTTGCCTCTATATTACCTACTTCCGCGATACAATCACAATCAAATGTTTTGCATGGTGGTGTTGGCTTTGGCGGATCGCATTTACAATCTTTCTCATCTGGAATCTCAGAACAATTGTAAACGGCCACTTTTCGTCTTGAATCTGCTGTATTTACGTTGTATACTGCAGGATTATTATTTGTTCCAAAGCTTCTTGTAGATGCTTTAATATCAGGAGATCTGATATCAGGGCTGCTAGATACATAACTAACTGTAGCTTGTACTGGAGCAGGAGCAGGTCTTCGACAGCAACATCTACCAGTAGGCCTGCTTGTTGACGCTTGACCAACCTCAAGCTGGTGATTCGCTGCCAAGTTTTCAACTATAAATTCTCTTCCGTACACTGACTCTTTAAACCCTGGTACTTCGGTGACGTAACCCACGGTAGTTTTACTTCCTTTTGGAGTAGCACCAGTACCATACATCTTTTTCTTCCTGTCTTCACAAGTTTCTCCACATTGAACAACGCCTCCGCAACCCATGCACATCGATTTGTTCGGTCCTCCTTGTTTATCTGGACATTCATCTCTGTGATACCGGTCATCCTTGCAGCTACATGCACCGCATACTTTCTTCGTAGCATCATCCTTAGTACCATTAACCTTGCCAGCTGCTTCTGATTTATATGTGTCAAGTGCTCTTATATAGTTTTTTACTTTATGAGCAAGTGCGCAATTCGCATTACCACATGGGCCTGTGATGTCTCCCATTCGGATCTTATCTATAGAATACTTCTTAGGTTTTGGTTCACTTTCACCACTATCGTGTTGACAACTAGGGTCAGCTCCCTTCTGACCGATACCACAACTTTGAAGCTCTGTACATATCTCTATTTTCTTCTGAGCATTATTAACTACATCAGGATCTTCAAGTGTTGTGGTCTCATACAGACTTCCCACCATACAAAAGTTAGGGTCGTCACCTTCTATTCGTTTGCATTGAAACATGCTAGGTGCTTTGTTAGATCTGAACACAAATGCATCTGGATCTTTCATCAGCTGCTGAAACTCAGTTATGATACTGTCTCCCAAAGCACTAAGACGTAAAATAAAGGCAATTTCTCCACATTGTTTGCAGCAACATTCCGCAAATAGTGGTGTATGTTGTTTGATGGTCAATGGTTCGTGCAACTGGTTGGCGTCAGTAGATTCTTTCAGCATGTGGTAGAACTCCGTTTCCCAGTACATAGTGCCGATGCCAACAAATATTTCAACTTCGTTCTCATCGTCGTTCCAAACTTCTATTTCTAAAGGAAACTTGTTCAATATCATGAGTACTGTGTCTGGGTATGAAGGAAACAGATAAGATTTACCGACTCTGATAGTTCTGGACCATTTCCTTCTTCCTTGATCGTCGCATTCGATGATGTCATCCTTGTTGTCGTCATTGACAGCGAGCTGGCCTTCTCTGATGATAAACTGTACTTTAGGGCCAAACTTTATTTTCATGATCAGGCTCTTGTTGGCACCGCTCTTCTCATCTTCTTCCGATGCGAATATCGTCACTTTGTCAATCAGTATCTCAATCAGGTACATTTGCTCCATTACCTGCAGAGTTCAATATCTGTGTCAGAATATTTGCTTCACTTGATTTTCTTGGTTGAAGAACACAAATTATCGATACTGAATAAACTTCACTCTTATTAACCTTCGAATGGTCAACGTTTTATATCAAAGTTTTGTGTTAAAAAAGCTAGCTCAATGCTGCATTCTTAATGACGTGAAAATCATAGTATGTGTTTTTTTTTCATAATATTAAGGACCATCTAACATAAGCTTTTCTAAGCAATAATAAATTCATAGTAGGTAGGTAGGTACCTACCAAAGTGCCAAATGCAAACTGCAAAGTGTGTTGAAGATAAGACATAGATGACCCAATAAAAGCGTGTGGAGAAAATTGAGAAAAAATACTTACGGTAAAATATTATGCTCGGCCCTGTCCCGATCAGATTATTTCATTACTATGAACACTGAAAATTTTATTTTGTAACCCAAAAGCTAGTGTTTTTCCATGGCCCTTTTATACAACTGACATTTTGGTGACAGGCGTCGCCGTTCAAATGTGGAACTACGGTGATAAAAAAAAATTCGTTTATATCATTCAAAGAGTTCTGTTACTATTGCAAAGATTTCTCTATAACAAAGTAACTAGTACCTAACTACTCTATTGTCAGTATTTTTTTATTCTAGTTTTACTTGGAACACGTCCCCATGTAAGGCTGCCCTCACACATTCTGAATAGCTCTTTGGATTCATAATCTGAATTCATATTATTAATTCAGAAAACCCGGTATTCCTTACAATATCACACACATTCAGATTTTGTAGATTAAGAGTTTTTCAAATCGATCAGTAAGAATGATACTGATGAGCGCGTTCTGAATTTCAGAATTGAATATTATGTAAGATTAATAAACTAAAAAAAAAAATATATATATATATATCGCGCCGATTCGCGCCTATTCCCATACATTTTTAAAAGAGCGGCACACATACTAGTATCAGATTGCATTGCGTCAAAAAATTTGAAAAGCATGTAGCATCCACCAATCCGGATTGAGTCCGCGTGGTTTATTATTTTATTGTAGTGCCCCAGCAGGGCTCATATAATAATTAAATAATTTTATTAATAATTAATAATAATAAAATAATTTTAAGATCCTATGTACCTATACGAACATGAAGCAATAAATAAATAATGATTATGATTATGTGGTAGTTTAAGCCCCAACCACTCTCGCCAGAGTAGGCCGTGTAGAACAGTGTGAACAGGCTGTCATAAAAAATTAATTACTCCAGTCTGTAACTCGCCTGTTTCAGTATTAGAAAACACAGACTTCAGCGCTGATGGAGTGATACACTTCGCCAGTCAGATGCTGTCAGACCGCCGCGGATTCCGAGGATGCGCTTTGAGGGTAGCCTGCTGGACGCAACAGGAGAACTACACTGACTCGCCCAAAATCTTACATAATTTTCCCAAGTAAGGTTTTTGTTATTTTAGCATCGAGCAGATAACAATTACTCGATGTTATAGCACTAGTATAGTAAGTCCCTTAGACTATGATACTAGATGGAACAATGGAATTATTCTTATTCAACGGAATGAAGACCGATGTGGCACAGCGGGCGCAGGTCCGCCTGCGACGCAGAGGTTGCGGGTTCGATTCCCGCCTCGGGTCAAATGTTTGTACGATCTACAAATATTTGTTCCGGGTGTTCTGGGTATTTTCTATATATAATAAAAAATATCTATGTATGTACTGTATTGTATTAAATGTATATCAGTCATTATAGTACCCATAATACAACTCTGTTTAACAGCAGCTTACCTTGGGGCTAGATAATGCTGAGTGGATTGTCCAGCATTATTTATTTATTTATTCTTTCAAATAATGTACCCAATTTACACTAAAAACGGGATATTTACCATAAGTAAGTAAGTTCGTATGAGTCAATGGCCAACTCTGGTGACAGAGTTTCTAGGCCGCCCGAAGGCTTCTGTCATGGCCTAACAACTTTGAAAAAGCCGGGACCGACTGCTTAACGTGCCCTCCGAAGCACGGTTGCGCTCAGTTAAAATTGCCACTGGCGGTCACCCATCCAGATAATGGCTACGCGGAACAGTGCTTAACTTTGTTAATCTGTTAAGAACAACTTAGCCTACGTCACGAGCGCTCCATGCGATATTTACCATGATTTGTAAGTTCTATTGGTTTTCGATATTTCGGCTAAGTTACAGTTAAGATGATGCTTGTCACTGCGCCGAATGCGTTTTTAGTGAAAATTATGTTCATGATAGTTTTAAAAACTAGAATGTGACCAATGTTTAGTGTTCTCAAACCGTGATGGAAAACATCGTAAGAAAACCAACCATAATGTTGGTTTTTGGTTGGTTTCCTAAAATAAAAAAGTTGAAAAGACATTAGGTGGGTAAGTGTCATTCACCAGATTTTGCTAACCTTTGTTTCACGTGGTAAAGACACAATCACTCTTGCACAAGAGTAGGCCAGTGTCCCAGCAGTGGTAACATAGAAGACTTAATATGATCATAATGCACATTTATCTATTATTTCCAGCAACAAGCTACTGACGATGATAGTAAACGCAACAGCTATAGAAGACGCGATGTTGTCTGGAAGAAACGGCCGAGACTGCGAGAGCTACTCGCCATGCCCTTTGCAAAAGCAGCAGATGCCTGTGCTAATAGATAATTTATCTTTCTTAACCAAATACTTTGAAATGTCTCCTATGAAAAATGTATATACGAGAAGTGTCGGTTAGTTAATTTAAACACCTAGTTAATTTCTCTAATTAAACCTCTACTCTTTCACCAGATTAGGATGACTGGTAGAAAATGCTGCATAGCATTAAGTCCTCCCTTTGTACAATTTTGTTTTTTTTTTGTGCAATAAAGAATTAAATAAATAAATAAATAATAAATAAACAAATTAATTCTTGAAAACTCTTAATTATGCCCTTAATCATAAACATACTTCAAACCTCTGTTAGCTAATGTGTCTTTCAAATCTATCTTTGTCTTTGCTCATTGATATTTCGTAAAAATGACAACACTTAGCTAGCCGCTAAAATGACAGTTTCTTTTATGAATAACGGCATTTTTTTTGGCAGTGTATGAAATAGTGTTTGATTTTCCGTCTAACATGTGACAAATTCTGATTTAATCTCTGATATAGCAGCAGTATTACAATTTGACGATGTGATGCTATTCCAGATCCTTATCTATCACTATTCTAAGTTTTATCAAAATCAGTTCAGACGTTACAGCGAATAACAAAGACTTTCGGATTTATAAACAGGAGGATCTTAATAATAATAAGTTATTTTCAAAGGTAAAATTCTTATCCAATGGCATCAATTGGGTTATGTCTTACAAATCAAAATTGAGTGTTGAATGAAAGTTTTAAAAGTATTTTTTAGTTTTATATACGTTCCACATGACATACATCAGTTTGGTAGTTTGTGTATCTTTCTTTGAAACATGTTGTAAACTCTGTATTAATGGCTCATCAAACGCTTTGGTGTAAACAGTAATTTTGTTAGCATCTGTTAGAAATAAATAAATATATTTACTTAAACATTAACGGCTATTTACCACTGGTTTTTGACATTTAGGCTGACGTTTCGAAAACTATTTAAAAGCTCTTCTTCACGAACACCAACCGCGACAGCGTTTTTTAAATGTTTTTTTTTATGTCAGCAAGTGACAAGACAATCAAGACGCCCGCCTTATGTTAAGCATCACGCCTAACTATAACAGATGCAGTGCATCTCAATGCTTAACGTTTTTAAGTGTTTGCGTGGCACTGCACTGCGCTTATCACCCCGAGACATTGTTGTTAAGTCTCTTTCGCCCAGTAATTTCACTTGCTCCAGTGCCCTTCATACCTAAACACAGTGCAGCTTGCACACTACTGCTTGGAGGTAGAATATCTGACACTGCGGTGGTACCCACCAAGACGGGCTCTTATTGTTCTTATTTGTACTAAAGTATCTTTATTATACAAAATAAAATATGTACATTACATTACAAAATATACAAAATACATATTATGAAACAGTTAGCCATCTAAAAACCGTTACAAACGACCTAGAGTAGTAGAGTTCTCTGTGATAGAGCTCGTCCGGGGAAGGACTACCACCATACCTATTTCTGCCGCCAAGCAGTAATGCTCGCATTGCTGTGTTCCGGCGTGAAGGGTATGGTTTCCGGTGAAATTACTGGCACATGAGGCTTTCGATCTTAACCTCAAGGTGGCAACCCGCGAGAAAAAAAAACTACTTATAGATAGCTCAACTGATCCAAATCACTACCAGACGGAAGCGTTCCCAACAATTTTTTTTTATTTGTCGGAGGGTCTAATTAAGTAATTGAAATACCCCTCCTTCTGATGACAGATTCTGATTTCTGATGACAATACAATTTTTTTTCAATTACATGATAAATAATTTAAAATTATTTCTAACCACTATAACTTAAATTCTATAAATGTTATTGAAGAATTTTGATCAGAATATCCCTGTTAAGCTTCTTAGCGTAGTCGATTGGTGAGAAACTGAGGAGGTCTTTCCTTTCTCTCACCGCTCCGTTGTTCAGTAAGTATTGGACTATTTCTGGGCAATTGTACAATACAGCCTGTGAAAAGAAATAATAAACAAAATTAGCTTGATATTTTTTACAGATATATAAATACTAGCTCTTGTCCGCAACTTCGTTCGCGTGGAACTCGGAAACGGTACTTTTTCCGGGATAAAAAGTAGCCTATATCCTATTCCCGGTTATTATCTTTTTATGTTATAAGTTTCAGCCATATCGTTTCAGTGGTTATCGAGTTAGGAACAAACATCCATCCAAACATTCTCTAGTGGTAGTGTGAGTGTGAGTACCCCGCCTTCCGATCCTAAGGTCGTGGGTTTAAACCAGGTGCCTTACTCTTGAATCCAATGACAATTCCGATCCAATCCCAATTTCATATTACTGCTGTCAAATTTTTGTACTCTTGAAAACAAGGTTGAGTTTGGCGCTTGGTTTGGTGTCAAAAGTACGAAATGTCATATTCCAATAATTGTCCAATACCGATCGCGTTCAAGAGTAAGCCCCCCCCCCCCCCCCCCCCCCCCCGTCGTGCACCAATGGATTTTTCTGTTTCATAAATGCATGCCAGCGCTCTTATAAAGAAAACGGCATGTCTAAGAATTAAAATATCGAAAGACATGTCATCTACTAATCGGCATTGGGTCCGCGCGGTGGATCCAATCACTCTCGCTTGAGAGTAAGCCCGCGTACTTCAATCGGTCACTGCTTACCTTATGCAAAGGAGATTGTAGAAGTTCATCCACCATATCCAGGTTCGCACCAGCTCTTTTCAAGGAGTCCAGCCTCCTCGGCGAAGCGTTCCTCACGGCCATGGTCATCATATAGTTTAGAACGCGCTTGTCCGCGCTAGCTAAGTGCGCCCCGCATCGCATTAAGAGTTCTATCAGCTTTTGGTCATCTTTGTACACCGCTGTCATTAGTGGACATTCGCCCGAACTGAAATAATTTTAGATAATTAAAAAAAAATGTTTTGATGGATTGAGGTAATTTGAAGATACGAGAGGATTGGATATTTTCACAGAACAGATTATAGTAGTGTACTATGTACAGAATGGCCAATCACCTCCCACCGATCCGACTAGCGATCGGGGTGATAGGTACGTCAGTTCGTGAGCACCTTCGTAGGCGCTAAAGCTAATATTTTATTTTTGTATGAGTAGACAATCGTTCAAACTCGATTTTAAAAAACGAACGGACGGAACGCGCACATTCGCCTTGTCTGTCATTATACAAAAGTATACATTCGAGAGAAATGCGTTCAATGCGAGCGCTAAAGTTATTACCCCACTGACTGAATATGCTAATACCAACTTTATAGTAGGTACCTATACTATACTGTCGATTCGGCCACAGTGAAGTTAGGCGTTAGTGATGAACTTAGTTCGAAAAAGCTTGCGATCAAAACGTCTAACTTCACGACAGCCGAGATACGCTGGCATTTTTTTTATTCAACTAAAGTGGCAACCAAGTCACTGGTTTTTTTTTAATATGTTATTTATGTAAGTGTTTGGCCCACAAGATGGTAAGCGGTTACCGCAGCCTAACTATTACAGATGCAGTGCCACCCAAAACTTAGTCTCATGTGCCCGAAATTTCACCGGAAACCATAACCTTCGAACAGGAACACAACAATGCAAACATTACTGCTTGGCGGCAGAAATAGGTATGGTTACCACCATACCTCCTTCCCCGAACGAGCTCTATCAAAAAGAACTCTACTACTCTTGCTTTACTTACCTTGTCTTAATATGAACACTAGCTCCATTAGTAAGCAGATACTCGACAATAGGCACATTTCCCTTCAGCAAAGCTTCGTGCAGAGGCGTCTTGCCGTCAGAACACTGGCAGTTGACATCCGCGCCCATTCCTGTGAAGAATTGATAAATAAAGTTTTTAGACCGTCTTTTTTCAAAAATATTGAACTAACATGCTGTATTTTTCTCTGTTGACTTAAATTTTAAAACTGTGACTATTATAATTGCATTTTTGAAAATATTATGTTAGACTTTGTTATTTCATTGAAAACATGATCGAAAGTTGACTAGAATTGGTCATTTAACGAAACGGGCGTTACTAATTATTTTTTTAATCAGTTGTGTCTTGAGTTAAAACGTGTTCATTGAACCTAAAAAAAGGTGCAAAGGGGTTTAGCATACGTATTATCTTCTTGACGACGGCCAAATCTTCATGCTCGATTCCGTATAGCAGAAGCGATGTTACAACCTTCGCGGTGACCTCTGACAGGATCTTTGGCGATTGGATGTTCAGGCTGACGCCTAAAGCCTCTTTTAGGGTTTGATCCTGAAATAGTTAAAAATACATGGGTATTTTTAAACCCCAGAACCCCCGAAAATGGGGGTCTTAATCGAAAACGTTCTTAGCTATGTATGTTTTAATAAAATCTACTCAACAGTCATCTTTTTCTAACGCAAAAATTAAAAAAAAAAAAACATCTGTGTGAGTAAATAATTTTTAACCCCCGACGAAAAAGAGAGGTCTTCAATAAAGCAATTGCAATTGATCAATGATCCATGGGGAACTTTTTGTGTAGATAATCAGAATGCAACCACAAACTGGACATAGTGTGATCCGTTGGGAATAGTTATTCCATTCATCGAGTGCTATTATTTCAAGAAAATCTGCACAACCGTTTGGATATCACACCCTCTTTTCTAGTTGATAAACCTCTAATCTATACTATTACTATAATATTATAAAGAGAGAGGATTTGTATTTTTGTATTTTTGTTTGTTACGTATATACTCAAAAAATATCTGGTCTAATTTCAAAAATTCTTTTACCATTAGAAAGATACATTATAATTGATAGATTCAGGCGTTACTTTGCGGAAATCCATTACAAAATAAAAAACAGACGAAAAATCTTTAGTACTATTCCGCTTAACCTTTTAACTGATGAAGTCACACAGTTACCACAGTTAACCTCAAAAGAAAAATATCGACACGTGTTTCTAAATCTAAATAGTGGGGTTGTCGCATCGAATTCTCACTTTGGCTCCAGCGCTCGACGGAGCAACACGTCTGCCGGAGAACAATTCGATGGTCCTGAGGATGTCCCGTGGAGGGATGAAACACGTGTCGATATTTTTCTTTTGAGGTTAACTGTGGTAACTGTGTGACTTCATCTTCTAACAACTTCTAACAACTTGACTTCAACTTCTAAAAGATTTTTCGTCTGTTTTTTATTAAGTTACATTATCCCTGAGTAACATAGGCTATATTTATTATACCCCATTATACCCGTGCGAAGCTGGGACGGACTAGTATTATTATAAAAGTGTCGGGGGTTTCTTTAAAAAAAAAAATATGGTTATTATGGTGGTATATGAACTAACCTCAATGGCTAATGAGGCGAAATTAGTCAGTTCTCCTCTGATATTCTTAGCCATCATCTGTAATCAGAAAAAAATATGAATATCACATTATTATATCAGCCTATAGAAGTCTACTGCTGGACATAGAGCTCCATAAAAGAGTGCCATGATAACCAATCCCGAGCCTTCACCATCCATCGACTTCCGGCGAGCATTCGAATGAAGGGCCGTCCTACACACCAATAATCATTAAAATCACGTCTTCACCTTATAAAAAGGATTCACGGAATTCAAAACCCATATTTATTTTTATATTAGATGCGAGATTGATAATATTTTGAATAAAATAAAACTACAAAATACAACAATCCGCCATGAAAGGTTGAACACCGATCAGGAGCATTAGGTTCTCTGATAGGTGGCATCAAAAACATTACAGAATTTTGAACCTTATTGCTAAAGTGTTATATTGAAAACTGTCATGATGACGTCACCGCTGTCAACCCGCGACTTAAAGCGTTTTAGCGTGAATTTTACAATTCAAATTTCAATCGCATTGATTTACTACTAAACCATTAATTTCTGGAATAATAGGATATTTTTTGTCTAAAGCCGACACTTCTGAATATAATAAAACAGTTTTTCAAAATAATGCCTATTCGCGTATGTTATTAAAATATCACTAACATGAAACACAGATCATACTGAACATTGATTCTGAATACTGCTAAGTATTTTAGCACATCGAATAGTTACTCAAAACCGTTTATATGTACCTATTAAACTTATTTTAGTGCTTCGCTGTGCGTGTTCTAAAATGAACAAAGACGACAATAACAACAAATAAAAGCCTAACATTTTTATAAGCTGTAAGGCTTAGAAAAACCACACGGAGAAACGAAGTACGCGCACGCATTTTGTGATCGATCATTTTTTGTGAGACTTGTTAGTCTCACTTAGTCAAGCGGCTCGCCATTCATCAATGTGAAGTCATCTTGCGCACGTCTCTCACAATTATAATTTCAAAATGGTGTATTATATTGTGTGGTGAAAGGCTGCTGTAAAACCACGTATATAATCATTAATCACGTATAATATAATAATATAATATAATATAATTATACATAAGCTGCTCACGCAAACATCAATTGTTTTGTGAACACACTTTTGGAAATAATTTTGAATGAAACTATCATTCTATGTGTTGTTATTCTAAGCTGTAGAGCTTATAAAATCATAAGCTGTGTTATATAAGCTAAAAACAGAACATGCACCGACGCAACCATTCTTACCTCATTTTTTTCCTGATACGTTAAATTTGTTTTCGCCAGAACATACGAGAGCTTGGTAAGTGCTGCCTCTGGGGTCATATCAGACCCTGAAACCACTCCATACTTGGCCATGAGCTGCAAGAAAGTTTTTAGAATACCTAAAGGAGCGCTCGTGACGTAGCTGGCTAAGTTGTTCTTAACAGATCAAGGAAGTTATGCACTGTTCCGCGTAGTCACTATTTGGATGGGTGACCGTCAGTGGCAATTTTAAGTAAGCGCTCTCGTGCTTCGGAGGGCACGCGGTCCCGGCTTTTTCAAAGTTCTTAGGCCATGACCTAATATCTGTTCTGTGCCATGACAGAGGCCTTTGGGCGGCCTAAAAACTCTGTCACCAGAATAGTTGGCTACTGACTCACACGAACTTACTTAGAATACCTGTTTGTATGGTAAAACTATGTACTCTTGTCAACAACATCATGTTATCAACTAAACAATTGCAGTATTCGTTGTAAAATATACTTATCAGAGGTAATATTTTCATTTGAAATATCTATGCTTGAATAATGTTTTTTTTAATTAGCGTACTGATTGTATTGTTAACTCACAATGCGCAATCTTCTTTGGTAAAACACCATTAAACTATGCTTTTTATGTCGTCGTTAATAACATAATAAGAATAATTTATTTCAGCAAAAATACATAAATTAAAACACAGTAGTACTTAGTTATGCATTACTAGAACTATTTAAGTGTTTATTAAAAGCCTGTAAGATAGACATCTGCGCTCCCTCTATAATTGCACTGGAAATCTACCATTAGAAATACACTGCCGGACTAGACTTTACCACTCCTAGTGCTAGCCTTACCTTATCCACTAGCACACCCCGGACAGACACTCTCAATAAAATGTATGAAACAAACGAGTCGTAACGTAATCATAGTTTGTGTACGTAAACGGTGCTGTTCTATGAGTGAGTGTCATGATTGGCCTCGATTATCGCAAGAGCAGTGCCGGCAAACTTGCGACTGGGGTGGGGTAAGTAAAACCGGTGGGAGGTAGGTAGTGGCCATTCTGTTCTGTGCAACTAGTGAAAATCAGGGCTATATACTGTATTGTATAAATGACTGTTAAAACTTGTGTAGTAACTGGCGCCATAGACTAGCCTAGAATTGGAACCGCACACTTGCACTGTCAATATTATCTCAAGCTTTATTCATATTCATGTTCATATTCGTTAATTTCTTCCTATTACATCATAACTTCATAACTAACCTTGCCAGTCTCATACAAAGCTGAAACGGATCCAGTACTGCACTGTGTGATGATAACGATGATGACTCCTCTGGCGACAGCTTCCTCAATGACATCGAAAACATCTTGACGGTTCGATGGTATGTTACCGGAGCCGTAACTTTCTAAGACAACACCTAAAATATAATATGTAGTGAATTTAGTTAGAATTGTAATGTGATTAATTTTATTTGGATTACCTTTAGGACATATTATATTATTTAATTTAGTTAGACTAAAGTTTGAGTTGGACTATAATGATGACATTTGTATTACAAGTAATAAGTAATTATTTTATCATAATTTTGACCCATGAATAATTGACATACATATTTAATTACTGCAATTTTTATTTGATATTATTAATTTTACATACACATTTATAAAATTACTCTTGCCTAATTATAATCAAACTCAAACTGCAGCGCTCTTACAGGGTTCAAGTACCTGACAAAAAATATTGTATTACTAAGAACTTAGACAAGATTGTTACATGATGCAATAAATTGAAATAAATAAATAAAGTAAATATTTATTAGATTGAAGTTTAATCTGTAAATGAGTTTATTTAATGTTATTATTTTAAGTACATAATTACATTACATTACAATATATACAAAATACATATGAAACAGTTAAGCCATCTAAAGACCGTTACAAACGACCTACAGATAGCTCAACTGATCTAAATCACTACCAGACGGATAATAAATAAATAAATAAACATATTGTATCTTTGATTAAAATCAGCTCTGTCATTGTTTGTTAATATGTGAGTGGATTGTCCAGCATTATTTATTTATTTATTTAATCTAATAGCTCTTTATCAAACATGTTTCCACCTGCATAATAAGCATGATGACAGTAACTAAAAATCACTAAAATTACGTCTTAAGAGTAGTAGAGTTCTCTGTGATAGAGCTCGTCTGGGGAAGGACTACCACCATACCTATTTCTGCCGCCAAGCAGTAATGCTCGCATTGCTGTGTTCCGGTGTGAAGGGTATGGTTTCCGGTGAAATTACTGGCACATGAGGCTTTCGATCTTAGCCTCAAGGCAACCCGCGAGTGATACCTCTGGTATTGCAAGCGTCCATAGGCTGCGGTAACCGCTTACCATCTTGTGGGCCGTACGCTTGGTTGCCACTTCAGTTGTATAAAAAAAAAAAAAAAAAAAAAAACGTCTTCTTCACCTTATGAAAAAGGATTTAAAGATTTTAAAACCATATTACTTTTTACATTAGATGCGAGATTGAAAATATTTTGAATAAAATAAAAGTACAACATACAGCAATCCGCCATAAAAAATTATTCACTAATTTCTCTTGGTTCTCTGATTGGTGATTACATTGAAAACTCTCATTATGTTACCGCTGTCACTGTGAGATTCAGCGCGTTTTGCGTGTTTTTTTTTTTTTTTTTACTACTTTCTGAAATAATAAGTTATTTTTTGCAATCGATACTTCCTAACACAATAGAACAGGTTTTCAAAATCAGTCCACCATGTCTATTTGCGCGCTAGTTGGTATAAGAATAGCTTACTAGCTAAGAGTTTATAAGAGAGTGGTTTACCTTCTATAGGGGGTTGACAAAAAGCCTTTATAACAGCTGTACTGATACTAGGAAATATTCTCAGCAGTCCAACATTTTTAGACATGTTTGCGGTGACGCTGAACTTTTCTATGACATTTGGCTTGAATATAGCGCTCTTGTTCAAGTCGAAAGCGAGTCCGACTTCGACTAGAGGCACGCAGTTGGGAGAGTGAAACGCGTATAGGTTTGTCGCAGATATTTTTCTTGTTCTGAAATAATTATAATATAAAATAATTCGTAAACGTCCGGGGAAGGACTACCACCATACCAATTTCTGCCGCAAAGCAGTAATGCTCGCATTGCTGTGTTCCGGTGTGAAGGGTATGGTTTCCGGTGAAATTACTGGCACATTAGGCTTTCGATCTTAGCCTCAAGGTGGCAACCCGCGAGTGATACCTCTAATATTGCAAGCGTCCATAGGCTGCGGTAACCGCTTACAATCTTGTGGGCCGTACGCTTGGTTGCCGTTTCACTTGTATAAAAAGAAGAAAAAAAAAGATAATTTTTGCTAATAAAATGATTTTTTACAATAAAACTATGTCATATTGTAATTAGTTAAGTTATTATTTAATGTTTTCAAACCACAACATAACGCATGTGTTTATAAAATCACAAAAAGGAACACATTCAAGTTTTAAAAACGATGTTATCAAAAAACAAATTATAAATTGCATAGAACAATCCCATAGTTTTATAAAAACCCGTTATAAGCTGCTCGTGTTTTTTTTTCTAATGTGTTTGACATGCGTTTTGAAAAGGTAGTATGCTACTAACAAAAGGCAATAAACACTGTTTTAAGAGTAATTTCCATCAAACAACGTCATACCGGTTCCCTCTAAAAAGTTTGCTTCCAAAGTAGATGGTGACCTCGGGTATGTTGAGTCCTCCGGCGATAAGAAGCGAGGACACAAAGTTGTCCACTCCGTCACTGCGGGGCTCGAATATAGGTATCTGAAAATGTACAGACAGCCTCGCTTATCTATCAGTATTATATAGGGTCTTTGATTATTAGTGCGCAATATTCAAGGAATATGTTCCAAACACAAAAAACAAAATTCATGTTCTTTTATATTAAACATTTTGTCTGAAAAATCTCGAGTAAATAAAAAAAAACGATTACGTTTTTCTGGTAAATTATTAATTACCCTAGTTGGAAATCGAAAGGGGAGCGCGTGACGCATGTCAATGACCCGCGTGTCAATGAACCGCGTGTGAATAACCCGCGTGTCAATGACCCCCCTATAGCCGCTACGGGGCACGCGTGCTCGAATATTTAATTATCTTTCCAAGAATGATAAATAATAATTGATAAATGTTTACCCTATGTGGGTAAAATCATAAATAAAACAGACCGAATGTCGATTGATGGTTGGATGTCTTACGAATTTTTAGTTCTTGGACATGCCGGTATTCTCCTGTTGTTTTATCACCATTTGAAAGCATTGCTGGTGGAAATATACAACCGAATAAAACATTGAGTTTACCTGAGACCCTGTGAGCACCACACCCTTGCCAATGTTCTCAAACATGAACGAGAGTGCGGATGCCGTGTAGCATAGCGTGTCTGTACCATGTAACACCACGAACCCATCGTAAGCTTCGTAGTATTTCTAAAAAAAAACAAAATAAAAATGGTGTCTGTACTGTTTAGAATACACTGTGACTTAGATTTTTGGAATGGGTAGAACGGAGCATATGTTTTGGGTAGAACGGGTAAAAATAATATTGGGTAGAAAAATTGTGGGTTGAACGGGTAAGCACTCACTTATGCGTACTTATACCGTGGTCATAATCTGCACATGATCCCATGAAAAGTTCAATCTATTCAGCCTAACGGTCATTACTCTTTAACGAACTGTCAAATTTTTGTACTCTTAGAAACAAGGTTGAATTTGGCGTAGGTTGTCATGAAATGTCATATTCCGATACTTGTCCAATACCGATTTGCGTTTGAATGCGAATTTCAAATTATAAACTAACGGTACCTAAATATTTCATAAAATATCTATCCTACTACTTACACCAAGATAAGATTTATTGCTATTATTATACTTAAGTAATCTAAATTATCAACATTTTTGTCACATAACCATGGTTTTAACTTTCCTCTGAACTGTCTTGTGTGTATTATAAAATAACCGATTATTTAGATGATAAAAATGCTCGGGACGAATGTGCTCCAACTCTACTCGGCATCCATAACAATATCAAGGTCATGCCAAAAAAGCGATAGGTCCCGGTGTTGTTGCCAGTTCTTTTACGGCATGTGCGCGTTGGAACAGGCGTAAATTTTCCTAGCTTGTAAGACGGTTCAAAGTGATCCTTGTGATTCTAATGAGTAGAGCACTTTTGATTTGATTTGATTTTGTAGATGTCAATTTCATATAATATAATAACACAGTAAAGTGAACCAACGCAAGTAGTTGCATGAGCGGTTGGCGAAACTTTACATTTGGCACTTATTTTTTTTTTTATTTTTACCTGTATATCTTTAGCGATCATTATCCAATCAGTTTCCATCATATTAGCAGAGTCCAGTAAGTTTTCATACTCGTAGATTTTGTATAGTATCCTCCAGTTAACCTCTTTGGCTCCTAAAATAACGATTATTAGTAGAATCAGTCTTTTCACTACTCATCGTGTCCACTGCTGGACATAGGCCTCCCCACTTTACTGATAATAGAGCACTGGTGGTCTAGTGGTCCTACTCCTTCTGATCCTAAGATGGTGGGTTCGAACCAGGTCGTGCACAAATGGAATTTTCTTTTCGAAAAATGTATTAGCAGCCAAGCGTACGGCCCACAAGATGGTAAGCGGTTACCGCAGCCTATGGACGCTTGCAATACCAGAGGTATCACCCGCGAGTTGCCACCTTGAGGCTAAGATCGAAAGCCTTAAGTGCCAGTAATTACACCGGAAACCATACCCTTCACACCGGAACACAGCAATGCAAGCATTACTGCTTGGCGGCAGAAATAGGTATGGTGTTAGTACTTCCCCGGACGAGCTTCTTCTTCTGATCCTAAGATAGTGGGTTCGAACCAGGTCGTGCACAAATGGAATTTTCTTTTCGAAAAATGTAAGTGCGCAATGCCTCTGCTCTCATACGGTGAAGGAAAACATAGACCGGACAATCTAATTTTCATCACAATCGGGTAACAAACATACACACACACACACACAGACTTTCTATAATATTAGTACATAAGACCTTTATTTAATTATACATTAATTATCAGTAAGTATATTATCAGTAAGTAGAGCACCGGTGGTCTAGTGGTAGTGACCCCGCCTTCCGATCCTAAGGTCGTGGGTTCAAATCCGGTCGTGCACTAATGGATTTTTCTGTTCGAAAAATTTATCTGCGCAATGCCAGTGCTCTCATACGGTGAAAGAAAACATCGTGAGGAAACCGGCATGTCCAAGAACTAAAAATTCGAAAGACATCCACCAATCCGCATTGGGTCCGAGTGGTGGATTAAGACCCAATCACTCTCGCCTAAGAGTAGGCCAGTGTCCCAGCAGTGGAAACATTAGAAGGCTGTCTTGATGATGATTAACAGTAAGCACATACTCGGTAGGATGATAAAGGATTTATCAAAAGCTGGATCCTCCAAGCATCGCCTCTCCCAAAGCGCTGAGT
Source organism: Colostygia pectinataria (assembly GCA_951394395.1). Lineage (NCBI taxonomy): Eukaryota > Metazoa > Arthropoda > Insecta > Lepidoptera > Geometridae > Colostygia > Colostygia pectinataria. The sequence goes on along the minus strand of OX596365.1, from coordinate 8,609,956 downwards.
CGTGCAGCTGTGGAAACTTTCGTATGAGTTGCTCGAACACATTCTTATGTGGAATCAGAACTAAAACGAAAAAAATATTTTCATTACTCATACTCTGAAAGTAGGTCTGAAGTTGCCTGAGGAGCGGGATGAAAGTAATACTTTTCATCCAGGAGAATCGCTTTCAACTGACAGCTGTCAAATTATATTTAAAAAAAATAGTTCTATTTTCACATTTTTATTGAATCATGTTCCAACTTTCTATACAGCCACGATGTAAAATTGAAATAACATAAGGTCTTTAGATGGCTCAACTGTTTCATATGTATTTTGTATAATTTGTAATGTAATGTAATTTTTTTTTTTTTGTTAACGTGGAGGAATCTGCATCCAGACATCCCGTCGCATAAGGGTACGACGGGATTGTGTGAGGTTGTCGGACTCGACGACTCACTAAACCATCCCCGGTGGCTGGCCTCGATGCATGCCGAGGGGCTCCACGGTCCCCTAGGGCTATCAGTGGTGCCCCTCCCGCATCGCGCTCAAAGCACTTCCCTGGGCTAACAAAAGTCAGCCCCAGCACCCCGCAGTGCTGCGGCAGCACAGGGCCACCCCTGTGCTACCGCCCTTCCCGGGTATAATATAATAGGTACCTACCTACATTTAAAAATTGCTATAGATGTTTATCATAATACACAAACATACATTTTCAGATGGCTAACTGTTTTTGTATATTAAAAATACCGCATGTAAATATTATATTATCTTTCTGTAAATACAGATATTATGTTTATCAAAATATACATCATACATATAAAGTGTAAATAGGTATTACGTGAGTTCTTTTTAGTAGATACTCTGACCTGGAGCCTCATTCGCTATGACCAAACGCGGACTCGTTACGATATCTGCGTGGAATCGTTGTCGATGAGCCACGTTTTAGGGCTCGTCCGACTGTTTTTCAAGGTCAACCTATCGATAGCGAAACTATCGAAAAGCGAAACTAAAAATCGCTATTGAAACAACACAGATACGGAAAACATTTTACAATTTCACACCATGGCAGGTATAGAACACGTTACTAAGTTACACGTTATTGATAAGGAATCTCCTATGTCATAGCGAATAAGGCCCCTGTTGAAAGACTCCGGAGATGTTGTTTAAAGTTTTTTGGTTAGTTGTTTCATAACCTGACGCCACCTAAATCGTTTGCAAGATGTAAAGGCCAATGATGATGTAGACCTATTGAGGTTACTCTTCCAGTAGGATCTCTTCCAGTAGGAAGAGTAACTAGACAGAGTACTAGAGTAGTAACTAGAACTAGAGACCAATAGAGGTCTTCTATAAGTAAGTCATACTATAACGAAAAATTTGCGATTAGAGTCTTAAAAAATTGCCAAGTATGCGTATATTTACATATTTTACTTTGGTAATTGAAGCTTATTTGTAAATTGAACAAATTATTGCTCCATGACCATTACTTTGCAGAAGTAAATTAGTGTATTGATCAATAAGGTACCTAGGTACTTATTACGAACTCGAGATTTATGTAGCTGTTAATGAAATCTAACTCTGATAATAAGAGATTTAAGTAGGTAGGTAGTGTACGGTATATACGTAAGTACCTTAAGTATATTGTATTGTTTAGTTTAGTAGAACAGTAATAAACCTACTCTAATTGTATTCGGACGTTTCATTAGAGCTCCCTCAACACCGAACCCTACAGTAGGTACCTACATATACCCTAATTCTAACATACCTCATCATCATCATCATCATATCAGCCGATAGACGTCCACTGCTGGACATAGGCCTCCCCCAAAGAGCGCCATGACGACCGATTTTGAGCCTTCACCATTCACCGACTTCCTGCGATCGCTTTAATGTCATCGGTCCATCGAGTGGGGGGCCGTCCTATACTTCGTTTTCCAGTTCGCAGTCGCCACTCGAGAACCTTTATCCCCCTGCGGTTATCGGTTCTGCGAGCTATATGGCCTGCCCATTGCCACTTCAACTTAGTAATTCTAAGAGCTATGTCGGTGACCTTGGTTTTTCTACGGATTTCCTCATTAACATACCTGCCCGCGACCAAAAGAACTGTACCTATCGTTGTGCAAGCTACACAAAATTTATCAACGCGTTACACCAGGTCATGTCGAGTTCAACTCATTTCTTGATAAGTTCGCTAGAGAATATTGATTACAACTTACATCCATCTGTACTATTCACCATTCCAATAGTTCCACCAGTATAAATAACAAGGACTTTTCTCTCGCTGTTTCTATAGTTCACCAGAAGTCCGTTTTCGTCAACTCTGTTCCCACTGTGGTTACTCTCATCGCGATAGGCGCTGCCGACACTTATGCTATCACCATTTTCACCTGCCTGCCATTTTTTACTGTACAAATTATTCGTAGAAGACATTGGATAAAACTTGAAAAAGGAATTAATTAAAGGAATAAACTATCCTGCTTTTGTTTTTATCTGTAAGTATTCGTTTTATTTTTAATTAAAAAAGACAATGTTATTTTTTTTTAATAATCTTGAAACTCTTTTCAACTTAATTAAATACTCTTTTCTCAACAAACATGCGCTCGTCGTCGCTTCGTGAGTCTGAGCCGCGTACTGGAAATAGACCGTACGGAAACAACGACGTGATCAGTAGGTAATCGCGATATTGAAAATAACATAATTATCTAGGTTTAATAACCTGATCCGTAGATTTATTTATTTATCCGTAGTTTTAGTTTTTAGTATATTTTACTGATTACAATCGAATTAGAAAAAAATCGCTTTAAAAATTTAACCTTAAACTTAATATTATTTATTTTTATTTATTTATTTATTGATAATTTTAAGAGTACTAGAGTTATTTGTGATAGAGCTCGTCCGGGGAAGAACTACCACCATACCTATTTCTGCCGCCAAGCCGCAATGCTCGCATTGCTGTGTTCCGGTTCGAAGGGTATAGTTACCGGTGAAATTACAGGCACATGAGACTTTCCATCTAACGTCTCAGGGTGGTAACACGCAAGTGATATCTATGATATTGCATGCTGACATAAGCTACGGTAACCGCTGACCATCAAGTGGGCCGTACGCTTGGTTGCCACTTAAGTGGTATAAAAAGAAAAAAAAACCCCGAACTAATTAATAGTAAGTATAATTTTCTAATCGCCTAGGTACTTACCAGAAATGACGTCAATGTATTTTCATTCCAAACTATACCTTATTAGCCTTGGTGTAAGGTTCACGCATAATTATTGGTAACAAAATACTTATGTAACACTGTGATACTGTGGTCACATTCCAGGTATTAAAATGTTTCCTGTTCTTGAGTTACCATCAGTTAGCTTTAGACGTCCTAACATAGCACATGTGTTGGAACTTGGAAGTTCAGTAAAGAGAAAATGGTAAGTTGATTTATATAATCAATTCACAATGCCCACATTTCCGAATCTCAATTAAATCTTGCAGAGCACTAGTGGTCTAGTGGTAGTGACCCCGCCTTCCGATCCTAAGGTTGTGGGTTCAAATCCAGTCGTGCACCAATGGATTTTTCATTACGAAAAATTTATGTTCGCAATGCCAGTGCTCTCATACGGTGAAGGAAAACATCGTGAGGAAACTAGCATGTCAAAGAACTAAAAATTCGAACGACATGTGCCATCCCCCATTCCGCATTGGGTCCGCGTGGTGGATTAAGACCCAATCACTCTCGCTGGAGAGAATCACTCTCGCTGGAGAGTAGGCCAGTGTCCCAGCAGTGGGAACATTAGAAGGCTGTCATGATGATGATGATTAAATCTTGTGAGTTTCATCGTGACGTTACGACGTTAGACTGGTGGTTTGCCAAGACCCTCGCGTAGGTATAGCCACACTAAACAAGCAGTGATATTGGAAAAACAACCTCCAATGTTATTGGAGCGCTCGTGACGTAGCTGGCTAAGTTGTTATTAACAGATCAACGAAGTCAAGCACTGTTCCGCGTAGTCATCAATTGGATGGGTGACCGCCAGTGGCAATTTCACGCGCTCCCGTGCTTCGGAGGGCACGTTAAGCAGTCGATCCCGGCTTTTTCAAAGTTGTTAGGCCATGACAGAGGCCTTCGGGCGGCCTAGAAACTCTGTCACCAGAGTTGGCCACTGACTCAAACGAACTTACTTACTTACTTATTGTTATTTCCCCAACCATCCGTTATTGAATGTGTAAAATGTATTGCATGGCTCCTAAAATTTATAATAAGATACCAGAAAGCATAAAAAAGAGCAGATTATTGTGTTCTATAAGGAAACATAGGGCATTTCTTGTGGTAAAATGCTACTAGTGTACAATGCACAGAATTTCTAAGTGATCTAAATATTATTTAGTTGATAGTGTATTTAATGCGATTGCTAAAAATCTTATTAATTTTAAATCAATTTAATTAATCTAAGTTTTATAAATGTGTATGCTTAAATATTTTTATTTGATTTTATTTTTTATAAAAAACAGATGAGAATAATCTTTATTTTATGATTATTTATTTGCCAGAAAGTAGGTGATGATAAACTAATTATTAGACCCGGTACAATCTCACCATTTTGAATTAAATAAAAGTATTTTCTTAGCTTTTATTTTCTTCCTTCGTCACGTGGACGTATATGTCTACGTTAACGTTTATTTTGCAGAAATTCAACATCCAAGGTATACTGGCGCCAGTTTTCACCCCCATGGACGATGCGGGGAATATCAAATATGACGTCATCCCTCAGTACATCAAACATTTACTAAGGAACGACATAAAGGGTATCCTTGGTAAGTTATAGATCACATTTAGTGCCACCGACTCGCCTCGCGTCCCACCTAAATTTCATCCCAGTGCCGGCGACTTGCCTGGCGAGTTCTCTTTTCAAAATGTATGACATGTAATTATTTTTTTATTTATTTATTTGTTTACAACACCTAATAATAATATGACACCTGTAAATATACGGGTAACTATCATTTGATCCCATTTATTATTATTTTTCATTTGAGATCAAAAATAATTAACATGAACATTTGAGCCAAATTACAGTTTAGGTATATTATTAGTAAGTAGCAAAAGTTGGCATTGATACCGAAAATGACTGGCATACGTAGGTATAAAGATTATTCTCATCTGTCACCTAGTTTGCTCCCTGAAGGTGACAGGTCTTTTTATTTATTTATTTATTTATTTATTTACAACACCTAATAATAATATTACACCTGTAAATATACGGGTCACTATCATTTGATCTCACAAGTTTGATCCCATTTATTATTATTTTTCATTTGAAATAAAAAATAATTAACATGAACATTTGGTCCCAATTACAATAGGTATATTATTAGTTAGTAGCAATGTTGGCATTTGATACCGAAAATGACTGGCATACGTAGGTATAAAGATTATTCTCATCTGTCACCTAGTTTTGTCCCTGAAGTTGACAGATGAGAATAATCTTCTTCTTCTTAGTTCTGGTTCTTATAAGTTTTTAGTTGTTGCTTTGATTTACTTAGCAAATCTTTATAAAATGTACCTAAGTATATTGTTAGATAGTAAGAAACTCGTGTCGCAGCTAACTGCTGCTACTACTACTCGTAGGCTACACTGAAAACCAGCGCTACAGACACATTATGTCTGCAGCACATGCTGAGTGGCTGCCTTTTTTTCGTCACAATAGTTAAGTTTTAATTTGTATTGTTATTTTTATTTTTATGTTTATTGTGTGGCGTTAAATAAATATTTTTCTATACTATTTTATTCTATAGATCGCACTTTTTTTTTTCAATAAGTTCGATTTGTCACCTTATCAGTAACAAGAGGAAATTAAAATTTCTGTCGCCCCGTCACTAACAGAGAGACAGACAGAATATTTATTCCTAATTGTCCTCCAATTTAAAAAAATATTTAACACATGTATAGTTCTCACGGCGGATCTCGGCCGTCGTGAAATTAGCCGTTTCGATGCGCAATAGAGCTTTTTCAAACTCCATTATCCCACATAGGTACTGCGATAAAATCTATTCTTCGGCCGGTGAGTTAACCATCTGTTGGGTGAACGGTACTTCGTATGGGATTTCGGTACACGGTCAGGTCAAGGTTCACGCTTATTTATTCAGGTTAATGGAACATTCCACGACTTTGCCTGCGTTGAGTTTGACAAACTTCATCTTCCCGCTGCGTCCTTTACGAGTTCAATTTCGGGTATTCGTTTATTACCACGCACGTAACCTCTACATCATAATTTTTCATAATTTCAATACGATTCATAAAAGCAATGTACCCATATATATATATGTATGTTACATGTTTCTAGACTATATCAGGCTGTGCATTGAACTGTCAGTCAGTCACGAAAGCCTTTTATATAATCTGAGTGCTTAGCACGAAAAACTCTAAATGTAATCGTATCGTCCAGCTGTCAATTTGTATAGGATCTACAGGATTTTTAACAGCGCCTTTTTAGTGCGTTCCTTCGAAAATTCCATACAAATTGACAGGGACGATAAGTTTACGTTTACGATTGTCAAACGAGTTTTTCGTGCTAAGCCCTCTGGGGGTCTACTTTTGAAAGTGACAAACGATAATCGTGGCAAATATCGTAGCTCAACTCATGTCGGTGACAACTTAATTCAGAGCATTCACTGATATATGCTGAAAGGCAACCCTAGCTGAAACACGAAAACTGTCACGATAAATTGCTTTTGCCCGCAAGAGTTAGCCCCTCTGATTTGTATGATCGTAGTTGGCGGCACGACTGGCGAAGCTGCTTCGCTGAACGTGGCAGAACGGAAACAGCTGCTCGCGGCCTGGATCACGGCAGCCAGGCCTCACGGTGTGGACGTCATTTCTCAAGTTGGGGGAGCTCCTTTACCTGACGTCATTGAATTGGTGAGCGCAACGCTTTGGAACGTAAAAACAGTAGGCAGTAGTCAATTTGTGTGGTTATTTTACAGCGCCAGTTTGCGTAAAATAAAGTACAAAATAGTACTTATTTAAATTAAATGAAATTAATAAGTACGTTCTATGTAAAACACGGAAATTCACTGTGATGAAAGCTCTTGAAAACAGTAAGCCACACTGGAACTGGCACTGACTATTCTCCTCCCACACCTATATATAGATGGGCGCAGGGAATTTACCCGTCGGGTAAATACCCGGAACAATTCTTTTTTGGGAATATACCCGGGTAAATATCCAAACGTCGGGTATTTATAATTTGAACTAAGTTTCTTTAGAATAAAATGGTTTTCGAGGTTTCATTATATTAGTAATAATGAACCATTTTTTATAAAAAAAAAAAAAAAAAAACTAGGACCAGCCGAGTTTGTTGCCAGATTCTTCTAGGCTGTGGCGCGTGGAACTGGCGTAAATTCACTTAGCTTTAAGACGTTTCAAAATGATCCTTGTGATTTTATTGAAATAAATCATTTTTTACTTTGACTTTGACATACGACAGTATGTGTGAGCTAAAAGCTGCTGGGAGAATATTTCAGTCACGGTAACAAAACGGAACACTTTATGTGAAAACAGAAACTGAAGGTCGACCTGTGAAACAATTACGGTTCACAAGTTGACTTTCAATAACTACACGCGTACGAAGTCACGGGTAACAGCTAGTATTTAACTAAATAGGTATAACAAGTTTATTAGCTAGACGAGTCATCGTTTGATCGCAACTCGAGAGACAGAACGGTCTCTAGTGAAATAAGTCATATTTATTTTGATACTAGACAGAACGGTTTCCAGGGAACAAGTTGTCCCGTTGCTGTTAGTGCACTTCTGGTACAGAACCATAAAAAAAGAACCGCTAACAATCAATCATTCGCATCAAACGCATCGAAAAATAAATACCCGCTGTTTGGGTATTTACCCAAATAAATACCGGGTAAATACCCAAAATACCCGGAATATTCCCAAAATACCGAATATTGCCCATCACTGCACCTATAGAGAGCGTATTGCCAGTTCCTGTTGTACCTTTATCTATGGTATCTGATAAATTGGTAGTACCTAGCTAGGTATATAAAAAATCATGTGTTGTGTTATTAATGAGTAGTATACACTACTCAAGATAACAGTATGTTAGGTGGTACCTACTTGAAAAGTTCATAAAATGTTTCTGTAATAGACAAAATATCTGATAACAAAACTCATAGAAGACTGATAGAATAGACGTTACCTGTACCTACTTAATTCATTTTTTGTAAATTATTATACTTTATGTAGGCATAATAATTACACAAGAGTATATTGGTGGTCTAGTGGTAGCGACCTCCCCTTCCCATCCTTAGGTCATGAGTTCGAAGCCGGTTCTGCACCAATTGATTTTTCTATTCTAAAAATTTATGTGCATTGTACATTGCTCTATACGGTGAAGGAATACATCGTGAGGAAACTGGCATTTCCAAGAACGAAAAATAATTCGAAGACATGTGCCATCCACCAAGCCGCATTAGGTCCGCGTGGCGAATAAAGACCCAATCACTCTCGCTCATGAGACGGCCCAGCAGTGGGAACATAGAAGGTTATCATAATGATACATAGAAATATCTGGGTGTTTCACCCAGACTGGAGACAATTTGCTGGCAATTTGCAATTTGTGGGCGTACGCTTGGTGGCCACTTTAGTTGCATAATTACTGCAGGGCAAAGGCCTCCCTTTCTTCCTTCAAATCGTCTCTATTGAGCACTAGTGTACTTCCATATAGACGATATAGATATTGGACGACCGATGTGGCGCAGCGGGCGCAGGTCCGTTTGCGACGCAGAAGTCGCGGGTTCGATTCCCGCCTCGGGACAAATGTTTGTACGATCTACAAATATTTGTTCCGGGTGTTCTGGGTATTTTCTATATATAATAAAAAAATATCTATCTATGTATTGTATTGTAATAAATATATATCAGTCATCTAGTACCCATAATACAGCTCTGTTTAACAGCAGCTTACCTTGGGGCTAGATGATGCTGGATTGTCCAGCATTATTTATTTATTTATTATTTATTTATATAGGCATCTATAAGTTGCATAAAATTTTAAAAAATAAAAATCTTGTCTTTTGCTGTTCTTCAGGCCAAGTTCTCGGAGGAAGTGAAAGCGAGTGCTATAATGACGCTGCCGGAGCTGTACTACAAGCCACGCAGCGTTGGGCAGCTAGTGGAGTACCTGGAGACGGTCTCGAAAGCGGCGCCGTCTCTACCTCTCATCTACTACCACTTCCCTATGATGAGCGGCGTTGACCGTAAGAAACAACTAAAACAGCGCTTTTTTTCGATTGTTTCTCGAAAGGGTCACTAAAATGCAGCTGTTTTGCGGTTTGCCAATAAATTTTGTCACTCGGAAAAAAAAGCTAAAACTTTATTCAAAACTTCAATAAGTATAATAAAAAATAATCAGGTTTAACAATGGGTGGTCTTGTTACTAAATAGCGTTCTCTACCAGACAATTACGTATTTGATTGCTTACAGGGATTAGGGTTTATCGGTTTACAGAACAGAAAAAAAGGATTTATTGTGTGCATTGTTTACGCTCTTAATTACCTATGTCAAATATTTCAGTGAACATGAAGGATTTCTTCATTGAAGCCAAAGCAAAAATACCAAACTTCAAGGGCATGAAGGCAGACTTAAACGTGGCCGTCCAAGTGGATAACTATCTTGATTCAGACCAGAGAGTCTTCATAGCTAACCACGTAAGTAAATATAGTAATAATAGAATAGTTTACCTGGACAATGTTATCTGTGTAATCTCAGAGGAAAAAGTATTTTATGTGAGATAAATAAAGTTTCGTTGGACCCTCTGTGGAAGGTCGGAACGGTGTGTATATGTGGGTGGACCAACTATTTTTTGTCAGAGGTTGTACTGTTAATAAAAAAATTTACATCAAAACAGTTACAATTTTTGAAATTGCATCAGCTAAAATAATTAAGTAGGAATGCTACATATATTAGAAACATATTTTACATGACAATTATTAGGTTATTTTTTGATTCATCTTCGTTTTCACGATATTTCAGCATATTGCGACGGCAGCATTAATGGGCCACGTTTCCAGCATAGCCACAGTGTCAAACATGTTCTCAAAAACCGTAAAATTGATAATAGAAAACGTAAGAGCTGGAGACTTAGCTAATGCGAAAATGGAACAGATGAAAATGAACACGCTTGTTGATGAAATTAACAAGTTTGGTAAGTAGAAACCTGCTTACATTTTTACATAACTTTTGTCTGAGATGTTTGTTATGGTGAAATCTTTGGGTATGTATCAGGGTTGGGTTGAGGTTATTTAAATTATTTGGTTTTAATAAGTAATTTAAACCGCGATTAAAATCAAGTGATTTTAAATATTCTATTTTTAAATCATTGATTAAAAAAAATTGGATTCATTTGATTTAAATTATTTGATTTTAATCAGATTATTTTAATTTTTAACAACCCTGGGTATGTAATTGGTACTACGTATTTCTACCCGCAAAGATAGACTCTTGCAAGAGTTCTGCCGGAGGTTCTGATGTGGCAGACAGAACCTCCGGCAGAACTCTTGCAAGAGTCTATCTTTGCGGGTAGAGTATTCTACCATTTGTCGTATTCTGTGTGTGTTTGAAATAGAACAAGCAGCCAAAATCTCTGTCATTGCGCACATTTTATTTAAAACTAGCAGTCCGTCCCAGCTTCGCGCGGGTGCAATGAAACCGCACCCGTGCAAAGCTGGGGCGGGTCGCTAGTATTAAATATAGCCTATGTTACTCAGGGATAATGTAGCATTGTAATGGTGAAAGAATTTTTGAAATCGGATTAGTAGTTTTTGAGTTTATTCGTAACAAACAAAAATACAAACATACAAAAATACAAATCTTCTCTCTTTATAATATTAGTATAGATATAGATAGAAAAACACATGGGTATGGTACATAGGTAGGTATAGTTATCACAACACAACGGATCTCGGCCGTCGTGAAATTAGCCGTTTCGATGCGCAATGGAGCTTTTTCAAACTGAATTGTCTTTGCGCATCACAAACGGCTAACTTCACGGAAGCCTAGATCCGCTGTGCGAACTATACATGACTGGTTTAGAACCCACATAACCCAACGCTAACTGTGCTCAAGTGCTGAGTACTTAGTAAGTGGTATTTATACTAAACAAAACACATTATTATTATTAATTAAGTATTTATTTATTTGTCAGTGTTGATTTTGAGAACTGACTTTCTCTTAAAACTATCGTGAACTATATCATACATTTTTACAAACGGGTGTTTTCACGTACCGGTATATCGGTGAAGAGGTACCGACACTGTTTCGACTCAATTTCGAGAGTCTTCATCAGGGTTGAGTGACACGGCGAGCGTCTTCCTCCGCGTCGCGATATGCACTGCGGGCTGCGGCTCTAGCAGCGCGGCTCGACAGGCGCGCGGGTGGGGGGGAAGGAACTTGTGTTATAGGCGAAGCGGCTTGAGGTAGTTCACTGTCGTCACCACTGCTTTCGTCTCCATCATTGGGCAACTGCGATGGAACCAGACAGGTCACACTCACTGTGTCTCTATCAGACTCGAAAACTACGCTGTCTTGAACTCCATGTAAGCACGATTTCCAGGCTGGTGGAAGAGCCCATCCGCGGTCTCTGTTGAAATTCGGTAGACGCCCTATCTCAATCGCCTCACGAATCTTGCGTGGAACAAAAAAACTTTTCCCTGGACAAGACCCGGGCTTTATCAAATCGGATGTAGTGCGCCGTCCCTGATTCGAGTACATGCTCCGCTATAGCGGAGCTGTTGGTGTCAACGTTTTTCACTGCGCGAATGTGCTCGGCCAGTCTGGTAGAGACATTCCGCTTTGTTTCGCCTATGTAACACTTGCCACAGTCGCAAGGAATTGCATAAACACCGGGGACACCCAAAGGATCTCTGTCCTTGGGGGAGCGTACCATCTGTCTTAATTGTGTCTTCACCGATATACCGGTACGTGAAAACACCCGTTTGTAAAAATGTATGACTTTCTCTGTTTATAAAGGTATATTATTATGCTGGAATTTGAAGTCAGTCCTACTGTACTGACCCGACAGCGTTTATTTAGGTCAGTAGCGGGTCATCATTGACTTTGCTCATATTCAGAGTCAGCACACTCAGCACTGACTTTGCTACTAACTTTTGACAATCCTACTTGAATCATACTTTAGGTACCTATACGTACCTATAGTCTGGTTTTTAATTCAAGTCCAAAAAGGTTAACAAACAAATGTCAATTTTGTGTACCTATCTCAGAAAAGCAAAACCTTTGGATCGATAATACTTGTACCTGCGTAATAATCAAGGTTTTAGTTATGTTTTGTTTATTTAAATAAATTTACCATAGTTGCAAATTATGTTTACTATTTCATTTACTTTTACTAACTATACATCCACGAGACGGCACTATTGAACACGAACTCAAGCCGCATACTCGTAATCAAAATGAAACAGCTGTTATCGTTTTCTCTTTCATAAGATACAAAGCAACCTAATCGCCGATATTACACGAGCATTCACGAAGCATAATCCTTCGTGAATGCTTTGTAGTCTAAAAAGTTGATAACCTTTAATTGTAACTGTCATCCGGACTGGCGGCGAGTGACAGTCGACCACCGACTGCAATATGTCATACTCAATCGGTAAAGCATGATCGCTCATTCCGAGCAAACGAAAATAGATCTTATGGTGACGAACCTTTTCTTACCCCGACTGTACTATGCCCAAATCATCTATTTTAATTAGTTTTACAAGTCTTGGCGAGAATAAAAAATTCTTACTCATTAATTTAGCGTAACATAGTTCCCTATCAAAAAGTAAGTATTTTTTTCTATGGTATCACCATTGTTTACCTTTTTGGACTTGAACTGACTATAGGTGTACCCAGTGAGTGAAGTTAAACGTGGTGATGTTTTTTTTGTGCCTTTTTCCGTAATTATACTTTTTCTGATCTATGTGCGTGGTTTTGTCTGGCTACGCGTGTAGCTATTCTAACTCCTCTACTGTCTGTATGATGATGATAATGATGTTATATTTCAGGTGATTTCGTCCCAGCAATGAAGGCAACGATGGAGCTTGTGTCAGGGGTCAAAGTAGGACCACCAAGGCAGCCACTCACTCGTCTGGACCAAAGAAAAATATCTCTATTGATGCACGAACTTGATAGTTTCCCCATGCTGACCAACGAAGAATACGAGGAAGAGTTTATGAATAAGAGAATTGTGAATTAAAAGATTTGGTCGACCAAAAACGTATTGTTTAACCGCTATTCTACTTAAAGAGGTTAATTTCCTACTTGCTATTTTTTTTAAGACTGCGGACAAAACTAGGTGACAACAGATGGGAATAATCCTGGCATAGGTTTCAATTCGTTGTGTGCACTTTTGACTCTCACAGCGAAACGGCGTTGGTGATTGCAAGTCGCAAAACTCATTTCATAATTGCGTGCGACTTTCATTCTATTTAGGTAGGTAGGTACAGTCAGCGTCAAATTAAAATAAGCTCTCAAAGGTAGTATGCAAACTCTTAGTACCATTTCACGTATTAACTTAAAAGAGTTTGCAAATATGAAACTATGAGCAGTAAGATTATTTTGAACACTTTGGGTACCTACATATCTGTTCTGTGACTAAGGGCACACCCCGGACACTCAATAAAATGTATGATCAAATACGTCCCAATCACCACACGCATAGTTTGTGTACGTAAACGGTCCCATTGTATGTGTGAGTGTCATGTTTGGCCCCACCCAATTATAGCAAGAGCGATAGATATCTCGCTCGAAAACTTTCGCTCGCGCTGGCATGCGCGTTAGCCCTTAGCTTCAGTACCGGCGAAAAGGTGCCGGCAAACTTGCGGCCGGGTGAGGTAGGTAAGTAAAGTAACACGCGCATTTAAAAGTATTCCTGACCTTAGTGGCTACCACCACGTTGCCACAACTACACATAAAACCCAGAATGAAGGAGTGGTAATTTATTATAAGAAAAGTCTTAGAGTAGTTAGTGAAGAACCCCTGATAAATGATGCCAACTGCCTGCTACTCAAACTGAACAATGACACATGTATCTTAGGTATTTACCGCCCACCTAATGTATCTGATACAACAAACTTTATTAACGCTATTGATCTAAAGCTGTCTAATCTGAGCAACTACAATAACATTATTCTATGCGGTGACATAAATATAGATATAATACCTAACACTGCAGATATGCGTGCTCTAGACTATTTAAATTGCCTAGCCTAGCCATTGTCTACTGTCTGGTCATATACAGCCCATTCATGGTCGTACCTGCCTCGACCACATGATGATAAAAACTAAATATGATGCTTTATCACAGAGTCCTCCATAACTGACCATGAATGTGTAGCTCTCATGATAAACTTAAAATCTAAGCTACACCAGGTTAATAAAGCCTCCACATATATTGACTACGAACTCTTAGACAAAGCTGTTGAAAAAATAGATTTCCAGCAAATCCAACAATGCGACAAAACGAATCTAGCTACAGACCTCCTAGTTACCTTTCTCGCAACAGCTATTTACAGTCATAAATTATAGGGCATGTTGCTCGCGACTTTTTGCAACTAATAATAGAATAGGCTAATTGACTAAATTTGAAAAATTGGTTAATAATGTACGTTACCTATCTTATTATCTATTTTACACCAAAAATCTATTATTTTAAAATAAATAGTGTCGCGGCTCCAGCCACTATATAATTTATCTAACGCCTACAAGTTAATTGATAGATTCAGGCGTTACTTTGCGGAAATCCATTACAAGATAAAAAACCTACAAGTTAGGCATAAAATCTGATCAGTCTTCGTAAACGTAGGTAGCCTACGTTTACATAAACAGATGTTGGATTCGACCAAACTCGACTCGAGCATTTTTCTCCGAATAAATCGTAGTTTTTCGCGAGTAAACAGACAGTTTACCTACTTGTATTTGACATTACATAATCCGCAGAATAGGTAGTAGTTATTCCAGATATAGGTCCACCATACCTTAGTCATATTCATTCAATGCAGTGCACATTTTTTGTATGTTTAGAACCTAAAATTAGTAAACGTATAACCTTCAGATAACTTACAAAACTCTTCTACAAAACCACTCAAACCGGTGGCCGCGGCGCCACTGTCGCATGTTCGTAATGTTATCAAAGTGTTGCCATATTTATATAACTACAGATTTATCTGTACTAAAACAGAATTTAGGCCACCAATACAGATTAAGATTTCTCTTTTATCTGTATGGTTGTCCTAAACCTAATAACCTTTTTTCTGTTGTCTTACGGGGTAAACCGTTGTCGACTTTCTGTCAACATTAATGCTCTAAAGAGAGGGAAATAATTAATTTGTCAATGAAAGAATGAATCGAATGAATTAATTGTTTGTTAATTTTTGTACAAAGACGTTTTCGCGTACGGCTAGTTCTATGGGCGAAAATATGAACAAGATCTGGAAGTTCTAGAAACTTATAGTTATTTTTATTTATTTAAGTCCTTATTCTGGCAGCTTACCTGGTTATCTTTGATACAATATATTCATTCAGATTTTATACATTTATAGCTTATTGTTCGCATAGAGATTTTATACAGATTTTATGACTTATCGATTCAGATTTATCAAATTAGA
Source organism: Colostygia pectinataria (assembly GCA_951394395.1). Taxonomy (NCBI): domain Eukaryota; kingdom Metazoa; phylum Arthropoda; class Insecta; order Lepidoptera; family Geometridae; genus Colostygia; species Colostygia pectinataria. The sequence continues at coordinate 8,594,320 of OX596365.1, read as the reverse complement.
ATATGGCAACACTGCGTTATCATAGCATTACGTCATCACGCACGACACGACACGAACTCCAGAGTTCCGACTCCCGCGAGTCGTGCAAGCTACACCTAATTGTGTTATATTAACCGCAAATTTATTTTTATGGTGATCAAAATAAGCAAAATCTTAAATCAAGTTTACCTTTGGCATTAACGCGTCAAAGAGTACCTCACATCTAGTGTGGCAAGTGTGTGTGTATCTTAATTATCAAGACAAGTAAGTACTACCTACTGCCTAACTTTTAAGAGTATTATTATACCAATAAGTCTCCATTATATAGGTACCTACATCAACTTTAGTTACCTAGTATAGTAGGTAGATACCTACTATACTACCTACGTAAGTATTTAAAACTGGCTAAGTTTGTAACGACAGGTAGATAATACGTTCTAATGCTCGGTTGATCGCAAGCATTCCATTTTCAGTTTTATAATGGTTACCTAGTTGACCAGGGGTTAAAAAAACCGGGCCTGGCTGGACATGTTCGCAGATCGCCCACAATGTCACCATTTGTATGGGTGACCGCCAGTTGCATTACCGTCTGAACGCTTCTGTGCTTCGGAAAGAACGTGTAGATGTCGGCCATGATAAGATACCTAACTGAGGACGTCGGGCGTCATAAAATCCCTATCTTCCTCACTAGAGTCGCTACCTTTTGATACTTACCTACAATACAACCTGTGTAGGTATACACACATCAACATTGTCTAGGGATATTCAACATTTTGTTGATTATGATTGTCAATTATGATTGTCAATTAAAATATTATTAAGTAGGTAGGTACCTACTTATTATTTTTTTTATAAAATGATTGCCATTTTTTTCTTGTTTCAAGTTTGAACTTGTTTTCGATGTTTGGTGATTGATGATATTGTTATTGATTGTCATGTAAGTGGGTTAGAGAGACTAATAACATAAGAGTTACTTAATAGGTGGGTAAGTAATTAAAAAGAGAATCAGAAAGAGAAATTACAAATGCTCACGGCTGCCGGTGGACATCAGATTATGTAGGAACGATTTTATAAGACTGCCTATGTATTACAGCGGTAGGTATCTGTTATATTTGATTAGGTACTAGCGACCCGCCCCGGCTTTGCACAGGTGCTAGGTAGGTAGGTAGGTATGTATATATATATAATTATATATATATATATATATATAAGTAGGTATATTGTATTAGTATTAGTATGTAGTATAGATTTATTTTATGTAGATTTAATAGTTTGTTTATCTGTTTCACACCTCCTCCTAATACATCTGCTTGTAATTCCAGTCCATCCAAAGGTTGCCTGGAAGAGATCGCTCTTAGCGATAAGGCCGCCCATTGTATCACCTCAAACTTTTGTTAATTTTAGTTGTATTTTACTTTAATTTTATTTATGGTGTAATACAATAAAGAGTTATCTATCTATCTATCTATCTATGTACATATAAAACTTTATTTTGAATCTATTGATGTTAACTGTATTAATATCCGTTGCGTAGATAGTTTGAAAGATCTAAGCTTACCACCTACCTACATTACTTAATTAGGCACCTAAATAAAAACCGAATCAATCATAAACAGAATCTGCCTTATCCAGAATCTGCCCATAACCGAACAAAGGTTACAAAAGAGCAGACGACGATTTTGTTTTATAAGTATCTAATTAAGTAGGTATGCAAAGATAATAATTTAAAACGCTTTTATTTACAGATATAAGTACAATAACTGCAATTGATAGAAATACGAAAAAATGTCTTCATCCAAGAGAATCATTTCTTGCAATGACATCGATAAAAATGATGATCAAAATAAAAAAAATAATGAAACTAATGATGCAGAAGACGCTACGGGATCTGCACAAGAAAAGAAAGAACATGAAAAACTAAAAGATGGAAGGTCGAGAGAAAAGGAAAAGATTGAACAGAAAAATACTTGTAAGTTAGATCGAAGCAATAGCTTAAACACAAGAAGATATGATGAAGTATTCGATTCCGACATAATATGCGAGAAAATTATCATATCAGATCCACCTATACCATTGTCTGTTGGAGATACTTTGTCCGAAATTTGCAATAACATTGTGCATGCCATTGAGACTGAAACCTTGGATGATCTAAAATCTAATATCAAAAAACTTTATGAAGTCTATGATAAAACTTTATTTTCGACGAATTGTAAGAAACATGACATACCCATACCCACAGATACAGATTTAATTACTCTAGCATGTAAGCATAATCAACATCTGATTCTAGATTTTCTATTGAATCAGACAGATTTATTGTATTATTTGCCAAACGAAACTTCTTGTATCAAAGAAGCTTTTTGTAACACAATATTGTCTAATAATAGTAAAATGTTAGAGATGATATATGACTACTGGTCTGGTGAAGTACACTGGCTGGCTAATTCTTATAACAATATTCAAATAGTCACTAATTTAGAACTATTGCGATTAGCGCTTAAAGAATCTATAAAAACCTGCGAGTCAGAACATGAAATGAAAGCTGATGTGCAATGCCTTATAAGTTTTAATAATTTCCAAATAGCACTATACAAAAAACTTTTTAGTATAACAACAAATGAATTAAATAATGAGATAAATGCAATAAAAGCTGTTTTTTTATATGCATATGAATGTTACGACGAATTTACAAAGGAAATTGACTTACCAGATTATAAAAATTCACTGTCACAAACGGGCGATATTTCTCATAATAAAAATTGTCATTCTTACTTGGTGTACAACATTTACTATCGTAAGATGGATTTCAATATTGCAGTGTTGATATTAGACAACCTATATTTACTTAAACAAAGACTAAAAATGCCAAACAATGCGTATCAACAAATTGAATGTACACTATATAATTTTTTGAATGACAAAGAAGAAAAAATATACTTGTCAAAAAACGAGCTCGGTTATAAAAGTACAATTAATACGGTTTCCAATTCACGTCTGCAATATGTGCCTATTCTTTATTTGGAAAGAAAAAATCTTAAGATAGCACTAGCTTCATTTATTAATACCCTTAAAGTCACTAACAATGAAAGAGATCCAAGCAAAGACAAGATACCGAAAGAGGAAATAAATAATTTAACACTTCTACCTTATCTAAGAGATGACTACTCGCTTAAAAAAATGCTTAATTACATAACCGCGATATTAAGAGACAAAAACACGAACTACAAAGCAAACATAACACCGTTTATAATTCAGCGCGTACTACAAGTAGTAGGGGAGTTTATGAAGAACAGCAAGACAGGTGAAACATGCCACTTATCTGCAACTACAAAAGCAATTTTACAAACGGAGATTCCAAAAAATATCATCAAAAGTATTAATCAAATTAGAGACGACTTCTCACATGCAAAATACGGTGGACTTATTAAAAGAATAGATATAGAAATAAACGAACCAAATGTGTTTGAAGGTTTATATAACGATCTTAAAGAAATAGGCAAAGCTATTAAAGAAATTATCGAATTATACAGACCAATATTGGTAAAAAACAGGATTAATAGTAATATTCAGTTAATTAAAGATTGGGTATCAAAATATAAAAAATCAAACAATGATAAAGAGAGAGAAGAAATTAAATCAATGATTTTGAATAAAAACTGTTTGAACATGCGGATGCGAAAATGGACTCGAGAAGAAGTTGTAATAAAAAGCATCAGAAACGCTTTAAAAAAGTTACCTAAATATAAAAAAAACATAGAAGAAGCAATTGCAAAAATAAATATTGGATCTATGAATGATTTTACAGACGATTGGGATGAAATCAAAGGCATCTTTGAATTCTTAGTTATAGAAATAGACGTTTTTAGGCTGCATAAGTTTTCGTCTAGAAAGCTTTATTTATTAGAAAACTATTGGAAATCTGTTTTGTCAGAACCTGATGCAAATGGTATTGCAAGTGTCCGGAGATTTATAGAGATAAAAAAATATTGGCAGAAAAAGAAATTATCAAAAAAAATTAAACAAATTCTTTTAGAAATAGAAAATCATAATAATAAATGGAGTACTGTTCAAAAAGACGTAGGAGTTCTTCTTAAAAAAAACCTTGTACTTAAAAGTTATCCTAATAAAGAATGTATTGACAAAATAAGAAAATTGCTTCTAGATAAAGACTCTAATTCAATACAACAAACACTAAAAGAGTTGAAAGATTGGTCAGACGATTGGAATAAAGTGAAAAACATACTTGAATACATAGTTATAAAAAAAGATGTTTTTAAGCTGCACACATTTCGGCAATTCACGAAACCATTAGAACATTATTGGAAGATTGTTTTAGGGCACCCTGACGTAAAAGGCATTGCTAGTGTCACAAAATTGTTAAGTTGCACAACTGACGAGGCGACAAAGTATGGTCAGAGTCAGGTATTACTCTTTCCCGACAAAGAGTATACGCATGATTTTAAACACATAACTCAAATTACGGACATAATGAAAACACCTTGGTTTTTAACGAAAGCAGAAATAGAATTTTTACTGAAGAATATTAACTTCAAATGCAAAAAGTGCGCACAGACTTTTAATCTTTGCGTACACTTCTACGAGATAGCCAAAAAAATACAAAACAATAAACCGTTAGAAGGGGATGAATTCAAAAAGTTAAAGTCTCTCAATATTAATGAAAAATGCAAAAAAACTGTCGAGAACCTTGTAATGGGCAGAAAACGAGATAGCAAAATGTTAGAATGTTTAGTATACAGAGCTAAAGATCTTAATTGCTTGCTAAGTAATTGTCGTGATAAAAAACAGTTGGTATTAAGATATAAATGTGACGAATGGTTTAGAATTGCAATAGAAATTTTAATATCTGATATTATGAATGTATTCGTAGATAACAAAATTACGAATCTCTCAAACGTAAAATTTTGTAAAATGCTATCAGGGATACCCCTGCGCAATATACTTAACCATGGCAACCCTTACCTGGAGGTTATAGGATCTATTTTAGATGATAACGATGTTCCAAGTGCAATAATATCATTTGCTTTGTATTTCATCCAAAATGATTTGTACTTAAACGACTTACTTCAGCTTTACGAAGATGGCGTAAATCGTGATGATGTGTATTCGAAGAATTTAAAACCTCATCATGAAGATTTAGTGAAGAACTTTAAGAAATGCGTCGATTGGAAAATTTATATAAATTTTTTGCCTCCGCCTCCGAGGAAATAACTCATGTTTGTTGCATAAAGAGAAGACTGAAGCAAATGTTTTGAAGTAATTTTTTTATAACACTTTACACCTTATACAACTGTTAACAAAAAAATCGTTGCATTAGGGGTGAGTTGCACCATCTAACGTTAACGTCAAATTGTTCGACGACTATTGAACAATTTCACGTTAACGTTAGATGGTGCAACATTCGACCAAACTCAAATAAGCAATATTCGCAGAGTAAATCGTAGTTATTTGCGATTAAACTGACAGCTTACTTTTATTTGACATTTCCCTTGCCTATATCCTCCGTGCGAACTATACTTATTCCGCGATATAGGCTTCCGTGAAGTTAGCTGTTTGTGATGCGCAAAGAAAATTTAGTCTGAAACTTCACGAGCGATGAGATCCGCCGTGAGAACTATACCTAGTTATTTCTAAAGTTGGTCGAATCCAGCCTTAGAGTTTGATTTTGATCGATTGTGTACCTAGATTGGTGTGAAAATTAGTAGATACTTATGTAATACCTTTTGTTATTTTTGTGTTACTTACAATTCAACATAATAATGTTTAAAATGTATTATAAACATTATGTTTAAACAATGCTGCCATTTTATTTAGTAATTGGTTCCCATAGTAGGTATACCTAAGCTTTACTTAGTTTAGGGCTACAGGCGATGTGTTACAGTCCGTTAATATTTATTTATTTTATTGAAAAATAAACCTTAGTGTTTATAAATTAATGACTATTTTACTCGAAATTACGTTAGAAAACGATATAATTTTATTTAAAAATTCTGTAAAAATAATAAACAACTAAATGAAAACGAAGCTATTCCGAAGTTGGCGGTGCCGCCGGCGCGTATTTGACATCGATCGCCTTCAAACCATCTTCTAATGCCTTCATCTGTTCCATTGTGATCCGTTTCATAGGGTCTCGTACGCTGCCCATTCTGATGCCCGCAACTACCTCCATAGAGGCTTTGGCGCACGGCACATACTCTCCTGAAAATATTATGAGTTCAAATCTTAATCGCACGATTTTTTTTAAATCCTCAAGTTTGGATGTTTGCTCTTCTTTTGCTCGATAGTCACTAAACTGATTTGGCTGAAATTTGAAACCGATTGGGACTAGGACAAGGGCAGGAACTTTTTAAATAAATAATAAAAAAACATGTCAATAACATTATCGCCTTATAAATCAGCACAATCTACCGAAACATTTTTTTTTATTTGAAGTCTGCTTTTGTTTTTTTTTTTATAAATATATACGGTCAAACTTTCGAGATGATGCCGATACCTATAGAAGTGATGACATTTACACGTGCATTCAACTCTTCTTGCAGTTTCCTGGCTTTCTCAAAGTTGTTGCTAGCAATGGCGTCTTCTATGCCCACAAACAACTTCGGGAACAAACTGCCAGCTCCTGACATGGTAGAGTTGTAGCCCATAAACATGTTTGCTGCTGTTGTTAGCTGAAACAAAATTAAATAGGTAAAATACACAATAACGTGTAACGAACCAAATATGCTTAGTTTCGTTCCGTTCACAAATAAAAACAGTAAATTAAATATAAGAGTAGTAAAATAGATAAATACGTAAAAATACGGTGACCGTTTTTGTAAGAACATTATAATAACGTTAATCTCTAAATTCGGAACGCTACCTTTACACGCGCATTCCATATTTGAAAGTGTTTGCGAGTCATGGAATGGTCTGTGATTGGTCTGATTTTAAATGTGGCGCCATTCTGTCTGGCTGCGAACCAATCACAGAGCAGTGTCGAGATTTGTAGATAGATTTGTATCAGAAAATGTCTCCAGATTGCGGGGTAACCTTCCCCCTCGCCTATAAAAAGGAAAGCGTGCGCTGACGCGGGGTCATTACGATTATTTTAAATTCGAGCTAGGACGTTTTGCTGCCCGTGCGTGAAACGATTATTTTCGGGTTATCTCACCATAGATTCCTTTCGACACGCGAGTGATTGTCTGCTTTTTATGGTATTTACTTACCAAAGTTTATCATATTTAGCTGGTACTTCATTTGTGTGAGTGAACGGAGTTTGAAGTTAACATGGTTTAACGTCTGGTTGGATACTCACTGTGACAACTAAAACCAGATTTCCTCCCTTGAAAGATTAGGCTGAATGTGTTGGAACGACTTTCAGGATTGATTTTACCTTTTCATAGGATCAATCTAATGGTTCCCTGTCTGGGTTGTACTTAGTCTATGGAGGCGAGATTCGTCGAAGTGGATCACATTCGCTTATCTATTTTCTAAATCAACTCAGGCAGTCTTTGCGGCAATTCCCCGTCTTGATTCACAACCCTGGACTCCGGTCCGTGATGACAGACCTTAGGGTGTTTTAGGGAGTAGGTCAAAATCGAGAGTAACGCCTCGTGACACTATCTTAGATTAGTTAGATATTTCATCATTGCACTTCGATGAAAGACACACGCAATTAATGTAAATGTGAAGTAGCGATATCTACTTTTAGTTTGTTTATAACACATCTAGATAGCTAGTAGGGATGTATTCTAGGTACACCTTGAACATAGGTAGGAGTCAGTTTAAAACAGTTAGAAGAGAATTAGATACTTACTTCGTACCTACTTTAATCCTTGTTTACGACATTAAACTTTGTTACTTTTCTTGTCTTTTGAATGACTTTAAAGCTTAGATATTTAACTTTAACTTATTTAAAGATTATACCTATCACCTGAGAATATTCATGGTATTTCCAATAGTCAGACTTAGAACAAGGCTGAAGCAGTTCGTAGTTATTAAGGATCTGTACACGACCCCAAAGCTACTCTACGACAAGTCTTAGACTGGTGATGTCTTGGGTATCAAGGTGAAAAAGGTCTATCTACTTAACAAAGCCTAACTTCAGGGTCATTCTTATAGATAAGTTAAGTTATTTTAAATAAGAATAGACAGACATATTAAATTTAATAAAACATTTGAATGACTTCAAAGTATTGATACTTACTTACTTTTTAACTTTGTGACGTTTTACCTATTTACTGTGAATAATCATGGTATTTCTTATAGTCAGACTTAAGGGCAAGCTGAGCAGTCCCTATAGTTAGTAAGTTACCGTACAAGAACTGAAAACTATTCTACGAAAAGTCTTTAGACTGGAAATGTCTTGGTTTTCTAAGTACAATAGGTATAATTTCTATTTACTTAGCAAAATCTTACTTCTTGGTCATTCTTATAATTAAAGTACAAAATCTAGAAATAGGACCGATAGGAAAGTTAGGTAGGGACCGTCCGAACCAAGTGGTTCCAAATGGGATCATCTAAGTGCCAAGTAACACTCGAAGGTGTGGAATACTGGATGATACCCGCGATGAATAGTTTCGACTATTCCTATCTACTTGCTAAAAGAATAAGCCCTCTTATCCCTTGCAGACTAACTAAGACGGACTAAAACTTGGAAGTTGTAAATTCACAGATTAGATTCTGTTTCCCCGAAATATTGTGGGCATCCATGATAGATGGATGTCTACGGAAAATATTTCAAATACGGAAGAGGGTTAGCCCAGTCAGGAGACGAAACCCATTGTCTGGTGCGGGGCGGGGCACCGAAGACCTATGGAAAGCATTCCATAGCCGTTTATAAAATAATATACATAAATGAGTATAAATAAATCCTTCATTGGTTTGATAAAATACAGAAATCTAATGTAATTTTAGTACCTCAGAACAGATACAATAAATTATAGTAGATAGGAGGTTTTGCCTAGTGACTCACACTTGGCTGTATAACCGATACAATAAATTATAGTAGATAGGAGGTTTTGCCTAGTGACTCACACTTGGCTGTATAACCGATACAATAAATTATAGTAGATAGGAGGTTTTGCCTAGTGACTCACATTTGGCTGTATAACAGATACAATAAATTATAGTAAATAGGAGGTTTTGCCTAGTGACTCACATTTGGCTGTATAACAGATACAATAAATTATAGTAGATAGGAGGTTTTGCCTAGTGACTCACACTTGGCTGTATTTGAGTTTAGGTAAGCTACGTAGGTATTGATAGGATTCTATAGGTAGATTTAGACAGACTTTGCACCCTGAAAAGAATTTGAGTTACGCGGACACAACGTAGAGGAACTAAGTAGGGAACTAGACGATCACCAAGGCCAAACAAACAAACAAACATTAATATCGGTTGACGAATGGAGAAGTGGAGAGGGGGAGGGTACAATATGGTATGCCGTGAGACCAGGATCTGAACTATTAAACCTAAGTAGATTTAAGTAGCAATATTTAGTTGTAAGTTAGTAATATTTAGTTGTAAGTTAGTATAGTAGTGCGGGGTAACCCGCACAATTTGCTGCCGTGGATGGATAGGGGTGCAAAGTCTTTTATAGTTAAGTTAGGTGATAGGTTTGTACATAGATTGTTAGTAGGTAGGTAGGATTAATAGGTAGGAATAAGAAGAAAGTAGATAGTTAATAAGACTAGTTTATGATTATATTACAGTGTATACATAATAAGTACTACTATAAGGTGTACCTGTGATAGTTGGTAGATAACAACTAAGAAATATATTAGGTAGGTACAAAGAAAAATGTTACTTATAATTCCTGTTTAGATAAGTTATCCACTATGATTATGAATTAATTAGCAAGTGAATAATTCAGCAGGCACCTAGGTATCTACTTATTGTGTTGAAATAAAATAGCCAAATTTGTAGTATTTATTTAGGTTAGAGTATGTATTTACATTACAATCTTAAGTATAGGAATTACTTTTAATAAATACGATACTTTAACAATACTAAGTTATTGTATTGTTGCTTTTATGTAATAATATTTAGACTAGGTCAGTAAATTAAAAAAATACTTTAATTATTAGGAGTATGAGATATTTAGAGTTCATTCTAAAGGGGAAATCGGGGGGGTTGTTGAGTGACTAAGTAATTAAATAACGGTAATATTAGAAATAAAGTAAGTTCATATGAGTCAGTGACATCATGACCTCATTATATTATTAGAGTAAGAAATATGTTATTTAAATAAAATTTAGTAAATTTGTAGAAATTGGGGGGTCGTAGGATGATTAAGTAGTTAAATAACGGTAGTGAAAAAAAAAAAAAAAAAAAAAAAAAGTAAGTTCGTATGAGTCAGTGACATCATGACCTCATCATATTATTAGAGTAAGAAATATGTTATGTAGATAAAATCTAGTAGATTTGTAGAAATTGGGGGGTCGTAGGATGATTAAGTAGTTAAATAACGGTAATGAAAAAAAAAGTAAGTTCGTATGAGTCAGTGACATCATGACCTCAACATATTATTAAAGTAAGAAATATGTTATTTAGATAATCTAGTAGATTTGTAGAAATTGGGGGTCGTAGGGTGACTAAGTAGTTAAATAACGGAAATGAAAAAAAAAAGTAAGTTCGTATGAGTCAGTGACATCATGACCTCATCATATTATTAGAGTAAGAAATAAGTAGTTTAAAAAAAAAAAACTAATAGAATTTTAGGAATTGAGGGTCGTAGGATTTTTAAGTAGTTAAATAAGAGTCAGTGGCATCATGACCTCATCATTTAGATAAGAGATATGAAACTTAAATTTAAGTTAGTGAATTCATAAGAATGGGGGGTCGTAGAGCAATTAATCTGTTAGTGTTGGTAATGTTAGTAGTAAAGTATAAAGAGAGATCATTCTAAATAAGTAAGTTTGTAGAAACTGGGGGTCGTACGTCAAGAAATTAAAATAAAGGGGTTTAGTTGGGTATCTTAATCGAATAATTTAATATGATTATGAATGATTAAATAACATTAATTCAGTAGAATAAGTTCAGCTTAAATTAGGACGAGTTGATGATGAAATTCTTGACCGTTGACAGTACAGGTAGTAATCGGCATTGGAATGTGTAGACCTGAAATTACAAGACAGAAATTAGTATTTAAAAATTCAGATTTTTAGTTATGGTAATTAGGTAGTATAATAAAAAAAAAAAAACAGTAAAGAAGTAATTGCCATAATATGACATTATTAAAATCAACTAGTATAATAAAAGTAATAATAATGTGGGTTCGATTCCATACAGCATTGCTTTTGATAGGTAGATACAGAATCGATACCAATGTCAATTTATTATAATAAGTAAGTTTGTTTAAAATCGGTGGCCAGCTCTGATGATGGAGTCTCTATCGAGGCTTAGGCTACCTACTAAGATTACCTACCTTATTGGGGGATTTTCTGAGAATTTTAATACATGCAAGTATTGGACTGGTTGATGTTGGTTAAAAAAAAGCGGCTATTTAATTAGTATGTATGTAAACTAGCTACTGCTAATAGGTTTACCTACATTAATAAATAGGTAACAGGTTGACATCGTAGGTCAACATTGCGGGATGAAATCGGTAGGTATCCTAAGAAAATACAGATAGATTAGTGTACTCACGTTTTCTATTGTTTGCGATTTGCAAATAATCCGGTCATCAAGATGTCAATAAAAACGTAGGTAACACGGGAAATTGTCTGGTAGCCGACTTCAAACTCTTTTATTCTCACAGCTGCTACGTATATTTCTTGTTATGTATCCACAAATATAGTACGTTAAACATTTTCACATTGAGAAAACTTTCAGCACTGATAAGGTTTATGATAATTAGAGCGGTTGTTATAAAACGTTGAGAATAACAAAAGCTACTTTAAAATTTAGAATTTTCGATGATACGATAGCCGTTGTAGCGATAAAAATGACATCAAGTAAATAAATAATAAAGTTACTACTTAGACATTGACATTGACATGACAATGATAGTCCATGGTTCAATCGATCAATCGAATCGACTTGATCAATCAATCGATTACTTTTGTTTGTTATTCTGATACATACGTTTTTGCACGGTAATTGATTTAAGATACGGAGTTAGGAAAAAGGAAGACATACCCAGCAGTTTAGGGCAGCGAGTTGATAGCTCATCACAACCATTTCCCATTTCACTTCTTAGAAATGGTAAAAGTAAATCACAATATTAAATGTTTGTTAGAAGGTTATTGCAATATAGTTAGGAGGAATTGTTAAAAATAAATTACAAAATTAAATGTTGTTAAGAGATTATTGCAACGAATTAAGATAAACTAATTCAAAAGAATAGTATTTATTCAATTCTAATACAAATTAATAATAGTTACTGTTATAATTGAAAATAATAATAATAATAATAATAAATACAAATTAATTAGTGTGATGATAACACAAAGCTAGGGTGATAATGGAGTTAGGAAATTGATTTTTTAGGGAATCTTAGACAGACAATTTCGTAGTTTCTTATTAAAATAAATTTATTGGTTCACCGAAGTGGGGTGAATAGCAATGCAAGGGTGCTTTGAATGTTATGAAGGGATGTTGGTATGAAAAAAAAAAAAAAAAAGAGGCTTAAGTGAATCCATGATTTTTTAGTAAGAAATGGTTTATTAGTGTTTGAGGTTGGATAATACAGAACACGCACAAAGATTTAATATGGAGGAGAATTTTGGTGTTAGGATAGGTCAGCTGACAGTACATCAGTGTTAATCCCTGATTCCATAGAAAATCTTACTCTACATGCAGGAAGTAAATTTTCCCCACACTACACATGCTCCAAACTATAGGTATTGTTAATTTGAGCTTTGTGCTAAGTGGAAATGTGACAACTATGGGGTATTAGGCTTATTGCAAATGGATTTGCCATTTGTTGGGGTCAGTGGTGTGGTATTTCATACGTTAACGGAATGTAGGTTAGGGTATCAAGTATCCACACTGTGCCATTAGGGCAAATTGAATTCACAACTCAGTTCTGATGCTGACACTTGTCGAATTCGTAATGGGCATGATAGTTCATAAATTGTAACATTGATGAACCTTGGTTACGGACTTAAGTAATCAATATTTATGATTTGGTATAAACACACTTACATAATAGGTATTCACTCACTTTAACATACAAAACATTAGTATTCAAAACCAAATATTAATAGATTAGAAGTTGAACTGTTGCAAATAAAGCTATAATATTAAAATATAAAATTAAAAATAATAGCAGATATAAAATTATAAAATTATAGTTATATAGTAATAAAATAAAATATAAAAAAAATTCAAGAATATTTTGGCAAAATTGGAGTTTATATTTGTGAAAATTATGAGAATTAGAAAAGGTTTCCTACGGTTAGATATTTGAACACCTGCGTAAACCTTTGGGGGTCGAGCTGTAACGAACCAAATATGCTTAGTTTCGTTCCGTTCACAAATAAAAACAGTAAATTAAATATAAGAGTAGTAAAATAGATAAATACGTAAAAATACGGTGACCGTTTTTGTAAGAACATTCGCACGAACATTCGCGAGGTTTTGCCTAGTGACTCACATTTGGCTGTATAACAGATACAATAAATTATAGTAGATAGGAGGTTTTGCCTAGTGACTCACACTTGGCTGTATTTGAGTTTAGGTAAGCTACGTAGGTATTGATAGGATTCTATAGGTAGATTTAGACAGACTTTGCACCCTGAAAAGAATTTGAGTTACGCGGACACAACGTAGAGGAACTAAGTAGGGAACTAGACGATCACCAAGGCCAAACAAACAAACAAACATTAATATCGGTTGACGAATGGAGAAGTGGAGAGGGGGAGGGTACAAACGTAAGACCTCTCTCATTAAGTTCGTTTGAGTGAGTGACCAATCTAATGCCGAAGTTAAAACCCTTAACCACTGACGTGGCATAATGTAACACTCCCTGTATGTAACACTCCTTGTCATTTGTACTGTCGTACAAATGACATTTTCGTCTGCGTTTCTTAATACATCTCATGCAAAAATAACATGTAAGGAGTTGTTTCACGCAGTATGGACTGGTATGGAGCCGGGCCCTGGTCCTTTGTTGGGGTCTAGATAATAAGATAATCATAAAAGAAACCGTTTATCACTGTTTATTTAAGTATTTTATTTGGCTTAAAGTGTGCAACACAATGCAATACAACATGGTGGGTTTAACAAACAACTGGGTTGTTAGGTAATTAGATAATAGCTGTCATGGCGGACCTCTAGTGTTCCCGTTTTAGGAAACTAAACACAACAAACATTTCAAGGCCGGGCACATGAGTGGGGTTAATACATGACATGACACATGTCTGTGGTTAATACCTACTCAATATTCAAATCTTCGATCTTCCACCAAAGTGCGGAGCCGAGGCAACCAACAAAATCCTGTGTCGTAATTGCATCACGTCCATTTTGCGCAATATTTTCATCATTTTATTGGTTGACTCGGCTTCGCTATGTTTGTTGGTTGAAACATCCACTTACATGAGAAGTCATGAATATCCTATGGTCGTCCTTAAGAAGGCCAGCTGCTGATATTTCCAGTGCACTTAGAAAATCACACTTTATTCCTTTGAAGTTATGGATGTTGGTTGTGGCATCCTTATAGAACTTTACTACGTTTACTGAAATATAAAACAAGCACATTGACTTTTGGAGGCTCTTATCATAACCTGACCAGCCTGTGCTCCCACTGTGGAAAGCTGGTGTGTAGGAACTGTCCTGCGCTCGAGCGAGAATGATTGAATCCACCACGAATTGGTTGATGGCATTGTCTTTCCTGTACTTAATTTCACTCGCTACAGTGCCCTTCAAACATAAACACAATATCTACCTATCGCTTGCAAACTAATGCTTCGAGGCAGAATATCTCGCACTGCGGTGATGCCCACCTTCTCCTTCCTTCACCTTCGAACTCTTGCTGAAGAGTCCTACAGACGAGTAGATCGTCATAAAGGTCAAAATGGGAGACTTACCATTGACATTACTCATGGAGGGATGGTGGTAATAGAGGATGGGCAGCTTAGGAGCGGCATTGGCGACAATTCCAACGTAGCGTACAATGGCAGAGGGTGTAGTTGGCCTGAAGTACAACTCGGGGAGTGTCATGATAGCGTCAGCTCCCGCGGTCTGCGCATATGCCGCCTGAAAACAATAAAACAATGACGTAATCCTAATCATCATCATCAGCCGATAGACGTCTACTACTGGACATAGGCCTCCAACAAAGAGCGCCATGACAGATTTAAGCCTTCACCATCCACCGACTTCCTGCGATCGCTTTAATGTCATTGGTCTATCGAGTTCAGGCCGTCCTTCACATCGTTTTCAAGTGTAAGTGAATAGATCTTAATCCACCACGCGGACCCAATGCGGATTGGTGGATGGCACAATTTCATTCGAATTCATAGTTTTTTAAGTTTACTCACGATGATTTTCCGCACCGCATACACTGGCGTTAGGCACATAATACGACGGACGAATAGAAAAACCCATTGATGCACGACCGGATTCGAATCTACAATCTTAGGATCGGAAGTTCACTGCCACTGCCACTAGACCGAGTTGTAGGCTTGCTGCTTACCAATTCCAGAACCTGGGGAAGAGCCTGCCCACCAACTTGTATCACCACTTTGACCCCGAGACGCTTGCCTTCCTTTATCCAGGCATTCAGGAGTCGCTTCCTCTCCTCCAAGCTCAAAGACGGACCCTCGCCGGATGTACCGGCCACTAAAAGTGATTTAAATGAAAACATCATCATACTAATCAGCCTTCTAAATGTACAGAAGAGAGTTCTAAAAGTGCAGAGTGCAGAAAATAAAGAATATACTTATTATTATTATATTAAATGTGGCTAAACTAGTCAGTCAAAAAAATTTTCAGTCAGTTTTTTTGCTACCCCACAGGAACCTTTTACCTGGTGGTAGGACTCTTCAGCAAGAGTCCGTCTTGGTGGGTACCACCGCAGTGTCAGATATTCACAGTGCACACTTTAACAAGTGAAATTACTGGGCGAAAGAGACAAACAACAACGTCTCGGGGTGATAAGCGCAGTGCAGTGCCAAACACTTAAAAACCTATGTAAAAGTAGGTATAATATAACTTGTCTTAATTGTATGTTATAAAATTTAGAGCTATTTGTTAATATGTATTTCATTAAGTATGTGAGTTTTGTGATTATGCAGGTACCACCTACCTATCTAATTTCATTCTGTATTATACTTTTAAAAATCTATTTTTTTTCTGCACACTATAAAATTTATGTAAAATAAGGTTATCAATTCTAAATCTTATTTTATTGACTTTTATCATTATTCTATAATTATACCTGCGTTAGCTGTGTTTTCCTCCAAAAAGTGAGCACAGGGAGTGTTTTTATGTATTGAGTTTAGTGCTAAGTGTTGTGTATTTCTCATTAGCAATCCTAAATAAATAAATTAAAATTAAAGCTTTGGGTGGCACTTCATGTAATAGTCAGGCGTGGTGCTTAACATCAGGTGGGCGCCTTGATTGTATTGTCACTTGCTTATATAAAAATAAATTTAAAAAAAGGAACAGTTTATTTTTTCCGGGATAAAGTCAAAGTCAAAAATGATTTATTTAAAAAAATCACAAGGATTATTTTGAAACGTCTTAAAGCTAGGTGAATAAAAAGCCTAAGTGTTATTCCAGGACTTAAGCTAATCTACATTCAAAATTTCATGCTAATCGGTTAAGTCGTCATGGAGATAACAAACAAACATACACACACACACACACCCAGACTTTCGCATTTATAATATTAGAAGGATTATCCTGTGGTCTTAGTCCACCACGCGAGCCCAATGCTGGTAAGTGGATTTGGTTTCTTCATCATTTAGTTTTTGGAAGCACTGGTAGCGTGCAATATTTATTTTCGAATGCTAATTCCATTGATGCATGACTGAGTTTAAGCCAATGACTTTGGGATCAGAAGGTCGAGATGATACACTGCAGCAGCAAGTCCAATAAACCCAGTCAGTCAGGACATTTTTTGACGACCGATGTGGGGCAGCGGGCGCAGGTCCACCTGCGACGAAGAGGTTGCGGGTTCGATTCCCGCCTCGGAGCAAATGTTTGTACGATCTAGAAATATTTGTTCCGGGTGTTCTGGGTATTTCCTATATATAATAAAAAATATCTATCTATGTATTGTATTGTATTAAATATATCAGTCTTCTAGTACCCATAATACAGCTCCGTTGACAGCAGCTTACCTTGGGGATAGATGATGCTGTGTGGATTGTCCAGATTTGTCCAGCATTATTTATATTTTATTATATATTTATTTATTTAACCCTATACAGATACAGATGAAAATGATCATGGTCACATGGATAATGATACGTACAAAGTACTCCATTAATGCGGTTGTGCTTCAAGTACTTGGCATACGCTGGTATGACGTCCAAGTTAAGGTTGCCATCTTCGTCGAACGGCGTGTAAGCTGCGGGACACGGCCCTTCCACCTCCAGATCCTGTAACAAGGTTTTTACTCATTTCTTTAAAATAAATGATTATAAATAAGTTGCTGGTAAGCGATACTTTATTGTCGCACCAAACTTTAGACAGATGACAGATGGACAAGACAATTTTTCTATTTATATTATCAGCAAATGGCAAGGTGGTTTTAACATGCATTATTCCAGTGCGTTGTACTGCCCTTGCGCTCGCCAGCGAGACAACCAGTAATTACGTCAGTTTGATAATCTGACAATGCGCAGTTATACCCACTGCAGTAAGCTTCATATATGACGGGCCATGACCACGACGAACTCTTGCCGAAAAGCATTAGATACTGAATAAGCTAAAGAAACTTGTGAGATCGTGAAATGCGCTTTTATTTCCTATTCCCCTACAAAGACATTAAGAATAATCGTTTGTTGATATGTTCCCCTAACATTTAAACGTACCTACGCCATGTTACGGGAGGTTACGGGTAACAAGACGTTATGATGTTAATGTAAGTAAGTACTTAATACTACAACACTACTTAGCGGACAATCAGTACTGGGTCAAAACCAGCAGGTTTTATGCAATACAAGAACACCTAGGAATCATCCTAATTATTTGTAGTCAGCTTACCACGGCATGCGTAGCACGTAAGCACACAAATATTAAAAGTATTAGCACAGATAAAGACATTTTAGAAGATATCAACACGACTTTGCAGCACGAACATAGCGATACAACAGTACCAACTGCACGTGACATTAAAGGCTGTCGAAAGTAAGCGTGTGAATGTTGCGTTATTCCATTCACAGACTCAGAGTGAGGTCTTCGCTTCTTAGACAAGCGTCCATCTGTCCTTAGCGTTAAACAAGGCCTTTACCATCTATTAAAGATTTAACAGCATCTAGTGGCAAGTTGGTTACTCATGTTGGCAACAAGTTGTTGCCCACACCCCACACTTAGATGTGTGAAGTGCAGATGCTGTAGGGCCTTGAACAGGTTTTAGAATGAAGTAGGTTTGCCCAGCACTTATACCCACATAATCCTCTAAGCTTAGCCCACCCTAAGCCAGTCTTTTAAAAACCAATAGAATCACTTCATTTACCTAGTCCCGCTCTGACAGCTTCAATGAAGATATTGGTTCCAACAAACACATCTCTCGCTACACATCCTCGCCTAACTCTGGTGGAAACGCAGCCTAACAGGAAAGACAGACATGGTCAATAAATTCGTGCGGAGCTAAGCCGCGAGTTTCATCACGATGTTTTCCGTCGACGTTTTAAGCACATGTTAATGCGTAATATTTTTTTCGAAACAGTCCCAACTTAGCACAAACTCGGCTCGTAGACTATGGTGGCGCAGTGAGCGAGTGTCCGGTTCAGAAGCGACATGTTGCAAGTTCAATTTCCAGTACAGGACAACTGTTCGAATGATCTGCAAATAATTCTGGTCTAGGTACTACAGTACTCGTGGCCGAAATCCTCGTGTGGGGTGAGAGGAACTTTATTATTGTGTTATAAACAGATTTTCTAATATTGCTCAGCGTTTTCATATTACGCTAAATTTTGTCTGAACAACAAGCTGCGCAAAACCACACCGAGGTCTAGGCTAATGTGCCCAAGCTGTTCTGAATGTGCGACGAATGATAATGACCATTGTGTTTGTAGTGTAGACTTGTGGTTCGGCGAACAAAAGACTATGCAAGCACAAAATTTTAAAAGTGAGCTATTTACTGCATTTTGAGAAGCTGTTCTGCTCATCACGCTGAAGATCCTGACAGCTGAAGTGATAGACTAACTATACATAGACACTGGTACAAACTTACAATGCAGATGCATGTGTGTGAAGCGCCTCTCCCACGGCAACAGGGTTCCAATGGTTCTTCTTCGTCGCTCATGTGTGATTATTAAAATTCAATTCCCAGTTGTCTCCACCGGCACCGTAATGTTGACCAGCTATCAATTTCAATACTCCGACAAGTTAAATGAACTATAGAATGGCAAGGTAAAATAAATAACCTAATCATAAAGCATTAAATAAATCAAAAGTAAGTAATTCAAAATTAAATCTACAATAAAGATAGATTATATTTTCCTTTAAAAACTTTATTGATAATTAACTTTGATTTGAGGGATAGTTATTCTTCTTCTTCTTTCTGCCATGTAATTAGGTGTCAATAATGTAATGGCAGCTAATTGTCAAGGAGCCTTTAACCTAAAAGGCTATTAAATAATTCAGTTGCAGTCAATTTCACCACAATAATATGTATAGTTTTCAATTCAAAAACTAAATTTTGTATGACTGCGACCGTTTATCTACGTTTATTGGCAGGTTGCTGATTAAAATTACATTTCGACCGAGTTACGTAATAGCCCACCTGTTCTACATGCGTTTTTTTTTCTAGCTTCATGCAAAAAGTTTTCTTTCTTCTTGTTATGGAACTCATCGTTTGACTCATTGCTGGTCATCATCAGTTCATGAAATCTGATCCCTGTGAGATGACGAAGATTGCTCACAAACACTAGTTTTCATACAAAAAACCTATATGTGAACTGGAAAGTAGATCTTTAAACTAAAGAAAACAAAAAGAACATTTTTGTAGTTAATTTATTCATAGTTAATTTTTAAAGTTTCAAAAAAAATTTGGCCACGTTCATTGCTTCACAGCGTAGTTCTATCTGATCTAAGCTAAATAACTAACCGAATAAAAAACGTGCCGGTACCGTTTTTTTTATTATTTTTATTCGAGGCTTCCGTCGATGACTAGAGTCCGTCCCAGCTTCGCGCGGGTACAATGAAACCCGTGCAAAGCCAGGGTGGGTAGCTTGTTATAAATATATCGTTACTCAGAGATAATGTAGCATTCTAATGTTGAAATATTTTTTAAATCGGATCATAAGTTTTTGAGTTTATTTGTAACAAACAAAAATACAAATCTTTCCTCTTTATAATATTAGTATAGATATTTCGCGTAGGTCTGAATGAATCTTAGGGGTAAGCGCTCAAGAAAATAGTTGGTCACTGGCTCAGTCCTAAGACTCGCAGTTTCGCCTGGATTCTGGCTTTGGCGTCCGCTGACAACGACCGCTGCGGCAAAGACGGGGGACCCACGTTGATGCCAGTGACCATTTCCATGCCAGCTTTCATAACGGGTACCCAGGGTCCTGAAACAAAGAATATCGCTTTTATCTCGGTCTAAGGCTGCTGGTTGCTTGGAAACTAAATTATCTGCTGACGTCGAGTGAATGAAGCAGGGGCATAATATGATGATTGCAGGCGTCTGAGATATTTGGTTTGCAATTTGCAGTTAATCTAGATCGCATGCTCTTAGAGCACCGGTGGTCTAGTGGTAGTCTTAGTATCGGAAGGCGGGGCCTTCCGATACTAAGGTCGTGCACCAATAGATTTTTCTGCTCGAAAAAAATATTTGCGCAATGCCAGTGCTCTCAAACGGTGAAGAAAAACATCGTTACGAAACCGGCATGTCCAAGAACTAAAAATTCGAAAGATATGTGCCATTCACCAATCCGCATTGGGTTCGCGTCCCAATTACTCTCGCCCGAGAGTAGGCCAGTGTCCCAGCAGTGGGAACATTAGAATGCTGTCATGATGATCTAGATCGCGTGCACCAATAGGTACAATTTTCAAACATACCCAAGTACAAAAAATTGAAAGACAATCAACGTGGTGGAGCATCCGAGAGTAGGTAAGCTCCAACAGTGGAGATCACGTATTAGACAGCTGGTATATAAGAAGCCTTCTTTAGGTACATAGTCCGACAGGCCCCTAGTCAATTTGAAGATCTTACCTTCAACAATAAGTGCCTCGACGGCCAAGCTGAGTTTCTTCTGCAGAGCCCTGGCTGTGGTTATGTCGTTGTTATCTACAGCATCTACGATTTTCTGCGCCAGTCCCGGGAACATGTTGAAAGATGTGCCAATGCTGGACTTCATGCCTAGGAGTGCGGCTGGTGCGATGAGCTAGAAACATATAAATTTTAAATTATAAATACAACCGTTGCGTTACAAACTGACATGTATTCTGGAGATTAGTCATTAAAAATTGCATTAAAAATTGTATGATCGAATCATGACAATTTTAGTCATTGTATTAGTAGAATATTTTACCATAATGGCCCTTCAGTTGGCCACTGATTGCAGCCCAACATGAAATAAATGGCCCAATTTTACGGTCTACTTCTAACCTTACAACTGACGATGAGGCATGGCCTGATAAGGACTTTGGTTGGTTAACAAAATCCTTATTTTTTTTTTATACAACTGAAGTGGCAACCAAGCGTACGGCCCATACGATAGTAAGCGGTTACCGCAGCCTATGGACGCTTGCAATACCATAGGTATCACTCGCGGGTTGCCACCTTGAGGCTAAGATCGAAAGCCTCATGTGCCAGTAATTTCACCGGAAACCATACCCTTCACACCGGAACACAGCAATGCGAGCATTACTCCTTGGCGGCAGAAATAGGTACGGTGGTAGTCCTTCCCCGGACGAGCTCTATCACAAAGAACTCTACTACTCTTAATATTAGGTCCAACCAAATATGCTACGCTGTCGCAGTAGTGGGAGCAACAGAAGACTGTAGGTACTGATGATGAAGTTAAGCTGGTATAAGTTGCTGGGTACTAACAGTATCAGCCCCGAGGAAGATCTCTTGGCCTTCCTCCAGGTTCCGCAGCACCTGCGCGGCCTCGCTCAGGTCGTTGGATGTGAACTTGATACCTTTGAAGTTGGGGATACGAGCCGTAGCCGCTGTCACGAACGCTGGCATGTTCACTGAAACAAGATTTAAAACGTGCCTTAGCTGAGATGTAAAATCGGCATGTGAACCAGAGTGTTTTGGCGGCTGTTTTAGTGTCGCTCAAAGAAGTTTTAAAGTATAGTTCGCATAGCGGATCTAGGCTTCCGTGAAGTTAGCCGTTTGTGATGCGCAAAGACAATTTAGTTTGAAAAAGCTCCATTGCACATCGAAACGGCTAATTTCACGACGGCCGAGATCCGTTGTGAAAACTATACCTACCTACTGCTTAATAGATACTGTAGTGCGTTCGTCATCCTAATACATATTTAGGTCTCATTCAAAGATTTATTATATTAAAATTTTACTTGCTACAGTGCCCTTAGAACCTTAACTCTAAAAGCAGTTCCAAGAACACTAGATTCCTGTAACTCACGAGTTGTTTACACTTTTCGTACCTTCAACTTTGCTCACGTGAGGAATATGGTAATACAGCACTGGTAGCTTCGGAGCCGCCTTCGCGACCTGCTCTACGTAGAAGACCAGGTCTTGGACTGATGCTGGTTTAAAGTACAGCTCTGGAAGGGTCAGTAGAGAATCTACTCCTGCTGCTTGGCAATATTGGGCCTGAGAAAACACAAACACCCAATAATAACAACTATTTTAATATACTACATAAGGCAATAAGGTAATGATTGGTTTTTGATGACTTATTTAAAGGGATTCTACAGATACTATGAATAACGGTGATGCGGTGGTCGAGTGCCTGGTTAAAGAGGTTGCGGGTTCGATTCCGTAAGTAAGTTATATCATCGTCGGGCCATCTAGCTAGTCTATCTAGCAACTCTTGATAGCGACAAAGTTAGTAGCAGTAGTTCAACTTATGTTGGAGACTGTCGCTGTCGGGTCAGTAGATACTGACTTCAATATTCACGCGTAACTACTGCCCCTTTGTAAACAGAGCAAGTCAGTTCTCACTGACTCCATTTGAAGTCAGTCACTGACCCAATGTAATCATACTTTAGGTCTTCAGGTCTACCTCGACTCGAGCTCTTTCCATAGATATGATACTATTTTCATAGACATAAGGTATATTATGATTCGATAATGACTTAGCTCGCTCACACCTCACTTCGATATGTACACGGCTGAGCTGAAAACTTGCAATTGAGCTTCTGTATCAAGAGCATTATAAAATAATGTGTGGAGTGTTGTTTTTTATAAATTATACATACAGTCTAAGCATAACAGTCATCATGAAAGGCACCTTCTCGCTTATTGCCAAAAACGCGTAGGTACCTAAAGATAAGCTTGTATAAACAAAGCTGTTTGACTGGACAAGTTTATCAAATAATGATAATTATTAAAATGATGATTATTTTCTGCATTTTGTACAAAAATCATAACTCTAAAGAAGCAAACCAGAAAATTTAAAGGTGGGGTTTAACAGGAGCGCGGGGGGTGAATCCGGATGGGGCGGGGATTGGACCCTTGTACATACAGGGTCTTTCATTATTAGGGCATAAAGAATAATAAGTATTTACTTATGGCCCATTTGCATGCAAGAATTGCCTTGACAAATTGTTTTTAGAACAAAAATTTTCTGAAATGAAATTGACAAGGCAATTCTTGCATGCAAACTATGGTATGGTGTAAATGGGCCATTAGTTCTTACATAATTAAGGATTAGGTAGGTGGTGAGGAAACACATAAAAATAAATATGAATAGTACAATACTAGTAGTCTCTGTCACCAGAGTTCTGCCACTGACTCATACAAACGAACGAACGAGTCTACCTTTTTTTTAAACATTTTGTTCCCGACTATGTACCTGAATCGATAAAGTTTTTAAAAACAATTTGTAATGACCTTACAATAGGACGATTGGTGAGGATCTTACCAAGTCTACGACATCAGCGAGCGGCGCACCTCCGACCTGCACCTGTATATGAATGCCTGTGGTCTGGCCCACAGCTACCCAGGCGTCCACCACCTTCTTCCTGTCAGCGACCGCGAGCGACATGTGCTCGCCAGTCGTTCCTCCCACTGAAACCAATCCAGTTAGGGTGGTTAGAGACTTGCGCTTTCTGCGCGTACGGTCGTTTCGGCATTACATACGCCCCTTTAGATAGAGGATAGAGGTAACATTCGAGTTTAGAGGTCACTGAACTAACGTATACACGGTAATATATATAATTTTTATACCTACCAATTTTTTTTTTTAGTAATATAAAAATTGTTATATTAGAGAGTTTTTAACAATACTTAGGTACGTAAGTAGGTACTTACCAAGAACTGATTTAATCCCGTTGTCAGCCAAGAACTTGGCGTACGCTGGGATAGCAGCATAGTTGACGGTCAAGTCATTATTCAGAGGAGTGAACACTGGAGGCATCAAACCACGAGCTTTAAATACCACCTGCAACCCAATGAAACGGAACGTGAAAAACACTATTCGTTTTCATCATGAGGACCTGCGTGATCTTTGACTACTTAAATAAAGGTATCTTTGTGTGGGTTACTAGTTTGTGTTCATCACTAAGCTAAGCTAAGGTATCATAAAATTCAACGTTGGCTGACCGAGCTCGCTCACACCTCACTATGATACACACAAAGGTTCGATTCCCTGGTGAGGCAAGCGAAATTTAGAAAATCTTTGAATGCAGTTTTGTTCCTTTTCAAAAATAAAGGAATAGGTACTTATTTCTTAGGTATTGTAAAATAGTTAAAAGGGGTTTTCCTTCAGGGCTCATTAATTTTTTCCACTCTGTATATTGTATTGTAATATGTAGGTAAATTGAAGACTGATTAATTTTTAAAGCGTAAAAAGGCACTCTGCTCTCTAACAAGTAGGTGATATATAAGTAGGTAGGTATTCAAATTAGCTTGTAGGTAAGGTAAATATTAAAAATAATGCTTATATAGGTACCTGTTTTCAGGTCGTAAGCTCAGATTAGGTAGGTAAGTATTCTAATGTTTTTAATCGTAAAGTAAGTATCTAAACTAAAATAGCTAGTCAAGTTTACATTACCATTTTGTGTAGCTGGGATATTTTATGAGGCACTGAATCACCGCAGCCCACCTTCAACGGAATACGAAGCGCAACTGGCAAAATAATTTTACAAAATAAACCTACTTACAGTTATTATGTAATGTTTATAGTAGCATCAAAGTTATAAATGTAAATAAAATAGGTACTTACCGTTTATCTACTATAAATAATTGACTATTGTTTATTTAATTTTTGTTAAGTTTAACATCTCGGTTCTTATCATTGAGATAAGAGGGTTTTGTTCATAAACAAAATTTGAATAATCACAAAAAGTTAGTAGTTAGTTATGTAGGTAGGTAGGTAAGTAGGTAAGTAGGTAAGTAGGTAGGTAGGTAGATAGGTAGGTAGGTACTTTACTAACTACCACACGAATGGTTTCTAGGCACTCTGTACCAACGTAGGCAACGTTTAGCGGGGAATACCAACAACTTACATAAGCAACGTGTCGTTCTATTAACACCTACTTACCTACCTATTTGAAGAGAATATGAAATCGCAGCTGCCACTGCTATTAAAAGTATCCACCGTCAAACATCGAAACAAACTTAGAATAATAACACGGAAGCAAAGATATTATTTTCTTTTATTTGCTCTGAGCATCGAAGAAATTACAAATCAGAAAATTGTATTGACTGTCTTGTAGGTTAAGTACCTACCTACCTACTTAGTAACAAGATGATGATAGAGTACCTACCTACATAAAATACAGTTTATCCCATAGAATATTATACATAGCTGGGTATCAGAAGTGGGATCATGGCCAAGGGGCAAAAAACAACGATAATGACTGTGATGTAATGGTATCACATCCCCGTACCTCTGTCTGTGCCTCAGAAGTCTGTGCCCATAAGTTACGACGTGATTTAGTCAAAAATCCATGGGTATTCTTCTTCTTCGTATATGGACTCTGTGGCATATTTGCCACAATTTCGCCAGTGTCAAGTAGTAGAATTAGAAAATCCTACGACATTGACATTGCCCGCAGCTTTCTTATGATATTTTAAAGTACCTACCTACTACGGTATAAATTCCAAGTTCAAAGCGACTCAGTCGTTACGGCACTGAACTAAGTTACAAACAAACTTTATTACCTAAGATTTTTTATACAGGGTCTTTGAATTATTAATGCGCAATATTCATGGAATATGTTCCACACACAAAAAAATCACTCTCGCTTGAGAGTAGGCCAGTGTCCCAGCAGTCAGCAGCATTAGAAGGCTGTCGTGATGATGATGATGATAACACAAAAAAAGTACTTTTTTTATAACATTTTGTCTGAAAAATCTCGAGTAAATCGAGTTTGTTTTGACGTTCGACGACGATCGACGTTTTTTGGTTAATTATTTTTAAACATTGTTGGAAATCGCGTAAAAAATTATATTCGAGCACGCGCGCCCCGTAGCGTACATAAAACTTATTAATGCATGGATTCGAGAGAGAAAACACTGATTGCTTTTTTATGACTCTTTCTAGACTGTGTTTCTAGGTTGCCTAGCGACTTTTTACTTTGACATTGACATGACAGGCAGGCCACAATCAGAGCACATTGTTTGGATTTTGTTTTTTCTAATGGAGTAAAAAAAAAATCGCAAAATCGCAGTCATTGATCGATCTTTACTATTTTGGATGATTCTAATAATTACAAGAACCAGTTCAAAATGACTACAATAAGCAGTGAATTAAGCATGCACGATCTGGACAGTAAGTTCTTTGAAATAATGCAGGAAGAAGGTAATGCTGAGGAAGCTGCGAACTACATCTTTGAAAGTTTATGTGATGATGTGACCCTAGGAAGTGTTTTTGAGTTCCACCACGGAATGAAGACCGGTCTGACTGAGATACTGGAAGGCGAAGAAGAGGATGAAGACTACAAGATTGTCAACTCATCAGAATGCGATGTTTTCGGGCTGTCTGTCATGAAAAAGACATCCGATTGTAATTGTTCATGTCCAAACTGTGAGCGACCAGTCTCTGCTACGAGGTTCGCTCCTCATCTCGAAAAATGCATGGGTAAGTCCTATTTATTAATTGTTATTTAGAAAGCATTTAAGTGAGTGTTCTTTAGAAACTACATCTACCAGATGATCGGCGTCAGCTGATTCAATCATGTTTGGGTTGACATAAACATTCATGATTGAATCAGCTGACAAAATTCAATTAGATTCAATCTATTCTAAGTTTAGATTTCAATTTTTTTTATTTTTTTATTTATTATGTTTCAATAGTTTGGGGCTAGATGGAACTTGACATACCTGCCAATATTTATTTAGGTATTATTAATCAACCTTGTTCTTATCATTTTCACTTACAAAAACATCCAACATCCCACAAACATACAAAAACACTTTTGTGTTGGGTGTGTTTATGATACTGATGTGTAGGAACTTGCTTATTTCAGGGATGGGTCGTAATAGCTCCCGCATAGCGTCTCGGCGCATCGCCTCGAACAGCCGGGAGCCGACGTCCTACGCTGGACTGCTGAGCGACGACGAGGACGACGCGGACTGGGCCGGGGGACCGCTGCCCTCGGAGCGGCGCAAGCGGAAGATCAAGAATAATACTAGCAGGAAACCCAGTAAAGTCCACAAGTAGGTTTAATGTGCACAGCTTGTATGGTTATGCATGCATGTCATTAAAGAGTATCGAAGCGGCGCGGCGTCGGCGTTGGCGCGATTGTCTATGGAAAAGCGCGCCGCTCTTGTAAAACTCTTAAGTATTTAGTTTACTTATTGGTTTTTACAGTGCTAACCACCACCCTAAGGGATTGCCCGCAACCTTACGCTTGATACGCGGATGCTCTAGCAGTAGAGCCACCGAGTCATGTCTTGCCTGCTCAAAATAATCGAGCCAAAGATATTCCAAGGATATTACAAACACTAAAGGCATGACCTATGAGGAATTGAGTTGTATGAAATGCCCATATATTAAAATAGTATTTATTTATTTATTCAAATCAAGGATAGTTTTAAAATGGTCTTATAACGAGGTGTATTAACATCACAGTGATCATAGGAACAACAACGGTACCACAAACGCGGACACCAGCGATGGTGGCGCCACCTACGACTCGATGTCGGCAAACGAGAAGAAGAACTTACTGCTTCAGATCTGCGGAGTGGTCTCCGAACATACCAAGAAACTGTGCACCAGGTATTGTGTGATTTTCTACTTTTTTTTGTATTCGTTTGTATGAGCACAGGTGGTGGGTGACACTGCAGCGCCTTCCGATCCTTATGGTTGTGGGGTTCGAAAATTATTATGCACCAGTGGATTTTTATATTGAAAAAATTACGCAAAAGGAAAACATTGTGAGGAAACCGGCATGTGTTTCCCGATACTTATAACCTGGGTGTCTTCAAGTCACGAGTGAATAGGTTGCTTTTAGGCAAGCGTGCTCCACTGTAGACCACATCATCGCTTAACATCAGGCGAGATAGTGGTCAAGCGCAAGCCTATTGTGAATAAAAAAAATAAAAAGTCCTAGAACTAGGAGTTATGTGCTAATTCAATTCGCATTGGGTCCGCATGGTAGAGTAACCATGATCCAAACACTCGCTTGAGAGTGATTGGGTCATAGCAGGGGGAACCTGACCAGTGGGGACAGGCCTAACATACCAGAATACCAGTGGGGACAGGCCTAACATAGATAACCGTTAGGCTACAGGTTAGACCAATATCCTGCAGTTATTGTAATTTTGATTTTAATTTTATTTTGTGCCATGTTATTTTCTAAAATTATTTTAATTTTTATACCTACTTCTTTTAATAAAATTTCTAGTTTAAGTACTGTCTTTACAAAAAGTTACTCAAAATAAACAGATTTAATTTTGTTTTATTATTTTTATCAAAAGACTGTCATGAAGGTTGTTATGCATTCCTACCAAACGATTCAAAACCTTAAGCTTTGGGTGGCACTGCATCTGTAATAGTCAGGCGTGGTGCTTAACATCAGGTGGGCGCCTTGATTGTCTTGTCACTTGCTGACATAAAAAAAAAAAAACAGATTTGTGATACATGGGTGATAGTAAGTTGGCAGGAATATCCTAAATCTTTATTCACAGATCGACCCGCTGCCCACAACACACCGAGGAGCAGCGCAAGGCACTCCGCAACACAGTTCTGGACGAGCAGACAGTCGGCATCAGCTGCGAGGAGGCAGGCTCCCCCCCGGACTCCAGCCCCTCCTCCTCGTGCTCGTCGTCCAGCCGCAAGCGAGATCGGCACCGCAACCACAAGCCCAAGAGACGGAATCTGGACTCTAATGGCAGGGAATAGATATCAAAGTCACTGGCAAAATGTGGAACCGTAAGTTACATTACCGGCACTCCGTAACACAGTTCTGGACGAGCAGACAGTCGAGATAGCGAGTATTTTCCAGCTGTGGAACCTATGTTTACATGATTTGCAAATATTTGTTCAGCCTGTGTGTAGTGTAGACGAAGAGGGTAAAAGTTGGTAGTTCAAAGGTTCAAGACTTGACTTGTATATGATGACAACCAACTCTTGTGTCTACTACTCGTATATATATTTAGTAGAACGAGTTGAGAATTAAGATGAGAACCAGTTTTAAGCAGACTTCAGAAATTGAGAAATTGAATTTTATAAGAGTAGTAGAGTTTTTTGTGATAGAGCTCGTCCAGGGAAGGACTACCACCATACCTATTTCTGCAGCCAAGCAGTAATGCTCGCATTGCTGTGTTCCGGTGTGAAGGGTATGGTTTCCGGTGAAATTACTGGCACATGAGGCTTTCGATCTTAGCCTCAAGGTGGCAACCCGCGAGTGATACCTCTGGTATTGCAAGCGTCCATAGGCTGCGGTAACCGCTTACCATCTTGTGGGCCGTACGCTTGGTTGCCACTACAGTTATATAAAAAAAAAAAAAAAAAAAAATGAGAAGCGAGCATTTCTAGATTTTTAACGCGTCAGTTGTGTTTAAAAAATCACATTTTTCTTGTAACTTAAGTTAGTTAGATTAGCTGTGTTCAAGATTATTGATCTCTTCATTGTTTTCAAAACTGTAGGTACTTAGTACCACTTATAAATATTATAGGTTGAACTGATTAAGTTCACAGAGCTATTTTTGCCTCGTAATTTTGATACTTGAGCGTGCTTGAGCTGTGTTATAACATTGTTTTGGGCTTCCTAACAGGTAGGCAACGCTTCTGTAACACCTATTATAGTGTTGCAGATGTCTATAGGAGACGATGACCGCTTTCCATTAGGCGGCTCGTCTGATTGTTTGTTACCTTGACATAAAAAAATGTAGAGGCGTACAAAATATTGTTTAAATTGCCAGATACGATACGATTATTTTGCGAATACGTCAAGAATATTAAGATTAATTTAATCAGTGCCATTGAAAACTTGTTTTTAGTAAATATCTTGGTGTTAGCAAAATGAATCGATGCCGTATCTGGGAATAACGCTTTTGACAATCGTAAACGTATCGTCCAGCTGTCGATTTGTATTGGATTTTGGTAGTTCACTTTACCCACTAAAGAGGCGCTGTAAAAAATCCTTTGTAAATTGACAGTTAAACGTAAGTTTACGTTTACAATTGTTTTACGTATTTTTCGTAATAACCCTCGCTGAGTACGTTCATGACTACGTGTTTGGTAAGCTACAAGTTAGTTTCAAATACGAGAAAGCATGAAGACACACTAACGCAATGGTAAATTCAATTTTAAGCGCAACACACACAGAACGCGGGCGCGGGCCCGCGGTAAATCAGCCGCGGGTGTTTTTTGTTGTATGTGTACTGATGTCAAGGATGACAACACACTGAACGCGGGCGCGGGTCGGGTGAAGCGCGGCAGCCGCTCCCGCGTTCAGTGTGATGTCATCATCCTTGTCGTCCATACAAATTAAAACAAAAAACACCCGCGGCGGATCTGAGCCGACCCGCACCCGCTCTCTGTGTGTGTTGCGCTTAAGAGTTAGAAATCATTTTAAAATAAGTTTAAGAACGGCGGACCGGCGCGCGGCGGCGCCCGCGTTCTGTTTGTGTAGCGCGTTAAAGTATATTTCATGCTGGCATATTTGCTCATTTCCGTTATTTTATCTATACAAACTAAACTTTGTATAATACTTTCAGAGTTGACTTTGTATTGACGAATTAAGCAAATATTTGAGCAAAAATGTCAAGTGAAAGCATCAGATTACATGACATTTATACACAAATAGTGGGGTATCATTTTCTCGTATTTTAAAACGTTACCCACAAATTAATTACTATAACATACTAATTGTTGTGTAGGTGTATTTGTAAATTAAGTCAATAATCATAAATGTGATAAAGATCACTGTATTATCGTATTTTAAATTCCAACTATCTAATGTATCTGGGTGTCGTGTATTCTACGATTAGGAAAATTTGAATGTATAAATCAAATCAAATTGAAATATTCAGTTATGTAAATACGTAACTAGATACTTGTGTATATTTTTTAAGTAAAATGACTTGACTGAAATTATATATGTAATGATTAAAGAGTAGTATGGATTAAAAAAATTGTTTTATTTTTAGCTACAGACTGGAATTCCAAACATTTTTTATTGCTACCGCCGCCGGCGCCGCGCCGACTCGATAAATATGGTAACCATATCGAGTCGGCGGGTTTCAAATTAAACAAACAAATAAAAGAATAAATCATTATTTTATTGGCATAATAGTACATAACTGTAATGAAATATTTACATTAATAATAAAGATATCACATAAAAACACACCTCACAATGTAAAAAGCGATAATCATCGAAATGTAAGTACCTAAAATTTAAGTACATACGTATCTTTGGAATGGGTTAACAGTTAAGTTAATTATATAAACTCAAAATGTAACTGAATACACTAAGGTTAGTAAAATGTGATACAACAAAAAAAACTGTTAAAATTTAAAAAGGAAAAGTCTTTATTTGAAATAGTTGCTGCTAAGTTTTGTGCTATTTATGTAGCACCAAATGGGTATAACCTTTTGGTAAACGGATATTCTGAATAAGGCTGCGTTTCCACCAGAGCGCGCGATGTGCGAGGATGTGTTTGTTAGATACCAATAGAATAACTTCATTTACCTTATCTCTCTCTGACTGCTTTAATGAAGTGATTCTATTTGTTCCTAAAAACACTTTCCTTTTCATCTCTGGTAGAAACGCAGCCTTAAGGTAGGTAAACCAACATAGTGATTATATTCCCAGGGATATCCCCTTCAAACTCAGGCCAAGGCCACACCGCAAGAGGCACGTGCCTGCAGCTGAATCGTCTAAAAGCGCTAAACTTCCCATCAAGCGAAAAGCAGTAAGGCCGATTTTATAACTTTTGTGGTGGTTAACAAGACTCATCTAGAAGCACTAAGCTAATCTCTTGCCACTACGCGTGATACCTACGATGTGACCCTGGCCTTAGTAATAAACCAAAAAGATATAATGAGCTTTGAGGCAGTATCTCTTTCCTATTTCGTTTGTAAATAAACATAATTAAAAAGTACATAAAAATTAATAAAGTGCAATAAAACATTTGACTTTTTCATAGTAGACCAATCAATACTTAAGTAGAGATCATCCAGCCTGAGGCTGCGTTTCCACCAGAGCTAAGCCCTCGCTTACACATCCTCATGGTGTAGCGAGATGTGTGTTGGAACCAATAGAATCACTTCATTGAAGCTGCCAGAGCGAGACTAGGTAAATGAAGTGATTCTATTGGTTATAACAAACTCATTTCTCGCTACACATCCTCGCACTTCTCCGGTGGAAACGCAGCGTAAAAGTGCACGCCCTACCACCGCGTTTGGTATAGATTTGAATGTGACAACAGCAATTTTTGAGTGAGGGTGTGTAGTTCTTAGACTGGTTTACCTCTACATAATTATTAATAAAAAAAACATCTAACGTTTATAAAACAGACAGAAACCCATTGCCAGTTAACTACGGTTGTGACAACAACCAAGTTTGGTTAATGTCAATAGTACTGAATTTGATGTCATCAAAGTTGTTTCGCCTATATAAGAAACACCAAGCTATGCGACTCGACAACAACTTTAGATCGAAATGTAAATAATGTAAATGAAAATAGAACAAATGGCTATAGATTTAATGAATGTATTCCTGTGTCAGTTGTAGTGTAGCTTTGTGTTTCTTAGGTCGGCAAACCATCATAAATACTGATTTAATTAGATCGGCACCATTCGGTAAAATGCTAAATATGTCCGCCAACGACCGGATTGGCGTGGCTGATACCTTTGCCTTTGCCTTTACCGTTTGCGTTCATTATGTGACAAATAATCAAGATTCTAGAGAGTAATAGGTCAAAGGGAGTATTAGAATATTTTTAGATCTAGAGAACTAAAGTTTTTACTCCATGTAGGTCGTAAGTCTACAATCATTTAGTTTCAATCTCTTAAACACTCGATTGCCAGACTATTTCATATAGTTTTCAGATCTCTAAAAATATTATTTTCCTTTCCTATGTTTTACAAATAGGAAGTGTTGTCAATCCATGCAAATTCGACAGATTTTATCAGAATTAGCTGCTGAGCACTATCAAAAAATCTGATGCAAACAGCACAAAGTGCAATGGCCCTTGTCTATGTCTCACTCGGCGTGACACTTATATATATATATATATATATATATATATATTATACAACTGAAGTGGCAACCAAGCGTACGGCCCACAAGATGGTAAGCGGTTACCGCAGCCTATGGACGCTTGCAATACCAGAGGTATCACTCGCGGGTTGCCACCTTGAGGCTAAGATCGAAAGCCTCATGTGCCAGTAATTTCACCGGAAACCATACCCTTCACACCGGAACACAGCAATGCGAGCATTACTGCTTGGCGGCAGAAATAGGTATGGTGGTAGTCCTTCCCTGGACGAGCTCTATCACAAAAAACTCTACTACTCTTCTATATTCGCAAACAGGCAGCCTGGCAGTCTACACTTACTCAATGATCGTGAAAGGGCCTTGAGTCTCGATTTGATATGGTTTTAGTAAGATCGAGATTAAAATTTGATTTGTTTAAACTATTTTCCGACTAAGCGAACATAGGTCAACGCCCTATCAAGCTATCCAAATGGCCGATAACGGACTCCGATTAAATTTAACTAGAAGCGTTTAGTATTCGATCACAAGATCCTAAATATACTTACCTATTAATATTTCGATTAGTTGTTCACTAACGCGCGACTGACTGGCTTAATTTATATAGCTGTTTTATTGCTCAGTAGATCACAGAATTCATAAATATTGCGCTCTTCACTACCTACTAAAAAGGCATTTTACATAAGTCATATTAATTCTACAATAAGCAGATTTTTTTTTACAACTTTGTAGAATAAGTTTTAGGAAATGTATGAAATCATCGTTTCACAGACTATACAAAAGTATACCCAAAAAATAGAACTAGAAAATAAGCTTGTAAAATTCTTATCCTCTTATAGAAGACTACAACTTTATAGGTCTATGGATACACAAATAAGTTATTGCATTTCACAACTGCTCATCCGGTGACATTCATGTCATTGATTTAAGATACAAATTGCAATGACTTGCTTCGTGAATTCTTCCACTATTAAGTATTATGTGCACTTAGGCATATATATAATGCAATCAGCCAGTCGCGTTTTGTTAATAAAATGACGTTAATTGACGCTGATGATAGACTCCCGACCTTGGCCGACGCCGATGTATTTAACTGAAACCAAAGACATCATCTATAAGTAATTTTAAAATGCAACTCAAGGTTGTTTTGGTGGACACGCTGGCTTCGAGCCCGCGTCTTATGCCTCAGGCCGGTAAACGCCCTATTTCGAGCCTTCACCATCCACGGACTTCCTGCGACCGCTTTAATGTCATCGATCCATCGAGTGGGGGAGCGGCCGTTCGTTTTCTAGTTCGTAGAAGTAATACTTTATTTGTATCCCCGCAGTGCCCAACTAGGCAATTGTCAGACGACCCTCATTTAAATCGGAAAAGACCGGAAATCAGCGCCATTTTGCGTTTTGTTTCAAAATCACTACCACAAAATTACCAGCATTAGGTAAATACTTAAACTATTCCGTTCGCATGGAACAACATAAATAGTAGCCTATGTGCTATACTCATAAATCCGTTGTCTCTGCCTAACCCTAAGAGATACAGGCATGATTTTCCAGTGCTATTCCAGATTATTATGCAATATTATAATTTTACCCAACAATATCTTTTCCTTACGCAAAAGATTGTTGGGAAACTGCCAAGACCAAGACAAGGGGAGACCTTTGCTTAGCAGTGGGACAAGATAGGTTGATAAAAAAAAATCCCTGTACAGAATTTTATACAGATCCGTTCAGCCATGTAATTTACAACTTGCCGATGTGACTTTAGACCACCGGTCCATCTCATACAAAATGAGAAGTTATTCCCACAGATCATAATGATCAGATTGTGCATCTGATCACATAAAAGTTCACAATGGATCATTAAGTAAGTAAGTTTGTATGAGTCAATGGTGTTTCCAACTCTGGTGATCTTTCTAGGCTGCCCAAAGGCCTCTCTCATGGCTTAACAACTTTGAAAAAGCCGGGACCGACTGCTTAACGTGCTTCTGCAACTGCTTTATTTAATTGTCTTAACGGATCGTGGAACGGGGGGTGGCCTATGTCCAGCAGTGGACGTCTATCGGCTGATATGATGATGATGATGATGAACGGATCGTGATTCATATTTTTGCTTTTTTGTGTGTATATTTAAGTGTATATTTTTGAGCAATTACCTGGTATTTGTAAGAAGTCTTCTATCGCTTTGACGTACCGCCGCGCTTGCTCGGGCAGCTTCTCCAATTCTCTGACGTTCTCTATACTGCAGCCCCAACCCGGTAGAGTTAAATACTCCACCTGAAATACAATTTACTAATCTCTAGCTGCGCCGCGCGGTGTTACCCGCGGTTAAACAGTTATTTTATCCTGCGCGCTACACAAAGTGCACATATTATTTTGTAGTCATAATGCTATAATATGTAGTAACTATGTTTAGCTGTAAGTATAATTATGATTTACAAAGTTTAACCTAACATAAATAATAATTTTATTAAAAAACTTATATAGGCGCTGCAGCCTGCAAAGTTATATTTTATATCAGCTGGTGTGTTATACTAAACTGTGTTTAGATTATAATACTTAATATTTTGACGACCAATGTGGCGCGGTGGGCGTAGGTCCGCTTGCGACGCGGAGGTTGCGGGTTCGATTTCCGCCTTGGGACAAATGTTTGTAGGATCTGCAAATATTTGTTCCGGGTGTTCTGGGTGTTTTCTATGTATAATAAAAAATATCTATGTATTGTATTGTAATAAATATATATCAGTCATCTAGTACCCATAATACAGCTCTGTTTAACAGCAGCTTACCTTGGGCTAGCTAGATGATGCTGTGTGGATTGTCCAGCATTATTGTTATATTAATATTTTATATAATATTTTAATGACAAATAAAGAACTTTTAAAACAAACAAAGTTATTTTATCCTACGGAATCTTGGGATAAAAGTAGCCTGTATTTTATTCCAGACTATAAGGCTGCGTTTCCACCAGAGATGTGCGAGGATGTGTAGCGAGAAAAGTGTTTTTAGGAACCAATAGAATCACTTCATTAAAGCTGTCAGAGCGAGTCTAGGTAAATGAAGTGATTGGTTCCTAACAAACATATCCCTCACAGCACATCCTCGCACATCTCTGGTGGAAACGCAGCCTTATCAATGCCTGTGTCAAATTTCATATATAGTTCAGTACCCCACAAACATAAAAACATCTAAACTTTGCTTGCAAATGCGGATTAATGGATGGCAAATGTCTTTCGAATGTTTAGGACATGCTAGTTTTTTCGCGATGTTTTTCTTTACCGTAAGAGCACAAAAACGAAGACACAAAATGATTTAAATCGGTCCAGTCGTTCTAGAGTTTTAGCGAGACTAAGAAGAAGATAACATACCTCAACATTACTAAGTTCTGTCATTGAAGAGGGGAAGTAATCAATATCCTTCCCGTTCAGTTTGTAAGCCACGCCCACTTTGATTTCATCTAAAGTATCAAGGATGTCCAACTTCGTTAGACACAATCTGAAACGAAACAGCATGTATGAATTAGTTTAAATTATTTTTAAACTAGCTGATGCCCGCGACTCCGTTCGCGTGGAATTGTCATTGGGATGTTTCTAAATTCTCTAATGTAAAAGCCAGAAGAAAGTCCCGCAACGGGGACCGAACCTGCAACCCCTCGCTTGCTCGCTCTGTGGCCCAGCGGATAACCGGTTAATCCTTGTCGAAATTATCGATTTTTTTTAAACAACTTTAGTGACTACCAAGCGTACGGCCCACCTGATAATAAGCGGTTATAGCAGCCTATGGACGCTTGCAATACCAGAGGTATCACTCGCGGGGTTGCCACTCTGAGATGTAAATCGAAAGTCTCATGTGCCTGTAATTTTACCGGAAACCATACCCTTCGAACCGGAACACAACCTCACATTACAGCTCGGGGACAGGAATAGGTATGTTGGTACTATTTCGGGTTAGTGTCGAAATCTTAAATTATTTTAAGCAACAATTATTGTAAAAGCTGTGATTGTATACTATATATGATTGTATACTAGTCAATTATAGTTCTCACAACGGATCTCTGCCGTCGTGAAATTAGCCGTTTCGATGCGCAATGGAGCTTTTTCAAACTAAATTGTCTTTGCGCATCACAAACGACTAACTTCACGGAAGCCTAGATCCGCTGTGCGAACTATACCTATTGTAAATATACTGTGATTTTTTAAATAAATCAGCATTTCATTAAAATATCAGAATAGTACCAAAATAATGATTTTCCCTTCAGATGGGAATTCTTCTATTCAGTTATTCTATTCAATAATTTAGATATTTTATTAAATTATTTCACAGTATAAGAATTACTCTTCAAATGGGATTTTGGGACCTTTTTTTTGTCAAAATCCCCTTCAGCCCGAGCTTCAAGCTCCAAAGGGGATTTTGACACTAAAATTCCCAAAATCCCCAGGGGATTTTGACACTAACCCGACTACATCCACAGACTATCTATCAGAAAGAAGTTTCTAACTTACGAGGTATAACCGTTGACGAGCGCGGTGTACCGCACGACGACCAGGTCGAGCCAGCCGCAGCGGCGCACTCGCTTCGTGGTCACGCCGATCTCGTGCCCGCGGTCCTGCAACAGCTGACCCGTCTCCTGAAACAGACGGTTAATATTAATATCTCCACTTATTTACTTCGACATTTTCAATTAATGTGACGCGGTGGGAGAGTTATTTCATTCAATATTTGCTGTGTAAAAAAAAAACTTCATATACTTCGCATACTACTAATACAATTGAATTAGTAAGACTGACACTTTATTTTACACCTTTATTCTGCGAATAAATCGTTTTTAGCTGTGGGTGGCACTGCAGTTCTCTACTAACGTTATAATAATAATAATAATAGTCATAATAGTCATTTATTAATAATATATGTATATTAATATATGTTAATCGTCATGGAGCTCAGTTCAAGTGAAGTACTAACATCATAGAGATCAGTTCAAGTGAAGTACAAACATGATGGAGCTATGTTCAAGTGAAGTACTAACATCATGGAGCTCAGTTCAAGTGAAGTACTAACGTCATGGAGCTCGGCTCAAGAAAAGTACTAACATCATGGAGCTCAGTTCAAGTGAAGTATTACTGACGTCATGGAGCTTGGCTCAAATGAAGTACTAACGTCATGGAGCTTGGCTCAAGTGAAGTACTAACGTCATGGAGCTTGGCTCAAGTGAAGTACTAACGTCATGAAGCTCGGTGGGGAAGGGTCCGTCGCCGACGCGCGTGGTGTACGCCTTCACGACGCCGAGCACGTCGCCGATCACGCTCGGCGGCAGCCCCAGCCCTGTGCACACGCCTCCGATGCTGCAGTTCGATGACGTCACGTACGGGTACGTACCTGGAACGAATTAACACTCATAGTCTAGTCATAGTATTTTATTGATAACTAATTAGTTACAGGTCAAAAGTGTAAGTATAACAAAATCATAATAACAATATTATGTAGCAGGAAAAAATGTAAATACTAGGTAATTAAAATTAAATTAACAATGTCAGACATTCGGATTTCAATCATATTAAAATTAAAATAAATAACAGTAGTAATTAAGTATAATCACGATTTGACTAATTCATCCAACCTAAACAAGGATTTCTCGACCAGCCATTTTTAAATATAGTTTTAAAATAGTGCAGAGACTGGACATCGATAACAATCACTCCATTTATATCTTTTTAGCCACAGACGCTATAAACTAAATCAATATTTTTTATTGGCACTTTGGTTGCATTACTGTGTTCCGGCCCCATTGTTACGTAAATCTATCGCTGTTGAATCGCTGTCGATCGCTAGTCGATCCCTTAAACGCTTATAGTGCGCACTGTAGACACCTATGTCGATCGCTAGTCGATCCCTTACACGCTTATAGTGCGCACTGTAGACACCTATGTCGATCGTTAGTCGATCCCTTACACGCTTATAGTGCGCACTGTAGACACCTATGTCGATCGCTAGTCGATCCCTTACACGCTTATAGTGCGCACTGTAGACACCTATGTCGATCGCTAGTCGATCCCTTACACGCTTATAGTGCGCACTGTAGACACCTATGTCGATCGCTAGTCGATCCCTTACACGCTTATAGTGCGCACTGTAGACACCTATGTCGATCGCTAGTCGATCCCTTACACGCTTATAGTGCGCACTGTAGACACCTATGTCGATCGCTAGTCGATCCCTTACACGCTTATAGTGCGCACTGTAGACACCTATGTCGATCGCTAGTCGATCCCTTACACGTTTATAGTGCGCACTGTAGACACCTATGTCGATCGCTAGTCGATCCCTTACACGCTTATAGTGCGCACTGTATACACCTATGTCGATCGCTAGTCGATCCCTTACACGCTTATAGTGCGCACTGTAGACACCTATATCGATCGCTAGTCGATCCCTTAGGCCTCGGTCTCGAATTTTGCGGGCAGCGGGGCGGCGGCGGCGGCGGCGCGGGAGCGGCAGGATCTTATGCGTATCGTCAAATGGACCGGGTCTCGAAAACAGCGGCGCGGGAGCGGCGCGGGGTCGGGCAACGAGCGGTGCACTCCAGTCGAGCGGTGACCGTCCCGCGTTGCGCGTCTGCATTGTAGTATAGTGTTGTACTTTTTTTTTGTGACGTATCAAAATGTCCTCGGACGTGCAAGAGCAAATTATTTCGGCAATCTTTGAGAGGAGACCCATATGGAACAGCAAAGATGTGAACCATAAAAATAGAAGAATAATTAATCAATTATGGGAAGTCAATTATGAATATAGTCAAAAGTTTCTACACTCATTCTGGTGTAGTCGTAGAATTTATCGGGATTTTGTCTCTGTTCTTCATAATTTCGATAAAACTCGCCATTTATTTTCCTTGCTCTATAGTAGGGATCCACTTCTTCTTTTGCCCACAATAAATCGAGCGTTAGGAATACATTTGAATCAAAAAGATGTTGTCGCCGATTTTCAGACATTTCGTTTGCGAATGTCGAAAACACAACCACGAACACAACACTACACCGCTACAGTGCCGCGCGATCTGCCCGCTGGTTTCGAGAACAGGTATGCGTTGCCCGCCCCTCTCCCGCGCCGCCGCCGCCGCCGCCCCGCTGCCCGCAAAATTCGAGACCGAGGCCTTACACGCTTATAGTGCGCACTGTAGACACCTATGTCGATCGTTAGTCGATCCATTACACGCTTATAGTGCGCACTGTAGACACCTATGTCGATCGTTAGTCGATCCATTACACGCTTATAGTGCGCACTGTAGACACCTATGTCGATCGCTAGTCGATCCTGTACACGCTTATAGTGCGCACTGTAGACACCTATGTCGATCGTTAGTCGATCACTTACACGCTTATAGTGCGCACTGTAGACATCTAAGTCGATCGCTTAGCTCTATCACCGATAGAGACGGCCAAGCGATCGTCAGCGATTCGACAGCGATAGACTTACGTAATAAGGGTGCGAAGGGTATAGTTGCCGGTAAAATTACTGGCACATGATACTATATTGGCATTGCGCATATAAATGATTTGAATAGAAAAATCCATTGGTGCACGACCGGGTTCGAACCCACGACCTTAAGATCGCAAGGCCGAGTCACTACCACAAGACCACCAGTGCTCCTAACAAGATGGATACGGATGGACGCACATTTGCCAACAAAATAATATAAAAGAAAATGTAACTGTAAAGCGTACCAAAATCAATATCCAACATGGCGGCATTAGCACCTTCAACCAGCACTTTTTTGCCACCCTTGATCTCCTTGTGTAGGTAGGCGACGGTATCTTTGACCAGCGGCCGCACTTTAGCGGCGTAGTCGCGGTATAACGCTAGTTCACTCTCGATATCAACTTCTAGGGACGGAAACATGCGTTTGTAGTTAGCTGCTAGGGTGCGGAACCTAGAATGATAACCTTAAATTAAAAATGTAAAGAACCTCTCGACACTACTACATGCTGATGACCGTGTACAATCGCTAGAAAACCTGCTAACGAATAAAAAAAAGCATTCAAATCGGTTCACCCGTTTATGAACTAATGTTATTGTGCCACAGACTCATCACTAAAAAATGTTAGTTACAGTTTCCAGGCTGGCAGTTTCAATTTTAGGCTGGATTCGACTAACTTTCGAATCAACTATTCCGCGGAATAAATAAATACAAGGAAGCTGTCAGTTTACTCGCGAATAACTATTATTTACTCGGAGAATATTCCTATTCGAGTTTGGTCGAATCCAACCTTATTTTAGGTGTGTATCGGCCAATAAACGAAAAATCGTTGTTAGGCCATGACAGAGGCCTTCGGGCGGCCTAAAAACTCTGTCATCCGAGTTGACCACTGACTCATACGAACTTACATAATTAATGAAATATCGATAAATCGTTAGTTAAGTAGATGGTACTGACTTTTCCTCAAATATACTGAAATCGCCGAGTAGGTCTCCGATCCGAACTCCGTTTCTAGTAGCTTTCGACGAATAGGTCGGTCCGATGCCTTTTTTGGTCGTGCCGAGCGAGTTTTTACCTTTTTCCGCCTCTTGTAAGCCGTCAACCTTGAAAATAAATTACATAACAATTAGTTTAACATAATTTTATGTTACTATAGTATTATTCTTTATACACTGTTTGACTGTTACTCTTTAGTACAGTTGCTACTAATTTCACATGTAAACATCAAAACATGTTTTTTTTTTTAACAAATGAATTTGTATAATAATATTTGTATACGATGTGATGAGATGTGACGATAGGGTAAGTATAAGTAGGTCCCTATACCTACCTAAATATATACATATATATGAGAGCACCGGTGGTCTAGTGGTAGTGACCCCGCCTTCCGATCCTAAGGTCGTGGGTTCAAACCCGGTCGTGCACCAATGGATTTT
Organism: Colostygia pectinataria; assembly: GCA_951394395.1. Classification (NCBI taxonomy): domain Eukaryota; kingdom Metazoa; phylum Arthropoda; class Insecta; order Lepidoptera; family Geometridae; genus Colostygia; species Colostygia pectinataria. Next base: position 8,551,508 of record OX596365.1, on the reverse strand, counting down.
TCTGTTCGAAAATGTATGTGCGCAATGCCAGTGCTCTCATACGGTGAAGGAAAACATCGTGAGGAAACCGGCATGTCCAAGAACTAAAAATTCGAAAGACATGTGCCATCCACCAATCCGCATCGGGTCCGCGTGATTGAGTATTGAGTATTGAGTGGATTAAGACCTAATCATTCTCTCCCGAGAGTAGGCAAGTGTCCCAACAGTGGTAACATTAGAAGGTTGTCATGATGATGATGATACCTACCTACTTACTATTTTTAGACTGTTATTAAATAAATAAATAATCCTGGACAATCCACACGGAAATAGTAATTCATCATTAATTTATGTGTAGTATAATCAAATTTTTTTTGTTTGTTGTTGTGGGGTAACTTTTTAGGTTTAAATCTTGAGATCAAAAATTAGCAACAACCCTGTGGATCTACTGTGCGACCAACGATAATCGCTGGAAACATAGTTCAACTTATGTTGGTGTAAACAAGTTCAGAGCATTCACAGACATAAGCTGAACCATTAAACTCTCGCGATACATTACTTTTGTCAGCAAGTCATTAAGTCATAAGTCATAAGTCATAAGCATTTATTGATAAAGATATTTACAGGTCTATACACACATTAGAATATTATATTATTATTTTATACCTTAATATAAAACACAATAGTTAATGAACATAAATTACAATGAAAGTAAAATAATCAAATTAAAGTCAAAAAATAAATTAAATAATTATTATAAATTCTCAATGTCAATACAAAAATAAAATAAACAAGTCATGTAGGTATTTCTTACCTAGAGATCATAGTAAACAAATTATCACAATTAAAATTCAAGTCCTACCTAGTGCTACAAATTCGTCAAAGCTGTAGAATGTCTGCTCGACAAGCCAGCGTTTTAATCTAGCTTTAAATCCAGCTAAGCTGTCAGCAGATTTGACACTTTCTGGAAGTTTATTGTAAACAGTAGGACCCATGACATGACTCAACTTGGAAGACTTCGCCAGGGAGCGAGAGACAGCCGCGAGTCTGCCCGCGCTCCGCGTGTTGTACGAGTGCATGTCGCTGAGCTTTGTAAACTCGTTTAGGTTCGACCTGACGTACACTGCCACTTGCATTATAACAATGCTGGGCAGTGTAAGTATACCAAGTTCTTTAAAGTGGGGCCTGGCGGAGATATCGCGTCGTATCTTGACTAGTGCACGTATGGCGCGTTTTTGCATACGAAAGGCGCGCTCCCAATCGGCTGCACGCCCCCACAGCTCAGCACCATATTGCAGCAGTGAGTGCACTGTCGCAAAATAACACGTTCGCGCCACCTCCGCTGGCACCACACGAGCTACTCGCCGGAGCGCGAAACAAGAGCTACCTATCTTTCCACATAGCTTATCTATATGGATCTCCCATGTAAGGCCCCTATCTATCTCAAAGCCAAGGAAGGTGGTCGAGCTGCATTGAGTGATTTGAGTTCCATTGATAAGTACTACTAGAGGTCTTAGCGATCGCCCAGAGAGGCAGAAGTGGACGAAGTGAGTTTTTTTAAGGTTCAGACCGAGGCCGTTCATCTTAAACCATGTGGAGAGGATGGCAGCCGTCTCATTCAGGCTCACCTCCAGCTGTTCCACAGACTTCGCAGTGACGATCGCGGCAACGTCATCCGCGTACATCAGTGTTTCCGCGGTCGTCACCGCCTCGGGCAGGTCGTTCAGAAGGAGGGAGAACATTATGTTGGAGACGGATGATCCTTGTGCTACTCCCATCGACGGCGATAGCGGATCGGACCGTTCGCCTCCACCGACAACTATCTGGGATCGATCGCGCATCATATCCGTTAGGACGGCGTACGAAGCGCCCTCGATCCCGTAGTGTTTCATCTTGCCGGCGAGTACGGTGTGGTCGGCGACGTCGAAGGCCTTGGAAAGGTCGCAGCACAGCACGGCCACCTGCAGCTTGGACTCGCGGGCGGCCAGCACTCGGCGCAGCAGCTCACGGGTCAGCGACGTCGTCGAGCGGCCCGCGCGGTACGCGTACTGCCGCGGGGACAACGCATCCGTCGCCGACAAGTACTCCACTAGGCGGGAACTCAGGCCGTTCTCAAAAATTTTTGCGATAGCAGGTATTATAGAAACTGGCCTGTAACTATCCATGCTTTCTCGCTTACCTTTGCCCTTGAAGATAGGAGACACCTTACTCATTTTGAACGCCTCAGGGTATACTCCCTCTCCGAGACATGCGTTAAATAGGTGAGCCACGATTGGGGCCAGGGCTCCTATCGCGGTTTTCAGGAGTTCTATAGAGATCCCATAAACATCCTTCGACCGTTTGGGAGGTACGCGCGTTGTGACAATTTTGTAAACCTCGTCAGCACTGAAGGCGCGCAGCACAAGCTGGGTGCTGGCGGGTGCTCGCGCCTTCGCCAACGCGCTAAGCACGCTGGCTACGACCGCGATGGGCGCGCCGCACGATGCCGCTGCGTTCAGGAACCTGTAATTCATAGCATCGACGGCATCTTTCGTTGATGAAAACTTCGTGCCAGTATCGTCCTTCAGTACATGAGTAAAGTCAAGGTTTACGATGTTATCCTTGCCTCTTTCCCTATTCACAACTTTCCACATTGCTTTGGACTCACTTTTACTTTTTTTAATAATCTCGGAGTAATAATTATATTTTGTGGCATTAATTAGCATGTCAATTTTTGTATTAAGATTTTGTATAAATAGAGAAATACAATCATTAGGAATTAAATAATTTAAATTAATCATGTCAATTACAAGCGATTTCATATTTTTAACATCGGGAGTTATCCACGATGAGTCACGATTCTTGTTATTCACTCGTTTCAAAGGAAAGCAAATGTCAGATTTACATTGGATTATATTCACTAACGCTTGCGATAATTTTTTAGCAGAGTTATTCAAATCATTAATTAAGGGCCAATCTACACTGTCTAATGCGGCGATAAAATTATAGTGATTCGCCTTCGACATATCCCTGATGAGCCGTGTCCGGGGCCCCGGGGGCCGCCGGGTGCACAGTATCTCACCCCGGACTGCCAGGTGATCGCTCAAGTTAGTTACGACAGGATTTGTTCTAATAGCACCAGCCGGTAGGTTGGTATACAAGTGATCTAAGCTTGTGCAGGTAGTAGGCGTAATCCTAGTCGGGAAGTCGACCAAGTTCGTCATATCATGGGCCGATAATAGGTCGGAAAGTTTTTTACTTTCTGACGTAATTTCACCTAACCCGTTAATATTAAAGTCACCAACTACTATGCATTTAATGTCAAATTCAGTTATCTTATCGAGCAGACATTCTAGATGCACAAAAAAATCGTTCGAGCTAATTAAATTCGTCCTGTACAAGCAAACAACAGTTACGCCGTAGTCAATCAAATCTACCGCTGATATTTCACAATATCGCTCGGTAGATTGTGATACCAGTTTGACATTCTCGACGCACTTAACATTATTTACAAATATACACGATCCGCCATGAGTTTTCTCAGATCTACAAAACCATGAAGCTAGTTTAAACCCGTTTAAAGAAACACATTTTAGTTTATCTTCCGTGAGCCAGTGCTCCGTAATTGCTAGGATGTCGCACTTAAGGTCACTTCCTAACAAAGCTTCTAATCTTCCGGTCTTGTTATCGATCGATGCGATGTTTTGATGGCATACTATAATCGATCGTTGATCGTTTATACTCGTTCCGCGGCTAGCAGCCGCTGCGGCCGGCTGACGTGTTGTCGCTACGGCCGGCTGTAGTAAGTGATCCCCGCCGCTCGGTATGGCGGGGAGTCCATCGAAACCAGTCTGACATTTTTACGCCCTGTGGCCATGATTCGGGTGAGGACACCTTGTCGTACAGACTTTGTGGGAAACCAATTACAAACACGGCGTGTTTGTCTGTTTTTATATTACGTTTCTCAATAAAGAAGCTGTCACACTTTGCGAGTTTGGCGAGGTGATTTTTTACATTCGACTCGGTCGTTTCAGGCTTAAGTGACCAAACCTGAATGTATTTTACTTGCTCCACTGTTTGGAGTTCATCGTCGGTCTTACCAGACCCTGTCAAAACTCGACGAGGTTTGGCCGTTCGTTTCCGGTCAACTTTCTGCCAGGTTGAGTCGTCTCCGTCGAATACCTGTATAGTGTCCGGCAAAATTGTGGTCACCTTATTCGTTGACTCAGCAGTGGCTAAAGAAGGCATGGATGCAGATGCAGACAAACACTCTTGTGCCTCGTCGCACTTAATAGGAGCGTTACTGGTGGATGGCCTCACCTTTCCCTTTCCAACAGTCGGTTTTTTCATAGCCGCTGCAGCGCTTGAACTCGCAGCAATATTGGCGGCAGCAATGACGCGTGCCTGTCTGATAGGCCGCTGCGTCGCTGGCTGCGCCTGCGCCTGCGCACTCGCAACGGTTGACGACGGCGATGGCGACACTTGCTTACCCTCAATTTGTAATCTCAGCTGATTAATCGCTTCTGATTGCTTCTGAATCAAAGAGTTTTGATCGCCCACTGTACCTTCAAGTGACGTAACTTTATCCGTGAGAACTTGTATGAGTTGGTGCAGTTCGCGGAACGCGGTATCCGTGACTTTTTGCGTCATTTTCGAATTTTTTAAATCGGTAAGTACAGAAGAGCACTTCTTCGCGTGAGAGTTACCCCCACTTTTTTAATTATCATTGGCCTTTACATTTATTGCAGATGATTTATGTGAAGTGCGTCAGGTTAAAGAACCACTAAAAATTAAAAAAATTATCGTGGCTAAGGCCTACGCCTATACATATACCTAAGCAAGAGTAAACCCTATACTAATGTATCTGAAGGTCTATTTTCATGTACCTGCTGATGTAGATCGAACACGATGTGCGCCCGGTCGGAGATGACAAACCGACCTTGCCAGTTCTTCATGCCCTTCGACTCGTTCTTCTTCAGCTCCTCGAAAAGACCGGGCAGGTGGATCACAACACCGTTCCCTGTGATACCAATGAAATAAACGCATTGTTAAGAACACTCGTGCTTATTTTATAAGAACCCAGCAAGTCTGCACTTTGCTCTCATACAAATTTTCTGTATAATGTTTTGTAATACAGAGTGCATAATAGTTACATCAAATATATCAAATCAAAATAGGTGGTACGATATCTAGAATAGAATAGAATAGAATAGAAAAAGATTTATTTAACGCCACAAAATTAACATAAAAATAAAAATAACAATAAAAATTAAAACTTAACTATTGTGACGAAAAAAAGGCAGCCACTCAGCATGTGCTGCAGACATAATGTGTCTGCAGCGCTGGTTTTCAGTGTAGCCTACGAGTAGTAGTAGTAGCAGCAATTAGCTGCGACACGAGTCTCTCACTATATATATCTCATGTTTGGGACTGGACTGTAGGATTCTTTGGCAAGAGTCTGTCTTGGTACCACTGCAGTGCAATGCAACATATTCGTTCTCTAAGCAGTAGTGTGCGAGCATTTGTGATTAGATTTATAGGGCACTTGTAAGTGATATTATAAGGTAAAGTCCCGGGTTGGCGAGCGCAGTGCAGTGCCACGTAAGATTTGGGAGCAACTGTTATGGTCAGGCATAGCTAGAGGTGCTTTCAAACGCCTGAACTTTTTGCAATTGTAAGAATAATAATAATAATAATGCTGGACAATACACAGAGCATCATCTAGCCCCAAGGTAAGCTGCTGTTTAACAGAGCTGTATTATGGGTACTAGATGACTGATATATACTTAATACAATACATAGATAGATATTTTTTTATTATATATAGAAAATACCCAGAACACTCGGAACAAATATTTGTAGATCATACAAACATTTGACCCAAGGCGGGAATCGAACCCGCAACCTCCGCGTCGCAGGCGGACCTGCGCCCGCTGCGCCACATTGGTTGTCGAAGAATAATATCAGGATAGGTAATAAAATGATTTCAAGTTATTCTTTACCCGGTTCGCGTGTCAAGACGCGGACTTACGCTAGTAAAATTTAGTCACTGAAACAAGATTACGGTTAATACCGTGACTTTTTTACATTTGCGCGTATTTATGGACTATTCACGACCTCGGAAATGTTATTATAGGATTTGATTGACATGACAATTTGTTTTTTGCAATTTTAACGAAATGCAGAATAAATTTACATAAATGTTTGTAAATACCGCGTTTATGGACTGATAACATAATGTTATCCACGAAAAACCTTGGATCCTTGCCAAATGCAGCCATTTCATAAATTGAGACCATCCTCAAATATTTCTGCTATTGTGTGTGCGTACGTAACAACTTGAAATGTTTTGGACACGTACCAAATAAAAAAAAAAACAAATAAGCCAGCTAACTTTAGAATTCTTCGGTTTACTTTTGCATTAGTTAGAAAGAATTCAACATTCAAGGCTTTCTTTTATGTGGATCTAAAAATACCTATGCAAAAAGTCATTTCTTTAGAATCAGTTACTTTCAGCCTGTATTGAGATAATAAATATTAGTCGAATTTATAGTTTCCTGAAATGCTTCCCAAATTTTTTTTATTTTTTTTTATAATAATAAATATCTTTATTTTGGAACAGAATACTTAATTAGCACGATAACAATAGTGTGAGAACCGATGACGTCTGTGGAAGTGTAAAACTGTGTCACAGACATCAACGCCCTCCTCCGAATACAGATTATACAAAGTACCAATAAAAACTTTTTTTTTAATCTAATTTATTTAAATCCCCCATAAAAAAACAGGCAAAATCTACAAAAGGCAAAGAACCGAGAGAGGTGCCTAAAACAATGGTCAGCTCGTGTCGGATCAGCTGAAGACCAGTCAGCGTCGTCCTCCAACGAGCCGAAGAACGAGGTCACTCTTCCCAGGCATCGAAGAGCGATCTCAGATTGCCGAGGAGTTGTATGCGTTGAATGGCTATTCCCAAGCAGTCCAGAAAGAAGAGTAGTAGAGTTCTTTGTGATAGAGCTCGTCCGGGGAAGGACTACCACCATACCTATTTCTGCCGCCAAGCAGTAATGCTCGCATTGCTGTGTTCCGGTTCGAAGGGTATGGTTTCCGGTGAAATTACAGGCACATGAGACTAACCATCTAACGTCTCAGGGTGGTAACACGCAAGTGATATTTATGATGTTGCATGCGTACATAGGCTACGGTAACTGCTGACCATCAAGTGGGCCGTACGCTTGGTTACCACTTTAGTAGTATAAAAAAAAAAAAAAAAAAAAAACCAGGACTATGTTAACAACTGATCTTTTCTCTGCAGTGTAGTGGGCTGGTTGATATTCTAATAATTAAAGAAAGAAACAGTTTCGTCCATTGCAGAACATACATATGTATGTTTGTACTGTGTGACATAGTCCGGACGCCACACTTTAATTCCCTGTGTAGCGTATCAGAAACTTTACAAGTACTAAATGGTACCACAAGCTTGTTTAAACTCGATGCAAATAACTTATCGTAAAACATGAAAAAACATAATTGAAACCGTGATCAATGCCAGTAAATAGTACCGTTACATACCAGGCACCATCATGTACCAATGCGACATTAATGTATCTTGGAAACGAATTACTATTTACGTTCAGGGTCGCTGCAAATAATGGTAACAAGTACTTTCCGGGTTGGGAAATTCCGGTTTGCACAAACCGATATTCCTTTCTGTGATAAGCAAACAAGTTCGAGAGAGTAACATTTTTAAAAAGTTAATAAATAAATAACTAATGCTGGACAATCCACACAGCATCATCTAGCCCCAAGGTAAGCTGCTGTTAAACAGAGCTGTATTATGGGTACTAGATGACTGATATATACTTCATACAATACAATACATAGATAGATATTTTTTATTATATATAGAAAATACCCAGAACACCCGGAACAAATATTTGTAGATCGTACAAATATTTGTCCCGAGGCGGGAATCGAACCCGCAACCTCTGCGTCGCAGGCGGACCTGCGCCCGCTGCGCCACAACGGTCGTCAGTATGCTTGACGACAGTTTTATACTTTACTCCGTAGGCCACCGGAGACCTCTCTCAATGCCCAAAGATTCTAATAGCCGGGATCATTAACGTGCCCTGGTCCTCTAAGTAAAGCACGGAAGCACTTTGATAAAAATGCCACTGGCAATCACCCATCCAAATGATAACCTCGCAGACCTGTGGCGTCATCTGGGTTGTCAGAGACAGCTTCTTCCTGCGACTTCCCTTGCGTGATACCAGAAAGACAATTCTACTAACAAACAACCCTTTGCAAACGAATCGTTCTTGAACGGCTGCTAATTATCTGTTTTTGGGTGTTTTGCATTCTACCATTGAACAAATATCAAGTTGCGGTTATTTTTCTGCTAAAGCTAACGGAACTGATCCGATTTCAAAGAAAAATGTGTAATGTCTATGTAGATTATAGCTATGGATATGATTATCATTAAAAAACTATGGCGTAGTACCAGACATTTGACTTTGACTTCACGTGTCGACACCAATTGCCTACAATTAAACATCGGCGCTGTAACGTGAACCAATGCCACCCAATGCGAGTGTTGGCATTTGCTGTGGACGTAAGCCTTGATGGTAGCCTTCAAGCCGCCCATGAACTCGGCAAGGTTTGTCTCATCTCAAACGGAAGGCAGTGGGCGTGACGTGACCGTGACGGAGCAGTCGCCGCTTCGTTAGTTATATGTTGACAGCCATGTCATCATCTTCGTTTACGCCTGCTTTTCGCTGCTATCAATAACTTTTTAGACGTATTGTACGTCGCGACACGTCGGTCATGAGGTGTGAACAAGTGATGATAACACGTGCCGGTGATGCGATACGTCAAAAACTTCGTTTTTGTTCTCAAAAAAAAAAAAATGTTTATATGTTCGAAGTGTGGCAGCAAGTAACGATACGGCCAAATCGTTCGTGCCAGAACAATACATTTACTAACACTTTACTTGCTACAGTGCCCTTCAAGCCTTAACGCAATAATGCTCGCACACTACTTTTTGAAGGCAAAATGTAGTACCTACCTCACCACGCACTAGTAGACAGACTCCTGCTGAAGAGTCTTACAACAAAAAGTTTTTTCGCAGCGCCAGTGCTTTCCAGATTTGAAAAAAAAATGTCATGAGAAAATTGGAATCTCCAAAAAATTTATATTCGAAAAACATGTGCCATCCGAGTCGGCACATGTTTTTCGAATGAGCGCATCAGATCATTCTCGCTCGAGAGTAAGCCAGTGTCTCATTTGCAGCGGTCATGATGATGAACCGTACCTTACGTTATCTGAACCAATACATAGTTGTTAAGGATACGATAGGGCTATAAAGATATGACAACACAAGTCATATCTGTGTTTGTTAGAAATTAGTCACTTTAAACAAAATGTATATGTATATTATGTACGTAGTAATAACGTCATCTTCCTAATATGAACCGGTTAAGACTGATGTAAACCACGCATGGAGGACGCACCACGTCGACAGCGATTTCAAAAACCCGGGGCCCATTGTATAATAATAAGATATTAGTTCATAATATTAGTGGTTTTGTATAATTTGTATGGAATACTCATATTATTAACTTGTACCTACTTTATTGTGCAATTGGACCTTTTTTAGGTACCTATTTCACTTGCTGCAGTGCAAACCTAAACACAGTAAAAGGGTGCACACTGCACATTACTGCTTGGAGGTAGACAATCGGACACCTGGGATGGTAGGTACCCACTAAGACGAACTTTTGCTGAAAAGTCCTACCACCAGACCGGCTAGGAGCATCGAAGACGATTGTTTCGTTATGGAACAGTAGACAAAAATGAAATTTAGAAAAATGGTTCCTCTATGTAAAAAAAACATTTTCATAAAGAAAATTGTCTAGCCAGGCTGGTGCCGTCTCTAGGTTCCTCTTGGCTCTCGGCCGGTCCCAGCCAACAAGTCAAAAAGCTTTCAATCTGAAATCCGCCACCAATGTGCCCTGCTACATCTACTTCATATAAACTTACATTAACTTACCTATGACAGAAGTGCATTTTGGGTTGATGATTCCGCTAGGCAGTAGGTGGAAATCAAACTCTTGACCTTCCACAACAACGGTGTGGCCCGCATTGTTTCCGCCCTGCAATGCATTATTCAAATGAATATCTTTTATTCTGTTGACAAGCATTGTACGAAGAGGAATAAGTAAACACATTTGTAATATTGTTTGAGGTATAGTATAGACCTACAGAGTGTGTAGTTGAGCAATTACCAGTTGCCGCAAATACCTATAAGCGTTGAAAGAGTTTTGTCGTCTGTTTGACTTTACCTCGAAATTAGATTTCTCTGTTAGCTTTCCACTAAATTATGAATTTATGATTGTGATAAACCAGAGCAAGGCTGCTTTAAGGCGGGCCCTACACCTACATTGCGCAATATCACGAATTGAGCAATACAATTGATTGTCTAATGATTGAACGAAAGTTTGAGTGTTTTAATTTTTATTGCACCATATTTATCATTGCACCGTGTAGGATCTATATCGCGCAATATTTTTTAGTCTGTGCGTCGCCTTGACAAGGATCGGACCTTTAGAAGATGCTCGTGGGTATATTTTTGCCATTTCATGTACCACTCTTTTGACCAGCGATATTTTCTCTTTTTATTTTTAGCCACAAGTAGCAACATTATAGCTGCAGCCAAACCTTGGTCTGACATCTTGTTCACGGAACAGTTAAGTTAGTCAGTTGCTCCAGCTCATGTGAAAAAATTGACGCATAAGAGTCGTCAATGATTGCGTCAAAATAATAATTGATCGTTTGAGTGAGAAGGGCAATTCAATCGTATTGCGCAATAAAAATATTGTGCAAACTTTTTTTAGGTGTAGGTCCTAAGGAATCCACTTGCAACCAACTTCAAATAATAATTTAATCAACTTTTTAAATCAACTTTCACATAACTAATCAACAATCTAATCATTTGAGAGTTGAAGCATATTGTTGATAACAGTAATCTGTAATGATGGTGTAGAACAACAAAACATCTTTGTTAAATAAGTGCCTGTAGAAATCATTGAGACAAGAGTTTTCACTCTAATGTTTTCTGTCATAATTCTTGTATGTGACTAGGTAGGTACTTGAAAATAAAATTTATTTGTGCATGAAATTAATAAACTATAATTAGAAAGAGCTCGGTCAGAATTAGAAAGAGTTCATTACAATGACCGTGACAATAAATGGCCCAGACCTTGGCAAGTATCCACTACCAATCACAGAAGGTTTTTATTATAATAATATGCAATAATCTGCACACAATTATAGCTAAAATATTAACAAACAAACAAAGTGAAAAAAAATGTGTATGCAGTAGGTAGGTAGATTGTGTTCTATTCCAAGTAAATCTAATCTTCTTATTAAAATGAATTGCACTAGGCCAGTCTCACTAAAACTCGACGAAGAACGGCAGGACCAAAGATTACATAGTCAAAGGGCTACTTTATGTTTAAAAAATTATAGGATGAACTCCAGGACGGTGAGAAAATATGATAAAATTGTGAGCGAGAGTAACGCACGGATGCGCGAGTCGGCTAGTATTTTAATAAAAAAAAACTAATGTTACGTAATTAGATAGGAAAGATTTACGCAACACTGGACGTCCGTGGATTTTCTCGCTACTTGGCAGCTGGCAAGCACATACCGCGTACACAAAATAAATCCTTAAAAAAATATTGTCTACACTTCGCATGTTTTCAAACAAATCTTGGCGCAGTTCCAGTAGCGAAAGGTTATCGCAAATTTCGGTTTTCCGTGATAGATAAGTAATAATAGAGGCTGTAATTTTGCTAATACTAGTATTTTTTTGCAGATACCTACTCGTGCTTAGTAACCTCAAAACAAAACATTGATAAACATTGAGATATTACCAATGAACCGTGCGAGTGAAAAAAAATATGCAAAAAATACACGAAAAAAACAAGCAATCACAAATCACTCTTATAAGATAAACAAAGTGAATCGCAAGTTCAAAAGAAACAATCGGCAAACCTGACAGCGGCAAACAATGTCCGAATTCACAGCCAAGAGATCAACCACTTTGCCTTTCCCCTCGTCTCCCCACTGAGCACCCAGTACAACAGTAACTTTATTTTCCATTTTGGATTTTTTACACGGACAAGCACTGTCGCCGTTGACTTCGGTTTGTTTCGAATTCGCAGTCGAAGCCATTATTTATTGCACACTTTGGATTTATAGCAAAATTAACGTAACATGCGCGCGCCGTTTTCGATTCGTCCAAGCAAAAAGGTTTCAGGGATACCATACTCAAACATTAAATCTGCCTTTGAAAGGGGTTTTAACAGTTCGGTTCTGCCGTGCGAAAAAAAATTAGTAGGCCACGCCATGTTTTTATTTTTATGCCAATGTCTATGAGACAATAATACAAACTTTATATGTTGTCTAAAGAAATATTTTAAAGCGGTAGGTTTTCTTGGTATTTACGTAGTAGTAGTAGTAGTAGTAGTAGTAGTAGCAATTTTATTATGTAAAAATATTATTCCCTAATTATGAACATCTGTTTTTTTATATAGAACTTATGACCATAAAAGATTATTCTTCTAAGCTTAGGACCTACTGTCGTAGTTTCAGAGCCTTTTCAATAATAAGCTTCGATTCAATTCTACAAGACTGATTTGCGAAATATTTCACAGTTGGCTACACTAATAAGCTACACAATCCCCGGGTGATTTACGCTATATTTATTACTAGCGACCCGCCCCGGGTCAGGTCGCTTTTTCAGGTTTCAACTCAAGTAGGTACCACTAAACCGGGAAATATCCTAACTACAGCAACACTAAATGATGGTATTAGGCATGCGCTACACAGTTTGATTATAACGATGCTGGTTGAAAACACATTAAGTAAATCGGTTGCAATCGATTTCAATGAAAAAAACATGGTGGGGAACCAATGGAGCACCGGTGGTCTAGTGGTAGTGACCCCCGCCTTCCAATCCTAAGGTCGTGGGTTCAAACCTGGTCGTGCACCAATGGATTTTTCTGTTCGAAAAATTTATGTGCGCAATGCCAGTGCTCTCATACTGTGAAGGAAAACATCGTGAGGAAACCGGCATGTCCAAGAACTAAAAATTCGAAAGACATGTGCCATCCACCAATCCGCATTGGGTCCGCGTGGTGGATTAAGACCCAATCACTCTCGCCTGAGAGTAGGCCAGTGTCCCAGCTGTGGGAACATTAGAAGGCTGTCATGATGATGATGATGATGGTGGGGAACCACCATGTTGTTAAGGATTGTGTTGCTCTCCTTCGCAAAATTGTACCTACTCACATGACAATATGAAAAGAAATAGTTTTAGACGGGTTTTTTCTTGTTTTTCTATTTATCTAAGTAAATAACTATTTATTCTTCTCTTTTTGTTTTGGCACCGTCCCATTTCATTCTAACTAGTTTCTGTCCATCCAAAGGTTGCCTGAAAGAAATCGCTCACAGCGATAATGCCGCCCATTGTAAGTCACTGTTAAACATTGTATGTAGGGTAAAAGCACCAGTTATTAGCTACTTAAGCGCCTTGGTCAATTTAAATTGGTATAGTTTCTTTAGGCGTCATCCAAATGATGTTTTTATGGTGTTAGTGGAGACGGAAAAAGTTCTAATATTATTTTAATAACAATAAAAATAATTAACATTGTTTATAAAGTTTTTATATTCATTCAAATAAAAATTGTGTTACTGGCACCCCAGAATTAGTTACTGGCATGTTTGGTTTCAGTTATTGGCTGTAGCATTTTTTACGAAACACAGCAGATTATAGTCATTTTTTTTAAGAAATACAAGGAACATAATTATCGATTTCTTAGCTCTGGTATAAACGAACTTTTCGAAGCCCTTGTCTAAATAACAGTACAACAGTAAATTACAGTATAAAGTTCACCAGACAAACTGAATTAGTATCGGTTTCGGCACAAGTTTATTTCAGGCCATCGAATCTTGAACTGATCTCTGCATGCGGTGGTTACTCAACTGGGCATCTATGCTGTGCTCTTCAGCAAACGTCAGATTGGCGGAAAAAGGCCATTTTCGCCAAATTTGACAAATTATAAATTATATTCGTAGGTGACTGGCGGTGATGTACATGTATAGCCAGTAACTTAAAACTTAGTTTTTTTCGTTTCTGTTATTGGCTATACTATAATTTAATGTTTTAAAGTAAAAAAATAATAAATTACATTTAAATTAAGATAAAATAACTTAAATAGTAACGAAATATGGATCAACTACAGAGATATGAGGTATGAGACAAGTTTCATTCGAATCGTAGTCAAACGCAAACCTTACCGTTTTCACAACAAAACCCCACCATAGTAGCCGGATTGCCGATTGTCAATCAATTATGATTTTTTTTATACGAAATTATTCGAAAGGTAGTACAAATTGGCACAAATATTAAAGCTAAATATGTAAACTATTCTCTAGAATGAAGGGAGATATTGTACTTAGCATCACTAGCTTTTAGGAAGTGTTTGAGTATGAAGTAGCCAATAACTAATGCCAGCCAATAACTCATTCATTTACCCCTAATTATTATTTTTCTGTTTTTATTTTTCTTTTGTGGTGTACAATAAAGAGTTTTCTATCTATCTATCTATCTAGAACCCAACAAAGAATCAAGTCCCAGCTCCGTAGTTCCTTGAAACTACTCCATAAAACTGAGTCAAGTTTCACCGTAATTTGTCAAATAATACGTTTACGGACGTTCCCCGTTTGACTTTTGAAAGAAGAAGAAGACGATTGGTTTTTTTTAGGTTGACTTTGACAGAGATAACCAAATGTCGTCAACTATATTTTTGTTTTTGTTGTCGAAACGAAACGAATCGATCTTCCCGTTTATGTTTAAAGAGAAAGTCAAGTGCCATTTACATTGGGTCAGTGACTGACTCCAAATGAAGTCAGTGCTGACTTTGAGAACTGACTTTAGCTGTTTACAAAGGGTCAGTATAGGTCTCTCGGCGGATCAAGGCTTCCGTGAAGTTAGCCGTTTCGATGCGCAATGGAGCTTTTTCTAACTAAATTATTTTTGCGCATCACAAACGGCTACCTTCACGGAAGCATAAATCCGCCGAGAGAACTATACGCAAGAATTAGGGGTTTTCGATTCGAAATTTAAAAAAAAAGTAGTTCCAATTGCTTTGACAGATAGCGCTATCTGCCCTACTGCCATACTGGGAAAGGTTATTAAAACTAGAAAAAAGTTGGTAACTCCGTTTTTGTTTCGTCTCGTGTCAAGCGGAAGGTTGTGGGTTCATGTCCTGCTTGAGGCAAAATAATTTAACTCCAGTACGAACAAAGTTAATGTACTACGTAGTACGTACTATGACTTTGACACCACCCAGAGTTATGACAGACAGTGACAGCAGGAGCAACCAATGTTGAATTCCTTACACATTCACCATAGCTCGCCAAACGTAGAGCTTACATTCTCTTGGGCTCGCCAGTTGAGCTACCGCTATATAAATAGACATCTTTTTTTTATAATAACTTGAGACGAAAATGCTACTGACTCAATGTAAATCCTACTTCAGTTCTCAATGTCAGCACTGACTTCATTTGGAGTCAGTCACTCTCACTGACACTGACCAAATGTAAATCGCACTTTAGTTTGTTTAGATAGGAGGGTATTAGTGTTCTGTGGCTGTGGTTTATTTTTGGGTTTAACCCAAGTTTAACCACAGCCAGGCCAGTCAGCCACAGTCACACACTGGTTTAGTTATCTATTTTAGTTGTTTTTTGTCTTTCATCAAGGAGGTTGGATACATATGTTAACTCCGCGCGAGACCCGGGAATTTTAATAAAATAATCAAAGAAATAAATCTGTACTGTGTTGTCTGTATCTAGCGGACTCCAGTGATATTTATTTAATATGAAGTAAATTAAGCTAGGAGCGGGTTGTAGTTGTAGCTAGGTCATCAGTATTGTGCCATTGTGATTATTGTGATCGAAAAGGAACGCCTCGACAGGTAGGCTGCTGCTGAAATGAGGATTCTCGCGCACTTTTTAGCAATTTACCTGTACATTAACACGATAAGTGGCGATAAAGAAGCAGAGGAAGAGGGTAACAGGAAAAGGATCATTGATCAGCTGACGAGGACACGCACAGTCCTGATTGATGACTATCATTTAGTTACTAGGCAGATCGCCACCGATGTATATATGTACAGAAGCTACCGCACAGTGTCTGTTGTGTTTTACCCTATTATGAGGGATGTTATTGATGCCCATTTCACATTCCAATCTGAGGAGCTTCACCTGAATACAATTGGTAGGTTATGCACCTATTTGCACCTTGCACAGCTTGTTGCTTTGTTTTTATTATGCTTAGAGCTTCACCATAAAGTCAATTAATCATTCCTGGACTAGAATAGCTATGCAATATTTTGTTCAGATGCCATTCAAGTAACCGGACATGAGTTTTAGTAATTATAGAACTCTAAAGTAATCTATTAGTAAGTAAGTAAGTTCGTATGAGTCAGTGGCCAACTCCGGTGACAGATGGGTTTAACATACCCTCCAAAGCACGGGAGTGCTCAGTTGAAATTGCCACTCATCCAAATGATGACTATGTTGAACAGTGCTTAACTTCGTTGATCTGTTAAGAACAACTTAGCCAGCAACCTCACAAGCGCTCCAGCTACGTCATGAGTGCTCCAAAATCAATTAAATAAATTTCTATTTAGAATGTTAGTAAAATAGATCTACCTTACCTACTAGGTACCTACCTAAGCAATTAGAGACTGGTTGTTTTTTTGTTTAAAATATTAGGTGGATAAACTATGTTGAGTTAGCAATAAAAGTGAGCATGTGTAACTAACATATCCTCACTCAACCCAAATCTAATTTAATTGAAATAGTTTATTCATACTTACAGAAGGTAACTTCTTGTTGTATAAATATTATTGTTAGGGAAATGTTACAACTCTGTGCAACTCACAAGAAACTATACACTACATACAGTATGTACTTAATTATGTAGTGAGTTAGTGTAGAAACACTGAGTATGTAGGTAGGTAAACTGATTAATATGATTCATGAGTGGTTTAATAAAATGATAACAGAGGTGTCAAATAAGTATTTCGTTTTTCCGAGATAAGGAAGGTAGGTAACCTGTACCTACCTAGTTTGTTGAATTTATTACTAACAAATTATGGATAAATTAATAGCAGTTTTTTTTATTTTTTTTACACAACTGAAGTGGCAACCAAGCGTACGGTCCACAAGATGGTAAGCGGTTACGGCAGCCTATGGACGCTTGCAATACCAGAGGTATCACTTGCGGGTTGCCATCTTGAGGCTAAGATCGAAAGCCTCATGTGCCAGTAATTTAGTAGTAGAAGGTACTTACCTACTTAAGATCTGGAAGTTGCATATTATTTTGTCATCGCAAATACCTATCGCAGAGCCCCAAGAGTAAAGTCTATAATCAGTGCACTGTGACAGTGATGATGACATTAAAAATTGAAACATGGTTGTTAACTATTGGCATCTTTCAAAAGCTCAAAGCTGTGCAACGAGCTATGAAAAGATTGTTAGAAGTTTCACATAATAGGTTAATACCTGGTAAAACAAACGTCATCAATATAGCTCTTAGAATTTAATTCTTAGAAATTAATAAGGGGAGCCTACCTACATGGTCCGCCCGCGACGCAGGAACATGATCATGGTAGATCGAACCGGGGCTTGCCGTTGAACCTGCACTGAGTTAAGCGATGATAACAAGTATTATAAAAGGTTGCTCAGTGGTGCACCTTGGGGGAGACCTACGTCCAGCAGTGGACTGCAATAGGTTGATGATGATGGTGATGATGAATGTGTGTGAGTACCAAGCCAAGAGCAAGCATAACTAGCAGATAATGCATATACCTACCTAGGGTAAGAACGGGTATTGCCGGTCACTTAAGCAAAACTAACGAGTACTCAGAAACAAATCAACATTTATTTTAGAAACCTCTGTGAAAGCAAACTTAAGTATTTATCTTACATAATAACAACAATTGAGATCAATATTAATGAAAAATTTGGTACAATCAGCACTTAAAAAAAAAGTCGTTTTGACTGGTATTGTACGATATGGCGATCAATACCGGTCGGCAGGTTGACAATTCCGGTCAAGCTTTTCAGCGGCATAAATCGTACACGTAGCCTTTGCGGGATTCACAACCCGAGCACTCAGCGTGAGCCCATAGTCCACACTGGACACACCTGTAAATATAAATTATATAGCCTATGTTACTCCTAAAATGTAGACAAATCAAAAAACACGTCATGTCAAAATTCATCAAGCTGTTTAGACTGCAGAGCGTGCAATGTTTTATTACATACAAACATACATACATACTCTTAAATAACATAACACCCTTCTTTAGGCAGTCGGGTAAAAAAGTCAAAAATATAAACTACTTGCAAAGATAACTAGCGGGGTTCATACTATTAGGGGGTATGGCTAATACCGGTCATGCTGAACGGTATTGCCCGCCTGAATACTTTTCTGAGTAATAATAATTTTATCAAAAACCATTCATAAAGTGCTTGAAATCTATGATTACATGGAAAGATTTATAACTGCACGGCAATAATTTACACTCATAATAATTATATAAAAAATGAAAATTAAGACTCTCACCTCGTTCCGCGGCTAAAAAGTTGCAACAAAGTGGCGCGAAACGAACTGAAGTGGGGCTCTCCTCAACGCGTGCTCGGAACTGAGCGGGGGCTGGTGTGTCGGCAGGGGGAACTCTCATGCTACCCTCTATCGTTGTGTGTATGCGCATAGACGTTGTAATTTGGAAGGTAGTGGGGTGACCGGTATTGTCACCTGAACGGGATTACCCGCTTTTACCCTACTAGTCTGTTAGTCAAAAGATCAAGATAGTGCTATTCCCAAAGGAAGAAATTGTGGAGCACCGGTGGTCTAGTGGTAGTGACCCCGCCTTCCGATCCTAAGGTCGTGGGTTCGAATCCGGTCGTGCACCAATGGATTTTTCGCTACGAAAAATGTATGTGCGCAATGCCAGTGCTCTCATACGGTGAAGGAAAACATCGTGAGGAAACCGACATGGACAAGATCTAGATTCGAAAGACATGTGCCATCCACCAATCCGCATTGGGTCTGCGTAGTGGATCAAGACCCAATCACTCTTGCTTGAGAGTAGGCCAGTGTCCCAGCAGTGGGAACATTAGAAGGCTGTCATGATGATGATGACTTTAAAAGATCTAAACATACAGAGGGATAGACGGTGGGATCCGACTTTGTTTTATACTAAAAAAGAAAGAAGATTCTTATAAACATTTTCATTTCAGGTTCCTGTAGCCCTCAAGAAGTGATAATAAACATAAAACATGGCTCCTACCCTGCCGTTAATCCTGACGGGTACGACTTCCCCAAGGGCTTCATAAATCCAGCACATCGGGAGTCAATACACACATTGGAACTGCTTTCGGACGGGAAAAACCGGAGTTATACCATCCAGAACCCTAGACCAGGGAACTGGTATGCGCTGGTGTATATTAAGTGGGAAGATCCAAGGACCCAGAAGGTAGAACAGCAAGGTATGTGGTTTAATGATCCCATTTGCATTAATCGACTTATATCGGTGAGCCGGTATTGCGAAAAGTGAAGGATAAATTTTATGGTTTTTTTAGCGTATGTAGCGATTCTATATTTCACCACGAAATATAATCGATGTGTCACATCCCTAGGAGAGAGGTGGTACATCACTAGCAGGCACGTGATCCGCCATTACGGACTTGCTTGACTTGTATTATTTATATTTTCTTGTAGTAATCTTCTGTATCTGTCTGTACCAGCTTATAATTACATGGTTTGACTAGAAGATTTTCTATTTCTTTTTCTACACGGGAGCGTAGATATTTCCCACACGTAGTATGCTCTTTTCCGTCTTCATGACAGCTTACTAATCTTCCCTCTCCAGGGAAACTGGCCTAATCTCAAGCGAGATGATTGAAAGTCTAGTTCATTTCGGTCTTTCAAAATATAACTTAGCTCATTGTCACCATATAGTTATTGCATTGCTAATTTGCCACAGATAAATTGGTAGGTAGTACCTATGCCGAATTTCAGCATAATCGGTGGTTTGAAATTTATTTACAAGATTATTTCACCAAGGTCCAACATGTTGGACCACGGGTAAACATACATTTTAGTGTTGGACTACAAATAAATTTATATACTTAATTGCAACTTCGTGGTACAAACTGTTAGACAAAGCTGTTGGACCACGGGTCAGTAGCGGTTTTAGCTCAAACCTACCAACAAGTGAAATTAAATAGCTTGTAAAATTATATGAGTTTGAATATAAAGTGGCTTGAATTGAAACTGGCACAGCGATCAAATCTAACAGTCAATAGGCTGACCTCACTCAATCGCTACTTCCTTTCACACCAATCTATGATGTTTGCTGCATCGCCTTTCGGGATAGTGTGTGTGACCGGCACCGACCATACCTACTCGAATACAGAGGCGTAAATACCATTTGAGTTTACCGATTAACTTTTACAATTGTGAACTAGATTTTGCCCACGGCCTTGCTGGTGTATACACGTCTAAAAGTATTTGATATGTCCAGTTTTAAAGTCTGACATAATATTATTACACCATAAATAGTTTGTTATTATTATTTTCAGCCTGTATCATCCAACTGCTGAGTAAAGGTTTCCCTATAACCTCTTCCATTTATTACGGCTCTGCTTTAGACCAATCTTTCTCAAATCTAGTCTCAAACGTATCTAGGACCTAGATACATTTGAGAAATATTCTAGGTCATCCCATCACCTTAGTCTGGGTCTTCAGCGATGTCGTCTTTCGTCGTTATACATTATCAATTATTTTATTAAGTACGTAAAACAGATGATCTTTGCATAATGTTATTTGCTAAACTGTACAGATACCTCCTTTCGGGATACCATACATATTCTGGGATAACCTCTACTGTATATGGTGACCTCTCTACTTCCTCCCACATTAAGCGCATCGCTCAATCAGCGCAGCTCATTGCATCACATTACGAAAGTGTCACCGACGCACTGGGAGCATATATCTGTTCTGTGCTGGGAGTGCGGAGGCGGCTGGATTAGGTACAGATTTGACGGACTTGTACTGGAGCCAATTTAGAATCGTTAGCAACCGGTTAAATTGAAAAGTATGCTGTCTATAAAACGCTACGCAAAAAGTGGCACTAATCTATAAACGGCGAAATAGTTACGCCATAGTTAATCCATGTTCATTGATTTTTTTTTTCATGTCGCTTATTCTTCTTTTTCTATTTTCAGGACTGGTAGCAAACTGCCAGACGATTTTATACACAGATTTACAAGTAAGAAAATCAGATGAAATCGAACTTATCGATTGCTACAGCAGCATCACAGTCGATTACACGGAAATACCAGCGCACTTCAAATGTATGTCAGTAGACAGCGTGCAGCCAATCTTAATAAACTTGAATATTGTTAATGCAACTATACAAAACGAAGTCACTTTTAAAGTACAATCATTATCGATACCTACCGAAGAAAACTACCTCTTAAAATGTGCTTTCGACCCCAGAATTAATACCGTCCAAACCATCGTATTCGATCCACACCCAAATGCGTGGCATTATATTCTATTAGACCACGTCAAGGGAAACGTTTCTGCGATAGCAGACTGTGAGTCATACTACCCAAGGGTAGAGGAAGATGAGATCGACAATCACACGGTTTTAGACCTTATGCGCGACGATAAAGGTCGATTCTTCACCTTCGATTACGGGCTGCCCACTACCGACCTCCAGGATTCTACCAGTCTAGTCAATCTAAGCTCTAATGAGATCATAACTTTGCGATACAAAGTCAACCAGTTTCTGGATATTGGAGGAAGTATAACAGTCGAAGCTAGTCTACTTATGAGCTTGAAATACTACATGGGATACAAAAGGCAGTACAAAAGAGGTGCTCTCTTAGCATTTACTGAGGACAATCAATTCTTTAAGGCTGTGATTTGCTTGGACATTGGGCATGCGAGTAAACCGTTAGAGAATGGACGCTGTAGATACAATGATAAGGAAAAACCTGCCTTATTTGTGTTGAACAGCACTGATTCTGAATCAATTTACGATAAGACTATAATACCGTTCCCTGAGAGCGGCACTTGGTACCTCACGTTTAGGTTATTTTGCGATAATGTGGTCTGTCCTTGTCGGACTTCAGACAACGGCACCAAATATTATATAGATTTAGACGGATTAGAAAAGGAGGTGGACATTGAAGGTGAGTTTTTGGTCAAAAAAATTACTGCTAGCATGACGAAATAAAGTGCACTGCTGGGACACTGGTCTACTGTCAAGCGAGAGTGATTGTGTCTTAATAATCGACCACGCGGACCCATGTGGATTGGTGGATGGCACATGTTTTTTGAATTTTCAGTTCTTGGACATGTCAGTTTCCTCACGATGTTTTACTTCATTGCGCGCATATTTTTTTCCGTTGGTGCACGACCGGTTTCGAATCCCACAGCCACAGAACTATATCTGAGTAGAATGAGTGAGTGTATGTATGTACCTCGCGTGCCGAAAAAACGGGCTAAGTAAGGGCTGAGAACCTCTTTACTCGCCGCGAAACTCAGTCTGCTCCCAACCTGGGGCGGGGGCTGGTGTGCCAGTGCCTAGAATCGGTTTGCCCCGTGCTTGTCAATGCTTTTAAATCATTTATTTTCGCGCGGCTTATATTTCCCATCACTAAAATACATTTGTGTGTAAAATACTAAAACGCAAAATATTACACGCTCGGTTTCCATACAAATCGACGAACTCTTTCATTCTACTTAAATATGGTTCTGTGCCCACAGCTTTAGAATCAGATGGCGGGGTCACTACACACTGCCATTTCAACTTATTAATGTTTACTGAAATGTATGACGTTCGGTCCGCCTGAGACGCATGAGGTTGCGGGTTCGATTCCCGCCTTAGGTCAAATGTTTGTACGATCTGTAAATATCTGTGTGTATTTTCAGGTGTTCTGTGTATTTTCTATGTTAAAAAAAATATCTATCTATGTATTGTATAAGTATATCAGTCATCTAGTCTAGTGCCCATAACACAAGCTATGCATAGCTTGGGGTTAGATGATGCTGCGTGGATTGTTTGGCATTATTATTTAATTGTTTCCTAGGTGTGTCATGGAATAACACGAGACTAGGCACATCGGAGTGCAACTCAACCGTGGTGCTGTCTATATCCTCGACGTCCTGCGTCAGCGGCCGCTGCAGTAACCACGGCAGCTGTCTTCTGAACACCTTTGGAGGGCTGATTATGTCTTTCTGCTCTTGTTCAGGCGGATACGGAGGTATGTACAAGCGTGCATAGGCTACGGTAACCGTTTACCATCAAGTGAACCGCTTGGTTACCACTTTAGTAGTATAAAAACAAACCTCACGAGCGCTTCTGGTGGCTACTGGTGGTGGTCACCACGGGTGAGTTGTACAATGTATTTACATTGATTGTATTCTGAAGTATTACCTTAGAAACAAAAAAAGAACTCTTCAAATCAAGAGCATTCACAAAAATAAACAGATGTTTAGTCTCCGATTGGTCAAAATAACAGGACAAAAGAAAAAGGCGGGATCTGGGCCCTTACTCTTGAACGCGATCGGTATTGGACAATTGTTGGAATATGACATTTCATACTTTTGACAGCAAACCAAGCGCCAAATTCAACCTTGTTCTCAAGAGTACAAAAATTTGACAGCAGAAAATAGAAATTAGGATTGGATCGGAATTGTCTTTGGATTCAAGAGTAAGGCACCAGGTAGCTATCTGCTTGCAAGCAGTTAGCAGAAACAGTTTCAAAAGTGGTAAAGTCTGAGTGTTGCTGATAGTACATAATCTTAGAGCGCAGAAGCGCTCGTGAGGTTTTTTTTTGGCGTTTGTTGGTCGTTTCACCTCTTTCTTTTTAATACTTTGGTTTACAACACGAACTGCAGAGACAAGCTACGTCATCATAGTCTCCCGCGTCTCGCTTCGCTGGCGGTGTGGCCAGCGCTTTAGAATAGAATAGAATAGAATAGTTTATTGTGCAAAAAATATAGGTACCTAATTACTACAATCATATAGTACATTTTATTTGTTACTAACTTAGGCTCTAGCTGGTCGTTTGGGTGATAAAATGGGTTGATAAGGAAGAGAAGCTTTAGAGTCATAATATCAGCCAATAGACGTCCACTGCTGTACATAAAAGTAGTAGAGTAGTAGAGTTCTTTGTGATAGAGCTCGTCCGGGGAGGACTACCACCATATCTATTTCTGCCATCATGCAGTAATGTTTGCATTGCTGTGTTCCGGTCCGAAGGGTATGGTTTCCGGTGAAATTACAGGCACATGAGACATTCAATCTACGTCTCAGGGTGGCAACCCGTGAGTGATAGATACCTCTGGTATTGCAAGCGCCCATTGGCTGCTGTAACCGCTTACCATCTTGTGGGTTGTACGCTTGGTTCCCCCAAAGAGCGCTGTGATGAGTCTTCACTACCCGACTTTTTCTGACTGCTTTGATATCATCGGTTTATTCAGTGAAGGGAACATCCTATACTTCGTTTTCTAGTTTGTGGTCTCGGTTCTACAAGCTATATGATCTGCCCACGGCCACTTCTGCTTATTCAAACAGCGCATAACATAACCTAACCTACTCATTTCGATCTAAGCGGATGTCACTTATTTATTAGATCGAAATCAGCTGTTTAGGTTATGTTAGGTTAGTGAAAAACTACGCGCGAGGCGAGCAAGCGTAGCGAGCGTGCCGCGGCAGCGGCCGCCGAAGCGCCAGAAATTTAGTATTTGTTTCAATCAAGACTGTACTGACTGTACTTCGGAGGTTAGTATAGTAGTTCTATTTGGAATAAAATCCATGTTTCCAAATAGTTCGATTCGTCAGTAAAACAATTTGGAAAAAAAACATCCAAACACTTCAGACTATCGAACTACTGGTAGGATTGGATGGAAGAAATTATCGCTACTTTATAAAACCGTTTACACTAATGTAGCATTACATTAGTTTAAGGATATGTGTTTTTGTTTCGTTTGCCTGTTATCTATAGAATGTGATTTTATTTAAATATTTTAAAAATAAAGAGTTTGACTGTACATACATTTGACAGTTTCATTTCCGACATTTAATAATGAAGACCTATAGAAAATCAGTCATTTCAGGAAAAGTTCTTTTTGAAGTACGTACGTTATATAGATCAGTACAATAAGACATTCAGACCTAACCACCCGTAAGCATTTTTTTTTCTATACTTGGGATTTTTAAGACAAAATATACATTAAAAAAAATTATAAGTACATATATATTTTTTAATGTGTGGAACCTATCCCTTAAGTTTGTCAGGTTGATAATGAATGATCCTGTATACAGTTAGGAAGTTCGTACCAGTCAGTGGAGTTTAAGGCTGGATGGCTCTGCGTGAAGTCCACGAATATTTATTTAAAACTATCTGTTTTCATTTCAGCTTGGGACTGTTCAGACGACTCAAGAATGGACAGCAGAGCGTACATGCTTGTGGCCGTCTTACTCCTCACTCTCAGCAACCTTCTATTCTTCTTCTCTATCTACGTGGCGACAATACGACTATACTACACAGAGGCTATGATGTATGCCTTCACAATGGTCTTTTCAACGTTCTACCACGCGTGTGATGCGCCTTTACAGATCTCATACTGCATTGTAAGAGGTAATATATTACAATTTGGAGATTTCTACTGCGGTATCATGTCTTTCTGGGTTACGTTACTCGCTATGAGTATTGTGGATGATAGGTTGCGGTCGTCGCTTCAATTAATAGGGGCGATAGTGATAGCGTTGTTGACTACGTGGAATATGCATTCGTTTGTATCGTTTTTGCTGCCGGTAGCTGTGGGTATTGCGGTTCTACTCGCGTCCTGGGTGTTAGATTACAGAGCGAACCGCAAAATGAGGTACCCTAGAAGTTATTACACAAGACACATGCCGTTCGGCCTAGTTTTAGTATCGGTAGGGTTGATTTGCTACGCCTTTTTGCAAACGGAGCAGAATTACAAGATTGTACATTCGGTATGGCATATGATTATAGCTTTGGGGGTTGTTTTTTTGTTGCCTGATGTGAAGAGGGATTTGAGTTCGCATCCTTTCGTGCCTAGTGCGAACAGTTGTCGGATGCCTTTGTGTCGGTTTTTTCGAAGATGCCGAACACCTGTTGCAGAAGACTAAGATATAAGTATCTATGTGAGTTTTGGTACCGTTTTGATACCAAATGCGTTTTTAATTTGGACCTACTCTTATTGCAGCGCTCATTTTGTAAGTTTTTTAAGAAAACGAAGGTTGCAATAGAACATAGGGCCTTCGAAGACAAAGTGTTTCGATTCTGACATGACAGATTTTTTTTCTTGTTGAATTTATATGTTTGACTGTTTTCCCATTAGTTCCATTTAATCTTTGGAATTGAGGGTAACTCTTCTGACAGACCACTATATTTTATAGTAGCATAGAATTACTTGTTTATTATTGGGCCTAGCATAATATTTTGAGGCTATATTTATGATTGACCGTGAGGCATTTATTCAATGTGATTATTTACAGTTTAATATAGTTTTATGAATGTAGCTAAAACATGTATAGTTTTTTTTACTGCTTGAGATGTTATTAAACTTTTAGAATACTCAAACAAAAAATTTACATTATAACACATTAAATAAATATTACTGCTAAGTAATAACAAAATGTAATGATTTTACTAAATAACTACAAATCAACTATTTTTGCCATAGTTTAACTTTTAAGGCTTTAGTTTGTAAAAAAAGTGAGATATAGACATCTAACCAATTGTAAAAGGTGCAAAAATAGTTTTGTAACTATTAAGATGCAAATAGATATAAGATTTAAATGTATATTTTCAATGTTTAAACGTTTCTTTGGCTAGTCGGCAAGTACATATTTTACAAGTACTATGACAATGTAGGTTAAACTAATTTAGAAAACAAACAACCCTCTTGTTTTCTTGTCTCTTTCTCTCTCTTCTTTCTATAGTGTCAGAAAGAGATAAAACATACTTAACCAAAGCTAATACTGAGGTTTTTTTAATACGCCCCGTTTTAAAGTAAATCTTAAGACTTTGCCCCAACAGCTCTCTTCCTTTATTAGGATAAGTGTGACCAAAATTAGCGATTGAGATCGAACAAGCAATAATGTATCGTTGATTTAAGCAGCTTAATTGCCGCGTATACCTATATTAGTATTATATTTAGCTTAGATGTCTTACCAAAAATACACCTTACAAAAAAAATACTCAGGTTATACTTCCCTACTCAAAATGTTAATTTAAAATGTTGACTGCATTTATTAAGTGTATACTTTTTACATTCCTTTTTTATGCTATCAATGTTCTAGTACATTTTTTGATGAACTTTTTTATTTATTATCTATTATGTGATATTGATAGCCTTGATAAAGCTATGTGAAAAAGACGTACTATAAATAGCTTGTTTGTTACAGTAGATTATGCAGTATGCACTGTATGCAGTATGCATATAACTTGGATAATTCTATTTCTACTATAACGCCGGGATTACATTATTCTGTCGTGATGTGTCGTGTCATAAGTATATCAAAATAAAATCAAAAATGCTTTATTAGGAACAAAATCAAAATATAAATGTATGGATACGATATGCCTATGACGCGTCAAGACACGCCACGACAGAATAATGTAAACGCGGCTTAAAACTTATTTCGACTTATAATATTCCTATTGCTGGGACACTGGCCTATTCTCGAGCGAGCGTGATAGCATTCACCACGTAGATCCAATGCGAATTGGTGACAATTACTGACGTAATTATTTTTCTATTTTTCATTCATATGGTATTGTAGCATCTATTATATTTTGCCGTAAATCTATTTTAGTTACCATAATATACCATTATAATGTAAAATAAATGTCAAGTTACTCTACTACGAACAGATTCTGAGAATAGTGCTAGACGAGTTTGGTAGAATCCAACATAACAAAATTCTATCTAAGATTTTTATAGTCTATTCAACAGTGCCTTATATTGTCCACTGGTTAATAAAGAAAATTAAGATTTTGTGCCATTATTATGTAGATAATTTATTAAACAGTAAAAGTAAGTACATAAAAACAATAGTATGTCTAAGGAAAGATGATACTATACACCTAAATATACATATTAATTAACATAATTTACACTAAAAACGGAACATTACCTTTCATGTTTTTAGTGTTTATATTATTAACTATGATATTTTATAAAAATTATATTATATTTATTAAGTTTCACACTATACAAAATTTTTAATTTTTATTGATGTTTAGACATTCCTAAGGCCGGTCGCCCATCTAAGAAGCACGACAACCACAAGGGATTATCTAATTTTAATTAATAGTTAGTTCTATTTTAATTCATCATAGTTCGACTTTTCAGTGCTTCTTAGATGGGCAGATCACTTTACAAATAATATTATTAAAAAAACGTGATTATAAATGAAACATTTATGTGGCACATAAGCTCTTCCGTGCTTCGGAGTTCACAGACAAATTAGTATTTAGTTGCTCAAATTGGGATTTTATGCTTTCAGCTTACAGTTATTTCTTTTATAAGTAATAATGTTTTGAATTAAAAGCGTGTTGTTAAATCTATTCTATATGTGGATTCATTCCGAAATTACAATTTAAATAATAAATTTAAAAAATAATCGGAATACCTAAAGATATTTGTAGGATTTGATATTTCGAAAAACACATGCCAAGTGTGTTTTTAAACCCCCCGATTTAATCGGTTTTTGTTGGTGTTTTTTGAAAAATAATACTCATTAAATCTACCCCATATCAAAACTTAATTCCAATCTGGTTTTAATTTCGAAATGAATCCACAACAGCAATTGTATGGAGAGGCGAGTGCTCTAGGGTCTCTTTAGTTGCAGTGTCTATAAACTTTTATGTGGTGAATTGCATCTTGGATTGTTAAAGTACCTACACATTGTGTGGAATTTTGTAGTTTGAATTTATATTTCATTGTTGTCAATTTGTAAATGTGATTATTATATCAATCTTGATTTAACAGTTTGATTCATTTTCTCTCTTTATTACCTGTTACAAAGTCGCAGGCATTCTATTAGTTTCTCTTAAACATAATGGTAATAAGGTTGTCATACCAAAATACCTATCTGGTACCTACACTTCATCATCATTATCATCACCTACACTTAAATAAAGAGTGCCTCATCTATGAGATCATACTCTTAAGCACATTACAGCCAGTCTGTATAACATAAGATAATATAACACACCCATTAATCACATAATAGTCCTGATCTGACACTAGGATTCCGTGTCGTGGGTACCAGAAACTACAAGTACCCAGTATGGTACAAAAATACCCAGACAGACCTAAAACAAACACTTGCATATCAAGCAAATATTTTTCATGCAACAGGAATTGATCCCGCAACCTTTCTCTCCTCAACTGTGCGTATGACCGCCGCAGTCTTGTCCATATAGTACATAAATTATCTAGAACTAAGTAGGTAGACAAGTACTTTACATAATAAAAGTAAAGGGTTTTGATTTTTTTAAGTATACCTATAATAATTAATAAGAGTTGGTCACAGACTCATATAAACTTACTTTTCAACACACTTGCTTATAAAGTGGCTCTATGGTCATTTCAATTAGGCACAGAATGACACCCATAATCAAACTATGACTTTTTCACTAGTGAGTTATAGATTTTTTTTTGTTATTTTTCAACACACTTGCTTATAAAGTGGCTCTATGATCATCGCAATTAGGCACAGAATGACACCCATAATCAAACTATGACTTTTTCATTGCTGTAACTCACTAGTGAGTTATAGATTTTTTTGTTATTTTATTATGAGTTTTTTTTGTTATTTTATTCACAAGTGTGTTGAAAAACGTCGTCGTCATGATACACGTGTGTATTGATGATTACCGTTCTCGGCTATCTTAAGACCCTCGCCTATGGCGCCTCAGCGGTAATCACCAATGTTACACACTAGTACCATAATGTACTATTTTAGGTTATGAAAATACCTACCTATATCACCTCAACCCTGCCATTCCATACAACATCTGTCTCTGCAACTGCTCGGCATCAAGAGTACCATCTATACTTTGGCAGTCCCTATTAAACACACTGTAAGCTGATACTTCTCCACTCTTCTTCGGACGGGTTCGTGTATTCATATAAATACCAACAAGCACTGATAAAGTGAAGAAAACTGCTCCAAATTGGATCACAATAAAGTATACAAATAAGCTGATCCATATCACAGTGTAGAGCAACCATTTTACTATAAAGTACTTCCAGGATTCCTGGTTTGGCTCAGGAATTGATTCTATTTCACTGGTCTCCGAGGTAACATCACAGGGGTCCTCTGGTTGAATTAGAAGGGTTTTGACTCGGGTCTGTGGTTCTTCATCCATCTGAAAAAAATATAACAATTTTAGATTGATGATGCTGTGTGGATTGTCCAGCGATGGATCTCGGCCGTAGTGAAGTTAACCGGTTCGATGAGCAGTGGAGCTTATACGAACTAAATTGTCTTTGCGCATCACAAACGGCTGACTTCACGGAAGCCTAGATCCGCCGTGCGAATTATACCTGCTTATCTGGCCTAAAATACTAATAATATAAATATAGTACATAGCTTGTACATAGTACTTACAAGTAAAACTTCTTCGTCATTTTTCTCGTTGTTCATATCGTGGTATCTATTTGGCACTAGAAAGTTCACTAGCTTGTCTTTAGTTTTTTCGAGTGTTTCTTTTGCGTTATCAATTAATTCTTTCCGGCGACGCAGGGCACGGTATTCTTTTAGTTTCGCCTCCATTCGGTGTTAAACTTCGGGAAACTACCAATGATTTGCTGATTCTTAGACAATCTGTTAAGGATATAAGGTGTTTATGTAAAGACCTATCAGATTTCAACGAGAGAAGTGATATTATGTAAACGCACAAATAGCTTGATTTATTTTTAACGGTTAGTGAGACTACCGTTCACTAAGTTATCTTGCTGTGCGGGGTTACAAACTCAGTAACACTAGAATACAATGGTTTTCATCTGTTTTTCGGAGTATTTTCATTAGAATCTCGAATAAACACACATTTCTAACGTAAAATGTAAATAAAAACAAATACGCACGCAACGCAAGTCGCACGAACGCAACGCAAGCAAAAAACAGCTGTGCCTATAATGAATGTCACCAATTACATGATGTCTTCTTCTTCTTTTATATGATGTCAATGTCTATCAGCTGTCTGGCTGACATTGACACATAACAGTCGTCATTATGTGTAAACAATATACGATTGTCTTTGGCTATCTTGTCAAAACGACATGGGTCTTCCCATTTTAATTATTTTTCTCGTGTTATTTTAAGTTTTATTGCGTAAATTTGGTGGCAGTTTATCCAATTTAACTTGTTTACTTAGCACAAGTGTTAGTAATTGAAATGGAGGGGTAATGTTGGTTGGTAATTTAGTCAAAGGCTTTCCAGGAGAATTTTGAAAGAAAAGTCATCGTTTCTTTCCAAATTTCGTTTGTTTACGTTGCTAAGCGACAATCAAACTAATACACTTGACACTGGCAAAATTGTGGCAAACTAGCCACAGAGGCCATAAAACAAAAGAAGAAGAAGTAAACAATATACAAGCGTCAATGTCACACCAAAATTAAAAAAACAAGGTCAAGCTGTGTGTGAGCAGTAAAGTAAGCACAATTTATTTATACTGGCAGCACCGAATCACCCGCGAAATCCGATCAATAATTTCGCGCTTCTTGTCTCGTGTTTAGTTAAAAACATGACCAGAAAATAAAATAAAAAAGCAAATGGAACACCAGCCAGAAATGGGTGCTTACGGAGAAAATCCTAACGTACAAAATAATGGAAATTATATTACTATCATTCCCGTTGAATATTCAAGACGAGGATACTCTATTCAGGCGGAATATCAATACACGTAAGATTTATTTAATCCAGCTGAAAATCCAGCTATTTTCTTCCCAACGCTTTGGGCCAAAATGCTTCCCTCGTTAAAATATACCTAATTCCTTAGTTATTTTTTATTCAAGTATTCTAATCTGTTCTATGTTAGCTATCCTACTAGTTTTTGTACTTGTCTTGTCGACTAAAATAAATAAAGTAAAGTTGTCTAGTAAGTAGGTATGCTCGTACGAAAATTATAAGGCTATATTTACATATTATTGTTAAATCAAAGTAAGTAGATAACTAGCCCAATTATAATGTCTATGTTACTTATATATTTTGAATAACATAATAAATGTACTTACTACTTAATTCAAATGTATGTTTTTATTTTGATTATGTATGTAGATAAGTACCTATGTAGGTAGATACCTACCTACTTAAAAACAAATTGGATTGTCCAGCATTATTTATTTATTTATATAATAAATGCTTTTATCTGTCTCGATCTTTGGCAATCTCCCACCTTTCCTTCCGTCGCTTTTTATCCTCAGCCAGCCTGTTCCTTGGTGTGATTGTGTGTGCCCACTTTACATTTCCTCAGCCAGCTTGTTCCTTGGTGTGATTGTGTGTGCTCACTTTACATTTCCTCAGCCAGCCTGTTCCTTGGTGTGATTGTGTGTGCCCACTTTACATTTCCTCAGCCAGCCTGTTCCTTGGCCATGATGGTGTGATTGTGTGTGCCCACTTTACATTGTGCTTACCCACATAATTTTTTTTTTTTTACAATATTGCTAAGGACATTAATTTCAGTATTTTTTTCTAGTGAGTATCGCTCCCGGGAAGAATACTATAGCGTTCAAAGCCAGAAACTCCAAGCGGAAGTGAACGCGCACCTTTACTCGGTGTCTCAGAGACTACCGCACCTGTCATACAGTCCCTTGGGACGTCACAATGAGTGGGACAAGCATGACCCACACAAGCCTCTGCAGCCGGATTCTAAGGAAAGCAACAGCTCGGACTCGCTTGAGAAAAGTGTTATGGGTGAGTGTGCTTTGCCAGATTATTCTAGGCTGGGGTACCTACAACTAGCGTAAATTAGTCGGGCGTGGCGCATAACATCAAGCGAACGACTTGATCGTCAGATCGCATCACATCACACTGCGAAAGTTTCGATGTTTGTTTGTACTAAAAATTATGTAGGCATGTGCCTAAACTCACAGACTGGTATGGTAGTACCAGTGGAAAAAGTGCTACACACTTTAGTTCATCGTTATTAGATTATTGCATAGGCAAAGACCCTAAGGTCTATTCATGTCTAGGCGGCATCAACGCCGCTGTGGGTAGCGAAACCCCACCACCAGCCGTTTATCCTTTACATAATTAGAAATTTCAGTAAAGTATGGTCTATCTTCCAGCCACCGGTGGTCTAGTGGTAGTGACCCCGCCTTGCGATCGTCGTGGTCGTGGTTCGAAGGTCGTGATCGAAGGTCGTGGGTTGGTCGTGCGCCAATGGACTTTTCTGTTTGAAAAATTTATGTGCGCAATGCCAGTGCTCTCAAACGGTTAAGGAAAACATCGTGAGGAAACCGGCATGTCCAAGAACTACAAATTCGAAAGACATGTGCCATTCACCAATCCGCAATGGGTCTGCGTGGTGGATTATGACCCAATCACTCTCACTTGTAGGCCAGTGTCCCAGCAGTGGGACCATTAGAAGGCTGCAGTGAACGGTCCATCTTAGCCAATCATTTGCATTTCCAGGTTCAAACCTCAGCAGCTGCTCTAATCAGACTGCCTCCAGCAGCCTGGTGGCCAGCTCCTTCAGCACCGTGGAACCTATCACCAGCGGCGGTAGCTCTTCCAGTGCCATCTCACCACCTTTGCCAGGTAATCAATTCTGGTGTCCGGTGTAAATTCGTCGCGTAAAGTATCCCGCAATGCCTGAAGACCAAAGTCTTCAACAAGCGCGTCCTACTAGAGATGCTGTACTGCTGAAACGTTAAACATAGTTAAACGTAGGGCTGGTTTATAAGATGAAAGTCGCTCAGCGAGCTATGGAGAGAGGTATGCTCGGTGTCTCTCTGAAGGATCGAAATGAGATCATCCGACAGAGAACCAAGGTGGTCGACGTTTTTCTAATCAATCAATCAGTTCGTGGCATACGTTGTGGTGTCGTAGACTGATGATGATGATAATGGTGATAGCTTTCGTTAAATCAGGATCCTCATCCTCCATATCAGCACCACTGATGACTGACGTGACCTGCGCGTATCTCATGTCTCGCACTGCTGTCATGTTGATGTATTCTGAGGAGGTACCAATCTATCATAATGAAACTTTAACCAGGGTCCTCAGGCAGCACCGCGTCATCATCCTCCACATCAGCACCTCCCGTGACCTGCGTGTACCTCATGTCTCGCACTGCTGTCATGGTGGAGATGTCTTCTGAGGAAGTTCCATCTTGCGTGACGGCGCAACGCTTCCTGAATGCAGTTCTGGCTACTGAGGAGCTAGGGATGACGCAGCCGGCGACAAGGAGTCTAGCGGCGAATGTCTTCGCGTTGTGGATGTGTAGCCCTTTGTTGGGTAAGTTTTATGTCATTATAATCAGCGTTCTAATGTTTCAACTGCTGGGGACACTATCATGTCTAGCATACAGTGCAAAATAATGTTGTAGCTACTAACTGCAAATATTTGTTCTGGATAGTTCTAATGACGACATCCAATAAAATACGAAACACCAGAACAAAAAGCACAGAGACTAAACACACGAAGAAAAGATATCGAGGCATCATCTTGTCCAAGATTAAATGTTGAAATCCGTGGCTGTCGGTATCAAGCAATTAAATTATATAATGCTCTACCTGTTGACATTAAAGTTATTGACAGTCCAAACATATTAAAAAATGAATTAAAACAGTTATTGTTGGAAGGGTGTTATTATTCCGTAGAAGATTTCATTTGACGTGCCATGTAAATTTTTATTAAAGCTGTTTGCCGTTCTGACATTTTTATATTTAATTATTTGACATTTATTATTATTTGATTATAGAATTTTGTATTTTATGATTACCTAATTAGTTCGTTTGTGTGTAATTTAATTTAATTTTAATTTTAGTTTTAGATTTATATAATAATTCAAATACGATTGTGAAATTGTTGAATGAATAAATAAATGAAATGAAATGAAATGTAGGATCTGGACTAGATATTTAGTCCTCTGTGACTGTTGATTGTTATATGTTTTTCATCATCACCACAGCCTTTTAATGTTCTCACTGCTGGGGCACTGGCCTACTCTCAATGAGTGATTGGGTATATACCAATCACTCATTGAGATGATATCTGTCACAGAACAGATATTAGTACTACGTACCTATGTATAATATAATCTAACTAATATACCACGCAGACCTAATGCGAATTTGGTGTTATTGATGACAGAGATCCAGTTAAAGCCGCACCACTGCCCTTGGCGGATGTGGGCGAGTTGGCAGACCCTCGTCTCCCGATACGGCCACGCTTCGCCATCAAGACGTTCGAGAGACCAGCCCGTGTTGCGCCTGCAGAGAAACGTCTTCTTCCCGAAGCATCTCGAAGAAGGAATCAAGTAAGAACTAAGTAAAGTATTACTGTATGAGCAAGAGATACACGGCAAAACGGAGAAAAACACCCTTTAAACACTATTTATGTAAAATAACTTTTTCACTCCTCCGTAGACAAAATCGTAGCATGCTACAAACTTAGCAATTCTAGAGATAGGTATTAAAAAGAAACATTATCATAACTTCTTAGTGATTCGTTTTAGTTTGGGCGTTGAGATCCTGAACTCAGTACATTCAGTTACTTACTTAAAGGTTACTTAATTTTAGGGTAGGTATGAGTTGGTAGCCGACAGCAGCTGCAGGTGACGTTAACTTACAAAATATATACTAATTGACTTAAAAATGCCCCCTATAGAGATTCCCGAATCCAAGAGTTGCTATACGAAGAGGCACGACACAACGTAGTAACTGGACGTTACCCTCTCGAGAGCGTTCAAGCTGTGATGCTTGGAGGGTTACAAGCGAGAATTCAACTCGGTCCCTTCGACCCTCACCGACATACGGCTAAGTTTTTCAGGTATGTATAAAATTTACAGTATGTGACCCAACCGAGTGCCTTGCGCTACCCCCGAAATTAAATAGAGGGTTAGCTTCGTATAAGATTTGCAACATTTATTGATGACTTAATAGGTAACATAAGCGAGGATATATAGGGCGATTAACCAATAAATTTGTCTCTTTGGCCACCTCAACGACATCTAGATAGAATAGAAAGTAGATCAAACGCTTATCGAATGTCCAGTTTTTCCTATTGACGACTTTATTATTCTAAGATTTTCCTACTGACGAGAAAAGTTTGAGAATCTAGTTTGGTTAAAAAGAAGTTCATTATCTTATTACAGTACCCACGTATATTATTTAAAACAGAGAGAATCAAGACAAATACCTCCCTCTCCACGCCCGGTCAGGCCGCTGGGCTCAGTTGTTGCCAGCGGGTCGGAAAGGAAGCCCTGAGGCGATGCTGTTCGAGCAAGCACAGCGTCCACCGGCCGCCCCACCCAGGAAACTGAGACATAAATACCTGGCGCATGTACGGACACTGCCTACTTACGGGTAGGTGGGATTTACCTGGTCTTATTTACTTAGTCCTGGTCTGAGCGCTTTCGTGCTTTGCTTTTACGTTAAGCAGTCGGTCCCGGCTTTTTCAAAGTTGTTAGGCCATGACGGAGGCCCTCGTGCGGCCTATTAACTCCGTCAACAGATTTGGCCACTGACTCATACGAACTTACTTTACCTGGTCTTAAACAAAGTCACAAGTGACATGCAAAATTTATCAATTTGCAAATTTGAAAATTTTAATCAACTAAAACTATATCAAAAAGCTTATTATTAAACAACTGGTTATTTAGATGACAAAAAGCTTGGTACGTTGTGCTCCAACTATACTCGCATGCAGGTAATTCTTAAAAAGCGATAGGAACCCAGCCGGTGTAGTTGCCAGTTCTTTTACGGCATGGACGCGTTGGAATTGGCGTAAATTCACCTAGCTTGTAAGACTTTTCAAAATGATCCTTGTGTGTGTTCTTGACTTTGACTCTATTGATTTGGACTTTACGATTGCACTTTAGTGCGGCGTTCTTCCAAGGACAGATTGAGCAGCCCGTACGAAGTCTAACCAGCTTGTTGACTCATGAAGATATTCCCGTTCTAGTGGCCGTCAACTCTAATGGAGTGTACGTCATCGACGATACTGAAAGCGTAAGTAGCTTTAGAAGGCATTGTTTGATAAAGCTTTACTAAACGCTGATCTACTGAAGAGTAGTAAAGTTCTTTGTGATAGAGCTTGTCCGGGGAAGGACTACCACCACACCTATTTCTGCCGCCAAACAGAAATGCTCGCATTGCTGCGTTCCGGTTCGTTACAGGCACATGAGACTTTCCATCTAACGTCTCAGAGTGGTAACACGCATGTGATATCTATGATGTTGCATGCGTACACTGTTTCAGAACTTTGTAGAAAGAAGGCAGGATGTTGCATGTGCAGAAGTAGGTACTTTTTCTTTATTCGACCAACGTAGGTACATTTCAGAGCACTGGTGGTCTAGTAGAGCACTGGTGGTCTAGTGGTAGTGACCCCGCCTTCCGATCCTAAGGTCGTGGGTTCAAACCCGGTCGTGCACCAATGGATTTTTCTGTTCGAAAAATTTATGTGCGCAATGCCAGTGCTCTCATACGGTGAAGGAAAACATCGTGAGGAAACCGGCATGTCCTAGAACTAAAATTCGAAAGACATGTGCCATCCACCAATCCGCATTGGGTCCGCGTGGTGGATTAAGACCCAGTCACTCTCGCCTGAGAGTAGGCCAGTGTCCCAACAGTGGGAACATTAGAAGGCTGTCATGATGATGATGAGGTACATTTCACAATGTTACTTGTTCGACGATCCAAGCCAGAATGAATTACCGATATTTTCGTTAATTCTTTTTTTTTATAAAAAAAACAGACTTTAGATTGTGTCTGCGTTCCTAAGCCTATTTGAAACTACCCACATTCTGACTTCGTGTTTATTGTTTGGTTCATATATTAACTTTTTCGATTTTTATTTTGCTTTTGTTAAAATTTAATTTCTCTCACTGTATAACCATTAGGCCAATACTATTAGTATAGAACAATAAGGTTTCTCAGTAAGTGATTCATGTAAATCTTTTGAGAAATAAATATTCTTAAACCGTAATTGGATACACTTTATAAGAATAAGCCAATCACTTAATCGATATTACGGGTGACGAGCGTACTGCCATGCATAACTTTAAAACTTAAAAGATTTGAGTGACACTGAACTGACATCAGGCGAACGACTACCTATATTTATGTCGTGTGTAACTATAACAGCCAAGATATTTCCCACAGACGGTGCTCTTAGGTTTAGCTTACGAAGAGCTATCCTGGGATATCGGTCTCCCCTCAGACGTGAACGAAGACTGCATGCCGTGCCTGTTCCTACAGTTCATGGTCGTCGAGAACGGACTGCGAGTCTCCAAGATTCTTCAGGTAACATAGCACAAAATCTAGTTTTATCGGCACCTCGCAATAGTTATTCGTTTCTACCTTCGTACTTAGGTACTGAAAGCCCTTAGTCTTGATGGTTCAGACATAGCCATGCAGTCCATGACTCAAATCAAAAAATCTATGTGTTCGTGCTTCGGAAAGCACGATAGTCAGTCGGTCCTGGCTTTTGCAAAGTTAGGTCATGACGGAGGCCTTCGGGCGGGTCACCAGAGTTGGCCATCGATTCATACGAACTTACTTTATTACTATACCATAGAACTCATTTTTCAAAGACAGTGTTCCAGGACACAACCTGGAGTGATAAGACTATTTCTATTTCTTTGAATGCTTCTCTATTATGCGGTTTTTTTCAGGTGTTTTCAAAACAAGCTCTCATGATGGACACGCTAATAGAACATTTCGCGGGGGAGTACAGAAAGCGACTGGGTCAGGAAACCCCTAGCGATCACGCCAACTACGCTGATTACCATTCTGGTAGGTTTGCGTTTTTATTAGGTATTTTCTACTAGTTTATGCTGCCCTGGTACTTGGGTGAATCTGATTACAATTCTGGTAGTTTACGTTTTTATTCAGTCAGCTTTACTACTAGTTTATGCTGCCCTGGTACTTTGGGTGAATTGAATTCTAGAATTTTTCATACCAGAATCCCGTAAACCTTTAAACTACTTTTAGCTAAAATGTATCCTTCATATATTTCATTGTCATTTCATTGACAAGATGAACAAGGTGAACAAGGAATGAAGCCGCTAAATTGATAGTTTCTTTTTATAGAATAGAATAGAAAAATATTTAATTTGCGCCACACAATAAACATAAAAAAACAATACAAATTAAAACTTAATTATTGTGACGAAGAAAGTCAGCCACTCAGTATGTGCCACTCAGTGACTCAGCATATATACTGCAGATTTGCATGTGTCTGTAGCGCTGGTTTTCAATGGAGCCTACGAGTATAAATAAGTATAATAATTATCTTTAATTGAAGATCTATGTATTCATATTTATACATACGAAAACTCCAACGTTGCCAATGACAATTAAAATTAACACAATAATTACCCACATTCATGGTCAAAATTCTCAAATTTGGGACAAGAAACCCTGGGTTCTGAGTTAGTGATATTTCCTTCCAGATTCTGGCAGTATCTCCCTCCCACCTCTGTCTCGTCCAGATTCCCCGCAGCGTCGCCTGGCCAACAAGTTCTCACGGCTAGCACTCGCCACTCATGATGGACGAGGCAATCTTCTCGGTGGTGCTGGTGATTGGAGCACCAGCCTTGAACACCCACAGCCGAGCTGGATACTACCTAAACACTGAGCGTGGCTTAGATCTAACGTAAACACTGACAGATCCTCCGCTGATCCTGGCTTAGATCTAAACCAAATACTGAGTGGACATGACTATGCTCAGTGTAGCAAAATCGTCATCCTGCGTGAGCTAAATGATCCGATAAATTTTGTTTTTGACTTTAGTGATGATCTACCGCCTGCGCCAATTTAGCAAAACGGCCGTCTACGCCAATTCTCATCATCCTATACCTAGATAGTTTGCTAGGTAAAAATAAATATCATGATGAGTATTATTTTAATTTTGTGAATCTTGAAAATGAATTTTATATGAATACCTGTCTGTATATTTTAGGTACCTACTTAAACATTATTGTAAATATAAATTTCAAAAATTGTGTGATGTAACCTACTTGATTTACAAAGATTAGATATTGAATAAAACTTTTTTATAACGAAACGCTCAATATAAATTTCAATTCATAAACTAACAAACATTCAAATATCAAACTACCTGCATATAACATCATAACAAAAAACATAAATTTCAATTCATAAAATATCAAACATTCAAATATCAAACTACCCGCATATTAATGTCATAACATTCAAATATCAAACTACCCGCATAATATCATAACAAAAAAGTTTGAAAATATCTACTTCATCCTATAGTAATACTTCCCCCGGATATACTCTCTCAGCAAAGGATGTTTATCCAGGTAGTCTAGAAGGATCTTGAACCTCGGCACGGAAAGGTCTCTATGCCGCGTCAGTCGTACTTCTAATGTATGTACTTGGAACGCCAACTCAGCACTGAAAATAAATAAAACACTAGTATGTTCACTATGAGAACCATTGTCTAGACTAGAAGAAAACAGTACATTTCCCGTGTTCCACGCAAACGAAGTCGCAGGGAACAGCTAGTATAATAAAAATGATTATTATGCAAGATGTTCGTGGTACTAACCTCATCGCGAAGTATGCGCTTTCCTTCTCTGGTGTTAAAATAAATTGGTTCGCCAGATACCACAGCCTCTTACTCTTGTATTCAGTGTTCAGCTGAAACAAGTTATTATGATAAAGGCTTTACGAAGAAATTATTCATCACTGGCCTTACCTAATCTCAAGCGAGAGTGATTGAGAGTCCGTGATCCACCACGGACGGACCCAATGCGAATTGGTCGATAAAGCTTATTACAAGTTAGTGAATCAAGTAGGAATTTAGTGTTCTAAGTATAGAAAAAAAGAAACTTTTTCTTCCAACTCTCTCCTCTTTCCTACCTCTGGTTTTACAGGAATCTATAAAGCTACGGCAACCGCTTACTATCAATTAGTTAGACCTTCAGCTTGTTTAGTATAAATGTCATTTATCAAAGGCAAACAAACTTATACCTTATCAAACCGCTCCTGCACCAAGTTCTGCCGTGACAGCTGTTTTCCCTTAAAGTCGTTGATGCATTGTTCGCGCACCAGCGTGGCTTCCTTCACGCTAAGCATGGACCCTGTGCCATGCCCCGAGCCGAACATGCGAGCCAAGTATGGAGCTAGAGGATCGATCTCCGCTTCCTTCTCCCGTTCGGTCACTTCAGCCTTTTGCGCCTCCTGATTGTGGAAAAACAAAGATTACCTTGTATTGTTGTAATCAAGGATGGAATCCTGGAAGGATTTGAGTAGCTCCTAAGCGCTATCATCATGGCTGGCTACTAACTCATTAAACAAACTTACTTTAATAAATTAGTTAGTATAGGAATTAATCTAATTAAACGATCAATTATTACTGGTATTGCGTCATATAAAGTGAATTATAAAGGATTACAATTTTACTTCCTTTTATAAAAGACAACTTCTAATAATACACAACTGAAATTATGATATTTACAATCATAAAACAAATCTTAATGAAAATCGTTAAAGTTTTCCATACAAAAGACATCAACGCGCTTCACCATTTCTTCTACTAATTTTCCCTTACCTGTTCCTTCCATCCTTTCTTCGCAGCCTCGTTCCTCTCAGTATCAAACAGGGCTACAAACAACAACGGTTCAATCAGCTCTTTGTGCCTCTGTCTGAGATATCCATTGATGTCAGTCTCGCGATCTCGAATGTGCTTGTTGGTCTTGTACTCCAAATCCATATTGTCACAGAGAGCGTAGTATACGTCCAGTGGACGAGGCATTTTGGCGCAAGGATCTGCCTGTAAAAGTGCGAGTTCGGTTTAAAGTTTGATATTAAAAGACGTCTTGTTGAGCACATCTATTGGCTAACAAGATAACATGTTATAAAAAAAAAGCTTTGGTTCACACCAAATTTTAATTACCAATTACCAATTTTTATAATATGTTATCTTTTTTAGCCATCCTAGTGCAGCTTGTCATCCATGGCCTCTAGGTACCATTGACCACTACCGTACAGTATAGGTAATACTATCTGTCTGTGTATAATCTGTGTATAATCTGTCACCTCAAAAGGTTTGTGTGCTCGTCGAATTGTGCAACAGTAAACAAGTTATTACGTACAATATACCCGGAAGTCTTATCAGGATAAAAAAGAATCTTCCCTCCTGTCTCCGCCAAATTAGGTTTTATATAGCTCCTAGTATTGTTTGTTACAAAGTTATAGGCGTAATGGTACAACAGCTCTATCGTGTTCTCCTGGATATGGAAAATTTTCTTCCAGACATCGTCTTTTGCTGGTATATTATAGTTTCTGCTGTAGGTCTCTACGATGTCTTTGACAGCGCGTTTTGGTTCTGCTTTGTTGCCTTCAGTGTAAGTTATCATTCTAGTTTCAAGCCTAAAAATAGAAGTAAATGTAGAATGAGTATCATTTTGTTTCGCGAGGACTTAAGTCTAGTCTTCCTAGACTAGACTTAGGTTCTAAAAGGTTAAGTAGGCCTCAGCCTACTTAATTTTGGCTTCATATTTTTTTTTTGTTTTTGTCTGCATAATTTCTTGGACGTTATCATACTATTTCGTTATGATTCGCTATGACAAAAGTCATGATTCGTTTTTTTACCTGTCATCTCTTTTGGTGTAGTGCTCGTCGAAAGTCAACAATGAACAAACTAGCTTAGTTAAGTGGTCTAAACGCGCGTAATAGTTGAACTCCAGGGTACGAACACCTTCCACAGAAGTGACAGGAGCATCCATTACATACTCGTGCTCTAAACGAGAAGATTATGTGAGTTAGACAAATAGTCCATATGTAATATAACAACAAAAACATAGACATTTCACTCACTAATCAATTGATCTTTCCTTCCAATTCCAAAAGTTTCTCGCATTTCTCGCTTAACGTGGTCTATTTTCAAAGTTTCCATTAAATCTACTCTGTTTTTGTACCATTCATAGCTGGAACATTATCCAATAAAAAAATTACAGGTTTCTTAACAATCCAAGAGTATTGACTACATTGACTATATTATAATATTATAACTATCTTCAGTAACTTTTGTTTAAAAAAAAATGCTGTTTGGTTAACACTTACGTAAGCAAGGGAATTGTTAAAGCATAATCGTCAAATATCTTCACTCTCTTAACAATGCCGTCACGTTCAGAATACGGAGAGAACTTTTCCAAAATTACTTTTTTGTAATGAATCACTTTGTGACTACCCGGGTAACGCTGTTCATACTCTGGAACAAATTATTGAACAAATTTGGCCAAAGAATTGAACCTTGTGTTACACCAAAAATGTAATCGCCGAAAAATCTGGATTTTAATTACTAATTTATTTTATTTTATTTTATTTTATAAATTTTAGGAAAACTAACAGCTAAACAGATGCAATAGATAAATTATATAGATAAATGTAACTAGAGCTACACTTATGGGAAGGCCAATTATAAGTTTCCGCAGATAGTAGAACAGTAGATATGAAAAACAGTTACAATAGAGGACAGTTAGAAGAGAAAATAAAAATGAAAACATTAACTGAAATACATACACGCACACACGATATTTGACTTAATTTTGAGTACTTAATCTAAACGTTATTAAAGTAACTATCGCTAAGCAAAAACTTAATCTTGTTTGAAGAAGTGTTGAATAAATCAACCTCAACGTGTCTCTTTACTAAGAGGTTGAATGAGTTTGAAGCTCTTATGACAAACGAATTCTGCCTATAATTTGTCCTGACTGTAGGAACATAAAGAAAGTTAGGTTTTCTCAACGCAGCTGTGTTCATACGTAACCCTAATTGTTCGAATTCTAATTGTTATGAAGAGTGAGATAGTAGCAAGCCTAAATTTAAGCAGCAAGTGAGCAGTAAACTGCTTACTCATAATTAAGTACCTAATAAGTAAGTAGTTTTAAACTAGACCGAACCCATGATGAATCAAATCAAAGGCTGATGATAAATCAAGTTATACCATCAGCAGATAAGTCTAGCTTCTCTACCCAACTAGCTGGTATGTCGAGATGCTTCTCAGTATCCACCGCAGTCTTTTTATCAGCGTAGTCGACCCCGACCAGCTGTCTTCTAAAAAACGGTTCTCCAGCCAGCAAATGTTCCCAGCAGG
Source organism: Colostygia pectinataria (assembly GCA_951394395.1). Taxonomy (NCBI): domain Eukaryota; kingdom Metazoa; phylum Arthropoda; class Insecta; order Lepidoptera; family Geometridae; genus Colostygia; species Colostygia pectinataria. Next base: position 8,507,058 of record OX596365.1, on the reverse strand, counting down.
TCATGTCACATAGATCATAGCTTAGAGAGCCTGGTCCTTCAGTTGACGGTTGCAGGTTTACCTGAGGATAACTGTAGTTTGTAGTTTTCATAGAAACCCTAAAGCATTGCTAGAACAAGTTATTATTAGCAAACCTCGTACCATAACAAAAAAGTGCATGTTCTTGGTCAAATATTTTAACAGAGCTTCAAGAGAATTAAATCGCTATATTTTGTTTTAAGCAGAAAAATATATTATTACAAGTAAGAAAACCGAAAAATAGACTCACATAGTAGTTCTCACTATTATAAACGCTCTCAATCTGGTGGTACTGTTTAGCATAGATAGGGTATCCCTTTCCTTCGCTGGGTTCTATGAAGAACGGGTCAACGACGTCCATAAAGCCTGGTAGAACAAGAACCCAGGCGTGCGTGCGCCAGCCATTAATGTCGTCTTCTGGAGGTTTTTCTAATAGCTAACAACAAGAAATGAAAATGAAATGCAACTAAGTTCCTTTAAAGATTATGATTGGGATCAAATTTATTAAAAATTTGGATGGTGTTTCAAGAATAGAGCTAAGAAAAAAAGGATCAAAATAATATACATAATTTTTCTAGCATTAGGCTGTCCCATAAAAACTACAGCATCCGTCACAGCCAAACTGGCTTACTAGATGGCGTGTTAAAAACGATTTCCTTCCGATGGCTAATTTGGCTATTATATCAAAAGTACGTATTTAAGATTTACTTACAGCAACTTTTCTTAACCGTTCGTTCTCAATCTTGTCTAACGCTGCCTGCTTAGCGTCTGCATCTTTTTTGTCCATTTCCTGGCAATACTTAGACGTGAGATCCAGCAGCGGTACCAGGCGGTACCGAGGCTCTTCGTCTGGAGGTGGAGGCACATAAACCACCTGGAAAAAAATATAACAACTTCTGTAAAACTTGCCTGCATGCAAAACCATATCTCAATGATAATCTTGTCTGGTCTGAGAAATTGGTTTAGATAGGCACGCCAGGACACTCAGATCGGTACCAAAGAGAGACTAGAGAGCCACGCAGTTTGGCTGAAAAGTTCTGCATGCATTTCGAAGTTCTGCGTGCAGTTCGAGCACATATTCCTGCTGTCTATACCTCACCTCTCGTTCATCTGGTACGTCAGGGCACTCAGTGCGGTATCGGATGGCCATGCAGGTGTCCCGCTCGGCGCACCCGACGACGACGTAAGCGTCGTACCCGGCGCCTACGAGCCACGAAACCAGGATGTGAGCCAGCTCGAACGGGTTCCCACTGCGACGGATGATGGCGGTGAACGGTGACATTATGCGCTCCGGCTGGAAACAATGATACAGTCACTCTTTATTTTATCAAAGTCATAGTTTATGCGCTTACAGATTACACCAAAAAGTTTTTTTTAGGTATCTAAAGTAAGGCAACCAAGCGTTACGACCCACTTGATGGTAACCGGTTACCGTAGCCTAGTTTTTTTCCCACTGGTCCCCAGTGGGTGCGAGACATGGGGTTCATCGAGAATAACCCAGCCTATCTTACGCTCACAACAATATCAAAGACATCACTTGGCCACACTGAGACGTCTAAAGGCAAATTACTAGAGATTATAATATCCCAAAAACTATCTTGCCTCAAGCGGGCTTAATTTTTGGGATATTATAATCTTTAGTATTCCCCTAGTGTGATGGTTAACACTATAAAAACAAAAATAGTCAAATTACTAGAACCCAAAACTTTGAAGCTCCAAGAAAATGTCGATAGATGGCGCTATTTTTCAAGGTAGGTGGGTACTGTAAATGCTATTACGTAGGTAGGTTAGGTAGGTTATTATTTAGGTCTAGCCTACATAGAAGTAAAACAGCCAGAAGACTCTTCTGGTTGGCTCTGGTTCTCCTGAGAAGAGCTTTCCTGCCTAAACTAATTTAATTCTAAACATATGTTTTTATTATACCTACTAGGGTAAGCGTTACACGTAGGTAAACTAATATAATTAAAAACTAACACGACTCAAGTACCTACATAGCTTAGTTAAGTAACATAAAAAAAAACTAAAAAAAAAGGTAACTATACATTACCTTTTTTTATGAATTAAATTAGTGTTAGCTACAGCTAATAAAATTAGGCACCTACGAGAGTTTTAATAGACCTTGAAATGGGAAAGCAGCAATAATGTACCTTTTCATCAAAGACTACGTAGGTAGGTAAATACAGTAGGTACTGTGCAAAACATTTTGAATGACATTTTATTAGTAAACAAACAAGCATAAAAAATCCCGCCTTTCCACCACCTCGCCACAGATTCATAAATAAAATCTATTGTGTACGCTACTAGGTTAGGGCGCCACCCACCACCCTACAAATTGAATCCAAAGTTGGCGAAAACAAGTTCGCACAACTTTTGCTTCAACTTTCACTTTTCAGCGTTAACTTTTCAACACTTTCACTATCAATTTTTCCTCTGTAAAGTGTTGGACATTAAAATTTATTCAATGGCGTCTTCACACTGTTATCGCGGGTTCGATAAATAGAAATGCGTCGGTGCATGCCACAATCGCATTTCAGTGGCGTAACTGTAGATAGAGTTTCCATGTATAGTTCGCACGGTGGATCTAGGCATCCGTGAAGTTAGCCGTTTGTGATGCGCAAAGACAATTTAGTTCGAATAGCTCCATTACATAGAAACGGCTAACTTCACTTCGGCCGAGATCCGCCGTGCGAACTATGCTTAAAAGCGAGAGTACATAATGGTGGTTTAATAAAAGAAAAACTATTTTTGAATGATTAGGTTACATCAATTATTAAAGAAAACAAAAAAGGTTTTATCTAAAAACTCAAACGTAGAATAAGTATACTTACATTACTTTACGGATTCTTTATTAGTGCAAGCTGCTAATTGAAATGACGATATTTTTTCTTTTTTGTTTTATATCCTCATTCCTTACAGTTGGCGTAGCTTCAATTAGCCGCTCTCTTTTTGGAAATACTTCATTAGTAATTCAGAAATTAAAGCAGGTAGATAGTGCTGGGTTATAGAAAATAGCAATCTCAAGTTTTTACTTGGTTTACACGGAAATTAAAAAATGTGTAAATTTGTTGTAATTGTACCTACTCTATGTTTTGTTCCAAAATAAATACATTTTAATTTGATTTGATTTTATTTCATAAACAACTAAATAAAATTTTGATCACATTTGAATTTTATTTAGCAGCGTTTATTATCAAATAATACAAATAATTTATTTTAAATAACATATTTTAAATAACATTCATGGCTGTGCTTATTGATATGCTGCTTACATGTTTATTTTAATGATTATGAAATAGGAAGAAACAGAAATAGAAATATCTGCATTGTCATAGGTGAAACGCGTAAAATATAGTACAATTTAAATAATTCAAATAATAGTTCATAATTTATTCAGATCAAGCACAATACATTAATAATTTAAAAAAACATTATGTAGTTTTACGTGATAAGTAAATAGCTTGCATTCATACATTTAGGGTTACAGTATCTTTACTAAATGATTACATTTGTGTTGTAGATACTGCGTACCTTCCAGGAGCGTTACAATTTTATTCAGAGAACATTTTTAGACTACATTACATAGCGTTATGATCTATGGTGAGTAATAATAGTAATATTTTAAACAATCCGATTACAACACATAGCATTGCAATACATACATACATTACAATACCTAATAATAATATTTTACCATAAACACTATAGTATTGCAATGTAACTGAAAGTTAAAACGTGATACACTTATTTAATAAAATAATTGACTTTATGTATAGTTCTCACAACGGATCTCGGCTGTCGTGAAATTAGCCGTTTCGATGCGCAATGGAGCTTTTTCAAACTAAATTGTCTTTGCGCATCACAAACGGCTAACTTCACGGAAGCCTAGATCCGCTAAGCGAACTATACGCGAATTCCCTTCTGGTTTCAAATTATTTAAAATTACTTTTTCCGTTTGTGTGTTGTGTTTGTATACGGATGTTTGTAAGTGTCTTGTGCATTTGTGTGTGCCTGCGTGCGTGCATGCCTACGAGTGGCAGACAAATTATTAGTACCTACCTACTTATTTTATAATTTTTAATAAATGTTCAGTAAATACCTACAAAGAAAAAGGCATGACTCGTCATTTATTTGATTGAAACGACAATGTTTTCAAACCTACCTATTCGAACACTCAGCAAGCCGCATATAAGTTAATGTCAAAATCCCCTTCGAAACTTCAAGCTTAAATGAGCATGTGTAGTGTATAGTACGTTCTATGCCAAGTAGGTACCTACGTAATATGCAAGATACACGGTAGGTATCGTCAGTACTAAGTATAATATTCTGTGGAAAGCGAACAGAGGCACCGCAGAGCCGGGGCCTAGCTGGCTCAAATTAGACCGTGCCACGTAGCTTTGAGTCGCGCTTGACCAAGCGTTATTCGGAGCTCGAACAAGACGCCTTCGCTAGAGCTGCGCTGCCGACAGCATAGAAACATTGATATCGATGATGACAAAATACACCTTTAATCTATTTTTTTATACCAATAAAGTAGCAACCAAGCGTACGGCCGACTTAATGGTCAGCGGTTACCGTAGCCTATGTACGCATGCAACATCATAGATATTACTTGCGTGTTACCACCCTGAGACGTTAGATGGAAAGTCCATAGTCCATGAAGAGACCATACCCTTCGAGCCCGAACACAGCAATGCGAGCATTACTGATTGCATTGCTTGCTTAATCATTTTTCTATTAGGATGTTATATTTTGTGGACGTAATACCCTTAATAAATAAATAAATAAAATAAATAAGCTAGGACAAAATAATTTCCTGACGTTTTATTAGTACATTTTACTTTTATGTCGTTTATCCCACAAGGGCGTTAAGCTAGATAGTCCTTCTGATACGGGACCGAAGCGGAGTGGGCAAGTGCAAGGGGTTGCGGGTTCGATTCCCGGTGTGGGACATTTGCATGATCTGACTGAACATTATTGTTCCGGGTTCGGTCGTTGTGGTTTATTATACTCGTTTTCTGATACCCACGACACAGGGAATTCTATTGTTGGGGTCAGGACTATGTGAGTGTTGGGAACATTATCTTATTTAGGTACCTACTTCATTATAGATAAACGTTATGCTCTTTTCCGAAAATTGCTATAGCTGTTCAGACCCAAATCTATGATAAAATTAAATAAAGTAAATAAGGAAAGTACGCGCATTTTGAACTAGATTACCTCTAGAGATCGTCCAGCTTTATTATTTATTTAAAAAAAACATACCTAACCTGAAAGCACTAGGAGTGGAATCTCTTTCTAAAGTAAGGTTCGTAAAATTGTGCGCAAAGCCAGTGCTCTAAAGCTGTTGAAACTCTGATTATCAGACAATCACAAACATCGTGAGGAAAGGAGTGTCCAAGAAAATAAATTTATAAGCTAGGTTGCCAGTTAATTAAATTGGGTCCTGACTATTGATAAAATACGCCCAAAATTCAAGCACTCTGGCTCGAGAGTTGGCCAATGTTTCAGGAGTAGGAACATTATAATTATTAGTTCTCCGAATAGAAAAACCTCGCAAGCATTAACGTTTAAAAGTGAGCAATTTACTGCATTTCGAGGAGCTATCTGCTCATCATGCTGGAAATCCTCTCATCAGATTTTCACCTAATTTTTATGAGATACATTTAAAGTTAAAAGATATCTAGTAGCCTCTTTTAAGTAATTTTTATTAGCCACTGATGATGAAAATGATGATGATATCTAAGACTTATACGATGAAAAAATACAAAATAAGTTCAAAAAGTTATGAGACAATATAATTCAAAGTTACCAATGCATATTTTTTCTTATATTATTCTGGCATAAGATAATGTAGAGTTGTCCGTACTATCGATATATCGATGCAAGACACTCGACTCGCAAGTATCGATTCGGGGAGGTCCAGTTGCGAGGGGGCGCTGTGGGGGCTCGCGACGACGCGTACAGACGCCACTCATGCGAGGCCGTGCTGTGCCTCTAATTGAAAGCGCTGTGACAGTTTTTATCGATATCGATATCTCTTGTTGTTTGAAATGTTTTTATATTTATTTTCCTGAACTGCATAGCTTTGTTTTGTTGTTGAATATTTCCGGGAAAACTAATTGAAGTTGGTTTCGCAAAAAAATAAAATATCGCCGTTACGCCATGCTACGATTTTCTACTATTGCACTAACTTCATAATATAAGATCATAATAAAACCTAATAACTTAAACGTCTTTTTGTAAGTTTTTGTAAGTTTGTAAGTTTTACTGCATGACACGTTCCCGGGGTATGGGCTGATGCCAAAATACTTAACTTAGTTTGACACAGAAGCTAAACTTAAAAAAAAACTAAATGGATAACTTCTCACTTTGCTTGTTAAAAAAACTTAGAAGAGTAGAGGTAACTGAGTTATTAATTTGTTTTAGTTTTATTTTATTTAGTAAAAGAGTGTTCAAAATGTCCTAGTCCCTGTCTACCTAGAACCAACTCTTATAATTTCTATATTAAGTAAGTAACCTACTGTATTATGTATAAACAAAAAGTATATTTCAACCAAAAACTTTTATTTTACCGAGAAAGACAAAAAAACCTCTCTCACCTATACACCGCCACCAGCTGGAATACTTGAACGAGCATTAGGTAGTCTTTGTGACTCGCTGGACTCGTGAATTTTTTATCGACAAATAAAAATAAATATACGGCAAACGACCGCAGCGCAAATGGGAGCGCTCTCCAAGAACGGCAGTCCACGCGAGTGATTTGCGCCACCCGCTGCCGCCGCGCGGTCGCGACGCGGGCTAAGGATGCGACATTTCATTTTTATAAAATTATCGATATCGATGATTTTTTATACCATGGTTTTTTAATTAACTAGATATACATTTTTAGCAGCAAATGCAATACGTATCAAGTAATGTTAAATGGTTTGAAAATTAGGAAACATATCAACAGGTTCTTACGATAGTTCAACCGTGTCTTGCTTGACAATGCCCGAGTCAATCTCCTAGGGCTTCTCGAGGCTCGTATCTACGGAGTGTGGAGCGTTCAGCAAACAAAGGAGTGTTATTGTCACGCGGCGCCGCCCTCCCGCCGCGAGCGGTGTCCGTGGCGACGGCCGGCCGGGTACCGCGGATCGATATCGCTCGAGATCTCGGCCTACGCGCCCGCCTCGCCGGCCATTTGCCTACCTCGACGCCTCAGGCTCGTGTGTACATAACCCGCCACCCACCACCCCGATACCCCCAGATTACCGCCTACAAAGCAAACTTCATTGGTACGTGCATGCAATATGCGCAAGGAGGCCGAATTGCGCCTCAGCCGACCCGGCCAGATTGCTTTGATACCCGAGCCTCCTAGTTATATAGGCCAGGCCGCTGCATCTGCTATCTTGGATGGGAGACTCTATTGCGAACACTGTCCAATACCTTTCCTATGTACGGTTAGGTATCTCGGCTTGCAATCGTGATAATTACACGTGCAAGTCAGATCTACACGAAATTCCAAGCGCTTTAGAAGATGCTGATTGCTAGCTCGTTTAAGTAATCATCTGTTTGAATCGCTATCTTGTAGGTAAAACGAAGCAAAAACATCTACTAACTGCTACTAAAGTAGATCTATTAGACATTTGTATTGATACCATAAATTTTAATAAACCAAAGACAAATGAGGATAATTCTTAATACTATAAAAAGCATTGTACTATTTAGCTGAAGTTACTTGTAGTAGGTACTTAGAACAAATCGCTATATTCGTAAAAGATGTAGTGACCAAATTCAAGGGGTTCCCTCAGGGTGAGCTTTGAGAGAGAAGTTTTGTTTTATTTAAACCCAGAATTAAGTTATCATTCTGTAAATGCTCAGAAAGATTACTACTATTTACCTACAAGAATGTTTAATTTACAAATAAATATTTTTCTCAAGCAGAAACAAAGCTGCACTTAGTTTTAGTCACATCATCACAGGTGTAACATTCGCGAAAATTTCCAATTGAAACCGAGCGAGGAGGGTCGTAAATCGGCCAAGTGCAGCCAAGTCGTAGTAAAATGAAAATCAGCAACGCAACGCACATTACAATGTTGAGATTCTTTGTGGTTCAACTCTGGTAGAACCAACAAGTTACGATAATACTGATACGTTTATATTATAGATATCAAATATGTACTTACTTAAATCTAACAACTAAAGTAGTACCTAAGTACATCATAAAAAGTAGTAATTGCCTTTTTTTCGTCACAATAGTTAAGTTTTAATTTTTATTGTTATTTTTATTTTTATGTTAATTGTGTGGCGTTAAATAAATATTTTTCTATTCTATTCTATTCTATAATTACTTTTTATTAGCCTATTTTTTTTTTGCACGCAGTTGTTTGTTTGTCTGGCAAACCGCAAAGCAGATGACTGCTAGGCCGTTGAAAAAATTGCAATTTCAGTTGCGTTACTGAATTATTACTTTGCTAGCGAACACCCCTCAGTCAGCGTCGGAAAAGAGGGAAAGTTCACATTTGCATGGCAACTTTGATGCCGGCAACTTCGCCCAAACTTTGCACAACTGCATGGAGGCTGAAAACTTGGAAGTGTGCCGATGGAGTTGCACTGAGCTGAATATTTCTTCTGGTCAACTGATTTAAAGAGATTTTAAAGGTACCCATCCAACACTTGCATTATTATAATAGCAGCAAAATTGCACAATAAAATGTATAATGTTGTGTCAACCTCAAGAAGGGCAGATTAAATTTTGTTGATATCACCAGAATAATAAAATATTATTATTTTAAAGATGTATCTACATAAAATGAACATAGATAAAATAATAGCTCGAGTAAAGAAGGTAGCTAAGTAACTAACCCAATTGTAAGGCAACTCAATATCTAATCTAGCCCCATTTAAAAAATCCAGCGAACATCTCCAGCGCAATTAATTAAACACGAGTAGCTACATCATTACGCCATAATTTGGGCTCCGAGGGATTAACGAGGAAGCTCCCTCAGCCATAATAAATAGATCGAAAACAAACAATAAAGAACTGAATGAAATGAGTAGGTAAGAACGGCGAGTGAATGAGAATGAGCTGCGAGACTAGAGAGCCGCGCCACGCGCCGGGGCGTCGGGAAATTCGGGAATATTTTAGCGTATTTCAATAAAGGCGCGACATCTTTAATCTAGGGATCGGGTAGGGGCATAAATCTTGCAAGTACAGGCCGGGCAGAGCCCAGGGCCAGTCCGAGGGAGTTTTGAATCATTTAGCGCGAGCGCCCGCGCGACTTCCGTCCGGCACGTGCGCCCCCCGCGGCCGCAGAGTCACAGAATACGGAGCACTCAGTACGCCCGTGCGCCACCCGCGTCTGTCTTGTCGAGACAAAGGGGCGATAGTGCTGGCTTATTGGGGAAATTCTTTAAAACTTATCGATAAAAACTTTCTATATCATTTTACTTTAGGTTCATCAATCCTTAATTATTTAAGCACTTACCTACCTACTTAGTTAGAACCCATGCACCTGAACAAACCATCTGTTGCTGCTTGCTGTTGATGAGGGCAAAAACGGCAGTAATCTCAGCTAAACAAGTAGACCGCAGATGACACACTTTTAAACGCTATAGAACCGTTTTCCAAATTTTCAATCAATTATTGTTTTTTGGCAACCGAAAATAATTTATTTTCGTAAGTTATAAGATTGAATATTTTGCACACATGCGAGCGGACTTTATTATGGAAGCCAAGTAAAGCCAACTTTGTCCTTTCATTGAAAAATTGGGTACCTGAAAATACCTGCTTAATTTTTTTAGACTATTTACAGCTAGGTCATGCATATCTGAAAAAAAAAATCGTAGGTACTCGATAAAATGCCATCGTTTATCCCATCTCTAGCATACGACGTCCGAGCCGCCTCTAATTTGAATTCACGGAGACTCCGCGACGCGTCCGCCGCGTCGGCCGCGCCCGACTTAATGAATCGCGTGGGGGTTGGGGGGTCTCCCGCAGGGGGTCATAGGGGGTCGCCGGGGGGTGATCGGCCACCGCATCCTCCGCGCGGATAAGTGACGCCCGTGTTGCTCAGTACATAGCCTTATGTATCTCAGTACATAGCGGCCGGCCTGTACCTACGTAACGCTCGCCAAATTTATGTCCCGCACATGTCTAGAGACCGCGGTGTACCTTCAGAGGGATTTTGCGTGTTTACGTACAAACGGGAGCCGGCCGAAGATATTTGAGACGGAATTTCTCTCGGACCCTTATTGATGAGATGCCCAGTGGAGCACCGCTAATCCTGTCCCCGCGCATATGAGCACATACAATTTCATCCGAAATATCTTCATTAAATTCATGGCATTTGCTGAGTACATTTGGTAGAACGAGGCATTTAGTTGAGGTTAATCGAGGCGAAGGGTTAGTATAAAATAAATGCAAATGAACTTTTGAACGGTAGAGAAGCCTCGGGCAAGACCGCTGCTTCGTTCCAAATCGAAGTCGACTGTAAACAAAAACTTACTAATGGGCAATTATGCAAATAGCGGGCTCGTGATGACCAATCAAAACGCAGTAAATTATTCAAGCGATCCGAATACGCTCAGAGCTGTTTTAATTTCAATGGATTCGATGCTGAACTCTTAGCGTGTTATTGTTTTTATTCAATGTTGCTTCAAGCACTGTATAAGTTTGTTTTAAATCAAACTTAATTAAGTTTCGAATATATTTGTATATAAATCAGACCAACAACGATCAGTCTAGTTACTTTGGTAAAACAGATTTCACGAAAGAACGATTAGATCTCATATATCAAACCATTACAATTTTGCGACGAACCTACAAATCTAATATTTAATTAAAATGTATTGTTATCCACCCTAACGGTCAAGCCTGCGGGCAAGCGTGGGAGACGGCCGCGTCCGCTCTCGAGGCGACCGGGCACGGCCATTATCATCGATAATCACGCGATATCGATTGACGACGCGACGTACCGCCCTAATTTGGCACGGGAAGATTTGATTTGGGAATTCACAGATAGAAAAAATACAGTCTCAAATAAAATTAGCCATAGAGATAAAAATAATGATGCAACTTTTAGTAATATTTATTATAATATTATCCAGCAGCTACGAAGCACATAATTTGAACTCTGAATTTTGATCATTATAAATATAATTATATCTAGGTACCTTTACTAATATTATAAGATGTGAAGATTTGTATATTTGTATTATTGTTAGTAACGAATAAACTCAAAAACTACTGGTTCGATTTCAAAAATTATTTCACCATTAGAATGCTACATTATCCCTGAGTAACATAGGCTATATTTATTACTAGCGACCCGCCCCGTCTTTGCACGGGTGCGGCTCAATGCACCCGAGCGAAGCTGAGACGGACTGCTAATATTTTATACTTTAGGTATGTAGTTATGTACCTACTATACTAGTCAATAAAATTTATGTAGAAACTAAACAAGGTTTTTTTTATAATAATTCAAACCAATCATCTTAGCAATATCAATTTTTAGTTCTGTCCAGACGTACAACGCACGTAATTAACCGTAACCCTTTTTTATCCTATTTATTTGTTAACTTCCTTCGTAAAGCTTTTAATACGTAGTACTTAACACGTTTAAAGTTCTACAAATTAGGTACAGTGTTGAAAGTGTTGAAATCAAAATAAGCTTCGATAGTTGCATTGCATCTCTCAAGATCCATTAAAATCGATAATAATTGTATCGATTGACGTGCGTGCTGCCCTAATTTGGCGCGCGGGAACTGTTCAGATGGTTCGAACCCTCACGATCTCGCGGAATGACCAGTAGATAATCTTTTTAGAAAACGCTTTAAAAGGTGTGCGAATTATTTTTCGTTATTCTATTTGATTGTGATACATTGGCTAGAAAGAAACATGCAGTTTCTTATTGTGAAAAAACAAAAATCTCAATTACAACTTTACTAGTCCTTTTAAGTACTAAATAACAATTTCGAGAAGGTCAAATGGTGCCCCAGGCCAAGGCGCCTGTTCATAAATAGTTGCAGTGTCACCCAGAGCTTTAATTGTCGCACTGCACTGCGCTCATTACTAGGCGTTAGACAAGGCATTAAGCTTTCGCCTAATATTTTTTCTTACTAAAGAACCCTACAATTTTAAACCTAAGTAATGTTTGTAAACTGCTGCATAAATGCAGAATATCTAGTACTACGGTGATACTCATCAAGACGGACTCTAGCTTGCTAAAAAGCCCTACCACCAAGCACCTAAAACCTATAATGACTAAGCTAACACGAATCAGGCAGTTACTCTGCTACACAACTCTGTTACTTTGTAACTACTTTGTGAAATTGAAACTAAAGAAAACGCCACTCATCTTAAACCAGAGAAAAACAATACACATTTGAAAAGGGCATTCATTTCTGACGGTGCTATAAAATAACTGTAAATGTGGCCACTTGTTGCGCCACTCGTCGCCGGAGGGTTGTTTGTTATCTAACAAAACATCCAGCTTGATCCGGCTACAGCTTTTTAGCTAGTTGATATACCCCTCGTTTGTTTTTACTTACCTACCTTTATGCTAACTTTTGCTTGTGTTTTAAACAGGATAAAAATGGTAAAGTAGGTCCTACTATACTACTATACCTACAGGCGCGAATTTGTTTAGGCTTTTGTATTAACTGCAACTTCATAAAACTCATGACATTTCTTGAGAATCAATGAACATAACCAAGAAGTTTGAAATTCAGAGAACAATGGAATTTCGGATTAGTGGGACTAACCATAATGGAAGGGTTAGTTAAATGGATCGTGGTTCAAAAAGAAAACTTGCAATAAGTAGCTATATTCTGAAAATTATAGACGTGAGAATAGCAAGGCTCAAGCCTAAAAATCGATAAGAGCATCCAGCCAGTGTTCTCTCCGGGGCCTTACTTTCGAACGCGATCGGTATTGGAAAAATATTGGAATATGACATTTCGTACTTATGAGTGCAAGCCAAAATCAACCTTGTTTTCAAGAGTTAAACAAATTACAGCAGTAAATTGAAATTGGGATTGGATCGGAATAGTCATTGATGAGCGCGTTGGAACTGGCGTTAATTTAAGATGTTCCAGACAATTATTGAATAAAACTCTTGACTTTCTCACACATTATATTATTAATAGACTGTTCTCACAGGGTTTAATGGCTGAGAGAGATGGTTTCGGCAGAATACCAGCGTCTGCTGCTAAAACAGTAGACATTAATGCTAGGTCGAGGCCATTTTGCTGCTGTAGCACACATACATCATTTTACTGTGTTTTTCTTTATTTTTTGATATATGTTTTTATTTTATATTCCTTTTTTTCTCTTTATTGTATCTTTTGTTTTTAAATGTTTATATGTGTGTTATAGTAGTGAATAAATGTATGTCTATGTCTGTCTATGTCTATGTCTATGTCTACTTTGTTTTTGGCACTGAATCGAACTTGCAGGTCCCACGTCTGGTCTAAACGTTCTTTGGAGTGTTCAAGCTCGAAGCGACGATATGAAGATACAAGAGAAAGTAGAAGCCACGAAGCCTTAAAATAAGGGTTACCTACGACTATGATGACGAAACCAACTAAGTAAGTAAGTAAGTAATGTATTTTGGTTTTGGTTGTAGGTTGTACCTATCAAAGAATGATCTGCAAATTAGCAGTCTCGCTCGGTGCAGTTACGCGATCGCGGTGTGCACCGCACCAGGTGCACGCTGCATTGCAATAACAGGATGTTAGCAGCCCAGTCAGGAACAGCCACTTCACTTTAATTTGATAATCTATTCGCACACAGGGTTTATTGGCTAAAGGTATTATATCAGCGCCTAGCTTCTTCCTGGCAAGGCACAATGCCTTTTTGCTGTTGTGGCACACAAGTACATGACAGCGGCAATTGTTGCTGTTACGAGTACTACTGATTTTCTTCTTTCATTTTGTTTGTACTGTATATGTGTGTCTTAATAGCAAATAAAAATAAGTCTATGTCAATGTCTATGTCTAATGTATATAGGTACATAACACAGCTCGTAGAATAGGTAGGTATGATTATTGATTTTCAAAAACTGTTCTATTGTGTTCAGAAGTATCGACTTTATGCAAAAAATAACATATTATTCTAGATATTAATGATTTAGTAGTAAAAAAATGAAATCTGCCCCGACTCTTAGCTTGCAAGGTTGCGACGCTAGATCCATGTCTGTGGTTGCGACAGCATAGGATAGAAACTATTGGTAAATCTGTGTTAGTAGCAATGAAAAGTCATAGTTTGATTACGGGTGTCATTCTGTGCCTAATTGCGATTTATAGAATTTTAAAATTCACGCCAAAACGCGCTAAGTCGCGGATTGACAGCGGTGACGTCATTATGTCAGTTTTCAATGTAAAATTTTAGCATTAAGGTTCAAAATTCTGCAATTTTGTTGATGCCACCAATCAGAGAACCAAGATGCTCTGGTTGGTGTTCAACCATTTATGGCGGATTGCTGTATTTTGTAGTTTTATTTTATTAAAAATATTATCGATCTGGTTTTTATATTCCTTGAATCCTTTTTCATAAGGTGAAGACGCGATTTTAGTGATTCTTGGTTACTGTCATCATCATGTCATTACTATTGACTTATAATAAAACTGCGTTACGCATCATAGCGCGGTCGTAATGATTGTGCCATGCAATGAGTATCAGAAACGACACTAACACCCAGAGGGCAGATCACAAAAAGCTCGTTTGACAATCGTAAACGTTAACGTCCAGCTTTTTTTTTTTATACTACTAAAGTGGCAACCAAGCGTACGCTATGTACGCATGCAACATAATAGATATCACTTGCGTGTTACCACCCTGAGACGTTAGATGGAAAGTCTCATGTGCCTGTAATTTCACCGGAAACCATACCCTTCGAACCGGAACACAGCAATGCGAGCATTGCTGCTTGGCGGCAGAATAGGTATGGTGGTAGTCCTTCCCCGGACGAGCTCTATCACAAAGAACTCTTTTACTCTTAAAAAAGCTGTCAATTTGAATGTGATTTTAGTAGTTCATTTTACGCACGAAAGAGGTGCTGTAAATAAATACATGCACATGGGACGATTCGATAACGTTTACGGTTGTCAAACGAGCTTTTTGTGATTCGCTCTTTGAACTGGAACGGTTCCAGTTCTAGACTGTACAGTACCAGACGTATATTGGCTGGAAGATGATGTATTATCATGGTAAAAATGGTTAAAAAAATAAATGTATTGTATATAATAAACTGATGACAAGAGCACTAGTGGTAGTAACCCCGCCTTCCGATCCTAAGGTCGTGGGTTTGAATCCGGTCGCGCACCAATGGATTTTTCGCTACAAATGTATGTGCGCATGCCAGTGATCTCATACGGTGAAGGAAAACATCGTGAGGAAACCGGTATGTCCAAGAACTAAAAATTCGAAAAACATGTGCTATCCACCAATCCGCATTGGGTTCGCGTCGTGGATTAATATTATTTATTTATTTATTTTTATTAATACCCAATCACTCTCGCTTGAAAGTAGGCCGGTTCCCAGCAGTGGGAACATTAGAAGGCTGTAATGATGATGACTAATGATCATTGACAGAGACCGAGTGATTGAGTGGTTCTTCGCGTGCTATGTGACTGTACGTCCGTGGCAGCGGCGTCGGACGCGCGCAGGACCCGCGGGAGGCGAACGTGTCTCTGCGGCATTAGACCGTACATCCGCTATGCCGTGCTTGAGCAGCGCTTCATCGATATCTGACATCGAATCATCGACAATGACAATGACATCGAATGACTTGTTTATTTCATACTGGGGTTTAGCAGCCATGGTATGGTGATGATTTGAAAATAATAATCTCTTATTTAGCTAGCTTCATGACACAATATTGATCCGCCATTTAGTTAGGCCATTTTTTTACCTGCATTTTATTAGGCCAAGACGGAGACCATCGATCGGGCATGTTGGACAAAATTCTTGTCGGACAAAATTCATGACTTTATAAATATCGTGGACTTTAATGCTAATTGGACTTTAGCCGTGCCAGAGGATATTGGTATCGAATCTGTTGTAGAATTACCGCGGTCCTTTGTATTTTAATAGAAAAGGACGGCAACAATTTTAGTTAGTTACAACAGAATCTACACTATCTAACAATAATATTAGCAGAGTTTTTTTATCGATATCGATGTTTTCCTATCTCGACTCTAGGACACCGCAAGTGCCCGTATCACGTCGCGGTTTCTCCGCGGTCCGCGGTCCCTGGACGCGATACGATCTCCCGCGAATGTGCGTGACCACATCCTGTCACCCCCCCTACCCCGCGCCTGCGCCGGCGCACCCTCACTAGCCTCGTGTTGTGTCACTCACGGCGAATCGATTAGCTTTCCGCACTCATTCGGAAATAACACGTTCGTTCGTTCGTATGAGTCAGTGGCCAACTCTGGTGATAGAGTTTCTAGGCCGCCCGAAGGCCTCTGTCATGGCCTAACAACTTTGAAAAAGCCGGGACTGACTGCTTAACGTGCCCTCCAAAGCACGGCAGCGCTCAGTTGAAATTGCCACTGGCGGTCACCCATCCAAATGATGACCCGCGGAACAGTGCTTAACTTCGTTGCTCTGTTAAGAACAACTTAGCCAGCTACGTCACGAGTGCGCGGAAATAACAAGGAATGCATACTATTCGGATTCTAGGGAAACTCTGGGTGATTGTGTTAATACTGTTCTTGAACCGCGACTAAAACTGATGTAGACTGGTTCTATGTTTGAGGCCTGTGCTCGTTTTGTGGATTCAAAAATCCAGAAACAGATTCTGAAAGCTAGTGTTAGCAAAATGTTGAGATTGCACTTTTTACTAGCCGCACCAATTTAATTAAAAAAAATTGCAAGATCAATAACTTATCAACGAAGTAAAGCACTGTTCCGCGGGGTCAGTATCGTAGTCATAAAAGTATTTTGAATTTGAATTAAGTACCTTGTTTTTTAGCAAAATGGTTTTAGCTACGGTAAAAACTGTTACCTACTTACATGCATTTTAAATTTCGGACATAGTATCTATTCGTGACTCGCACTGAAGTTATAAATGTAGGGTGGTTAGAGATACTGGTTCTGCGCTTGCGCACCCGCGCGACGATAATGTGCGCGCGCAACCATACTTCCGTCCGCGGCTCCATCGATATGTTCGCAAGGTCGAGCCCTTCACTCGCTCGATGCACTTTAGTGAATAGTGCCCTTCGACTGTCGTGTTACGAAATTAGGACAGTGGGTGGTGCTTAATTAACATCTCATATATGATCAAAACAACCAACAGTCACATGGTCACCTACAAATTACAATAGAATAGATATCTTTTTTTTTTATTTATTGAAGAAAAAATGGCTTTGTCGCTAAGCGACCGCACCGCCCAACAGGTAGTATTTACAAAGTTAGAAAAATTATACTCAAACTAGGCAACAAAAAAAAATGAAATAAAAAACTTAACTCCTCGAGAATAAGGGCTACGTCAGACATTGGAACAGCCAACACATTGTTGCATAGTCCAACATCAAACATTAAATAATGTCTAAACCTAGAAGTATATATCTTTATTGTACACATAACAAAATTGAGATGATACAGTACAGAGTAGAGTAGTTTTTATTAATATCTGTTCTGGTCACACCGCCTACCTATGCGTAGGTACGTGTGTGCGCGTACTATGACGTTTCAGTGTATGAAACTATTTGACATGTCACACAGCTTGCGTGTCAGCTCTCAAGGCGAACGCGCGCGTGGCTACGTCTACGTGCTGAATGCGCATCCGGTGTGCCGTGATAAAAAGCTTTCTAATGTTCCCAGCTGTCATGATGTGACTTTACGGTCTCTTTACCCCGATTGTTTTTCAGCTAGATCTCATATACTTGTACTTCATGTATGTAGTCTAATAAGTAAATGAGTTCGTATGAGTCAGTGGTCAACTGAGTTGACAGAGTTTAAACTGTAATGAAGTACTCATATAAACTTTTTATTTCTTATAGGCTAAGAGAGATTTTATTGATAAAGTGTTTGAACCTCTCCCAAAAGTATCAAAGTCCGCAAATCAAAGGTGACCCTCAAAATGGGTTTTACAGTTCACTTAGTTGTTGTAAAAGAGAGCATTTTTGTGTAAGTTTTATTGTTTTGCCGATGCGACCGTAGTTTGGACAAACGTTTGGACAGTTTGCTTCGTGAGTTATTCCGGTCGATTTGTAATTTGTACTCTTTTATTTCAATAAACGGAGGTAGTTTAGGTTTGTTCATGATTTTGTTTAAAGATCCTTCCTAATATACATACCCTACTGACCTTAAATACCTTAAACATTTTAACTTATATACGTACGTAAGTATTATAATTTATTACGTATATACACACATCATATAACTTATTACGTATATATACAAATACAATTTAATAAAATATAAGTACTAATACTAAAATTATTAAATTCAACTTATTTATTCTTAATAAAAATAATAAAAAAGTCAATATAATAAAAAAATTACATGACATGTATTACCCTCATAATTATGATGCAATAAATGATACTGAATACTGAATACTGAAAATAAGTAGGTAGTGTTTATAAAATATATTTATTAAATATATTTATAGATTATTAAAAGAATCAAGGTGAAAATGGTTATTTCATTATTGGCGTATAAAATCATATAACTAGGTGGTACTTCTGTGGTAACTGGTACCTACTTTAATGTAAAGTAATATGCCTAATGTGGACTTGCCGTGGCCCATTTACAAAACTTCTCAACTCAGCAACGTGCAAGAATTTAAGAGCTGTAATTTCCTCGCGAAACGAGGATTTCAGTTGCATTTTTATCTGAAGCAGGCACGTGTGAACTTATAATAATATTATGAGTAAGCACTGAATTAGAAAGGCATTTTACTAGAAAACTTTCTTAGAATGAGTCGGTGTCTGTAAAGGCTAACACCCACTAGGGCGGTACGCTCGCGGCCATCCATCTCGTACTAGTCATAAACCTGTTTAAGACCATCATTATCACCATCACCATAATTAAAAATAATTAAAAATTAGGCATAATTAAAAAGGCGCGGTCGTTTTGAAAAACTTTAGTTAACAAAAACTATCCTAAAAAAGCTTATTATGTAGGAACCAATAGAATCACTTTATTTACCTAGTCTCGCTCTGACAGCTTAAGCTCTGGTGGAAACGCAGCCTAATGCTTAAAAGCGATAGGAACCCAGAGTAGTAACGCGTAAATTCACCTAGTTTGTAAGACGTTTCAAAGTGATCCTTGTGATATCTTATACAGGGTCATTCATTATCAACCTGACAAACTTAAGGGATAGGTTCCACACATAAAAAATATATATAATTATATATATGTACCAACCTATTTTTTTTTATGTATATTTTGTCTTAAAATCCCAAGTAAACAAAAAATTACGATTACGTTTTTCTGCTCAATTATTATTTATCATTGTTGGGAATCGAATTAAGCAGCGTAATAATGAAATATTATTTTACGTGTGGAACCTATCCCTTAAGTTTGTCAGGTTGATAATTCTATAAAAACGAATCGCTGTGCGTTAGTCTCGCTAAAACTCGAGAACGGCTGGACCGATTTGGCTAATTTTGCTCTTGAAATGTTTGTATAAGTTCAGGGAAGGTTTAAACGATGAGAAAATATACAGGATGTAAAAATTTGCTTAAAAAAAAATAACGAGAGTGAAACCGCGCCGGGTCTACTAGTTATTGAATAAAACTATTTTGACTTTTACTTTGTGAATACCCACCTTTCTGAGTAAAAATAAATTAAATGTCACAAAAGTTTTCGACAGTTCTTCATAAAAAACTCAATGTTTGAGTCTGCATATATAAATATAAGTACTTGCCTACGGTTTAGTTCTAAAATACGCGCACGTGCATTTATAAAGACAAAATGGCAGAGATAAAATTTGCCAAATATTTAAAATAACACGAGGAGGCATAAAAAACAAACCCCTCCACTGCCTTCAGTTCAGACACAGATTAAAAATAATAATTTACAACGTAACTTCCGAGAAAATTCTTCGAAACGACGGACGCCGACGCTCGCATCGTCTCGTGGATGTCGCATATTTTTTAACCGTTGCGTTGCCGCGGGTTACCCCACATCCTGTGGGGTTAACCCCTGGCCTCCCCAGGGGGGTACGGGTGGGTTAATTAGTCGCGAACGCGGTCCGGCAGCACTCCATCTAAGTTGTTTTCTTCTTTATTTGCCCACTTGATACAAATGTGGGTTCTATAAAGGACGAGATAAGCTTTCATCGATGGTTCAATGAAAATATTTTTTAACAAATCCCTTGCTTTGGAGTTGTGAATCTAATAAAACCAGAATAAATCAGCCGAATCGATAAAATTTTACATTTAATGAGATAAGTATTTATTACCACATATTTGCCAAATAACTTAGTTATGATTTTTGTATAGTAGGAATAACTTCACAACTTGCAAGTCCACATAAGAAAATCTAGATATATCTTCTTAATAAACGGATCACCGATGCACAGTAACCTAAAGATAAAATTATAAAAGAAAATAATATTACCACGAGTACTTATTTAAACAGTATGTTGGGAGCTTTTTCATGTCATGTATTGCGTAAAAGGGTGTCGAAATATTTAAAACGGTTTCGTTATCGAACAAATTCCTCAATCACTGGGATAAGTAAATCTCGTATGTAATACGAATTCAGCAGAAGCGCCAGCGGCCGCGGGTCAAACAAAATTTTAGTTTCCATTTGCGTAACCCTCGCGCGACCCGTTTAAAGATTCAGCATAACCGCGGGCGACGGGCGACGCGGGTCCAACGGACCGCTTTGAAGATATTCACCTTCATTAACGTGGGTCCGGCCGACCCCGCGGGGCGAACTCGACGCAACTCCTCGTCCCAAAACCAACGATTTCACTGAAACGTCCTTTCGTCCACTAGTAGTTTGCTGGCTTTATGGAATAAGCGATGTTTGACTGAATTATAAGTGACGTCAAATGGAACTGGATGGCGGCCCCTTTGCGAGATAAACTTTGCCGCGGGTGGAGTACCTACTCTCTGTGTCTCAGTTTGGTAATAAGTACCTACCTACGATCTACGAATTAATAATGCAGGTACAATTAAATACTTAAAGCCTAGGCAATACTAAGAGTATTATATTTCAATTAAGTAATTTTATAATATCGAGTCTTGTCTAAGGAAAGTAAAAAATAAATTGTAAGTAAGTTAAAAAGTGAGTATTATAAGTACTTAGTAAGGTTTATTTTTTAACATTTTGTGATTAAATTTATGTGAGCCAATGTTACTTAAATATAATAAAAAATAATAATAATTTGGGGGAGACCTTTGCTCAGCAGTGGGGCAAAAAGAAAAATCTATGGCGTAGAATAAATCACAAAATTTTTTTAAAGGCAATTTACCTTTGCTTTTTTGATTGGATTTCGATGTTTATTAATCAATCACGTCGTAACGCTAAACTGATTTCGATGGAACTTGGTATAAGTACCTATAGATTTATATAATTTGGATTGAAATATCGCGCGAGCAAAGCGACCAATAAAAAAATGGTTGCTAGTGCATAATTTATGTTTTACAAGGGAGTACATAATGCTGGCACTTCATTTGGCATAATATTTGTTGCATTACTCCTCAACAAAAACTAAACTTTGTCTGAACTTTCACAGAATTGACTTTTTATTGCTGAATTACTCAAATTTTTGGGTAAATAATTATGCCTAGTTAGTGCCAGCATTACATACATATACCTACCTACAAACTTTCGCATTAGTAGCAAAGCAAGCAGCATAGGATATCGTAGGTATCCCAGTGACGGTCCTTTAGCTGCGCTCGGCGGAGCTTGAGGAATGGTCGGGATCTGAGGGGGTGACGCGAAGGGTGGGGGGGGGAGGATAGCAGTGCAGTTCACAGCTGACGTTGAGTGTACCAGTCCGTGATGTAGGTAACGTGGGATGTCGCAGTAGTATCACGAGACGGTATTTTAAAGTAGTTGTATTTTTAAATTTTATTACGAATAACACACCTCATTGTTAATGGACGACCTCGGTGGCGCGGGAGGCGAGTGCCCGGTTGAGAAGCGAGAGGTTACGGGTTCATTCCCCGCTGGGGGACAAAAGTTAATTAATACATAGGTGTGGTTGATGATAAGTAAGTAAGCTAGTTTAAGTCAAGTCAAAAGCCAACTCTGGTGATGAGTTAATAGGCAGCCTGAGAGCCTCTGTCATGGCCTAACATTTGAAAAAGCTAAGACTGAATGCTTAACGTGCCATTCGAAGCACGGAAAAAGATAATAATAATATATACTGAATAATAATACTGAAAGTCTACTTTTGCGTACAAAGGCGATATATCGTGACTGTTTTCGTGGTGCAGCTTATGGTTTCCATGTATACCCTGACATTTGTCACCGACTTAGGTTGAACTACGATATTTACCAAGATTTCCATTTTTCGGACCCGCTGTTATATAAATAATGCTGGACAATCCACACAGCATCATTTAGTCCGCTAAGCAGAGCTTGTGATAACTAGATGACTGATATGTTTAATAAAATATAATAAGTACATAGAAAATACCCAGAACACCCAGAACAAATACTTTCAGATCGTACAAACGTTTGTCCCGAGGCGGGAATCAGACCCACAACCTCCTGCGTCGTAGGCGGACCTTCGCCCGCCGCGCCACATCGGTCGTCGATGGAGATAGAGTTACTTTACTGTGGCTTCCATCTTGTACTATAGGCCTGAACAGGGATAAGATAACGCCTGGCAACGGACGACCCACATTGTACAGGAGATACGAACATTGATTTCAGAGCCGCGTTCGCTCCAATTACTGTAACAGGGTAAAAGCTGTTTCCTGTACCTTGGTCAAGATGGGCGTTAGAACTGATGGGTTGCTTGCTTTATACATAAACTTGGTTAACGACTCTTCGTTCGATAGATCTCAATTTCAAGCTGAGTCAGAGACCTAAGGAATCCTAGTCTATAGTATTGTGTATTATGGTTGAGTCATAACTCATAACATATCCAGAAACTTTTTTTTTGTAAAGTACAAAAAATTGTGTGTTGTATTATTTGTTTGACGTTCCAGTTAATTTGATAACATAGGAACCACGACACGAAGAAGAAGAAGTAGACTAATAAAATTGTCATCATTATTGTAATATACGTGAAATTTAAATACGATCCGAAATTTCCAACTGAGCGCGATTCAAACCCACGCGTCTCGTAATGCCTTGGGCCGCCGGCAAAACTACTAACAATAAAATTGTGCCTTCATTCGATTACTAAGCTTCCACGAAAGTCTAGAATGCTACATATTACTATCGGTTAAATCATAGTTAAACATGGTTAAACAAACACAATATCATCACCTACAAAACAAAATTTCATTAAAAACACATGAACGTTTTTACAAATACCAACCACTTATGTTAAGTGACATAACATTATTAAATAAATAAAAATAAATAAATAATGCTGGACAATCCACACAGCATCATCTAGCCCCAAGGTAAGCTGCTGTTAAACAGAGCTGTATTATGAGTACTAGATGACTGATATATATTTAATACAATACAATACATAGATATATATTTTTATTATATATAGAAAATACCCAGAACACCCGGAACGAATATTTGTAGATCGTAAAAACATTTGTCCCGAGGCGGGAATCGAACCCGCAACCTCTGCGTCGCAGGCGGACCTGCGCCCGCTGCGCCACATAGGTCGTCATTATTGGCTGATAGGTGTTTAAAGCTTATTACTCATGTTGGGAAAAACTGTCCACTGTAACACACACAGTTTACCTTTAGCTACCACAGGAAGCACAGTTCTAACTTTAAGTATTTTGTATCCTTTACTTACTTTGAAAATAAACTTTGTATTTGCATTTGTAAGTAGCCAAACCTAATTGAAATGTGACTTTTCAATGTTTCAATTAAGTGCTTGTTGATGGTTGTTTTACGCAAATTCGGAGGAATACCAGGAACGGACCTAAACCCTTAGGCTTGGATTTCTCATCAAGAGAGCGAACGGTTTACAAAGGCGTCGAGACAAAGGAGGCTATGTACCAAACACTATTGGTATCTGAGTTCAGGTAGGCGCATTCGAAACGCTAGCTTGACAGAAACTTAATTTAGAAGCAAACAGTAAACGTGGCTGGTACTGGCTAAAAAGTTAAAAGTCAAGAAAATGTTGCAAAAGTAAATCAGCTGTTTTAGGTAAATACTGATAGAACTACTCTTAAAGGAGTTGTTTGTAAGTATAGTAAGTAAAGTAAAAAACAGTCGCTACTTGTCTTATTTTAAGTGAGCGCTTTGTATTTTGGAGGGCTGGCAGTCCTAGCTACAAATACATGCATACATAAAATCACGCCTGCATCCCGTAGGGGTAGCTACAAATACCTTGAAGATAATGTATCTTGAAGCTGAGACAGATGCTGTTAGCGGAGTTGGCCTCTAGTTTAGAACTGACTTCAGGGTGAAGTCGGCTGAACAAAGAACCGTAAAGCTCGATGTCGTCGCCTCAGCCAAAACCCCGTCCATTACGGACGTAATCCCCCGCTGTCGTCAACGATAAAATAGCATAATGTCCTCTACAAATTGTATGGGATATCGCGCCCCGATACAGCTCGGCAATCTTGATCACAGAAGCCATTCGTTGATATACATTTTGGAGTGGTGAGAAACACACGAACATTCGGACAGAACGAAAGACACGTGTGAACCACTAAAATTGTTTAGCTCAGGGGTCAATATAACTTAACAAACAACCAAGTTGTTCAAAAAACAATGGTTGCAAAGATACTAGGGTCTATATAAGAGTAAATATTCTCTTACTAGGCAGGCACGCACGACAGATTACTCAGTATGCTACGCTTTTTTTGTCAAGCTGTCAGAAAAGGTACAAAAACAAACGGACAGACACGCGCTGACAGTTGAATCTGATTTGATAAATGTCGATGGAGATGGAGATTGGAAATAGAGATTGTAGAGAGGAAAGAAAAGGAATCCAAACCAAAGATACTCGAATATACATTTAAACACACAAAGTGGATACCTACAGCTAATAGGTATTGGCGACCGAAGCCACAGGACGCGGGAGACCTCTCCGATGTCCGCCGACGGACGCGAACCCGCGCTCTAATTAAACCGCCCCCTCGCGGCCCCATCCCAACCCACCCCCACACGATGGTCAAAGAGCATTTTAGGTAAATTGATAGGAGACGATCGACATCTGCCGAAATTAAGATTTTGGGGTGAGAGGAGAAAGTGTTGGTTTATTTGAGATAGTCAGATAGTCATAAAGTCAGTAATTTATTGTTACATGATACAAGAACGGACATCGTGCATGACAGTCATAAAGTAATATAGAAAATAACAATTGGTAATCAAAATTAATAAACGTAAAGTTCACTGATTTATCGAAGTAGCTTCGTTTAGCAGCTTACACTAATGGCTAATGAATAAATAATTTTAAAAGTAAAATTTTTAGTTCTTGGACATACCGGTTTCCATGAGAAGTTTTCCTCCACCGTTTGACAGCACCACGATTTGCAAGTGAAAACCCCATTGATGCACGACATGTTTCGAACCTAAGACCTTAGTACTAGAAGGCGGGTTCACTACCCCTAGACCGCAGTAAGTACTTACTAATATAGAACAGAATAATAATTTTAACCCCCTCCCAACAAACTTCATCAACATCATCATTTTTAGACAAACCTTTTGCAGTCCACTGCTGGACGTAGGTCTCTCTCAAGGCACTGCCTGATTTTCGATTCTCCTCATCCACTTTCTGCCAACTTTAGTAATCCATCTATATTATCTTTCAAATTCACATGAAAAAATGTCAAAAACGTTAAATTTTTATTAGTAACATTATTAGAGTTTTTTGTGATAGAGCTCGTCCGGGGAAGGACTACCACCATACCTATTTCTGCCGCCAAGCAGTAGTGCTCGCATTGCTGTGTTCCGGTGTGAAGGGTATGGTTTCCGGTGAAATTACTGGCACATGAGGCTTTCGATCTTAGAATCAAGGTGGCAACCCGCGAGGGATACCTCTGGTATTGCAAGCGTCCATAGGCTGCGGTAACCGCTTACCATCTTGTGGGCCGTACGCTTGGTTGCCACTTCAGTTGTATAAAAAAATAAAAAAATAGTAGCGTTTCAGTATACCGGCAAGCTGTATTCAGTCGTGAGTACATTAATACCACAAGCGTTATTTTATTGAATCGCTTGTAACTAACACAATCGAATTCATAAGATATGAAATAAAATTGATCAAAAGCTCTATCGTTTGGGTTGTAATGACGCATTTTTATAGCAAATAATTTCGCTTTAGCTAAAAATGTGTATCTACCTAATTAGCATAGTCTGTTCATCTGCATTTTATTCTTTGGAGCGCGGATCCGCCGCCGGCGATGTAAAAAAGAACATTCCCGAATCCCGCGAGTAAGATTGCCTCGTAAAACTCCATACGTATCAGTAAGATACACACGACTAAGCTGCACAGTCAGCTAAATTAATTTATCCCTTGCTCCACACGGAATAAGGGTCATGTTAAAACAAGGATTTTCTGGAGTGAACGTAACTGTAATGTAGATACGTGAAGGTCTCGCGGCTCTTTGGACCTTCCAATTAACGGTTAATCACATCACCCTGTGGATTGGACACGTCAACACGTGGGATACGCTTTTATCGGATTGCGTTTTTAACACGATTTTTATATCTACGCTAGCATTGAACACGGGTATTTTTTGCAGCGAGCTTTAAAATAAAACAGTATTTTTGATTGCTAGTGAAACAGTAATTTTCATACATAACGGAAAGCATTATATCTAACTTCCATAAAAGTCGGGTATCGTGTAGATAACTATAACAATTGACCCAAACATTGTAGCTAGAGACAAGTAGTCTTATTACTACTTACTAGTGTAGAAGAATGATTGGTACAAGAAAAGAATAACGTAACTTGTACGAAACGATCAAAATATGTTTTGGCGCCCAACGTGTGGCAGTGGCGCTTATCCCCCGGAAAGCCATTAGTGCTCAAAGCGCGCTAGTTGCTTAGCAAAAGATATGTTGAATATTTAAAAATTATTAAACATAATTTTGGCACCCATAATGACAAACTAGGTAGTGCGCAACGTGGTACCAATTGACCCGAGCGCGTCTGCTTGGCAAGCCTTTCCAAAGGTCACGACGGAATAAAATTGATGAGGGTTATTTACGTGCACTTGAAGGCGTCCTCTGACTGTTAGAAATACAGTGATCGATACACAGAGCGGCGACACGCGGCGGCCCCGAGGGCGCGTCAATTTGGTCCTTCGCTTCGTCAGCGCTAAATTATCCCGACATCTTTAAATGGAGTTTCGCGGCCCTCGCGTTCCAAAAGTCCCCGGACGCTTTTCCGAAGGCCTTAACGGCGTGAAGGGATCGGACTTTCAGACCGTGTTTGGTAGACGTCCCCTGACGGCTGCCTATATACGCGAGCCGACATGCCACCTGGCTCCCGGCTCTTTCTATACAATATTTTGTTGATCTATTGGAAATGTTTGGAAAAATATTTTTTTGAAGGTTTCAAGATATATCAAAACTGAATCCGTATTCGTCCGCCGCACTATTTCGGCAAAGTACTAGGGTTTCGCGTAATCATAGGTAATTAAACGATTTGAAAACACACGTACGTATCGGACTAAAATAGGAGAAGAGGAACTTCGTTGTAGTAATTGAAACCCCAGGATACAACTTCGACGAACATCATCCTTGTTATGAAGTCGGATCGTATCATCTAACTAGGAGTGGTACCTATATAATCAAGTTAACGCACCGTCTACTAGCCAGCGCTAGCGGCAATAATCTCCACCCTCCTCGGGCGGTAGTCAACGTCCCGGCATGCACACGCCACCTTAATGACTTACCCACGTCGTTGGCCTAAACCGGCGAGCTCCGGCCAACGCCACCCATTCCGAACATACAGACGCTCGTGTGCATCGCCGAATATCTTGGAGCTTTCGCAACGGGCGGGTTATCAACGACCAACACGCCAACGAGCCAGTGTAATCACCACCGGCGGTGACCGTTCGCGCGTAAATTACGTAGCTCGTCCATTGTAGCTTGAGCCGCGCAGATTGCGTTAAAACCCTGGTCCAGAGCTCTGGTAACATTGGGAAGTCAGTAACCTACGCGTCCTTCGCTAATGCCCGCTTAGGTAGCCCCGGAGCGCGCGCCTCGCAAACACAATCGTGTGCCTTTTATAGTCCCCTTCTAGAATAGGGATGGCATGAATGCTGTCACTGATTGATTGGATGTGTTTCGAGACAGCCGTATGTGCTTATGTATACATTTTGCGACTGTGAAAATGCAGTTCGCCTACAATAACGCTATTTTGTATTGCAACTTGGCAGTTTTAATCACATGGGCTTTCTTCTTTTCTTTTCAAATAGAATTTCCGTTATAATTGCTTAGAAATGTGTTTCTGCTATAGTTATTAACTCTCATAGCTACTCTGGACTTTTAGATTATGTAGGTACATAGGGCTAAGAATCGTTTGGTTGTCTAGCGATGCGACACACCAGCTGCTGGAGACAAACTTACTGAAAAATACGATAGCTTAGTACGGTAAGTACCTACATCTCTGTTTTTATTGGAAATCCCTTCTAACTTAATAAACTCAAGTCAGAACCGAACAAGTCCGATCGTGCTTAACCAGCCTTAT
This sequence comes from Colostygia pectinataria, assembly GCA_951394395.1. Taxonomy (NCBI): domain Eukaryota; kingdom Metazoa; phylum Arthropoda; class Insecta; order Lepidoptera; family Geometridae; genus Colostygia; species Colostygia pectinataria. The sequence goes on along the minus strand of OX596365.1, from coordinate 8,478,298 downwards.
TAAATTACTGGCTCGTCGGTCGTCCCGCATTATCTTGCGACACCGTGCGCTGCGTTCCAGCCAAATCCAATATCCGCACGCGTAATAACAATCGCGAACGTCTATCGGGCCCGCGTAAATTATGCATGCCTTTGTCAAGGAATTCTAAACCATCTATCAATCTAAAATGAACCTTACAACGCCATGTTAAGAACCATGTAGGTAGCACAAGTAGACGTGTCCGCGGACGGTCGCCAACGACGCGCCGTGCTAATGGCTTGGACCCCCCTTGTCCGCCTGTTCGCTCTGAAGTAAAGCTCACGTACTGAAATAAAGGAATTGCTTTACGCCAATTTGTAAATTGTGGAGTATACTTATTTTACTACATAATATATTTTACAGAGCAGACATTATGTTTATTATTATACACGTTTAAATTTTTTATTTAGGTTTATGTATAGAATTTTGTCATATCTAGATAAAGTGTAGGTTGTATTAGTTGTATAATTTTTTTACGCCCTTAAGGCAGGCTAAAGTCTTAATATTTAAAAATTCAGACTTTACCTGCTATCTTGGTGTCGCCAATACTCTTAGATTAAAGTCGTAGGTACGTGATATGATACTTCTTTTTTTCATTTCTAATCAAAAGAAAATGTCATTCACTCAATCCAATTTCAGGAACAAGCACGTGCGTTTCCCGCGTCCACCGCTTCCCAATTCCCATAGAGCTTTCTTTTTTTTTTAACACAAAGGCAAACGAGGGAAACTTCCCGGTTCTTTTCTTTTCGCGGACGCCCGCGGCGGGGCTTCGGCGGGCGTAAATTATTCTGCCAGTCGCGCTCGCCTGCAGCGTCACGTTTTGCAAACGTAAAGCCTCCTTGATTCTTTGTATTGTCAAACTAAAGGGAGGGTCAAATTTTTTACATTGATTGGTGAGTAAACGGCTATCAACAAACAAGAGTTATTATATTCGGTTCTAGTGCCGTCGAGCTGTTGAAAACAGTTTGTTTTTCTTACTGATTTTCTGTTACGTGTAATTATATGGACACTCACTAGAGTCACCTCACATCACGACCTACCAGATTATTGACCTATCCTTGGCTTTTACATACTTGTATTGCAGACTAATAGTGTTGGAAACGCAAGCACCTCATCAAAATCATCGATAATCCTTGACAGAGCGTGCGGAAAGACATGCCGACCGCGTCGCGTCGTCGTCGTCGGGTGGTATGTGGTATTACGACCGGCGGCGGCACCCACAGCCCTCGCATGTGCTTGCGATATAATTCACATGGCTAGTACTGTATGGTGTACACGCGCAATTTGTATAGGGTTGACACCGTCACCTAAACAACGTCATATTACATTTGCAATCTCCAAAAATGGCTTTAACCAGCAATTTGGAAACAAACTTTAATTATGATTTCTATAGTTAATATTGTTATCGTTGCATTTGTGGGTAGATAATAATATGATGATGAAAATAATAGTACTAGCTGCCGCCCGCGACATTACTCGCGTGGATGTAATATCAAAAGTAGTCTATGTTCGATTGTTCGTACAGTACGCTCAACGGATCGAAGCAGTCGTAAAGTTAGCCGTTTCGTTGCGCAATAGAGCTTTTCTGAACTAAACCGTTTTTGCGCATCACAAACGGCTTATATCACGACTGCGTAGATCCGTTGAGCGTACTATATTTCACGATAGTTTTAGGTTAAAATAAAATAATGATTGCAATATTCCTTCAGCACAGCCCTAAGGCGCTCGTGCTGGGGACGCGGGCGGCGCGGCGCCTTGACAGCAACGCCGTTAATTCCTGAGCGCTCCTCGCGGGCGATTGACAACGCGCTTGGAATTTATCGACGCGCACACTCGCCGCTCGCTGCTTCTACTGACGTGCTAGTGATGTAGCTTAATTGTCGATATCGAAAAGACAAAGATTGAAATCGCTTGAAAATTATTCCGTTGTTTTTTACTTACATTACGAACAATGTGCGTAGGTACTTATTATTTCGGTCAATTATAATTTTTTATCATTGGTACTTATTGCATCTCGCTGAAAATGCTTTTGTCCGTCAGTCAGTCAGTCTGTTCTCGTCTTTACGTCGCATTTTTCAACCGGACAGAACTACTAACAGAAGTCTTCTGTTCAGAGAACGAATAGTTTACTTATGTATATATTAATTATTATAATTTTTAATGTTCATTAATTATCTTTAATACTTACGGCGAGTAGTATTTAAAAAAAATAGGCACCTTAGCAATTATGATGAATTTATGACTATTGAGAGCGATAAGTACACACAAATAAACCTAATTCTATGATTAGTTGTAACATGTCATTATCGTTCACTTAAACCAATTTGTGAAATCTATCAGATGGTAAAAATATCGATAATATTATCACCGTAATATCACCTCATCACTACTCGTACATGTCGCCATTGCGTTCAGTCGTCGTCTAGTACATAGTGTCTATGTATTCGGTTGGTAAATAAGGGCTCGCCTTTTAGGTCTAACCGCGCGTTAACGCAGCCTGTCTAGTCATGCATGACGGTAACGGTCTCCATTCCAAATTATTTCTCATATTTTTCTCGCAAAAGCTCACGGGGTTAGGATGTGTCCAAATTATTGCACGGCGGGCGTGCCGCGCAATGTTTAGATGTCTTACTGACAGCAAAGAGTATGAGTATGACAGATAACTATAAAGCCGCGTTTACATTATTCTGTCGTGGCGTGTCGTGACGCGTCATACCTAAGCATATCGTATCCATATATTTGGTATGGTTAGAATTATATTACAAAACCGCAGTGTGTTGGGACGCGTTCTGTAAATGTATGGATAAATACACTTATGACGCGTCACGACACTCCACGACAGTAATGTATCCCCGGCTTTAGGACTTGGCACAATGACCAGAACCATTCAAACAGGAAAGAAACAAGACTTTTATTCAATGTGAACTTTATTGAAATGTTAGGGCGATCATCTACAAAAGCGGAGCGGAGTTAGGTAACTTTACTAATACAATCAAAACAAAACTCACGTTAATTTCACGCTACGTGATAATAATATCTAAAACATCTACAGAACCAATAGATCTATGGATAGAAAGGTAATGAGTGGTCAGCAAAGTACTACATTTATATACATAGATGACTACTGACATGCGCGGTTTCACTCGCGTAATTTTTTTCGCAATTTTTCCATAATTTTTCACCGTTTCAACCTTCGTTAGGTCTTACATGAAGAAGAGTACCTACCTACTTTATTAACCAAATTGCAAAATGGACCCTGACTCGCATTGCTGATCTTGACAACCAGTGCTCGTTTACCGCCAGAGCCGCGATAGCCGTATAGATAGATATAATAGATCTATAGATAGACGTAATGAGTGGTCAGCAAAGTTTGCACTGCGCCTATTCAACTAAATAGCACCATAAACAAACAACCCTCCGGACGTATTGAATCTCAAACGTTTCTTGCCCACCCTTCTGACTGGACGCACACTTTACCTACAGATAACACAATCGGCACACCATCCACTAAAGCGTGTCGTTCTGGTAGATGACCTACTTTCAGCGGTCTGCAACAGAGGCTAGAGGGTGCGACGATGAAACTGTAAATCTTGACGACAAACAAAACAGTAGTACCAAAACAAACCGGTTAAGTTTCACCACAGACATATACATATAAGCAGACTCTTATAGTAACTTTGTTCGAAATGGTTGTTTTTTTGTCACCAGATCGTATGCTTAATCATTATTTAAATACTTACACTGTTTTATTATTAAAGGGAAAGTAACTGTTTAACTGTATTGTTAAATGATTTTATTTTGTTAAAATACTCAATCGATTGCTACTTTTAGTGTAAAGTGTAGGCAGTCTAATTGGAGAACTTATTTTACCAGAAACATTTTATATTTACGTTATAGCTACAAATTTTATGCAGAGGCTGTAACCGGAATAACTTTTGACAATCGTAAACGTTAACGTACGTGTCGTCCACCTGTCAATTTTGTATAGGATTTTGATAGTTCATTTTACGCACGAAGTGGCGCTGTGAAAAATCTCATACAAAATGACAGCTCGTTTACGATTGTCAAACGAGTTTTTCATGATGAGCCTCAGGAACACAGGAACTATAAACGAAAGCGTGCATGTCAGTTCAGTGGACACTAGAGCTAACCACAGCTTCCTTGCTACTATCAGTGTAGGTAAATCTGAATACAAATGAAGACATTAGGGTTGCCACGCCGCGGTCGCTCGTTAGTCCGCCCCACGGATATATCACGCTCACTAGATACGTGTGTGGGAATGCTTCTCAAAGCACCCACGCAAATACCTACCTACAGCACGCGAGGTTTTAGTAAATTTGAGAATCTGGGTTTCTATTGATGGTTGGATGGTTGGATGGTTGGATGGATGGATGGGTTATAAACACTCTTATTTTTTGAAGATTCTATGACCTAGCTCTGATTTCTAAAATTAAAACAAAAAATTTCAAAATAAATAAGCACGTTTAGAAAATAGTTAAATGTGACATGTCTTTTATTTCTTTACTTCTCAAATATTCTCAATCCATCAAGCGAGCTGCTAATTAGGTAAAACGACTATATTTTTACGAAAAAAAATGTTTATTTAAATTTTTATGCTCTTACACGCTATTTTGTCTCAATAAATGCTAAGAAGTCATATCCAGTACAAATGAGGTTCTTGCTTTGCTCCCCTTCGGATCTTCCCAACTAGTAACAAGTTGTGGAGGTTGACCACTGGACAGACTATGGTACGTGGGTACAATCTTGTACCTCGTTACGAAATGAGCAGAAGCAAGGAAGCTATAGCGCCTACTGATGAAAAGCACTAGTTCGTTACTGGCACCGTGTGAATTTATGTGACGCCCAACGTGGGGCCGTAAAGTTTGTTTTTTATTGTTTTTTTTTATTTTTTACACTAGTTTACGGGTAAAAAACATGAGTGTAACGATTCGGTTGAATGACATGACAACCTGAGTACAAAAGTAGTTTTTATTGGCTTGGCGCCCAACATGGTATAGATTAACTTCATGAGTCAGTACAAATAGTATTAAATAGCATTTAGTATTGCTTCCGAAAGTATAAGCAAAGATACACCTGAGGGGCGATTATGTAATTCAGTTGCAATCGATTTCAATTGATTTCAAACAAAAGCTGTCTTATTTTGTATATGACAGTTTATTGACAGTTCGCTGATTGAAATCGGATTGTATCCGAGTTGCATCATCGCTCTACTGATCCATTCCGAAAGTAACAAAACACGCTCACAAAGCAATGTAAAATTGCCTATCATATTATTAAAGCAACCAAAACAACATTTTACTTGCACAACCCTTTCTGTAACCCAAAAAAACTAAAATACTAGTCGAATAAACCAGACAGTAGATCATTACAGGCCAGACAGACCCGCAGACCCACTTACATAATATTTCCTGTTCCCGCAACTTTGACCTACTTTGCGCGCCGCCCAACTTTTTAAACCTACCCGCCCCGACTTTGTTTTAAACTGTGACTAGACTTTGTAACTTTTTTGTTGTATCTAACTAAAACAAACTAGGTACATTGTAAAAAAAAGTAAAATTGAAATAGTTATTTTGGTTTAGACTAAAATGTATGCATGGATATGATGAGAAGGAATCTTACAAATAAATGTAGAGAATGTGTTTGGAACAAGAACAATGGATTATGTAGTGAGTATACGTCAAATATTATGTATATCTGACCATAATTTCAAAAGTGTCAAGTGTCAATGATGTTTTTTAAAGTTCGTTCGCCACTAATTAAAAAAAACTGTAATTAATTAAAAACCAACACCGCAATTTTCATCAAGAAATAACCATTATCTGCGGGCTCTTTAATTTGATATTAGACCTTCGTGCTTTTTTAAGAATTGCTAAGAATTTTTTGAAGATTTCGTACCTTAGTAAGTACCTACTACTTACTCTGCTCAAGTATTTCAAAAATAATGTGCTCAGTAACGACATAATCTATACTAATATTACAAAGAGTTTTTTTTTTATGTTTGTAATTTTGTTTGTAACGCATAAACTCAAAAACTACAGGATTGATTTCAAAATTCTTTCACCATTAGAATGCTACATTATCCCTGAATAACATAGGCTATATTTCTTACAAGCGACCTGCCCCGGCTTTACACGGGTGCGGTTTCATAGCACCCGCGCAAAGCTGGGACGGACTGCTTGTTAGTAAAAAGTTTGAAATGTAAAAAATAAATAAAAAGTTGGTAGTATAATAAGCCTTTGCAAGTTTTTCTACATAGGTAAGTAGCAAACTTAAGTGTTGGAAAATATGTAAAAGTGCTCCTTTAGCAGGGACAGTCGAGCTCTATGAGCCAGAGAGACGAAGGTAAGGAATGGAGAAGCAATAATATGGAAGAGACGTACGCGTCTACCCTCCATCAATTTACATTAATGATTCGTTGAAACATCCGCCGGCCACGCGTAAAAAGACTTGGGGGTAGGGGTGGATTAAGGCCTGGGGTGCTAAGCTCATATTGCAGTGCTAATTTTGTACAGTTTTCATACAAAACTGAAGAGTAGAGTTAGAGTATCAGACAATAAAATCTTTAAAAAAAAAACTTCCATCTTCGTGATCACTATATCAGGTTATGGCGCCCAGCGTCTTATGGCCACCAGTGGACTAACATTACCGCTTAAAAGAACAAGAGAAAAAACGATAAGTATTTAACCTACACACACATCGATAGTGTAGTACACAAAAATTGCCGTTTAAAAGAACAAGCTCTTAGAGAAAAATCTATAAGTACCTAACCTACATACACATCGATAGTGTACAAAAAGATAGCTGCAAAGCTTTTCAAATGCATGTTTACAAAGCAAGCTACAAACAAGTAGATACAGTCATTAAGAAAAGATTATCGGAAGCATTGTAAATCGGAGCCCGGAAGGGGGGCGGATTCCCGCGGGCTGCGTCCGGCGCGGCGTCAATTAGACGGAGGGTGGGGGTGGCGTCCACGTATCCGAAGGCTATGCCCGGAAATTCGAGAAGATGTAGTTACCATAGTATTACGCTTTGGTATAGAGAGTACGTTGCACGAATATACGATGTTTTATACAACCTTAATTACCTACTTTGGGATTTTGTCAATGCTAAGGGTCAAACTAGGGGATCACGAAAAAAACCTCTTTTTTATATGTAATTTTGTGCGTTTTAGTTGCTTTTTCTTCATAGTTCGTAGTGACGACTATCGAACTACTGGTAGGACTGGATGGAATAAAGCAAAATAACGACTCAAATTCAGCTTTAGGTAAAAAAACCTTTTTTGTCATAATACTGGCAGAACCATCATAAAACTTGTCATAAAGGATTTTACTTCGTCACGATAGATGCAAATGCATTTAAAACTATAGAATAACGGTTTTTTTCCATACCTTGTAGCGCGGCTGGTAACCTCATTTCGCTCATTACGCTTAGAGGTCTGTAGGTACGGGGCTGAGAGGGTACCCCGGTCCCTCAGCAAGTACCTACTCGTAAATCAATATCGGACCCTTATTAATTAGTGCGTTCGTTACGCGAACCTCTCCTCTATAGGGTTGCTGGTCGACTGAGTTTTAAACTCGTTGTCCGGCTATTACTAGCTAGCTAAGCTAGCTTGACTCAAGAAAATATTTTTTATAGGTACAGTCATCAAGCGACCAAAAACTGAAGAGTTCTGATGCTGACGCGCATGTGTTTTATTTCTGCAGTTGTGTGTGACACTGGCCTACTTTGGATAGCGGGATGTATGGATGTTTGTTCCTCTATATCTTGACAAACATTTTATCGATTAAGCTGAAATTTAAAACATTGATAGATAACCTAGGACATAGACATAGGGCATAGGCTTTTTATTTTACTTTTTATTCCCGAAAAAAGTTTAGTCCCTGAGTAGTACTAATATCTATTCTGTGCCCTGAGTTCCACGAGAACGAAGTTGCGGGCAACATCTAGTGTATTATACAAAAAATAAATAAACCGCGCCATTTTGTGTGAACCAATAAAATATGATTTCATGAAGAACCGAAAAGCCGGCTGCTGTAAGCCCTAGCTCCGAAGCCCGGGCAGAGTTTTTAATTATCCAGGTCGCGGTGTTGACACCTTGCTGCGCGGCGACTTCATAAGAACAGCGGGACCTCCTTTGACAGCCAGCTTATTAGTAGGTACAGTGAGAAACAAAAATGTAAGGGGAGCGAAAATTTAGTAGACTACTCGAATCATCAAACGCTATTTAAATATTTAAGATCGTGTTAACTGTACCGGTCGCTACTTTTTAAAAACGTATGGAGGAACGTAAAAAAATCACTTAAGATTAGTTGAGTAGCGTGTTTCGGCGTAAAGGATCTTGAATTCTCCGCTATAGTTGATTCAGTATGGTTGGAGACTGTCCTGTCAAGGTGTCAAGGAGTATCAAATAACTCGTCCGCGGAAGGACTACCACCATACCTATTTCTGCCGCCAATCAGTAATGCTCGCATTGCTGTGTTCCGGTGTGAAGGGTATGGTTTCCGGTGAAATTACTGGCACATGAGGCTTTCTATCTTAGCCTCAAGGTGGCAACCCGCGAGTGATTTCTCTGGTATTGCAAGCGTCCATAGGATGCGGTAACCGCTTACCATCTTGTGGGCCGTAAGCTTGGTTGCCACTTCAGTTGTATAAAAAAAAAAAAAAAAAAAAAACAGTGGCTTTACGGGCAAGTGTGATGAGAATGAGACGCGAAGGGTACTTACATCTAGTTATTCTGGTTATACTTTCTATGATTGTTCCGACACAAAGACTTTATTGGAATCCAAAAAAAAACTAATTCACTTGAATATTTTGTTTCATACCTTCCCTAACTAGGTAGGTCTTTTAGACCCTTTTATGTTGTTGCAAGCAATATCTGTATCATCTGTATTCGCCCTGGTATCCGCTTTTATTTATCTAACTGATTAAAAGTTTATCATATTTAAAGGCGATTGTTTTTTAACTTTTTATTTACCTGTCCCTTCATAGTTTGCTCAAAAGTGCTTCCGATCGGCCAATTCGAATTTAAAATCGCAGTAAACGCACGTAGATTCTTCGGCCTAGGTCATTGAGCTCAGTAATCCCACGCGCTACAATAGGTCTCTACGTTCCCTACGTGGTCTCCATGCTAAGCCGGAGACAAATGCGAGGTAGCAGCATCCTAATCTAGGTCAGCGATCAGGTTGAGGCGATCCTACGACCCATCGTAAATTCTGTATCCTACTTCCTATCCTAGCCTATCCTATACTAATAATCTACTAATATTATAAATGCAATAGTCTGGGTGCGTATGTGAATGTTTGTTACCACGTATCTCCGTGACGACTTAACCGATTGTGATGTTTTGGAATGTAGATGGCTTAAGACATTCGAAGTTTATTTTAAAATCATATTTACCTTTTGATTTAATTTTGTTGGTAGTAAGTATAGGAAATTGGACCGATATGAACCGGGTAATAGGATCGCGCTAAGATAGCAGTTATGGATAGTGCTTTGTGATGGTGAAAGACCCAGAATAGTTACATAATAGACATCCTTTTTCCTTGTTTATACTTATTGTTTAAAATTGAATTAGGCCACAGAAAGATAATATAATTTTACATACATAGATGAATTACCTACGATTATTCCCAATATCTTTGCCTACATAATTATTATAACTGCCAAGTAAAAGGAGGATTTAAGATATTTCAGCCTTATCACAAAATATTTCACATTCAAATTTTTTTTTTTTTTTACAACCTACATCATTCGTATCATTTCTTACACACAGTAATACACTACTTGTATAATTATTATTATATTTTACATTTATTCCATTTCCTTTACGATCTTAAAACAGCTACACATTTCTAACAAAAACACAAGCTATTCGTAAAGATTCGCAGCTCGAAATTAGCTGAAAAAATCTCAAATTCCATTCCGCAGTGACAACGGACGAGGGAGTTTGCATCCACTGCAAGAAACGCAAAAAGAGCAAGAGGGTGCGGACAACCCCCTCAATACCTCCCCTTCGAGCGGACGCAACTTCGCATGTGTATCGCATCTACCTAGGGTAACTGAGAAAACATGCACAAATAAAAATAAAAGACTAGAAAGTTTCACTATGGTTAGCTTTATTATAGCTATAGAAATAGTCAAAGCTTTGCAAAATTTGTCAAATATTTGTTCCGGGTGTTCTAGGTGTTTTTTATGTATAATAAAAAATATCATTTTATGTATTGTATTGTATTATGTATATCAGTCATTTAGTACCCATAATACAAGATCTGCTTAACTTGGGGCTAGATGATGCTGTGTGAATTGTTCAGCATTATTTATTTATTTATTTGCTATGGCGGAGATCATAGAAATGCTGCATGTATAGCTTTGCTTGGCGAGATGTAGACGACATGCACGTTAAGTATTTAGTTTCAGGTATGTGTTTGACTGTTTTAAACCAAAATTGTGTTTAATTCAGTGTGCAAATCTTACAAAAATTAACATGCTGTAAAGCTGATCATGCATGGCTGAACTTTTATAAAATATATTATGATGTTACCTCCTGTAACCCATGTATCGTTAAATAAATGATTATGATTATGATTATTATGGTTATGACACAGTCAAAGTCGCGTAATTTGATCAGATTAGCGCAGGATCGCGATAGGTAGATGGCACTAAGGGAGGCCTATACCCAGCAGTTAGTGAAGTCAGTGTGGATGATTATGATAATAGCTTAATTTGCCAAGGGTTTGGCCAATACTCTACTCGGCATCCATAACAATAGCAAGGATCATGCCAAAAAAGCTATAGGAACCCGGCCGGTGTTGTTGCCAGTTCTTTTACGGCATGGGCGCGTTGGAACTGGTGTAAATTTTCCTAGCTTGTAAGACGTTTCAAAGTGATCCTTGTGATTCTATTGAAATAAATAATTTTTTATTTTGATTTTTATTTTGAATAGCATCTTCAGATCTTTGATGGAAAGGCTGCAATATCTATTGAAAATACCTTAGGCTCTATTGGTAGCTCCTTTGCATTTCCCCACACATAAAGTGATGCAATTACACAGTACACAACCCTAAGTAATAGGTATTTTTCCAAAAAGCACCGGTTTTTGATATGATGCGGTTATTATTATTTAAGTGCCTACGTCTTGAGTATAATTTTATGGATTTAACTATTACCTACCCGTTTTACAAGCAGACTGAAACTCAACTTGATTAATGGTCCACTGTTTTATATTTCTTGCCTCACAAAACTCCAAGCTCCAAATTACTATAGTTTCTTGGAGCATTCAGTGTCATAGCGCTCAGCTGTTTTCGGTATAGTACATAATGACGTCATTCGACTGTATCGCCGTGCGATCGCGTTTACGATCGCCGATGCGCGCTCGGTTTATTGTGACCGGCTGCTGGCGTGTTCCGTGTGCTGATGGCAATGATTTTGAAATTCTTGGCTGGTAAGAGCTCTATTGTCTTATTCGACAGTTTGAGATGGAGATCAAGATCGCTAACAGAGTTATGTGATCAATCCCCTGATGGCAACGGCTTCAAAGTCACACGGAACCGAACAAAAAGGTCCATTAGAACACCGTTGAATGTTGCCATTAACTATGAAATATAAAATGTTTAATGGACGGCTATGAAAGTAAAGCACATTCATGTATTGTTGCTTTTGCATTACTGTGTTATTACAAAGACTCTTCAGCAAGCAAAGTCTTTTTTTTTTCTTAGGAAAGTCAACGATATTCTATAAACTATGTCAATGAAATGAAAATAACTTATTAGTTTAAGCTTATGCACAAGCCTAGATTGACAACCTATATTTGTAATATGTAAGTATTTACCTGATATTTTTTTTTGTTTATTTATTTTTGTATTTTTGATTTGTAGAATAAAATAACTTACTTCTATATATTTTTTCTTTCTTTCTTATTGCCATTGCTATCTCCCAACGACACGTAATAAACCCAGCAGTGAGCAGGTGAGAGTCAGTGCGCCTGTTTACGACCCCCACCTAACGAGCTCACTCATGATAATAAACCGGGGAGTAAATAAGTCATTCTCTACGTGACGATCATCTCCCGAAGATTGGGGAGTTTTCTTTGGTATATACTGCAAAAACGGTGCAAGCGAATCTCGTATTCAAGTGCTGATTGACACCGCTTTTTAGCATAGAAAATCCTTTCATCTTGACATCCTTCTTATGTTATCACAGCTGGTAGGTCACTGCCCTACTCTCGAAAGAAGTTTTGTCTTGGGTCCTAATCAACTACGCGGACCCAATGCGGATTAGTGGATGGCACACGTCTTTAATTTTTTTGTTGTTAGCCGGTTTTCTTTTTCACCGTTTGTGAGAATTGCGCACAAGTTTTTCGAATGAAAAAACAAATTGGTGCGGTTACTGGTTTCAAAATCCACGACCTTTAGGATCGGAAGGAATTACCCTACTATTACTAGACCACCAGTGCGTAATTTACTCAAGTTTTTTTACCAGTTCAAGAAAAACAACACACTACTCGTCTCTTATACTCAGGCCCGTATTCAAGAACCACCTACTTGAGTGTGAATCGTGACTCAAGCATCGATATGACAAAAGTATTCAAAGAAGAACTGTCAAAAATATAATAATATGCTTGAGTATCGTATTGAGAGCTTGAATTTCGTTCTTGAATAATGTTGTCTATCATACGTCCTTTATTACAAGTTAGCGACCCGCCCCTGCTCCGCCCGGGTTAAATCTTCTTTTTGAATCACTCTATCTATTGATGGGCGCCGTACGCTTGGTTGCCACTTTAGTGGTATAAAAATAAAAAGAATGATAATAAAAAAAATATTTGGTGAGTAATTATAGAGTTTTCTGGCTGAAGACTCTAGAAACTTTGACGTGAGTAGGTCGTAGTTTGGTTCAGTCGATTTGGCGAACCGTACGTCGGATCAGCAACTGCGATGATCGTAAAACGCGACCAGTCGGTTAAAGGGAGCGTTCACACTGAGACAGCTGCTAACTAAATACCAAATCTAATTGCGATACAACATTTTCTAAACGTGCTGGATTCGAACGATCCGAACATGTGATTTAAAATAAATCGGTGAAATCAAGACAGTCAAACAAAGTAACTTTTGCATTAGTTCATTGCCGAGTTACTGGTTGACTGAGTGACGCCTACGCCGACGCCAACGCTTATCCCACTCCGACGCCGCCGTTTATTCCACGCCAACGCTGATCCCACTCCGAGGCCGATGCCTATCCCATTCCGACGCCGATGCCTACCCCATTTCGACGCTGATCTTACTCCGACGCCGATGCCGATCCCATTCCAACGCCAACGCCTATCCCACTCTGAAGCTGATCCCACTCCAACGCCAACGCTTATCCCACTCTGACGCTGATCCCACTCCGACGCTAATGTCTATCCCACTCTGACGCTGATCCCACTCCGACACCAATGCTGATCTCACTCCAAAGCCGACACATGTCCTACTCCGACGCTGATCGTAATCCGATGTGACGTTAAATCTTGATTTGAAGTCCAGTCTTGATTTTTCACAAGAATTCAAGTTTAAAGCAATTTGCTACTGTGCAGAACGGCACGAAGCTAGACCGTGGACTCGCTACTTTACTAAAACACTGGTGTAGTGTATAAAGGCTGGACGGTGAGTGTACCGACTAAACCCCTCTATGGTAAGCTTATGCCTCGGGAGTAGACTTATGTCAGCGTTACGTGGAAATGTTTTTGGATGGAAATAATTTGCAAAAGAAAAAATATTTCGTATTTCCGAGGGTATTTGCCCCAAAGCCGAAGTATGAGTAGTATCGAATGGAAGAGCTAAGCGAAGTATTTACAAAATTAGGTATAAGTTAATAAGTTTAAAATATATAAAATTGTTTTAAGCTATTAATAAATTCTTAGAACTTTCTTAGAGTTTAAAGGATGGGAGGACGAGCTAAAGGAAATAGCAGGGAACACATGGATAAGGATAGCGAGAGATAGAGAAGAGTCGAAAAAGTTGGAGGAGGCCTTTGCCAATAAAGGCAAACAGATAACGGCGTCGATGTCTTAACATGAAATGTATTATAAGAAAAACATGTATATTTCTCTGAAATAAAATAAATAATAAATAAACAATAAAATAAATAAATAATGCTGGACAATCCACACAGCATCATCTAGCCCCAAGGTAAGCTGCTGTCAAACAGAGCTGTATTATGGGTACTAGATGACTGATATATATTTTATACAATACAATACATAGATAGATATTTTTTATTATAGGTCGTTCACCAATCCACATTGGGTAAGCGTGATGGAAAGTCCTAACTCTCGCTCGAGAGTAGGCCAGTGTCTCTGGTTAAACTAATCCGAGCGATCACGATTTATAAGAATCTTTCTCTAAAAAATAGGTACTTCGTACCAAAGTAAGTGTGTAAAACTTCACGGTAAGTACACAAACAAAGAGATCTGTTTCAATGACGACGAGACAGCGCGGTGGCATATAAAGTATTATCAACCTGATAAAAAGGAATAGGTTCCAGCATAAAAAAATAATACATGTACCATTTTTTTAAATAAGTACATTTTATTCTAAAAAAAACTCGAATAAATCGATTACGTATTTCTGGTCCACGCGCGAGAGTAGGCCAGTGCCCCAACTAAACATTAGAAGACTGACCATTATGCATAAAACATTTTTTTTGACTATTTAAGCAAAAAAGCTTTAAGATATTTACAGAAGCCCACTTTTTTAGACTAAGCAAAAGAGCTTTGAGAGATTTACGGGTACAGTTCGCTCGCGTCATGAGTAAACTATAGATGTTCTTTGTCTTGGCTAGGTCCAGGGTATTCCACAGCGTGTGCCAGTGATTACAGCGCGAACATCTCATAAATACACAGGTATATAAGCCGGCGCAATCGGGAGGCGGTAAGACGAGCGGCCGCTGCGGACGGCTTTGTGCTAGCTCCTGCTGAAACTGCGCCATGTCCACTGTCACAGGCGAAGAGAGGATTTCAATAATTATTATTTAGGAAAAAAACAAAAAACCCACCTTCAACCTATGTATGTGTCGTTTGTATAACGAGTTGGCAACATGAAATAGTTTGGATATCTTTTAATACATATAGGTTTAAGCGATGTGTTTACAATTTATTGTTAAAATAATTAGATCACTGTATTTTTTTCTTAATTTCTGATGCTGGTTCTAGTTTTAGGGTAATTTAACTTTTATGCATGCATCACTAATATTGTCATATTTACACATTTGAGTAATCAAACATGTAAATATGACAATATTAAACATGTAATTTTTATGGATTGTAGGTAATCTGTTTAAATAAAACCTGAAAAAACGTTACTGCAGATTGTGGTTTTACGCGACAATGTAGTTATTGATGATTATTTCCACTAACACTTTTTTATGATTTATTCAAATCGATTTAGATAAAAATTTAAAATGGACCTATTCTGTAAGCTGCATGTCGAAGTTTATCCGGCCATCTTACCGATACGACATGGGTCCTCCAATTTTAATAGTTTATCTTGTGTTATTTTGAGTTTTGTTATGTAAATTTGGTGAATCTAATATGACGTCTTGTTATCCAATCGTCGTTTATGTGATTGAAATGGAAGGGTGATGCTGGATTGTAATTTGGTCAAAAACTCTCCTAGAAAATTATTGAAAAAAAAGCGCACACAAATAAGTATTTGTGACAAAACATGTATGAAACCTAACAGATCGTAAAGGTGCACGCACTTTCTAAAGATTGTGATGCGTGATGAGCAAAATAGCTCCTCAAAATGGAGTAAATTTCTCCACTTTTAAAAGTTTGTGCTCGCGAGGTTTACTGTTTGGAGTACTACTATCAAATATTTTAGTTTAGTATTTTCCGAATCGCTTTTTCAGTCACGACGCGCGCTCCCTTCAGGGTGGGGAGCGTCAGGTGGCTGTATTTTGGTCGGCCGCACCGACTAGCTGTCGCCGGCCGGTTCAGTTTATGTAACGTGAACACATAGCCTTATATACCCGCAGTATCTACCTATAATGTAAATAGAGGCCGGACTTCACGGCTATATAATCGGGTATTGGACGGTATATAGCGCGAAATGGTTCGGATATTACGCAGTATTACTGAAATATGAAATGAGAAATCAAACATCATTTCACACTATTATTTGTTATATTTTATTTATGACGTTTCGTAGTACCACAGATAATGTAGTACTACTGAATAATATATGAAACGGAAACCTATTTGGTGGTAATTAAATAGTAGAGTCGTGCATACATTGAAATCGCACAAGAAAATAGTAGAGGCGGTGCTCGTGAAGAACAGCTTTAAGTAGCTTCGAAACGATAGCATAAAAATTACAATACCAAAAGTAAGGACCTATCTGTAATTCTGCTAATAATTATTCAAAAACTACATTACCGTCCGGTACCGGTAGCTACTTTGCCGTCCATTCTACCATCAGTATTCTACTTCCTACTAATATTATAAATGCGAAAGTCTGTATGTGGGTCTGTGGGTGTGTGGGTGTGTGGGTGTGTTAAGGTGTGTGCGAAGGGTGTATTAATGGTAGTTTGTAAGTGCGTGTGTGCATGTGTCAGTGTGTTCACTCTACAGCGAGGTAATTTTCCCAAAAAAATATTGTGTATGCGTAAGAGAGTGAGGGGGAGTGTGGGTGTGTGTGATTTTGTACTATGTGATAGGGTGTGTGGGTGTGTGTGGATGTGTGTGGGTGTGTATGTTTGTTACCACGTACTTTAACCGATTGTGACGAAATTTTGAATGTAGATGGCTAAGTCCTGGAATAAAACATAGGCTACTTTTTATCCCGGAAAAAAATACTGTTCTTGTGGGATAGCATACAAACTGCAAAAACGCGGGTGAAGCCGCGCGGGTCAGCTCGTTTGAAATAAACAAGAGTAGAGTTCTTGTAATAGAGCTCGTCCGAGAAGTTTGCCACAAAGCAGTACTCCTCCCTCACTTCTTGTTAGGATTAAAAATTACTGGCACATGAGCCTTTTGATCCACGTCTTACGACAGTAACGTGTGAGTGTTACCAACTTTAGTATTGCAAGCGTTTGCCATTTATCACACTATCTCACTACCATCACACTCGACAACCACTGAACCGATTTGGCTGAAATTTAAAATATAGATAGATAATGATCGGGGATAGGACATAGGCATACTTTTTATCACGGAAAATACTACGGTTCCCGAGTTCCACGCGAACGAAGTCGCGGGCGACTGCTAGTGTGGTTTAACCCTTCTTTGCATGATTTTTGCTATTTTTCTAAAATAAATCAGGGTGATGTAATTAATGCTCTAGATTAAAGGAAAAATATAAAAAAAAACCCTAATGTAAATAAAAATATGTATTATGTAAAAAACAATATGATGGAAATTTACATCATCATGCATTGTCACATATTTGGCTCAGTACTAAATAAATAAAAAAATATTGTTTACTCAATCTTCTTTATTCTTTATGATAATTTAAAAAACAATTATTATTTTTATTTAAGCACAAATTGACGCCACATTTACTACACAAAATTGTGGAATAGCCTTTATATTTGGGAAATTTGCACCGGAGTGACCACCTACTGTTGGCCAATGTTCAGCACCATCTTTTCTTATGTCTTTTGGAGGTGGATGGAAACATTGATATGGAGTTTCTAGGTGTGATAGACCACCTGAAGCAGTAGAACTCCCCAAGAAAGTAATTTTATCTGTGTCATACACCAGATTCCTTTTTTTCCAAATCAAGCTTCTTTTGTCAAATGGAAAACTGGATGAAGACTGCAAATTGGATGAAGTTGATGGGTGAGAGGGTTCTTGATCTTCTGTTTCTACAAGAGGAGGATCAATGTCAGCAGTTTCATCCACATCATCCCCATCATCATCATCATCGTCGTTCTCCTCCTGCAACACTCTTATAACTTCAACAGAATCGCGGCTTTCATCATCGGAATCTTGGTCATCGAGGTCATCTTCTGAGAGCCAACCGCCTTGTAACTTACTAAGATAATCTTCAATATCTCTTTCATTCAAGTTTCCCTAAAAACAACATAAAATAAACATTTACAAAAAAATGTTTGCCATACATTACAAGTGAAATTACTGCATAGAGATGTAAATTTCCATCACATAGTTTTGAGCAATTTATTCACAGTGTTTTGATATAAATTGTACATAAAACAACAAAAACATGAAAACAAACCTTATTTCCACTCATTTTCACTTTTACTGTATTTTATATATCCGTTTATTTCCATAAAACAAACTAAAATCTCGCTCCTTTTTTCCAGTCACAACAAACAGCGGAATGACAAGTTCTAGGCCTGGTAATTGACAGTGACGTTTGCTATTTTTTAACAACTGCGTTTTGTTGTACGCAATAGTCGCTTAAAATGTTGCCAGCAACAACAAATTTACAGTACAAGGGTTTTGAGTACCTTTTTTTGTTGACTAAATACTATGATTGAAATTTCCCTCACCATGCAAAGAAGGGTTAAAAACAGAAGGATAGATAACACTGCTTCAGTTCGATTTTTCTAGAACTCTTGGTCTAGCTAGTCTAATAATAAATGCTGTTGAACAGAGCTGTGTTATGGGTATTAGATGACTGTACAATACATAGATAGATATGTTTTATTATATATAGAAAATACCCAGAACACCCGGAACAAATATTTGTACATCGCACAAACATTTGATCCGAGGCGGGAATCGAACCTGCAACCTCCGCGTCGCAGGCGGCCCTGCGCCCGCTGCGCCATATCGGTCGTTAATTATATTCGTTGAAAGTTATGATAAAAGCTCTACAATTTAGATGGTCAACTTGATTATTCGATACAAAGTCCTCAGTGCCGTCCAGTCCAGACACCAGTAGCACACTCGGCTAAGCTACCTAGTGCCTAAGTACAGACACCTAAGTACGTATACCTAAGCTCTACAGCTTATTACGCGAACGCGAGGGTCTATTTCGCCGCAATATCTACTCGCATGTCGACGCAGCTAGAATACCGCTATAGTCGAGCAGCGAGACGCACGGACTTTAAGTTCGTCAAACTTGTTATCCACATGAGTGCTAAGGTGATCTGCTGGTTACGGTTTGGTTACCGCAACGGAAGAATTATTTGCATGATGTAAAAAATTCCTAGGGCTTAGTCTAGACGGAATATTCCCATTAGACTATATAGAACAGATCTAGCTACGTGTGTCTGTCATTATGTATGTTACAAGTTGCAATGCTATGCTACAGTTCAGACTTTGCGGCAAGTATGTCAATTTACACAGTCAATTCAGTATCAGTTTGTTGTATTGCTATGGTGGTCAACTGGTCATACAGACTACGGTGCAGGTATGCCTGCGCAGGTAGACCAGGGCGTGTGTGGGAATGAACCTGAGCAGTTTTTTGAAAGCTCCCGACGTTCAAGTTTGCCTGCACAGGTCAACCGAACAGGTAAATCGCAAATCATGGACTAGCGGGAGCAGAAATAGATATGGTACTTCTCTCCCCAAGCGAGCTCTATTATTACCCAGGATATGTTGGCTTGGGGCATATAAACAAATTGTTTGTATTGTCTTTACGAGCTGCATTTTTCGCGACGAAAGCTCTGTCTAGATTATTCTTAATGTCTTTGTATGTTGTTGGTTGTAAAACAGCTAAACTTAGCATCTGTGTGTAAGAATATCCTCGCTGGGCAGTGCTGAGCTCGCGCGACCGTTCTACGATTCAGCTCATTTTCTGAGTGGCGAGCGAGCGACCGGAGCACGACGTATAAAATATTTCGGCATCCTCTAAGAACACTTTAGAATATTTTATGCGCAGAACAAAAATGACGCGGAGGCATTTGAGGCGCGTTTCTGAAGTTATGATTCAAGTATCCAACTTTCTAAGAAAGTCCAGTGTACATTCTTCAGCCTTTTTCATTTGTAATTTAGACGACAACACTTGGTTGTCCGTTTTCGTCAGATATAGGTACCTAATTATTGTACGTTACAGCCTACCTACCTAACATCCTATGTGCCCTAAATGCATGTGCGTGCAAGCACATAGCAGAGCTAGCAGTATGTATAATCTACATGATATAGCTGATACGCGAGCGGCTCGCTTGCTTGGGCGAGCTTGGAATACGTGTTCCTTGATGACGACATAAGAACAGCCACATAGTGAGACCCTTTCGCGTTTTTTTTTCCAGTATTACTAAGAGTTTATGAATTACGTATTAAGTACTTAATTATTTACAGTCACGACAGCCTTCTAATCACAAGTTTTATGCTTCTAATGTTCCCACCACAGAACTATATTTAGGGTTCCCACTGCTGAGACACTGCATGGCCTACTCTCGAGCAAGAGTGATTGGGTCTATAATTATTTACACATTATTTTTAATTTTCACCTAACGACTTCCTGCGACCGTTATGTCATCACCGTCAGTCCATCGAGTGGGCCGTCCTACACTTCTTTTTCAGTACGCGTCGTCACCACCCAAACGAGACGAAACACAGACTGCAACTGAAACTATAAGAACGACACTGGTTTTTATGAATCTCTGTGAAATTAATTCCGAGCGCGGCAACACTGCGGGGCGCCTGTAGTGTTGCCGCGTCTCCACAGAAGCTAGCCGTAGTGTCGCTTGCAGTCGCAATCTGCAGCCCACCATCAAAAATCGATTTTGACACGTTGGTTTGCCACGTCATCTTCGCGCGATTGCACAGATAACTTCGCTCATCTTTAGTGGATATGCCTCTAATGTTACGCGTGCGGTAGTGTTGGTCGATTGCACAGATTCTCCGCTTTTCTTTTAATACACTGATATTAGATAATATAATTAAGTACATTAAATAGTTTTAGTCATGCATAACTAATGTGTTTTGATTCATGTATTTTTGCTCAAATAAATTATTCTCATTCTTATTATAAGGTAGATATCGTGTGCTTATGAACATGCTCGCAGCCGTACCCTCAGGCTGACTGCTGCAGCGTCACGGTAACGGACGGCGTCGCTCCGTGAGCCATAAAGGACTTGCATAACGTTACCCAACCAGGTCCCCGATACCGAGACGCCTAGCCTGTAGGATCCACCGAAAACAAGCTTTCAGATTCAGAAGCATACTAAAGCAAAATTTAATACACAATAAACATTTTTTCTATAGAACATTCTATAGAAAATTGTTTGTCTACTTAAAAATAAAATTGTTTGTTACTGTTATTCTTATATTTTTTTAAAAGACCTAGGCCACTATGAAATTGGTCCTTTCCGTTCTCAACAAACCATAAATATGTCATTTCATTTTATTTCATTTCCTGTGATCATGTAATATCGGGAATTAATTAAACTCACAAATCATGGTGAATATCCCGTTTTTAATGAACATCGTGCAGCTTTTTAGTGTTTGTTGATAATATGAGTTTGACATTGGTGGCGCGGTGTGCGTGTGCCAGTTTGAAAAGCGAGAAGTTGCGGGTTCGATCCTCGCTGCGGGTCAAATGTTTGCATGATCTGCAAATATACGTTCCGGGTCTGGGTGTCTCCCAATATTTTCAATATTGATCTGATTATTATTTTGTAAATTCGCTAAAAGCTTATAAATCTCCTACTTACACAAAATGTCTCGCATGTACTATTTATTTTGGCTTGGTCCCAAAATCCCCTTAGATAATCCCCGACGGGGATTGCGCCACTTTTCGTTCTAAAATCCCCTTGTTTATATTATACTATCATTGTCTGTGACATCACGACCTGTGGTTTCTACTACAATTAAATGAGTCTATTACTCTTAAAAGTTCATTTTAAACGCCTAACAGAACAGAATACAACTAAATGTGCACACAAATCGCTCTCCAGCTGTTGTAAGGGGGTGGGGGGTGTAGGGAGAGCTTTACTACGGCACTCTCGGTTTCATTCATAACTTTTTACAACTTTATCTGTGGCAATAGCTCCTACATATTTATGTGTTTGTGACTGCGGTGGGTCAAAGAGGAAGTTGTAGATGAGACAATTGGTATGTTCAGATAACTAATTAAGGGTGGATTCGACCAACTTTTGGAATAACTATACCGCGGAATAAGAAATGTCAAATGCAAGTAAACTGTCAGTTTGAGTTTACTCGCGAATAACTTCGATTTACTCTACGAATAGTGCTTATTCGAGTTTGGTCGAATCCAACCTGAGCAGATTCATTTTAGCACCTTAGTATAAATGTATTGATGATGTGTCGTGTCAAATAAATGCTTCATACATTTCATTAGCTATTGTAAAACATTCCAAACACTCACAACTCTCTACGTAATATTTATTTTTAAACATTTATGTTGAATTCCAGTATTCGATCAAACTCAAATAAGCACCAAATATACTCCGAATAAATCGTAATTATTCGCGCGTAAATGACAGTTTACAGTATTTGACATTTCTTATTCCGCGGAATAGTTATTCCAGAAGTTGGTCGAATTCAGCCTTAGGGAATATAATCATCCGTCATCAGAGTTTTGGAGTCTGCGTTAGAACTACATTTTAAGTTCAAATTACAGTTTCTAGTCCTAGGTAACGATGCCTTAAAAAGTGCTTAGAAGTTTTAAGATCTGATCCTGGAAATGCTGCATCAATTTCTAGCTTCAAATAGAATACACATAGTACAAATCACTAAGCAAATAATCAACCTATTCATTGTTGTTTTCGCCGTCTTGCTGCAACGAAACGGGGCAATTCGGGGGCAAAACGGGAGGAATAGCAGAGCTAAGGAATGCGTGCACAAAATGCGATTGGCTCAGAAGCGAGCGCGCAATGCGAGGCATCTTCACAGAGAGCAATGTTGATCTCCCACGGCGCGAGCGAAATTGGAGACGCGAATTTAGTAGTGAGTGTAGAGTTACAGCTCTTGTGTTTAGCTAGGTAAAAAGTTAATCCATAAAATTGTGACTACTACATTATTCAATCTTTTAGTTAGGTAGGTATTTAATTTTTTTTTCTTCTTGGAATGTTTTCTGAATAAGTCCTTAATGTTTCTGTGTGATGTTAATCCCATATAAACATGATTCAGAAACCATTTGTTTAATCGAAAAAAATCAGCCATCCAAATAAATAGATATATCTATATCTGTGGTGTACTTAAACAATATTGTGGTAAAGTTTATTTTCATTAAAAGTTAGCTAAACTTATCAATCAAAGTTCAGCAAACTCATCAAACACCCTTCTGAGGGGTAATTGTGTAATTCGGTTGCAATCGATTTCACTTGTTTTTAACAAAAAACTGATGTATTTTGTATGAATGTGACAGCTTATTAACAGTTCGCTGATTGAAATCGGATTGAAACCGAGTTGCGTAATCGCCCTACAGAAAATACAAATGAGGACGAGCGGAAAGATTTTTCCCATTGACCCCCAGTGGGGGCGAAATCTGAGGGTCATCAGGAATAACCCGATAAAGGGTGATAAAATAGGTACACATCTGTTTTTTCCATAAAATTATTCTTTGACAAAAAGGCACGCACACATGCGCAATGGGAAACTGGGAAGTGACGTAGTTAGACACACATTTATAAATTGAAATAAAGTTTGTTTTAGTTGAGCAATGGGCTTGAATGAAAGTGAAAGGACTGACTTTGAAACTTGCGATTGTTGTCGTGGCAACTTTCGTTGGTCGCTGAAAATGGTTTTTGATGGTTTTATGATCTTTTGCGTTTTCATTGTTTCGTAATTATTATAAAGATTTGTATTTTTTTTATTTTTGTTTGTTACGAATAAACTCAATAACTACTGGTCCGATTTCAAAATATTCAATACATTTATTGCTGTCATATGGCGCATGTAGTTGTTAGAGAATAGGTGTAGTATCACATATGAACCCTGTATTAGGGTATGACAACATGGAGAAAATACGAGCTTTAAATAAGTAGTTTTCCCTGTATTCCAGATGTCCTCATTATTTTAACCCAATTAATGGGGACAATGGGAAGTCGAAAAATAACTTCCCGCTGTCCCCATTGACATTTATCTGAATTGGAACAGATTTAATTTCGTAAATAAAACTAAATAGACACATTATCATTTATTAAAAATAAAAATAAAACATTTTTATTATAGCATAAAAAAGCATAATTTTGTTATTTAGAAGACTCTTTTGCCCATCTTCAATGAAATTTTCTGATTACTGAACAAATACCATCACAATGGACAACCTCAACAATTATATTATTTCTGTTATTATTATGTGATTGGTCGATAGTAAGTAAGTAAGCAAGCAAGTTCGTATGAGTCAGCGGCCAACTCTGGTGACAGAGTTTTTAAAATTATAGTGAAGCAGATAATATATCGGCTAACTAACAATTATCTATACCGGTCCAAGTAAGCTAAATCAAAGTCGAAATACCAGGAAAGTCATCAAAATGAGAATCTTGCCAGTGCCAGTGGGATGTACACTCACCACAGTTTCTACTTCATTACTATTGACGGCACCCATTAGGCCATTACCTGCGTTGGCCGGCAGTCGGCACTCAAAGCGTCCAATTATTATTGATATTGAATGCGATTTGAGTTATTGATTTGTTATTATTGACGTCAGTTTGGGGCGAACTATCTCATCTGACTAGCAGAGTGTTAGATATTATGGTGAATCAAAACAAAACTTTATTCAGTAAAGTCAAAAGGATCACTTTGAAACGTCTTACAAGCTAGGTGAATTTACGCCAGTTCCAACGCGCCAATGCCGTAGAACTGGTAAATACACCTGTGCGGGCCAAATCGGTATTTTGCCCGCGCGTGGTGCTACATGACTCAATCACTCTCGCTTGAGAGTAGGCCAGTGTCTCAGCTTAAACATTAGACGGCTGTCATGATAATTAGTACACGACACATGGAGCTCTAAGTGTAGAGTTGTTTATTTATTTATTTTATTACCATTTATTTGTTTTTGTCAGGAGCTAGCATGACTGTTTATATTTGCATAAATAAACTTCCTAATGATATCGTGATCCGCGGCGGCGGCGGACGGATTGATCGATGTCATTGATAGAGTTAGCCATTGGCACAAACAAAGTCGCAGGCGCAGGGTCGCATCTAGTGATACCAATATTATAAAATGAAATTTCGACTTTAAATAAATAAATAATGCTGTACCATCCACACAGCTTCATCTAGCCTCAATCTAAGCAGAGCTTGTGTTATGGGTACTAGATGACTGTGATACATAGATATTTTTTATAATACTAGAAAATACCCAGAACACCCGGAAAAAATATTTGCAGATCGTACAAACATTTGTTCCAAGGCGGGA
This sequence comes from Colostygia pectinataria, assembly GCA_951394395.1. Taxonomy (NCBI): domain Eukaryota; kingdom Metazoa; phylum Arthropoda; class Insecta; order Lepidoptera; family Geometridae; genus Colostygia; species Colostygia pectinataria. Next base: position 8,452,988 of record OX596365.1, on the reverse strand, counting down.
ATCGAACCCGCAACCTCCTGCGTCGCAGGCGGACTTTCACCCGCCGCGCCACATCGGTGATGTTTCCGTTACTCCTACGTTTCATGTGTAGGCATGTGTTGCTTCGTTTTCGAACTGAAACTTTTTGTATACAATATTAATATTACCGGAGCTATAAGATGAAAATAAAACTAGGAACCCAGCCGAGTTCGTTGTTCGTTTGACTTTTGACTATCGGCATAAGCTAAAGGCGCGATAGATAAGTTCGTATGAGTCAGTGGCCAACTCTGGTGACAGAGTTTTTAAGCCGCCCGAAGGCCTCTGGAAAAAGCCGGGGCCTCAGTTGAAATTGCCACTGGCGGCCACCCATACAAAGGCGCGTTGATACGGTTCAACATAAAACTATACTATATTTCTGCCGCCAAGCAGTAATGCTCGCATTGCTGTGTTCCGGTTCGAAGGATATTTCCAGTGAAATTACAGGCACATGAGACTTTCCATCTAACGTCTCAGGATGGCAACCCGTGAGTGATACCTCTGGCATTGCAAGCGCCCATAAGCTGCGATAACCACTTACCATAAAGTGCAGCCTCGTAATCCGGCTCTGTCCGCGGGTGGGTGACCGTCATAGGTGACGTGACGCACGCGAGAGGCCGGCGACTGTCGCGACCGAGACCGGCGAGGGGGGTACACTAAGTCTGTGTCACTCTGCACCGTAAAAAGTATGAACAGCGGGTCTATCGTGAGTACCTAACCGAGTTACATACAGTCGCTAGCGTTCGTTAGTTCGTTCGTATGAGTCAGTGGCCAACTCTGGTGACTGGTGACGTAATCACCCGGACCGTTCTCACCCGATACTCACTGGTGTAACTTTGTTGTGAGCTCTACTATTTGCGCATAAAACTTGAAGTGAAACCGTGCAAGCCTACTATGACTAGTTCTGCGGCAGTCGCGGGGCCGCGCCGGAGCCGCCCTTGCTCAAAGGTGACGCGACAATTAACGTCGCGCGGTCATTCCTCCGCGCGGCTTGGCGTGGTGTCAACGATTCCGATCATCCTGGTGCGATAGCGGACGACCGGACGCGACGCCCGCGACGCGGCTACGCAGGGCTGCCGCTGACACCAAGTTTATTTTTTTTAACCTATCACATTTTGTATGTTTGTTTGTTACGAAAAAACTTAAACTACTAGGTAGTCTGATTACAAAAATTATTTCACCAAATAGTCTATATTTTTATGTCCACCCGTGCGAAGCCGGGGAGAGCTGCTAGTCTTTAAATAAAACATCGATTCCCGCCGTCTGTTCCTCTGTTTGTATGTTTGTATGTACGCTTAGTTAACTTAAACAAACGCAACGGGTTTTAATGCGGTTTTTATTATTGGATAGTGTTTCAAGAGGAAGCCCGTGCAAAGCCGGGGCGGGTCGTGGTATCTGGTCTATAAATTTAAAAGTTGTATAATTATGAACGGCAGTATTTGCTTCGGCTAGTATCATAATCTCTTTTGAGGAGCAAAAGCTTAACAAAATCTTTAAAAAAGCGTGTCTAGGTGGTAAATCTCTGAAATCTGAACAGGCCTGCGATCGCTGCAAGCACTTAAATGTCAAGTAAGTCACCCCGGAGTTAATAAGAATGATATCCTCCAGCTCCAGTGACATAAACGCTGATTTCACATAATAAAGCGAACTCCGTCGTAAACTCGGAATTGGAGCCGAAAGCCAGATACAGTGTGCACAAAACGGTAAGACACCAAGCTGGCTTTGCACGGTCTAAATAAATAATAGTAAAATATAAGTCATATAAATTCTGTCCAAAAAATACAGTGTGCAATAGAAGTATATTGCCGGCCTAAAATCGTTACTATACGCAAAGTAAAACCTTCTTGGTTCAATCTCTTTCCTCTCATAGTCATAATTATGTAAAAATGAATTGCTGTTCGTTAGTCTCGTTAAAACTCGAGAACGGCTAGACCGATTTGGCTAATTTTGCTCTTACATTTTTGTGTAAGTCCAGAGAAAGTTTCAACAGTGGGAAAAATAACGAGATAGAAACCGCACCGGTCAGCTAGTCTATTATAAAAAAACTGCATTAAGATCCGTTGCGTGTATACGAGTATTTTAAAATATCTAAGCGTACAATACAGAAGTACAGAGAGCTAAAAGCTACTTTGTTATAAACTAAGTACGAGTATGTAGAGATACTAACCTTAGTGCAAAAATGCTCACAAAGACGCTAAATTCCGCTCGATGTGAGAAGGGAGAGAGAAAACATCATGGTGATGTGGTCTTTAATCCCACGAGGTATACGTCTAGTCAGAATAAGTTACAATAGCTAATTCGTCACTCGTGAGGATGAGCTCTCACCTCCCGCCACCCACTAGAAATAACCTGGTTAATCCGGCTTTTTTTGAATGACCGAAATATTCTGCATTTTCATTTTCACATTGTAAAAAAAAACTATTTTATATCGTTCGTTCGTTCGTTCGTATGAGTCAGTGGCCAACTCTGGTGACAGAGTTTCTAGGCCGCCCGATGGCCTCTGTCATGGCCTAACAACTTTGAAAAACTATTTTATATGAAACGCTGCTTATCTAATAAAAGAACTTAACAAAAATCTAAAAGCTCAACTAATGGTAACGTAACCAGTTATATTTTTTATTAAAAACAAAATTTATTTTTTTACGATTTGTAATAAATCAAAAAACACATCTGAGAATAAGCAATCTCACTTTGTTTCTGTGATTTTATTTTCCACCCACTTGAGCTTGGAATTGTTTAAAAAAAAGACGGGGTTATGGTGCTAGATAAAGATGTAATAGCCGGAAACTATCTAACTCTAAACCATTTCGAGTAAGTACAGAATGTGCTGAGCAACCGTGGTTCGGCATAACGATTGTTTTTACTTTGACCTTCAATTAACGGGGTAATTCAGTTATTCTTTACAATGAGATTATGTAGGGTACCGGCGTAATTGACTTAATAGAGATGTCGGCTTTTACGTGGGCTTAAATGTCTGAAAGTTCAGCTATGCATACCGTCGTGTAGGTAGTAAAATATGAAAAAGTATGTGAACTGAGTTCAAGTTTATTACCTACGAAAATAAAGTTATATCAGGGTCACTCATGCTCATTTTTATATTTCGAATATATTTTTTTTATAATTTGTATTTGGAAGTCTAAGAACAAAAAACATTTTGATATGACATTGACATATTCATTTCGCCATTTCGCTAGGATAAAGAAACGTTCAAAATCCTTGTTTAGAATCAATACTCCCTAGTATTTTATTCTAAACGGTACACTTGTATATATGCCAAAATGCAACGATTCCATGATCTCATGTTGCACTTTTACTAGCGGCATCTAGTACTAATTTAAATAAATGAAAAATAATAAAATAATTCAAGTGATAACCCTGACGTTTGCCCGCTAAATTGCCCGGTGCGTACGCGCGCCCAGACTTGCATCGCGGTTATCTTGACGATTTGATGAATTACTCTACCTACTCAGCTCAGATAAACAGAAGGTAGGTACTATAGGTACTTAGCACGTCCATGTTTTTATCAAAAATAAAATACCGAAAGCCCACCCATTTATCTAACATCAAGTGACATTACATGACATGATTCTTCAAGTCGACAAGAAATTGTGACCGACATGGGAATACCTGCTATAAATCGATAGTCATTGGTTATTTTTTTATTTAATTTTAATAAACTCACGTCTCTAACACGCTATGATATTACGTCTGACGTGACGCGACAAGTGCCTGCAGCAGCATGGCATGAAAAAATAGTGTCAAATTGCCGTGACTTGACACAAATGTTTACTGCCTATATTTTGTGTCACAATCATGCTGCGATGCCATGCCATGTTGTGTTAGTGTAGGAAGTGTCACGTCAGAGGCAATGGGTATTTTATACCGAGCTAAATATTAAATCGTGCTGAATGATCTTTCACGTCACGTGTCTTGGCTGACATTCAAAACGCTTATCAACCGAATCGGTGTTTTTCGTTACAACCGCAATATTTTCCGATAATGTAAGGTGGCGACGCAAACAATTTGTTTTGAGCGGGCAATGCACTCTGATAAAATTGCAATAAGAATCCTACTAGGTAATTAGTACATTACATTGATACATTCATTTATTTTACAGATCCAAAAGTGATATTTATTTTATTTTTGTATGTTTTGTGTTTCAACAACCTTGGATGAAATTTAGTTTTGGACTTGGAGCAATCATTAAAGGTACGCAAACTAGTAGGTAAGTGTTTCTTGTTCTAAAGCTTTTTTACACTTTTTGAAGGTAGTAGGCACCTTACCTAGTTTAGAGGTTAGACGATTTTCCCAAGTAAAGAAAATTATTTGAGAAATTTATACATAAATAATAAATGACCCACCAAAGTAAATAAAAATAAATAATTATCTCAAACTACCAACATTGCGCTTCCACAATACCCAAGTATTTATTTAAACATTTTATTATGCAACAGAAAATTCAATATGTCCAAACATAAAATACGGAACAGCGAGCACGGATCCCACATAAAACCCATGCCGAAACACCACCGCCAATTCCGCAACCGGCAAAATTGGTGCACTCCCATTCCGGCGTGTGGTACGCGAGAGTATAAAACTTTATACGCCGGCCGCCTCAATATCAGATAGCGAGTTAAATTTATCCGCAGAGCGCCGCGACTGCGAAAGGCGAGCTCATAAAAAGCGCGGCTTGGTTGATTACAAAGACCGCGGTTTATGGGTGCGCTTCTCGCGTGCCGCGGCGCCCGCCAGCCGGCTCGCGCGCCCGTTCCGACGACGCGAGGGTAGTTTTTCAGTCGGCGAGCAAACCCCCGCCACATAAATAAGTGATCACGCCGCCTCCCCCTCCCCACCCGCTCGTAAACTAAGCGCAGATAGCGAGAGGACTTAATGGCTGATCGGATTTTGATTAGCACGGGCCGGCGACGCAACCCCGCACCCGGACCCGAATTTGAATAGATAAGTGGGCACCCGAGGACCGATGCTCGCGACCGTAATTTACATACTTACGGGCTTTCGGCGCACATAGAGGGTGCCAAGTTATGGACGGCGCAAAACCGATAAAGTTGAAATAAAGCTTCGGTCATCGATTCGGTCGCGGCAAGTGCTTTTTTACAGAATTCTGTTTGTTATCGGCGCGGAGCTTCCCTGGCTAAAATTAATCGTTCGGTTTTGGAACAAATCGAAAGTTTGGTATCCGAGTTTTGACCACTCTAGCTGCGGTGTCCAATCGCAGGATTCGCAGGGGACGTAAAAATGGGGCAAATATTGGAAAAGCTAGTTTTGTTTGTCCGCCGTTCTATCGGTCGGTACCTACGTTGTCACTATTGACGGAGGTGGAAAACTTGGAGTGGCTTGGCTCGGAGGTAGGTATCGGCTGGCTGCGGTTTCCACGGGTCGCGGTTCGATATCTCGACAGGCAGGCGTCGGTCGCTCGGCACCGCGGCCCCATCTCTCTGCCCCCTCGATCGCGTTTGTTTAGTTTGGCAGGTAAAGCACAACAGCTCGAGGGGCCGAAATGTGTCGCGTGGGAATGATCGGCTGTCGCGACGTGATACGTGACGACTAACCGAGGTTCGTGGAAAGTACCACGCCAACATTTGCGATAAGAAAAGATCTCGGCGAATAACGCTTAGCTCATAACACTTTTACAAAAATTGGCCTATCCAGCAGCCACCGTCGTCTGCTTTGGCATAAAAATGAGGAAATCTTGATCATTACCGTGCTGTAATTACTTTAGGCGCATAACTCAAGGCGTTGGCGACTAATGGTAGGTAATGGTACAACGGGTTCTAGGTACTAAATTGCGTAATATGTAGATTAGGCAGCCGCGCATAATCGGTCACCGAAACCGGTCATTTTATTTGGTCAGTCCGTCGAATCTTAGTTAAAAATCTCAGCTATTTCAAACGGTGCTGAGGTTATTAAAGCTGGTAGATAGTGGAGGTGGCACCCCGTGGGTATATTACTGGCAGTGTTACTAGACGTGGTCATAAAGCTATGTAGCGATTGCAATGACGTAGCCAGGAAATTAAAAGGGGGCTTAAAAACTTTGGCACAAAACGAAAATTAGGAGGATAGAGAAGAATCTGCAAAGTAACGCCTGAATCAATCAACTATGACAAAGATGGAAGATACTGTGTCAGATGTACAAAAGTCACAACCGGCTAAATTGGGTCACATGATGGGTGCTATCAAATCAATAGCAGAGTGCAAGCCTTGAAGAATTGTCGTCTGGATGATAGTGAATTATTCGTTTCTTATCACATTTCTCAAAAGTTCCATACTTTATTTAATTGGCAACTGTGACTGGCGAGTCTCCCAATGCCTAAAGAAGCATTCATAATACAATAAACCCCTGTTCACACCCACCTTGGCTCCGGGCCTGCCTGTCAGCGGCCGCCGTTCTCCGTGCGCTGTTTAAAAGGCCATCAAAGAGCCGTCTACATAAAACGAGTCCCATTTTACATTCGGCTCGCTAGGACCCGGGTTTATGGGGCCGGACAGGAATTCTGCACGTAATGAGGAAACCGGGTGACTGCTATAGCGAGTAAGCAGGTGCGGACTAGCCTTTAAATAAGACGCTTTCCAATCAAATGTGATCAAGCGTAGTCCTTTCTTCTTTGGAGAGTAATTACTTCTTCGAGATTAGTCTATAGATCTATTATTATCTTTATCTTTATCTTTAAAAGAGTGGTAGGTAGTAATACGGGTTCGATTACCGCTGCTGCTGGTCTGCAATATTTGCATGGTCTGGTTGATAAAGTACCTGCCAGATACTGATTTGTAGTTTCTGTTAGTTTTAGAAGTGTAACGCAAAAAATCCAGGGTCAGGACAACGTGTGGATTGGAAATTATCAATTTGGGACTGTTGTAGTGGTACTTATTAGTTTCCGTTTTATTAAATTCTAACCTAAATATATGTGCGTCGACTTGAAACCTCCTCCGTTTTTCGTTGTTTAAAAATACATTGCCAAGCCTGAAGCGGCATTATCTAAAGGCAGTTCCGCGCAATCTTACACCTTCGCAGATAAGCTGCCGAAGGCTACCAAGCGTTTTCCTAAACGTGGCGGTTTTTAGTGTACCTACCTGAACACTAAAAACCGCTACGTTTACACTGTAGGTAGACGGACATTTAGCTATCTCTGACTTCCAATTTTTATTTAAAATTATTGAATTAGTTGGTGTGGTGCATTCAGTGGGTTTTGAAGCGAGAAATTTCGGGTTCGGTTTCTGCGAGTTAAGGATAATGTTTCATTGGAGGACCTGCTGGACTAACAGTATTCATTCATACTATTGTACAATTACCACGCGAGCGATACCACGGGCAGAAACTAGAGTGATTAATAAATATCCTAAAATTTAAATCGAATCTGCTATCTCTGGAAGGAAACCAGCGAGGCGCGGCGTGCGATTTTAATTAAGGATCCCCTCCGGGGCTTCAGACGTGCGTGCCGGTCGCGAACGCCTCTATTTGAGTACCTTAAGTGCCCGCCTGAAAAAAACTTCACGACAGCCTTCTAATGTTCCCACAGCTGGGACACTGGCCTACACTCGTGCGAGAGTGATTGCGTCTTAATCCACTAAGCGAACCAGATGCGGATTGGTGGATGGCACATGTCTTTCGAATTTTTAGTTCTTGGACATGCCGGTTTCCTTACGATGTTCTCTTTCACCGTATGAGAGCACTGGCATTGCGCACATAAATTTTTCGTAGCGAAAAATCTATTGGTGCACGACCGGATTCGAACCCACGATCCTAGGAATAACAAAGTCACGGTAAGTTCTACAGGAGTATTTTACGAAAACGTCTCGCATTTATTTTGTTTCAGATCGTTGGAAACCTTCAACGTACACATCGATAACTGAAGCCTCTGAGATTAACCGAGCGATGTATCTCCATGTAGACTGTAGCGTGTACCAAGAGGCTTGGCAGCGTGGATTCGTCGGCAATTATTGTCCGTCAGCGGGCGTGGGGTGGCGTGGTGTGGGGTGGCACGGGCTAAGATGGCCACCGTAATTAATTGGCGCGACGCGACGGGCCGACCGCGGGGCGCGTCTCGCTCGCTACGCGGCATTGCGCGTGTGAGCACCAAATATGGACAGAGTTTTGAGACTGTTTCTTTGTCCTTTTTTAACCACCTCGTGTATAAATGACAAAAATATTTTTTATACGCTAAACAGTCAGGTAAAAGTATTTCAGCGCATTATTACTAAAGATTTGTTTGTTTATTTACTTAGATATTGTTGTATATCTAGATTTAGTTTATACCTACTTACATACTATAATATGAATATAGGGTAATTAATATTATTATTCCTACCTTCCATCATGTGCGTAATTGTGGGTAGGTCTCGAATAAATGGTGGTTTCATTGACAAGCAGTGTGTCCTTGTATAAAACAGATATATGCCTAAATATCTTGTAATGGATTTCCGCAAAGTTGATAGGTAGTTTTTATAATATTTTACGGGAATTTATCTCCATAAGCCTAAACTTTTTCTATTCTTTGATATAATAAAATGTTGGTCATTGCTGAGGTTCTGAAAATAGCTTATTTGTATCCTCTAAAAACATATTTAGTCTATTGCATTGTCTATTGCAAATAGTGCAATAGACAATTTTATTTGTATCAGAAATTCACGATTCCATCAATTCACTTCCCCTTGTTATCCCACGCATAATGCGATATAAAATTAGAATATCTTTAGACTCCCATGAATCGTGGTCATCACCGTCGACCGGCGATCTAACCATAAACGTCTCACCCACACGCTGGAACCCGCTAGCCACTCTCTATACATACATACCTACACCACCCATCCTATCTTGAACCCAAACCGAGTTCCGAAGACGTGAAAACGTGAAGGTTTAGAGGCATGCGATGGGTCACGTAGAGCTGGTTGAATACCGATATTGCGCTATACCTTAGTTTGTCACATCTAGAGCTCTGACCGCTAGAGCCGCAACCCCCGCCGGCTCCTGGATGTTGAAGGCGGTGGGGGGAGAGGCGGGTCGCTTTGAGTCGGTCCAGCGGGACATACAAATTGCATGGGTGTGAGTGAGTAACGTTAGTGCTTGGACCTCTGCTCGCTTAAGCGTAAATTCAGTTGCGTAAGTCGGAAAAGACGTCTGGTGAGAATAGTGAAATGTGAACTACTTGCCAATCTGCGGCAGTGGGGAGATATTGGACCCAACGGTGCTGGGTAATGAGATAATCGGGCATTTCGGTACCGGTTTCTGGTCAAACAATATATCCATGAACGCTTTAGCATTATATGAAACCAGCTTCCGCGCGAGGCTTTGCATGCCTGGTACTTTGATAAAAAGTATCCTATATGCCAGAAGACCAGGCCAGATTCAGAACTATTATTATTCAAATTTCATCCAAATCGGTTCAGCCATTACTAAAACTCAATCATACAATATCCAAACTTTCAAATTTATAATATTAGTAGGCTATGATATGCTCTCAGGACCGCGCGGCTACATCTTGACATTATTTTCATACAGATTCTTGTTTTTGTTTTTAGAAGTATGTTCATTGTTATAATTATAAATGTCATAAATATATATTCTAAGTCAGATTCTACAAAACATCATAGTATTTCTACACACTATGTAAGGACCAAAATTAATTTGCCCGTGGGCCACCTTTAGTCCACCTGGGTGAACCACGGGAAAATAAATGTGTCCGTGGTAACACCTCGGTGACCTAACAAGGTGGACCACGGGCAAGGACCGTATCTAACTTCCTTAACTAAAGTAGCACCGAAAACGAAACGAGCCATTGCGCTTTATCTGGCTGCTTGCTTTGGCTCCAGCGCTCGACGGAGCAACACGTCTACCGGAGAACAAGTCGATGGTCCTGATGATGTCCCGTGGAGGGATGAAACACGTGTCGATATTTTTCTTTTGAGGTTAACTGTGGTAAATGTGTGACCTCATTAGTTAAAAGGTTAAGCGGAATAGTACTAGAGATTTTTCGTCTGTTTTTTATCTGGCTGCTCAGCTCAGTCAGTGTGATGCGCGCTGACAGCAGCCCAATGCTGAAACGTGGAATGATATAGTTTCATCCTAAGTCGTCCGCACTTTCCACCAGTAAACAAATAGATTGGAATACTGTAATGGACCGCATTCACATATTTTTATGGCAAATTACTATTTTCCGTCTCTCCCAATTATCTTGCTATAAACAGAAAATATGTTTGGTACCTTCAAGCTTTCTAATAATTAGTTAAGAGGTATCCTTTAGATCCTTTAGTTTAGAGGAGTACCTTTTAATACTTGTATTTGAGTAATAGGAAATACTTGGCTGTTGTTGCTTGTGCAAAAAAATATATATTATACATATATATTATGCCTTTTTTATTTATTATCTCTTAAAAGAATATATAGTATTATTATATGAATATCTTATATTTATTATCTCTTATAAGAATGTCAAAAAATACTTAGCGGGCCGCAAAAGCGACAATTCTTTTTATAATAATTTCCGGTATAATTAAATGAAGAAAAGAAAAAAATAAACCTAAATTTAAATAAGATATTTGAAATTAGGCAGAGTTATGGTATGTTATCTAAGTTAAAATCTTGTTATAATCTCGGAAACCGATTCTGCCCTACTTCCCCAATCCAAACCAGATACCTATAAAACACTAGCGACCCGTCCCGGCTTCGCACGGGTGGACATACATACGTAAAAAATAGCTTAGGGATAATGTAGCATTCTAATGGTGAAAGATTTTTTTAAGTCGGACTAGTAGTTTTGAGTTAGTTCGTAACAAACCAAAATACGAAAATACAAATCTTTTCTGTTTATAATATTAGTATAGATATAGATAATCCGTCTATTTAGTATCAAACTATCTTTTTCAGGGTCATCCAACCCGGTTACTGAGCCAACGCAGGGTGACTAAGAAAGAACCGGAGACATAAAAAGCAATTCTGCAGATGTCCTCTAAGACTTTATTCCATGCTATAAGAATTTTGATGGTCCAACTGGATATCTTATACGGTTCATCTACATCTTAGCATGTGCACTGTGCATCTTATTGTTATAGTCCGGCGAAGAGGAGTGTGCCACTTCAAACGGGCTATTTCAGGAGTCCACATTATCATCATCATGACAGCCAACCTACTCTCAATCGAGAGTGATTGATATAAGCAACGGACCCATTAAGGATTGGTAGAGATGGCAATATCGTTCTAATTCCGATTCCGATACTACCGGTTTCCTCACGGTGTTTTTCTTCAGTATTTGAAACTCTCACCACTTGAAAGCACATAATTATAATTGACGACCGCAGCGCATATTGTCACTTATTGATTTATGTAGTAAAAAAAATACATAGCGACTAATGCGACTCGCGATCTTAGCAACTTCCACGACCGATGTGGCGCAGCGGGCGCAGGTCCGCCTGCGACGCAGAGGTTGCGGGCTCGATTCCCGCCTAGGGACAAATGTTTGTTCGATCTACAAATATTTGTTCCGGGTGTTCTGGGTATTTGACGCGCGGGTCACTGACACGTGCCGAGCGCTGCCTTTTCGATTTCTAACAAGGATAACTAATTATTAAGCAGAATTACGTAAATTTTTTTTTATATATAAAAAAACGTTTAGAAAAAAAAAATTACAAGTATATTTTTTGATGTGTGGAACCTACCCCTTATGTTTGTCAGGTTGATAATGAATGACCTTTTATATAATAAAAAATATCTATCTATGTAATTGTATTAAATATATATCAGTCATCTAGTACCCATAATACAGCTCTGTTTAACAGCAGCGTACCTTGGGGCTAGATGATGCTGTGTGGATTGTCCAGCATTATTTATTTATTTATAACCTTTGGACACAGAACAGATATTAGTACTACGCTCGTACGTGCTTTGGATCTAATAGAAGGTTTACCAAACGGGATGTAGCCGGTTTGGCACCAGTGAAACAACGAATAAGCAAACTAGTAATAACTCTACGTCCCAAGCTAAAAGTGCCTCCGCTGCGCAGAGCTTTAGTGATAATAAAATCTACTGTAAACTCTGGAACTGTCACAAGTACCACATCACCACACGCTTTTTCATCATTATGCCGCATAGGTTGATTAAAAACTTTAACGGTTTTAATAAAATAAAAAAAAACGGAGATTGTCATTGGCTATCTTGTCAAAACGCCATGGGTCTTCCCATTTTAATTATTTTTCTCGTGTTATTTTAAGTTTTATTGCGTAAATTTGGTGGCAGTTTATCCAACTTGTTTACTAAACTAGCCACAGAGGCCATATAACAAAAGAAGAAGAAGAAAAAAAAAACAGTCTGAGGATCATCTGGCGTTTAACTAAACTCAACCAAGAGATAGATAAGATCAAGTTGATAGATCTAAAATTAAAAAGTATAATCCGGAGAATGACAATTGACATTTCGAAAAGAAAGAGGTTTATTGGCAATCCACTGTCTAAAGTTAAACCCAGCAGCCCCCTAGTTTCAATAAAATTATAAAAACATTCCAGGTAACCTAATTTTTCAGCATCAAATGACTCAACTTCTAAGTGTTTATTTATAATAGGATTTCAAAAATATTATTCTTATTAAAAATCTTCAAGATGCAACAAGTCTCAGTTTCTACGGACGTTTGCGGTTTTAATTAACACGTTCAGCGATTCCCTCGGGATTCGTTAGAATAGTAACTTTGTGAACAACTACACAGACTAGCATAACCGTCCCGAAAGACTTAATAACTGTAGAACTAAAATAAATATGTCTTAAATTATATTATATTATTATTAAAACATGTTTGTGAACTTGACAGTGGATGATTCAAATACAATCCATAAAACTGAAAAACATTAATGTTAATATAGCTATACCCTATCTTAAGCGCTTCAAAGTTGGTTGCCTTCAGGCGGCCAACTCCGAAATCAGAGTTGGCCACTCGTTCGTTCGTTCGTATGAGTCAGTGGCCAACTCTGGTGACAGAATTTATAGGCTGCTCGAAGGCCTCTGTCATGGCCTAACAACTTTGAAAAAGCCGGGACCGACTGCTTAACGTGCCCTCCGAAGCACGGGAGCGCTCAGTTGAAATTGCCACTGGCGGTCACCCATCCAAATGATGACCCCGCGGAACAGTACTTAACTTTGTTGATCTGTTAAGAACAACTTAGCCAGCTACGTCACGAGCGCTCCACTGACTCACTCCACTGACTCTACCACAGTTAGCCACTGACTCTACAATTTGCTTGTAGCACAGAACGAATAATTCTGTGGCTTGTAGATAGTAAGATACCGGTGTCGACACACCACAATGCATAAATAAACGCTATTAGTTAGAACATTCTGATTGCTGCACCGTTTGCTATGTGATTCACTGCAAATGGACAACCCGCGACGGGTCGCCATTAGATTAATCTAGCTAGCTAGAGTTACGTAACAGAATACATATTAAGAAAATGCATAATTATGCAAACTCAGTAAAACCGATTCTCCAAAATAAGGTTTTAAAAAAACCATTAGCAATGCCAACACTTACAACTATATTTTTGACTTTGACTTTGATAGTTAGATAGTTAGACACAGCCCTATTCGCTGACGCCTACGCCTACATCTGGACTGAGCAACGCGAGCGACCCGCGTTAGACCGGCGACCGGCGACACATCTCGCGAAACTCTCGATTGCAAACGCAATCGGTCGCGAAAATCGACCACCGTGAATCGAACCCTTCGCGCCAGCCGCGCGCGACCGTGCCAGCCTAACACTGTTTATTTTGTTTATTTATTACCAGCTGACCCGGCGCGGTTTCACGCGTTATTTTTTTTTAGCCAATTTTTACACACTGTATATTTTCTCACCGTTTAAATCTTCCCTGAACTTTTACAAAGATTTCAAGACCAAAATCAGCCAAATCTCTCCAGCAGTTGTCGAGTTTTAGCGAGACTAACGCACAGCAGCGATTCATTTTTATATACATATAAGATTATTAAACTACTTACTCAGTTGACCCGTACGGTTTCACTGGCCTTTTTCCATATTTCCTCAACGCTAAAACCTTGGACTCAGACAAATATTTTAAGAGCAAAAATAGCCAAATCGCTCCAGCCGTTGTCGAGTTATAGCGAACAGTAATTAATGTTTTGACGATTATTATTTCTGTTTTTATTAGTCTACGCCCCGCGATTTTATCCGCGATAAGTTCAACACAAATTTAATTCCTTACTTCCCGTTGATCTTGTAGGATTTGAATTTCAAAAAATCCTTTCTTATTACACCTGCACACACTACAAAGAACACACACTCCAAATTTCAATTTTCTAAGTCAAAGTAGGTCGTATGTCTGTAAGCCTTTTATAAAATGTATTGATTGATGTAATATTGAATAGCGGTGCTTTTCCTTGACATGGATCTAAAATCGAATGTTTTCAAACCTTTCAGGACAGGGAAAAAAAGGAAGAAAAATTTCACTTAGTTTTAGGGCATTTTCCTTGTGTACAACATGTAAATAGTTACATATCCAACGTTTTTAATTATGTATAACCTCTGATGACCTACTTTTAAAAGTGCTTAGCTATGAAAGTAGGTATATTTCGTACATTAACCAACCTATCTATAAAACAGGGATCAAGAAAAAAAAATTCAGGAACGTCATCAGTTATAAGCCGATCCCGAGAATCATCAAAACAAATAAACCGATATAAATCCCGCTATCCCGAAAAGCCCGGGCATTTCTGTAATAACTCGTCACTTCGCAAAATGCCCGGCACATATTAGCAGAGGAGCGCGCCGACTAATAGCAGGGTTGGCACAATCGCACTAAATCCCGCGCTTTATATGTTGGCAGCCCTGGGCTTAAATAACGCGGTGACTTGACAACCCTACTGTTGGTTGACGCTGTATTTCGTGTTTGTTTATGAAGTGAGAGTTGGGGGTTTAAAGTGTTTCGGGTTGGATTAGGTCTTGAATTTGGAAGTTGATTTAAAAAATGAAAAAAGCCAAGCATGGATCAAGCCATAAGTTCTAAAAAGGCTTTCTAATTCTGCTAATAGACTGTACATTTTTGTTTGAAACTAATCGAAATAATTATTTTCTTGAGCTGTTTTGCGTGTTAGTAATTTAAGAAGTAGGAAGGTACTAAAGATTCGTATGCTAATCCAGAACCGTAATACTTATACCCTTGCGCTTATAAAATTTTCAGCAGTCGATTGCTAAGTCCGGCCCAAGTCCTTTACAAGACGATGTCCGGCCGGGTACATATTAATGAGAGCAGGTAGGCGTGAGGGGGTGGCCCACCCTCGGCCATAGAGTAGCGAGGAGTTGCTCAGGGTTGCCACGGCAACACGACGCGGCCTCGGGCGAGGTATAAGCTTATTCAGACCTACGCAAATACCGCGTTAGCAAGAAACTCGTGTCGTGTTGCATTTGTTTGGTTAGCGGTATGTTTTTGCTACAAAAGCCGTATAACGCCCAGGTACGGGGTGTTTCGCTCTGATCTGAACGAACCTTTACACACAATGTACGCGAGCTGGATCGGGGATCTGAGCTCGGCTTATTAGCGAACTACGGAATTTCTGATAATGGAATACCGAGCAAATGAAGTTGTAGCTAAATATAATAACAAGCGCAAAAATGTTGTGCCTGGCCGTAATTAAAATGCCTTTGTAATATTTAAAAATCAATCTGTTGCAGAAAACAAAATATATCGCTTCTCTAGCAGAGTTTAGTTTATTTTAAGCGTATCATCTTATGTCAAATACTTTCTTAGTACTTACACCTACTCGTAGGAAAATTGTTTTTTTTTTTTTTTATTGGTTATAGACAAGCGTTTGACCACCACCTCACCTGTTTCTTATGGTAAAAACTAGTATTACCTGTGCTCAAAGGTAAAATGCGCGATTTTTATTTTTGAAATATAGGAGTAAAATTTGTAAAAAATTCCATCAACGTGGGAAAAAATTAGAAGGCCCATACAAAAATGTACCAAAATGAATTTAACAAGAACGCTACTAATTGCATAAACATAACAAAAATCGGCACTCCGCGAAAGTCGTCGATAAGCGATTAGTTGCATAGGACTTTCCAAAATTCGGCAGTCCGCTGTAACCTGTATTGAATATTGCAAAATTCAGCAAAGTGCGAAAGTCGGCACTCCGCGCCTAAATCGGCAATTCTTGCATGCAATTACTGTATGGTGTAAATGGGCCATTATTATTGTACACCTGCAACAACATACGAAAATTCTAAAAAAAGATACTGGCAACTTTTCATCCAGGTTCGCAATTTTGTGATTTCATTTGAAAGTCTACAGGAAAAAAAATGAGCTGTTCGAAATTTGAAACTGAAAAACGACAGAATAGACGCGCCCGCTCGCGCCTCCCCAGCGACTTGCGAGGGAGACAGGGGCGACAAGGTACGTGCCGCGACAAAAAAACCATCCGCTGACCCCGGTCCGGCTGCCATAAAGCGCCCCGGAGACCGTAAACCCGTGGACGTAGAGAGCGTAAGCGGTTAGCAGAGCGATGCGCGGAATGAATGCATATCCTATGTCATAAGCTCTACCTACTGTATAGAGGAGGAGACGTAAGCCCGTGGACGAAGAGAGCGGAAGCGGTTAGCAGAGCGATGCGCGGAATGAATGCATATCCTATGTCATAAGCTCTACCTACTGTATAGAGGAAGAGACCGTAAGCCCGTGCACGTAGAAACGGTTAGCAGAGCGATACGCGGAATACAGACTATGCTCCATATGTATTACTCTTAAACTTTTACTTACCTAGAGTACCTACAAGTATAACAGGTGATAAAACGGATAATAAAATAAAAAGCACTCAAGTCAAATTAAAAGTTTTATGGATCTGTGAAAATTCTTAAGTAGGTTGTATAATAATGAAATTATAGCGCCTGTGCAAGAAAACTGGTAGATTTCTAATTTATTTTGTGTTAGTCGACCGGGTTAAATAATTTCTAGCTGGTTTTTAGACTGATCTTTGATTGGTGCAAAATTTATTACTACTACTACTAGCATCGAAAACGATTTTATGCTCACGCTTAGTCCACGCCTCGCTTCACTGTGAATTAGCAGCCTAATAAGCTCCGCTCCCAGGCACTCCCAAGCTCCCATTTGCTTGCCTTGCTCGACTGTAGTTCAAAGGAACGCACGACCACGTTCTAATTTCGAATCGAATGATCCTGGGCTATCGACCCGTTCGTTACTCGACGACATGAATAGGTACGGTACTATACCTACTGCGTATAATATGTGGGTCAGATCGGATATTGTTTTTATGGGATACCGGGGCAATGGTCAGATACTTTCGGACCGAATTGATGTACGGAACTGCGATAGATAGTGAAATAACAAGCTACTTTAGCTACTCATTTCTGGTTGTTTTCTTTGTTCGAAGAACTGAAATATCTTCAAGGAAACTTTTTTCTTGAGCACTTAGGGCTTTTTTACCAAAGACATTAAGAATAATCTAGACAAATCATTCGTCTCGAAAAATGCAGCTCGTAAAGACAATACAAAACGGCAAACACAATACAACGGCTTGTCAGTCCGCCGCGAGCTACTGAGCGAGCGAGACGTGCGTGTATAATCATAAAAAGATGCCGTCCTCTGTGGTTACTTATGTTAAATCACCTATACCAATTAAGTTGACGATTATTTGTATATTTTCAATAATACTCACGAGTTTGTCTCTTGAAACTCAATACCTCTCCCTCCATGCGCGTGTAATATAACAATATTGATGGTAGTTGTAATGCAAAACGCGTATGTACTAATAGCACCATACTATGTCTGCCGCCAAGCAGTAATGCTTGCATTGCTATGTTCCGGTCCGAAGGGTATAGTTTACGGTGAAATTACAGGCCCATGAGACTTTAGATCTACGTCTCAAGGTGGCAGGCAACCCGCGAGTGATACCTCTGGTATTGTAAGCCATGGGCTGCGGCAACCGCTTACCATCAGGTGGACCGTACGCTTGGTTGTCACTTTAGTTGTAATAAAAAAAAGATCTATCTTAAACCACGATAAAAATAAGAAAGATATCGCAATTTAACACAATGAATATTTTTTGGTTCCAAATATTAAATGTATTTTATCATTACGTGTTTAAAAAAAATATAAATCAAACATTATAATAAATGTATATGGACCAGATTTAGCAACTATTGTTGCGCTAAAAACCAATTAATAACCAAAAATAATGAAACAACTTGGAAACTTTAAGCTTTATCTATCTATTTGTAATGCTTTGCTTGCTACAGAAGTATCTACAAACACCCACATTTGCTTACCTACTGCGAAACTTTTCTTAGATCGTCAAAAAGTACGAAGTCTATCAAACGTTGGACCTCATTGGCCCAACGGGAAGGGCCATTAACGAAGTTACAGACTGAGTCCAACAGGTGGCGGTATTCGTTTCAATATCTGCAAAACTTTTCGTACCAACTCGATAAATCGACCACTTTCATGTGAACTCCGGCTACTCTATCTCTTCGTTTAAGCGCTACAAAATGTCAAAGGCGTAAGGATGTGGCGGTTCATTTTAAACTGGACTGTCCTGTTCTTTGCCCTGTTGTTATTATCATTGGAGTTGTTGCGTTGTGCAAATTTAGACCTAAATATGTATATAATAAGAACTGTTTTGATTTGAATTAGGAGCAATTTTAGTATTCAGCAGTAGACGTTTTGTGTTACAAAGGTTTTAGTACTTTATAAGGTGATATTACAAGATCAGCTATTTGTAACAATAAAATTGGTAGAGTTATTATTTGAAGTATTTTTATTATTCTCAATATTGTATTTGTTTTGATTAGTTTTTATAATAATTATAATAGTATAATACTTACACTTTTCAGACATCGCACTTTATTATTGTGGTCTGCCTGTATTTCAATCATTATAAAAAATCTATGTATTAACAAAATATGTGTAGATACCTATGTACCTACACATATTTTGTTTATACATAGAAATACGGAATCAAATATTTACAGGTCATGCAAAACATTTGTCATGTGGTGACGAACCTTTTTATAATATCACTCAATTTTTACTGCGCTTTATTTTCGTTAAAAAATGGTAGACCACTTTGCCCACTGTACCCACTACCAAGCTGTAGGTAATAATTAGTGACGCGTGCGACAAAAACCTTGGCGGCATCAGCACTGACACGGTCGTGACATTGAGCGCGGCGTTCAACGCACCGCGCCGCAGCTATCCTTCAGTTATCTTATTTTGTACGGAAAATAACTACAGTTTTTATTAACAACTATCTTGTAGGTAATCGTGACTAAAATTTAAAAAATAACTCTACGGCGAAATCTTTAGGATCATCAAATTAAAAATGCGCTACTTTACCACAGACTATACTGAAAGCCCTTAGGCTGAATAGTTAGAAAGAACTTGAAAAGAACGACTCCGAATGCTTTTAGGTTTTTTTTTATTGCCTGTCTGACGCCTCACTAGGAATCTATGTGTCACGGATTTCAGAAACTAAGGCAAGTAGGTACTATGGCAGAGAACCACATCTAGCAAGTAATATTTTGCTATGTAAATCTCGCAACATCTCGCACTCATCAGGACCCTTGCCTACCGCTCCACGAGCTCGTGATTGGTACCTGGTTAATGCTGCAAGATTTGCATTTGATGTATATGTGTGAGATAGAGGGTGTACGTGTCTCACATTAAAATAAATAGCAATGTTTTGAGATAAGACACATCCACACATGTGTGTGAGTGGAGAAGTGATTGCAAATAGCTCTATCGCAGAGTGCGCGTACGCCGCCCGCCGCGCCTTTCAGTCGCCACTCGCGGACAATATCCGTGAGCGGACTAATGACAACCCGGTATATTGGGGTGGGGTCGAACTACCCGCGATTTTGAAATATGCAATAAACCTGTAAGGGCAGTGTAAAAATGGGCGGTTTTATTTTTTTGATTTTGAATTACTTGTCTTGTAAGTATACTCTCCCGTAGAGAAAATTGTTACTAGCCGAGTTTTATTGGTAACAGATCTTTATAGACGCTAATGCCCAGTTCAGTTCACAGTATTCCAGTGAATTAACCCTGTTCAGTGCCGGACTAGATTGCATCGTTTACATTTTTCCGAATTGGCCACTGGCATTCCGGTGTCATTCTAGCGTTAAATTGGTATTGGATTAATTTGAACCAGACATGACACTCCCGCTGTATTTTTATAATTATGTCATGCTAAAATAAAATGTTGTATCATTTTTATTTTTACTTTTGTACCTACTTGCCTACTTTTTTTTATCTCTGTATTTCTTCTATGTGTGTGTCAATAAATATGTTTTCTTTCTTTCTTTTTTATTTCTTTCTAGTATGTAAGTATGTAGTAAACAGATCGCGTCTAAAAGATATTACAGCCGCCTACATTACGCACGAACCCGACTCGACCATCTGCAAACCGTTTGCATCAAAAAATATGTCCCAGAAGCGCAGCTGCAAATGCCGCAACGACCGAGACGCGGAAGCGAGATAATAGTTGCACATCGCCACTGCGGGCTAACTGCCGTCCGCGGCTTCTCTCGTGCTATTCAGTCTATGTGCAAATTATCAAACACTCTAGTTAGATCATAGATTTACAGAGCCCAAAGAAATTCTTAAACAAACCTTGAATTAATTTATTGAATTTGAGCTACAAGGCAATTTTTCAAGTGCCAACAAGAAAATCTTTATCTATAAGTACAAAACTCTTATTTTAAGAATTACTTACTTGGACTGTATTTTTTTAATTCTAATTTTGTTGTGCAATTTCTCTTCCAATTATGATTTGATTTTCATGTTACTTTTGTAGTGTTGTAAGATCTTCAGTAAGACTCCCATATAAAATTTTATAATATAAATAAATTGATTAACTGAATTATTTAAAGCGTAGGTAATCATTTTGTTATAAATGGTCCAGTCAATTCCTATCGCTGTCGTTACCAGATGGAACACTGGTAATTACCACATTACCATTATTACAAGCTTTGCTTAGTTTGGTTGGATAGCGCTATGTAAAATGTACGCAAATATTTTTTTTACTTTATTTATTTACATATTTAATCATAATAATAACAGTTATAAATAAGTCATTCACGAGCTTACAAAAACAAAATAATACTCGAGCCAAAAGCAACCAAACCGTCAGCAACTACAAAGTACAAACTCGATCGCCCAGAGCTACTTCAGAATAACAATATTATTCGGCTAATTAGTTGATAACTTCCACGGAGAGTCCTTACACAAATCCAGTTGTAATCCTCGCTGTTCTGCGAAGTGGCCTTTTACTGTGTGTAGCCCGCGGGGATACCCCACTGTACCTACTGTACCTGTGACTGTACAGAATTCTACATCAAAAGCATACTAACTGCTATCTATTCTATGTTAAAGTGGTTGGAACTAGTGCGTATGCTGTGGTTGAGATATCCTAGGTATTTATCACACTAGCGATTTTCAAACGTGATACGAGCAAGAAGCTTACGTACCTACGCCGTGTGTACGTAACGTGTACGCTGCGTGTGCGGAGCGTGCACGTCTGTGTGCGCAAGTGAGGCGGATCTTACTATCACGTCGGCGTCGCATAAGCGAATGACCGAGTACGCAGTTGAGAGAACATGGCGTCTACGCAACGTCTACGCACGTGCACGTGCTTCGCACGCACCCGGTAGGAGCTCGTTGCAAGCGAGCACGCTATCAAATCGCCTCAACTCGGTCTCAAATCACCAATGTGATACCGCCCTTAGCACGCAGATCCTGAAACCGTGTTGGAAACATCTGTGAGCTCTGTATAGTGCCTCGTTATGTAGTAGTAGCACAGGTAGTAGACACAAATTCTAAAACCTCTGTATGTAGGTCCAACTAGAATTGTGAATGATTTGAGAGCCAGATAGCTATCGAGCATCAAGCCGACTTACGGTTTTTGTCGATTCATATCTCACCGTATTTGAACCATACCTTTGCTAATTTGAACTCTATTGCTATATTTTTATGGTGTTGACACAGTTGATACTAAAGATTATAATATCCCAAAAATTATTTTGCCTCAAGCGGGATATGAACCCGCAACCACCGCTTGATACGCGGGTGATAAAATAATTTTTGGGATATTATAATCTTTAGTATTCCCTTAGTGTGATGGTTAACACTATAAAAACAAAAATAAACAGTTGATACTGTCGATTCGGCACGTAAATAAAAACTCATTGATAATATTCAGAGAACTCTCTCGAACTCGAACCCTTGCGCAGTCCACGCACCAGGCAGCCCTTCTTGCTTCCTTTATTCATAATCATCCTGACATCTGCTAATGTTCTGTGCTTGGACACTTACTACATACTCAAGCGAGAATCATAATTCATCACGACCCAACGCGGACTGTTTGAATGGCACATGTCTTGTCGAATTTTAAGCTCTTGGACCGTATGAGAGCATTAGATTGCGCACATTACATTTTTCGAACAGAAAAATCCATTGGTGCACGATCTGGTTTCAACCCACGACCTTAGACTAGAAAGACGGGATTAGTGTCAAAATCCCCTTTGAAAATCCCCTTTGAAGGGGATTTCGGGAATGTTAGAGTCAAAATCCCCTTTAAAGCGTCAAGCTCAGTCAAAAGGGGATTTTGAAACAAAAAAAATCCCAAAACACCCTTTGATGGGTAATTCTTATTCACTAGTCTGTGAAATCTTGCAATAAAATACCTTCATTATTGAATAGAATAACTGAATAGAAGAATTCCCTTTTGAAGGAAAAGACCATTATTTTGTTAATATTCTGATGTTTCGGGTCACTACCACTGGACCACCACCGCTCCCATATTTAACCTTCACAAAAGTGGCACGCGTTTAGCCACGTTTACAAGTAAGTACACCCCATAGTCACGTGGTAACCCAAGTACCCGCGAAAAACTTTCGGGCACGTTGCCTTTGTTTTGAAACACGCTTTTTAACGTGTGAAGACAAAGCTCAGCTTTTGAAGTTCGAACAGCTTCCTTGAAAGTTGAGTTTCCTTGTATCAAAGCAGGTGGCTGGCGAATTAACTAACTAACACAATACAAACCAGTTGCACATTGTTGTATTTTTAACGTAAAACTTTGGGAACAGTTATTGGAATACGTTGTAAATTAGTAATACTTGTAATAATTCATTTGAAATAGGTAAGTTTTGTATGCATGCACTGGTGGTCAAGTGGTAGTGACCTTCCGATCCTAAGGTTGTAGGTTCGAACCTGGTCGTGCACCAACGGATTTTTCGCTACGAAATATTTATGTGCGCAATGCTACTGGCATTCTCTCACTCTCATCACTCAAAACATCGTGAGGAAACTGGCATGTCCAAGAACTAAAAAATCGAAAGACATGTGCCGTCCACCAACCCGCATTGGGTCCACGTAGTGGATTGAGACCCAATCACTCTCACTCAAGAGTAAGCCAGTGTCCCAGCTGTGGGAACATTAGAAGGCTGTAATGATGAGGTAAGTTTCGTTTTTATAAGTTGGTACTGTAGACAGACTAATGTAAGTCGGTCACTCGTATTAGAGCCACGATATAAACACCACCTTTATATAGTACGGTACATCGGACACAGATAATATCAGTCTCATCTTCAGTCACTGTCTGCGTGTTTAGTTCTTTGTCCGAACTTTCTAGAAGCTAGCTCCGAGACTAAATGCTTTCCCTTGATGTAACGTGGCGGCTAGTAATTAACACGCTAGTAGAAAGGCAATGCATTTCAAAGAAAAATAATGATAAGAGTGGTAGAGTTCTTTTTAGTGTAGCTTATCCGGGAAAGTTACTACTACTATGCCTATACTAGTCGCCAAACGGTAACGCAACCGCAGGCATTGAGATTCCTGCTTAAAAAAAAAACACAGTCGCAAGCAACTCGCGAGTAACTAAATTATTTACTTACAAAAAGCTCTAATAGTAGGAGTACTTACATGAAAGACTAAAAAAAATCTTAATACAAATGTAATTTTTAGTAAAGTACCTTTGAATAACGATTAAACTAACGAGATTAACCAATCAGGGTGACGGAGTTCAAAAGCCATCTAGGCTCCGGCTCGAAGGACCATGTACACTTACGGAATATCACAGATACCATACATTAAAAAAAAATACATGTACCTCTTTTTTTCTGATCATTTTTTTTTTAATTTTTAAAAATTCAAATTAATCGTAATGCTGCTTATCCTTGTTAGAAATTGAAAAGGCAGCGCTCGGCACGTGTCAGTGTATATCGATAATTAAAAGATAATGTAGCGATCTAATGATGAAAGAATTATTGAAATCGTTTTGAGTTTATTCATAACAAACAAAAATAAAAACATACAAAAATACAAATCTTATCTCTCTAAAATATTGGCATAGATTAGTAGAGATTATGCCGCGTATAACTCCTTGGTTTTCCGATGCTGTGAGTTGTGTGCATTTATATTGATTACGCTCGCAAGGTCTTAGGCGCAGAATGAGTTAACCGTGACCCAGCCGCGATAAATTGAACGTTTACCAAACAAATAAAGATCCGTTAAGCTTAGAACAGGCTAAGCACCAGTCTACCTGGTGGTAGGACTCTTCAAGAGTTCATCTAGGTGTACCACCGCAGTGCAAGATATTCTGCCTCCAAGCAGTGGTGTGCAAGCATTGGTGCTGTATTTAGATTTAAAGGGCACTGTAGCAAGTGAAATTACTGGACGAATGAGGTATCGGGGTAGAAAACGCAGTAGGTACAGTGCCACGCAGAACTTTAAAACTTAAATTTTTGGGTGCATGGCTAGGTCAATTCAAATTAGTTTTTTCAATAAAATCAAAGGTGATCCGTGTGAATTTTAAAGTTTACTGAAGCTAGATCTTTTTTTTTATACAACTGAAGTGGCAACCAATCGTACGGCCCACAAGATGGTAAGCGGTTACCGCAGCCTATGGACGCTTGCAATAACATAGGTATCAGTCGAGGGTTGCCACCTTGAGGCATAGATAGAAAGCCTCATGTGCCAGTAATTTCACCGAAACCATACCCTTCACACGGAACACAGCAATGCGAGCATTACTGCTTTGCGGCAGAAATAGGTATGGTGGTAGTACTTCCCCGGACGTGTTCTATCACAAAGAACTCTGCTACTCTTTACGATACTTGCTCTATTTGAGAAGCGACGGACTCACAACGCGGCGGTTTGACAACCAACTAGTGCTAACCAGACCATCCGTTTGAAGCGGCGCTAAAATCAGCAACATTTATTCATACGACCTATAAACAATGTTTTATAGCATACTAGTGGAGCCCCGCGATTTAGTCCGCGCTGAACTTTTTTTAAACTTCTTCCTGCTGCATCCTTTATTATCTAAGCCTGGTATCTAACCCACCCACTGGGTATATATGTACAAATATATATTTATATAGTGTACAAACATTTGTTCCAAAACCTTCGCCCGCCGCGCCACATCAGCCATTCTTTCGGTCCTGCGCGTTCTAAGCCAGATTTTTCTAGCTACGTCCTTTAGAGGTGGAATGACAACATACGCTAAATTCAACTTAGTTTCAAAGAGTACACAAATTTGACACCAGTAAATTAGAATTGTATAGAAATTGGGATTGAGATTGCGTTGAAGAGTAAGGCCCCCACCGACCGTGCTTACAGTTTTGGCTGTGCGTTGATTGTCATTAGTCAGTCGGTTAATTAGTCAGTTAGTTAGTCAGTCAGTCAGTCAGTCAGTTAGTTAATTAGTTAGTAAGTTAGTTATTTAGGCAATTATTCAATTAGTCAGCTATTTAGTTAGTCACTTATTTAATCAGTCAGCGTCGCAACGATTTAATTTTATTAGAATGAGTTTTACGGCACTTGTACCTATTTGCAGTAAAGTGTACACAAAATGTCGTACAAAATACAAACCAAATTATCACAGAGTCGTTCTCACTAGCCGGAAGGTAAAAGTAAATTAAGCTCCATGCACACTTTCTATAAAGGTTCGTTCTGACAGGGGGATAAGAGCGAGTTTATCCATAAGCGAAACTTGTTTTGCATTCGTAGCGGGATTTGTAAAAGCTTGTTCGGATCTGAGTATCTGAGCGAAATAGGTACTGACCTGAGTACGGGCATTTATAGGTACATATCTACGTACCTATGATTTGGGCTTTGGTATTGCGAGCTGTCTGTTTTCGGAAAAAAGCGAAAAGATACTGCGATATTTCGCCTTTACTAGCCGAAAAACTTACTAGCACACGAAACCGTGTATTCCCGATGTCCCCATGATCTTAACCCCATTAATGGGGACAGTGGGATGTCAAAAAAATAACTTCCCGTTGTCCCCATTATCATCAATGGGGACCGTGACACATTACTGGTAACCCATTGACATTTATCTTAATTGGAACAGATTTAATTTCGCATAAAAAACTTCCATAAAGCAAAAGTATCTTTAGATTTGAAAACTCTGATTTGTAAGAGCGAGGGACTCGTCGGTCGCGCCTCGGGCAATTAGCAAAATGGACGTAACATAAAGGCAAGCGCACACATGTCCGGGTCTGTCCGCGTGGGTCGCGGCTCCCCGCGGGGCCGATCGACCTATTATTAGCTAGAACAGGCAGCTAATCAATAGCAGGATAAGGATGTAGCGGGTGCTAATACAGTCGCTTTATAACATCATCATCAATGAAAAATTTACTAATTTCAGCATGTAAACTCATGCTCACTCAGCATGTAAATCTTCTGCATGTAAACTAAACTTACCAGATAGCACGCAACTTATTACTCGTTACATTCTAAGATAAATAAAAAAAAAAACGTTTTATTCAAACTCGTTAGGCGATTTATCATAAACTTTTTACCTTTTAAAATTCGAACATATAAACGAATTTTATTTATTATTTATTTTATTTATATATTAAAAGATTATTCTTAATGTCTTTGCTTGTAAAATAAATAAATAATGCTGGACAACCCACACAGCATCATCTAGCCCCAAGCTAAAAGAAGGAAGTATGTAGGTAAAACAGTAGACATTGCACAAAATATAAGAAGCATTCTCAACTCCGACAAATAAAACCCAGCTTCATCTTTGTTAGGTACATCTCCGGCTGCTCGTCGCGTTGCCGCCACCCTCGCCCGCATCGCGTTTCCTGGAAGCGCGGCCGCGGCGAGTCCCCGATAGTATGTTCCTTGGTCCCCGGGGCCGACGCGGCGCCGCGCCTACATAAATCTCCAGTCTCCAGCCCCGCCATAGCCGCTCCTTTGTTTTTTTTCTTGGTAATAAGATCGCGAGCGTCAGCGTCAGGTATAGACTATAGAAGCCGCGGGAGCCTATTTGCGGGCGTCTATTGAGCGCTTATTGACCGCTGGTGCGTTCGGTTCGGACCCTACTTAGAGTTTGGGAAACTTCGTGCAGTCGTGTGCCTGCGCGTTATGCTTTTGTTCCGAAAACATACGACTATAAAAAAAAATGCAGCGCGAGTTCCAGAAACACATCATTGGCGTCTAAGCGAGCACTTTTTATAACAACTATCCGTATAATTAAAATTATAACATTTTAGTTTTAGTTTTTATACTATAATGAGCCGACCCGCGCGGCGTCACCCGCGTTTTTGCAGTAAAGGTGAAGTAAAGTATAAAATATATTTATTCAATAATATCACAAGGATCATTTTGAAACGTCTTAAAGCTAGGTGAATTTACGCCAGTCCCACGCGCCCCAGCCTAGAAGAATCTGGCAACAAACTCGGCTGGGTTCCTAGCAGTTTTTATGCTATCCCACAGGAACAGCACATTATTTCCGGGATAAAAGGTAACCTAAGTATGTGTTTTGCCATCTACATTCAAAATTTCATTCAATTACAATCGGTAAAGTCGTCACGGAGCAAACATTCACACACACACACACACACACACAGAGAGACTTTCGCATTTTATAATAATATTAGGACTTTGGATGGATGAATAAATTGAAACCATGAGGCACAGTTGCCTAATATTTATAAGATTTCCGGACTCGCTACTCGCTAGCAATATAATATAACTTTTGATGGATGGATATTGGATAGATTGAAACCGCGAGGCACAGTTGCCTAATATTTAAAGTTTTCCGGAATTGCTAGAAACTGTACTAAGGCAGTAACTAACCGCAGACCTTCTGGTAGGTAAGACATTTGAAAGTTCGCTCGTCTCCGCCGATGGGTGAGTCAGGGTCGGTCGCGGACGGAAATAATTAGTCGCGTAGATAATGGCTCAAGCCCGGCGGTGCTTGTTATGTAGAGATGACTCGCCCACACCATTACCGACTTTAAGTTATAATTTGAAACAAAACCGCTTTTAGATCACCGCTAATCGTATATGCCGTGGCAACAAACTGACAAGCTTACTCTTTAATGTCATTTAAAAAATAAAAACGAAAGACATACCTAATAAAAAAATCTTAATGAAAACATATAACGTAAGGAAATGCGGTATGGTCTGAAACTCTAGCCCTGCCCAATGGGAGAAAAAAAACTGATATTTCAGCGTCTTGCTAAGTACTTTTTTAACTTCTCATTCTTATGTCAATGAAAGATCAGCGATTTGAAAGATACCTAAGCTAACAGAGGCTTATGGTATGGATATGAATAAGGCCTTTAGTCATTTCATAAAATTCTTATTACTTATCTAAAAACCTTTAGGTGTCTTGTCACTGACGTTGAAATAAAAAGGACAGACTTTTAAAATGACAGGTGATTATGATAGGCTTTATCTTTTCATTTCAATTAAAAAAAAACAAGGTAGCATCGGGTGGGTGTATAATAACCTTTCTCGTCCACAGGTTCCCTTCTAAACCGTTCACGATTTATGCCAACCTCAAAATATTCCGTTAAATAATCTCAAGTAGATACTTTAGAAACGCGGGCCGTTCCCTTACAGATAGCGCTCCACATTCAGGTAATTACTCGCATACAATCGTGACCACATGTGCAATGAATAATAATGTCGCAAGGCGAACCTGCCCGCTGATAACAGATCATGGACACTCGCGCACACGCGCGATAACGCTAGAACGCAATTGGTTACGCAATGCGGTTCAACGGTCGTATTTCACAAGGTTCGTGTATCTTTTATTATTTTTCAAAAAGGAATCGGTCCAATTAAGGGCAGGAATGATTCGGTCTCACGCGATCGCGACACAAACGCATCTCGTGGTTTTTTTTGCGGATTCGCGGCTTAACCCTTCTTGCTTCCAGGGTTATTACTCGTTCCCACGAATATCCGCCGTATTCATCTAGTTATTCTAGTAATAGTTCTTTGTGGACCGGTGTGCGGAGTCGCGGCGGCAAAAAACGGACGGCACCCTTTTGATAAGGCACGTCTTGGAATCCCGCGTCGAGCAATACCCGTGAAAACACGCTTCGTAATTGTCGTCTATTCCTTTTGAAGAATTGCGCGCCATATTGATGGACCAACTCTCAAAACTAAAAAGTAAAGAGATCCTTGTGATTGAACCGAAAACCGTTTGACTTGACTTTGCTTTGCAGAGGCAAAATCAATGCAGGTTAAGAATTAAATAATTAGCAGAAAACCAAGCTATGTATGTGTGTTTATTTATATACTAAAGAGGAAAGATTTATATTTTTATATATTTGTTTGTTACGAATAAACTCAACATTTGTTCTCAAATTTCATTGTATTGCGCCCGTGCTGGAAGCTGGGAAGGACTGTTAGTAATTTTATAATTCAACTTTAGCAATGAATCGAATGTAAATTTATTTCTATAAATCCCCATAAAATTATCTTAAAATTATTATATAATTATTATAAATTATTATATATAAATTATCTTAAAATTATCTGGCCCTTCATTTTTTAAATACAAGCCGTAGGTAATGTAAAAATCGGTACATTTGGTACAGCTAGCTAGTATATGAACCGGCCTCGTCCGTGCTTGCTCGTCTTAGACAGACGCCATAATGTACACGATTTGTGCTATAACATTAGCATTGTACGACCGCTGCGCCTCTAGGTGCGGACACCAATTTATGAAGGCGGAGAAGATTTATGTATTGAGCACTTGGCAAGTCCATTTTGGGCTTGACTATTGCTCACCTACGCAAGATTAATAGCATTTACAGAATATCGATTGTGGTACAAACTAAACTAGGTAGTATGATTCGTATTTACCAGTTTTTCTTTAACTTGGCTAAAAAAAAAATATATATATTCAATAAAATCACAAGGATCACTTTGAAACGTCTGTATTTACACGCCAGTTCCACACGCCCCAGCCGAGAAGAACAAACTTGGCTGGGTTCCTAGCTTTTTTTTCTATGATCCTTCTTTATCGTGATGCTTAGTGTGGTGCCAATCGAACTATATTTAGCAAGACCTAAAATGTTTGGCAAATTATTTCGCATCAAATAGGTAGGTACTTCATAAGCTCATGTCGTACAAGCCCAACTGGGTACTTAGTTACCTACGTACAGTGTAGAGCTGTTTTTACGTAACAAGATCGCGGCGGGTGGCGACGACCGACAGCGCGTCCTAAATTACCGCTCGCGGCCTGATACTGGAGGTACCAGGAGCAGGGAGGGAGCTCATATTTCAGAGTATCTCGCAGTTTCAAAACTAGTGAGGAAATCTCAGATCTCATCATCATCAGTCGTATGGTATATTCAGTTTGTATGAGTCAGTGGTCAACTCTGGTGGTGTTGATAGGCCGACAGAAGGCCTCTGTCATGCCTTACTTTTAAAGAGCTGGGACTGACAGCGTGGAATGCCTCCGTTGAAATTGCTACTGGTAAAAATAACGTATCTGAAATACCTTTCATTTGAGCTAGATGCGGCTAGTCTGGGATAAGTAGATCCCGAGATATAGCCTTTATAAAACTTTAGATGTGTCTAACGTGCCAACAATGTCAATAAAAGTTAATAATTAAAAAAATGCTGTCAAACTTAAGATGTTGCCTATGTCCAGCAGTGGACTGGCTGATATAATGATGATGATGATTGTCTGAAAATAATACAAAAATGTAACATCTACGGCTCCGTAGACGGCGCCGTAGATGTTACATTGGCGAGTAATGCTCGCATTGCTGTGTTCCGGTGTGAAGGGTATGGTTTTCGGTGAAATTACTGGCACATGAGGCTTTCGATCTATGCCTCAAGGTGGCAACCCGCGAGTGATACCTCTGGTATTGCAAGCGTCCATAGGCTGCGGTAACCGCTTACCATCTTGAGGGCCGTACGCCTGGTTGCCATTTCAGTTGTATAAAAACCCCACTACAAGTCCTAGGTCCATAGCTGGCGTTCATTTACGCATTTTACGCGGCCGTCAGCACAGATCGGCTGGCGCGCCCGTCGCCATTAGCACGACACAGATACGTGCAAGTCTCCACGTCTACAACTTGAAGGGGCACGGCATGGCACGGCAGGCACGGGAAATTGCCGCCATCAATCGTGCCCGCGCGACACGTTGGCGATCGCCATTTCATACGTATCGCACCCGGTATAACTCTTATTGCTTTTGTATCAGTTTTTTCTGATGGTTATCATTTTTATGTAATGGTTTGGACGACATGCGAAAAAACGGGGACTCTAAAATATTACGCTAAGATGTTCAGACAGCCTACTATGAGCTTTATGCAGAACTTAACTAGGACTAATTCATAGTGCAGAAATTGCAAGTCGTTGCGATTTATTATAAAAACTCGCAGAATGTCTACTAGGGCGATCATTTATCTAGTTAACCAATAGAATCATCTCGAAATTGCGCGAAATTGACTTGATGCAATCATGACAGGATTTTATTAGTGCGCCCGGCTCCGCTCCGCTTTGGTAGATGATCTTATTTTTTTCGTGAGGACTAACTTTTTTCTAATCTCAATAAACGAAGGATTTTAAAACATTTTTACTTTGATTTGACTTTGGGCTTCAGTGTAGTGTTTTTGAAAAAATGATTGCATTCACATTCTGCGAGCTACTTCAACCCACGAGGGATGATTTGTGTAGATTGCTAACCTGGTTACTTCTTTTCTAGAACCAACAATAAGCCGTATTATTAAATAATCTGTGGCCAAGATTTTAGAAATGGTTAATTTCAAAATAACAATCTCAAGAGAATCTTTCCATTCAAAAGAGCACGTCGCGTCGGCACCGGCCTAATCACTCACACGAATTCATCAATACAACAAAAAATTATAGTGTGCGAGTGGACCGTTGCTCTGAGAGTTCCGTAGTTTTTATTTAACATTAAATCGTATAATAATTAAATTTAGGTTTTTGCTAAAGTTATTTTACAGCCAATTGCGGATTTTAGCAGAACATTTATCCTACTAATATTATTAATGCGAAAGTCTGTGTGTGTGTGTGTGGACTTACTCGTACCGCTAACATTAATGGGCGTCAAAAACAATGCATAGATTCATACAGATTTGATGATCATTCTATCATATAAGACGCTGTTTTTTTAACATATTTTATTGTTGAACCTATCACTTGGTGTTTGGTGCTATAAAAAGGACAGGGCGCTAGGTTTTCGTAATTGTGTTATTTCAATTTCCAGCATAATCAAGTGACTTTACAAACATCTTAATCAAAAATTGGATAAACAACTTATCTATAAATAATGCTTTTATTACTAGGTACTAAGTATTATTAATGCATAGCCATTTGTATGTGCATTATGCGACCGACAGAGAGAAAGGGGGTGCAATTTCATCCTGAGTTACAAAACCCTAAAAACAGGGGCGCATTTATTTTATGTTTTCGCCGCGGCACGGGTCCCAACGGCCCGGGGCATGCAATAAAAAATAGTACGGTCCAATAAGGCGTAACCGAGTGTTCAGGTATTGTTTCCGCGATCTGCGGTACCTGAGAGCTCATTATCCTTTCGCCATAACTCGTGTTATCCTTCTACCTGAGCGTGGACGTCGCGTTATATCCGCGGTGCGTGTGACGGTGACGTTTACAAACCAGCTAGTTAAACCAGTTAGTTATAAGCACCGCAGACCTAAAAGACCTAGAACTTTACGAAAGAGCAAAGAGCCTGTGAAAGAGTAGAAAAATATAACACTTTTCACAAAGTTGATTGTTTTTTAAAAGAGTTTCAATCAATGTACTTTTTTTTTCTTTTCTTTTTATGTCTAAAAAGCTTATTACGCTACAAAGACATTGAGAATAATCTGTTTATATATATTTTTTTTTATACATCTGAAGTGGCAACCAAGCGTAAGGCCCACAAGATGGTAAGCGGTTACCGCAGCCTATGGACGCTTGCAATACCAGAGGTATCCCTCGCGGGTTGCCACCTTGAGGCTAAGATCGAAAGCCTCATGTGCCAGTAATTTTACCGGAAACCATACCCTGCACACCGGAACACAGCAATGCGAGCACTACTGCTTGGCGGCAGAAATAGGTATGGTAGTCCTTCCCCGGACGAGCTCTATCACAAAAAACTCTACTACTCTTAGAACAGAAGCTCAAAGTTACGCTAATCCAGGCTACAGACAGATAGGTATTGTTAGTAAACCTGAGCAACCAACATTCACACAGGAAGTAGAAGTATAATTGCCGAACCAAATAAAACGTAGTATGGACAGTAAAGTCAAACACAATTATTATTTACCTTGGTCATTTTGCCTGCATGTGCGCTTATTAACATAACGCTCGAGACCGCGGAAGTTACAAAAGTATTACCGCGAGGCTATTCGCGTCGTTGCTGTTATTATACAAGACCCCCATTAAGATGGGTTAGTGTCAAAATCCCCTTTGAAAATCCCCTTTGAAGGGGATTTTGGGAGTTTTAGTGTCAAAACCCCCTTTGAAGCCAAGCAAGCTCAGTCTAAAGGGGATTTTGAATACCCTAAGAGAGCAATTCTTAGGGCCTAGATAAATATGTTTTTTTCTATCAGAAAAAAATATGTGTGCCAGCCATGCCAGTGCTCTCAAACGGTAGAGGAAGATATCATGGGAAAAACTTTAGTCTTCCTAATGTTTTTTTTTTTTTATTCTAAAAATATGGCTGCGTGTCATCTACCAATCCGCATTTTGACCTAATCACAAAAGAGGTTTTTTATTGCTGAATAACCACTCAACGCGTCCGACGTAGTGAGACGCGACGCGAGACGATGCCGTTGTTAGGTAGGTTTGTGAGTAGGTTACTAATTAATATTTTGCACGCGGCCCGTTGCGCATATCGCGGGACGAATGCAGATGCGGTTTTATGCATATATACCTCTGATTAATTTACAAGGATATGAAAAACCGGTAGTTTGTGATTAAACCTTTAGTGCCTCATTCACAAAGGTACTTTAAACCTCGGTTAGCTAATGTGTCTTACAAAATCTATCATCGTCTTTGTTTATTGACATTACCACGAAAGACAATACTTAGCAAGCCGCTAAGAAATAATTACTGTTTTTTTATAAATAAGGGCATTCAGGCATTTGTTTTTTATTACGTTTACTGACTTATGTATTCTCTACAATTCCTTATTTCTGCATTATATTATATACCTTACGGCATATGGAAATACAGTCATGCTTTGAAGTTTAAATCATGTGACACCATGCTGGCGTAAACAAACGAACCAGGAAGTGCCCTTAGAACAAATAATTGGTATTGCGGTGTGACGTCACGTCGCGAGTCCGTCACGAGGCAACGCATTAGCGACACATGCATCCCATTGAGGCGCGATTCGACACGCATGCAATCTTCCTACTGCGACCCTCGTCTTACGAGCCGCGCAAGTGCTACGAGCAGCGATAATATACATAATAATATCACATAATTATAAAGCTTGACACTGCCACACATTATAGTATATAAGACCAGTTCCCATTCGAAGATGATTATTTAAAAGCAAAGGTTGTTATGAATCATTTTTTCGTTCCGCAACTCGCAACAATGATTTTAGTAGATTTTGAAATCTACAAAAATATGCTATTTTTGGATGAAATACAAGCCCATGAGAGACTTGTTTACAAAAATAGCACCACGCAAGTGTTTAATGTGACATTGCGATAAAATTAATATTTCTATCGAAATTGATTCTAATTCTTAGATCACACGACTAGTCTAATGACACATCGTCATCATATAAAAATCATGGAAATGGAATGGAAATCCTAAAGAAGTAGGTGCATCAAATAGTATGATATTCGAGAAATTACTAGCTATTTCAGCCTCGCTTCGCTCACGTAGAACGAAGCTCTCAAAGCTTTCACATGTATTGAGCTGATAGAAAAGGGGGAGCGCGGCGAATACCGCGAACGTGGCCGACGCGACGTGTACACTCATTGTCGCTCGTCGCTCTTTCCGGGAAGCGATGCCCGCCCGCGATTACGTACGTTAGCAGGCCTATATCTCTCACAACCAGCTCATTGTAAAAGCATCTCTATTACTGCCTTTTTTAGATCTATTGTGACTTATAAGCTTGCGATTAGAATTTCGATAGGACTAACGCATGACTTTATTAAGATCGTATGGCTAGTCAAAGTAAAGGTTCAAAAGCTTTGCAAAAGATTATGGATTGACACAGAAGCCCTATCTAATACGATGCTAACTTTTTTGAATATGACTACATCTCAGTTGACCGTACTAAACGTTGCTAACCCTAGTTGTTATAACCAAGCAGCTAGTAGAGTACGCCACAAGCAACTATATTATTCAGTTAATTCGAATACCGCGTTTCGCTTTTCCGCTCCTCGTGCGTCGGTTAGAGTGAAACTTACTTTTATCAGGTACTACTTATTATCTGTTGCATGTTCCGTCCGCCCGTTGTAAATCATTATCTCTGCGTAAAAACTAATTGAAAGGGACGCGGACCCGCCATTGTTACTACCAGAGCATTACGGGTTGAAGGCGATAGGCGCGCATCGGTGGGAACAAGTAAACAATGCATTTTTAATATTGGGACAGTCCAAAATTCAGAGAAACAACATCATAACTTATGTATGCAGTGATAAAGTGTTTCTCTTGCATTGTTAATTGACATTATAATAAGGCGGGTTTTTTGGGACGCGACTCGAAGATATTTATTTAAGTACACAGTATTATTTAGTAAGTATAGTAAATACTTAGTTATTACCTAATTATTTTTTTAAACATAAAATAATATTATAGTTTTAAGTGGACTCGTGTACTATATAATAATTTCAAATTAAATCTCATGAATATTATTATGATGCGTCTCGCATGATTTTTGGTAAAGACCAAAAATCATCCTTACATCAAACGTTTTTACATATAATATCTATCTATGGTTGTTTGCCTAGCCATTTAATGTTTTAAACAGAATGAAAACCCATAAATGGCAAAATTCATCTGAAGTAATTATTGACATTTTGATCTAAATATCATCGAAAATAAATTCTTTAATTCTTCCGTATTTTACAATACAAGCATCATTATTTTAATTTAATGAATATCTGCAAGTTAATAATATATTTTTATAGATATTTTTCCTAAACATCCTACAGTTCAATTATGACCGCGTTATATTCATAGCTCAACTACTATAGGTCAATATAGTTAGCCGTAGGCAACGATATAATATCAAGGCGTGTACATCTCCGGACTCACAAAGAGTCAAAAAACACACACAAACTTGAGCAGTTATGTTTCTCAAAGTACCATAATTATCGCGCTGTTGAGACCAACTTTGTAATGGATGTGGTCACGCGGATGACGAGAATTTGATTGTTCTTCCTCGAAAGGCTTCGGGTGTAATCTTACACAGATTATATAATACAATATCCTTTGCAAACCTCGGCCTGCAGCCAACACCGACCGGGCAGTAAAACCGATCGAAATTAATGAGGACAGATTAGTAGGGGAGAATGTTTGGTGTGAAAAGCCATAGGTTTTTAGACTAAACCTCTTCGATTATGTGATGGTATTAAAATCGGCCTCTGTTTTTCCCGGTTTAAAGTTGTAAAGCCATGACGGAGGCCTAAGGCAAATTATTGACTCCGTCACCAGAGTTGGCCACTAAGTAAGTTCGTATGAGTCAGTGGCCAACTCTGGTGACAGAGTTTGTAGGCCGCCCTAAGGCCTCTGTCATGGCCAAATTTGAAAAAGCCAGGACCGACTGGCTGCTTAACGTGTCCTCCGAAGCACGGGAGCGCTTAGTAGAAATTGCCACTGGCGGTCACCAATCCAAATGATGACTCATACCGAACTTATGATAATAAAAGCTGAAGAAATGTATAGAATAGAATAGAATAGAAAAATATTTATTTAACGCCACACAATCAATAAACATAAAAATAAAAATAACAATACAAATTAAAACTTAACTATTGCGACGAAAAAAAGGCAGCCACTCAGCAGTGCTGCAGACATAATGTGTCTGTAGCGCTGGTTTTCAATTACCTACTGTCAACGGATCTCGGCTTTCGTGAAGTTAGCCGTTTTTATGCGCAATAGAGCTTTTTCGGACTAAATTGTCTTTGCGCATCACAAACGGCTAACTTCACGACAGCCGAGATCCGTTGGCAGTACTATTATAATCTACCTGACATAATACCGCCCCCCCGAAACTCGGATGTGCCCTAGCCGTGGGGCCGTGGTAAATAAGGTTTGCATAGCGGGTGCATGACGTGTCCGAGCCGCGTAATCAGGTAGTCAGCACTTTGGGTTGTTCTTATCTTGGGTCGGCGTTGTTGATAATATGATGTTATTTTGGAACATAGGTATAAAGCTCGAATAATATCGTAGCGTTTCCACTAGTGTGCTGCTTCCTAGCGTAGCAGTAAATGAGATAACAGATTTGTGTATAGTTCTCACAACGGTTCTCGGCCGTCATGAATTTAGCCGTTTCGATGCGCAATGGAGCTTTTTCAAACTAAATTGTCTTTGCGCATCACAAACGGCTAACTTCACGGAAGCCTAGATCCGCTGTGCGAACTATAACTTGTAAGCAAAGTAGATTTTGGAACAGAAAAGAAAAAAATAATGATGATCGCTTTGTTAAAATGTGATGTGTGCTGATGATCTACCATTTAGCAATACTGCAAGGGATATAGCATTTATCTAGGCCTAGGGAAAGTAAATAAAATAGACATGTTTTGGAAAAAAACACTACATACATAAACAAATAGCTGTGGACGATATGGATTGAACTTAAACCCATTCTGATAATATTGTAGAAGTTCTCTTTATACTAATAACAAATGATTCATTATAATTCAAAGTCCAATTTCATCCCCTTTGCAACTCTTACAACCGTTTCCACGACTTCCTCAATAAACAATGGGTCTGTAGGATAATAACATAAAGAAAGAAGGGTCATTCGGATAGAGACGTTTCAAATTCTTTGTTCTTGTCTGAATGGGTGTCGAAAAAACTAACTCGGCGACATGTATCGAGTTACATCGGCTTTACAAAAGATTAAAGTTACCTACTGGTCTTAGAATAATCTACTGGTTTACTGATATTGATGACAATAAAAATCTATTTGTAAGTAATAATAAAATATTAATAAAAAAACTAAAATAACTTAACTTTAATTAGTTATAAAATTTATTTTAAGCTCATTTAAGTAAACTCTGTTCTTTTGAGTATAATTAATAAATTATTTGAACTACGATATAATAATGTAAAAATTCATTAGTTGTTTATGTTTTCAGCACGCTGCAACAGCTGGACCGATTTGAATGTAGATTAAATTAGTCTGTGATGCGATCTTACTAATATTAAAAAGGGTAAAGTTTGGATGCTTGTATGTTTGTGGGAGGTATCACGCCAGAACGGCTGAACGGATCTCTATGAAATTTAACACAGGCTTCAGATTATTGTCAGGGAAAGCACATAGGCTACATTTTATCTCAATAGTCAGTTCCCGTGGGATTAATAACTGCTGTGGGTAACGCGGGGCGCAGCAAGAATATTATCATAAAAGGCTTCTGTTTTATTTGATCAAGGTCAACTGAGCATTTAAAAGCTCTATAGATGTAGCATTTTCAGCTGAAGCCACTTTCTATTTTTTACAAGTTTTCGAACACCAACGATCCATATGTGGCCTCCGAACGGCGCGCACAAAAGGACTTAATTATATGTGTACGTTTATTTTACGCCTAAAATCTGCTGATAATCTGGCAACAAGCTTGGCTGGGTTGGTTTTATTGGACGATTTCGATAACAGATGTATATTACACTCATGTGCGTTGTCAACCTTTTTAAAGTTGTTGTAACACCTTTTTTATTAACTCTATACAGATAACTATAGTCAGTCGGGTAATAGAAAATAGTTTTCCTCTATCCATAGAAACGAATTTTCATCCACCTAATTACAGTGACTCAGCAGTGTAACCGCAAAGAATGAACCATCTACAGCACAGTCTACAGTCCCATACCCACAAAAAACAAAACAAAATCAAAATCGCTAAACCAAAACAACTAGAGATCGTTGTCTTGCCTACGCGGGTTCTTGAAATTACATTAAATCGTCATAACGTCCAACAAGTTGCCAGTTGCCAAAACTCGACGATCTTTGCTACATCTGCACTCGCTTTTAATTTATAAGTCTCATTTCATTCCCAGTAATTTGACTTGCAAACACTTAGAACGCATTGTCAGTTATATTTTTTTAGCAGAACACTTATCATCCTTGAGAAAATACTTTGTCGTGGTTTCACAAAACGTAAACAGACAAACATATCGATTCACATAACTGTAAGCCTATAGACGCGTACTTAGTGTATATGTATACATACAGTGCGAGTTATTATGCCTGTAACTGAGACCTGTTGCGTCCCTGCGATTAAAGCACACACACCACTAATTAATATCACTTTTACGAGCTTTTGTTTAGTGCTCGACTGTACTAGAGAATGTAGAACAGTTTGTAATTTATACACACATGCATACATGGAACCTAAACATATTGAAACACATTATACATTGTGTCTTCGTGGTGGACTATGGCCGAATCACTCTCGCTTGAATGTAGGCCAATGTCCCAGTGTTTCCCAGTAGTGGGAAAGGCTCTAGTCAACTCATCCCGCTCGAACTTATTCCGCGGGATCAGTTGACCTTATTAATATTTTAACTGCAGCTGATCCCATTGATACATTTTATGATTCGTATATACACGTAAAAAAATGTTTCTACATTAGATTTAAAAAAACAAGAATGCAACAAAAAAATATAACTTAAAACTTCAAACGGCTACATCTCGGGACCCACTCATCCCAGACTAGCAGCATTTCAGGTGTGAACCTACATTTAGTTCAAATTATACACTACTTTTCATCTTTTTTTAAGAGTGGGATCAGTTGACCAATCGAAATTGATTAAATTAATTATTTAGTCAACCCATCCCGTAGGATGAGTTTAGAGCGGGATCGTTCGTTCGTTCGTATGAGTCAGTGGCAGAACTCTGGTGACCGAGTTTCTAGGCCGCCCGATGGCCTCTGTCATGGCCTAACAACTTTGAAAAAGCCGAGACCGACTGCTTAACGTGCCCTCCGAAGCACGGGAGCGCTCAGTTGAAATTGCCACTGGCGGTCACCCATCCAAATGATGAACCCGCGGAACAGTGCTTAACTTCGTTGATCTGTTAAGAACAACTTAGCCAGCTAAGTCACGGGCGCTCCAGCACTCCAGAGCGGGATGATTTGACTAAAGACACGAGCCATTAAAATATTAGAAGGCTGTCATGATGATGCCATACAATCAAGCCTATACCCCGTAGATGTAGGCAGAGACCACGGACAATCTGTTCTGTGCCTCGGATTTCCACATGCTACGATCAACCAGCGCGTGGCACTGGTTGATCGGTGAGCTAGCTAGTTCCCATAAATTATAAAAACATTTAGGTATGTATTATTTCAGATAACAGGGCCCCATAGCTTTGCTTAGTTTGACCAGGCAGTTTTACAAACATATTCTCCAAATTTCAAGACTCGAGGTTTACGGCCTAAGCCTAGGCTGTACCTACATTGTCAGACGGTCAGTAAGGCAACCATTTTATATTTAAAAAACAACAAAGGTATAACAATACAAGTAAAAATGCACACACAAGTCTTGTACTCGTAAAGACATGCGTTCGTCGAATATCGCGCAACAATTCGATGGCCGCAGCCGCTTACGAGGCGGATGTCTATGCTCATTCCGCGCTACTTGGCGACACTGCACAAACGACCTCACCTCTAAGTTATTTGAATTAAGGTTGGTTTTACAACGGTACGCGCTGTCGCCGGCCGGTAAACAACACAA
Organism: Colostygia pectinataria; assembly: GCA_951394395.1. Lineage (NCBI taxonomy): Eukaryota > Metazoa > Arthropoda > Insecta > Lepidoptera > Geometridae > Colostygia > Colostygia pectinataria. The sequence continues at coordinate 8,411,804 of OX596365.1, read as the reverse complement.
TAAGTTTTCTCTGTAATTGTTATCGCGACACCGCGAGTGCAGGGACGGCGGCGGCGCACGTAGGGTTGTCGATACTAATTATAAAATTATTATTTTTAGAAATGCTTTTGCTTACTATATATTTTTTAATGGGCAATGTATTTAGTATCAGTGGATTTCAGTGGACGTTTGTGATGCGCAAAGACAACACGTTTTTTTTAATTTTTACAACTTATTATTACTTTGGATTCCAGAGCTAAAGTGATGGCACATTGCTTTCACTTTAGAGGCTACATAACCTTAGCACGTCGAAGTTTAGCCTTTTATTTCAAACGTAACTTTGCTGAATTAAAGCTGAAATTGGAATGCATTAGATTATGGGTGATTTCATTAGAGACAATCCGATATCGTAAATAAATTGTTTTATAACGGGTCACCAGGGCAGAGAGATGCAACTGTATCATAACAGATTTGTACCATCTTCCCTGTATCTACCAGCTATCTAGCAGCTTCCCTGTATTTGTACCAGCCAGCCACCGAGATGGATGGCACGGTTTTTTAAATATTTCCCATACTCTGTACTGAGCCAGAACCACCGGGGTAAATAGGACTGTGAGTGACCCAATATTATCGCACACTCGCGTTACACACCCTATATATCGCTCAAGCCATATAAGCTTTTAATCTGACAATATATAGTTTTATGACTATTCCTCTGAAGCCTGGGAACATTCAAAATATGCCTTGTTTGTAGTGAGTTGCGTACAAATGCACATTGCTTTTCTGTAAAACCTGTGTTAATTTTTACTTTGATTAAAAATAAATTTGACTCGTGTTTTGCCTCTCCACGAGGTATCCTCAAAAAATCTCATCCTCATAGACTAACTTATCATCCCAGCGGATCTTTACAAGCATAAAACAAAGTCACTTCGTATACGCTTAGATCTTTTAAACATCGGCATCGCAGCGAATTTTACTATAATATACTTTTATTCCAGAGTAATTCCAGAGGAAGGTTTATACGTATAGTTTAAGCACCCGTGCGAAGCCGGTGCGGGTCGCTAGTACATGTTTGTTCATAGTTCATAGTTGTTTTGTTCATAAGTTGGCAGTTAATTAGATGAAGCTTGTGTTGTGGCAGCCCTACTCGCGGCGCGACAGGCGAGGTCGCACGTCTGACGCATAGATAATGCGGCCCAACCCTATAACCTTCAATCGAGCGTGACACCAGTCGGTACTTATCGAGCAGAAGCGCTTTCGAGCTGAAAACGGTCGAGCTCTCGCATTTCGTTACTGCCGGAATGAGTTCGCGATATCTTTACCTCCCACCACGGAGACTGCAGTAAGTTCGTATGAGTCAGAGGCTAACTCTAATGACGGAAATAAGGTCTTGCGACTGTTATAGCCTGGAACAGAAGCTTGGTGTGTCCATCGAAGCACGGGAGTGCTCTGATGTAAAAATCACTGTCTCGGTGCGCGGCGGTCACCCATCCAAGATTGAAAGACTAAGCCAACCTAAGTAGGTACATCTTTGACAATTGATGGTTGGTTTTTCGGCAAAAATAATTCATAAAAACGCGAGTGTTATTATTATGTTATTATGATATGATGCTCTGATGTTTGCGTTTGTCAAATCATATGTACCTACACGGCTACAGAGTAATTTTATAGTTTTATTTTAAAAATCACAAGAATCATTGTAGGTAAATGAAACACTTTAACATCGAAAGGATCACTTTAAAAACGATAGGTTTACGCACCCATGCTGTCAAAAAAAACTGGCAACAACAACGGCTCGCTCAATCTTTTTATCCTATCTTTTTAAGCATAATCTACGCTACTCTTATAGATACCTCGAATAATCAAATCAAATCAAAATATATTTATTGGGAACATAAAACAAGTGATACATTAACAATGAAAAACGATGATAATTGCAGATGTAAAATACTGTCGCAAGAACCAACGCCCTCCTCATTTGAATTCCAATAAGAACGAATTTCAAAACATGCAAGTTGGTATGTAATAGTACTAATATCTGTTCCGTGACTATGTGACAATCTGTGTGGATGTAACCTTGGTCAAAAGCGGACAATGCACCCGTTATCACCGTAACCACATTGACCATGACGTATCATGTTGTACGGACTGTAGGTAAGCGAATGCAGCTCTTTTATGCACTGTAATTTATTTCTACAGCTAGCATCACCAACACCTGTAGGCTAACCATGAAAATGATACGAAATATTTAAATTAGGGGATTTTTAAACAAAAAGTATTGTCGCAAAATTGCCTTTGCGCAATTCGTATCAGATTGATTCTCTGAGGGGATTTGTATACCAAGCTCAGAGGAAAACAGAAAGATTATTCTCAATGCCTTTGCCACCAAGATGGACTCTTGCTTTGAGTCCTACGGTAGGATTCTTCAGCAAGAGTTATATTTTCAATTTATGAGATAGTTTTATTGAAAGTTTCTACAAAATAATCTGTGTATTTAAGCAGCATGTAAATAAATAAATAAATAAATAACGCTGGACAATCCACACAGCGTCATGTAGCCCCAAGCTAAGCAACCACGCGAAGAACAATGTGTAAAAGAATGGCATTTTCCCAAAAGTAGAAACCCGAAAAGTAACCGCTCTGCTTGCACTGACCTCGCACTGGCGAGCCAAAACCAGATCTGAGTCGCTTCCGACTCCCCAGAACGGACACACTTTGCATTTTATGACTAAGAAAGACTTTATGCAGTACCTAATGAAGATTTCGATTTATGTGTAAAAATGCTTGAACAAAATGTTTATTTCGTTATTAATGGCCTAACTATTCCCATCTGTTGGTAAGTGATTGATCGCCGTAGCTTATGGACGCTTGTGAACCGAAAGCCAGCCAAAGATATCATCATAAACTTATTATAATAACTAAATATTTAGAATTTTAGAATACAGCAAAGCTTGGGACGTTGTGCTCCAACTCTACTCGGCATACATAACAATAATAAATAAGATAATTAAAAAGCGATAGGTAGGTATTGTGAATGACATTTAATTCAGATTTTGGTAATTCATTTATTGTAACTTAATATTTATGTGAATTTTATTTAAATTAATTAATAACTTCAATATAATGTGTAAGTACTTAATAATTATGATGTTCACGTGCCTGTACTCGGGCGAGATATATCCACCTAATGTAAAAATGTACCATGTCTAAAAAAATAAAATAAAAAAAAAACAGCTGGTGCCAGTTTGTTTGGTTTCTTGCCAGTTCTTTTACGGCATGGCCGAATGCTTTGGAACTGGCATAAATTACCCTTAGTACTTGTAAGACATTTCAAGTGATCCTTCTGATTTTTATTGAATATAATCGATTTTGATTTTGACTAGGTATATACTCGATGTTGTGACCTGATGAAAACCTCATTAAACCTTATGTGAGGTAGATACTAGTGTTCTTTATACCAACTGCTATTTAATCTGCATAATTTCTTGTAGAATGAGCAATATCAGCATGCCTAGAGCTTTCATACTAGCTGTCACATAATCTGCGGTGTCGCATACCTACTTGTAGGATGTAAAAATTCCAGCCGCGGCGTCATCGAGTGCAGCCGGCGGTCGCGCGCCATCGGGCTAATGAGTGGGGGGAGGTGGGTCGGGGAGGAGGTAATGCGGACCGTAGAGGCACGTACACCTACCACGCTATTCTGTGGATCGTGGCACTACTGCGAAATACTTTGCGGTTTCTCACACGTGTAAACACACATGAATAGTCACATATTCTGATCCTACACTATCCGAAACAACAAGCACTATGGTGCCACTTAACAACATCCAGACACATTTAAATCGATTTCAGACACTATCAAAATATTTGCAGGTCACGCAAGCATATTTCTCGCAGCGGGAATAAACCCACAACCTTAACCGAGATTGCCCACCATGCTACCAAGATCTTTTATAGAGGCGTAAGACTGTCAATTTGTATTAGATTTCCTATGTGCTTTTACGGTGGGTCTGGGTTACTTTCACAGTAGGTTCTAGAACGTATCGCGTCGCGTCGCCGGCCGAGGGGCGGGGAGGAGTAATGGCGCGGCGTCGGATGTCGCCAGCAGCGCCGCGCGATAACAACATCACTAGAGAACCTACCCGCGGAGCTTACAGCCCGCGAGCGTTAACTAATGGACACGGTACTGGGGGCTGTATCCATTAGCGCACACCAGCAAGTCGTCGTCAGCGACATCACGACGACGTGTGACGAAATATAATGTAATTAACTATGTATTCTTCGTTTTATGGTATTTATTTATATGGGCCGTAGAATATTTTTTTTACATCTCTGTAACTTTTCTAATGTTGCCTGAAATAAAGGTTTTTTTTTTATTAGTCCGATTCAGACTCCGACGTCAGCCACACTTCCGCGCTCTGGCCGACATCGGCGGAAGTGTGAATGTCGTCAGAGCAAATCGACGAAATCGCAAAGAAAGAGATAAAATTATATTCAAATCTGTGAGTTTAGCTAGTGTTCCGCTTCTCCTACATACGGACAAGACATAGCGAAATCATGCGGTTCCGCTGTTAAGGTTTCGCAGCGGAGATGTGCTACGGGCGTAAAATAACTTCATAAAAAAGACATCAACGCGCATCTCTGCACCGGGGGATTCATACGTCATTCATTCATTTGATTATCATTAATTTTATTGTCTGAATAGTTGATAAGATCCTAAAAGAAGTGTATTTCGTCAACTCACACCATGAATATTGTCCCAAGTGGTGTGAGTTGATTATCGTAGCCTATAGATGCTTGCAAAAACATTTTACAACTCTTTGATGTGTATCGGCTTTAATTTACTTAGAAAACGAAAATAAATGGTTAGACAATAATTTTATTAAAATCGTTACCTATTTATGGTGTACTTGTTAAACCATTAGTTAATTTACATGATTGGAGTTTAGGTACCTAATGAACAAAGCCAAACGAATAAATCTATTATCTATTTCCTTACAAATTCTATGACTTACCGGGCATAGCTTTTTGGAATTTGTTGATAAGTTTTGTATTGTCTTCTAGGGATATTTATTTTATATTTTAGGAAGGAATTTCTGAAATTCAACTTCTATAGGACGTCATTATATTTATACTTACTTAAATTATATAATGAATACCACATCCAAAGGATTATAACGTCTCGCTCGTTGCCATTGCCCGAAATACTGTGCGAGCGTCGCGCCGTAAATCGCGCGCGACTCGCGACGAGAGCCTTTGTGTGGCCTCCGCGGGTGTACTCTATACCTACTTATGTACATATACATACATACAGTATACACTCACCTTACTATACAGTATACCTGCTTGAACCCATCCACAATATTTTGCCCTATATACAAATGTGAATGAAACGTTTTCAAGAAGTGTTTTCTTATAATTTCCGCAATAATCATGGTACTAATATTATAAATGAGAATATTGGATGTTCATTTGTTTGGAATTTTGGTTTGAATGGATGTTTGTACCCATAGATAGAAGAACTCGACAGCCACTGAACCAATTTAGCTGAAATTTTAAACATAGATAGTAAATGAAAAAAATTTAACATAGGCTACTTTTTATCCCAAAAATAGTATGGTTTCCAAGTTCCATGCGACTGAATTCGCGGGCAACAGCAAGTCCTTAATACATTTTATTATTAAAAAAAAATACGCTGCGATACATCTCTATGATAATAAGCAATACCCAATCAAGATGAGTGTTAGGTTCGATTCTAACTATAATTGCCTATGAAGCCTCGTGAGTCGTGCGTGACGTAGCTAGCTAAGTACTTAACAGATCAAACCTGTTCCAGGGGGTCACCGTTTGGATGAGTAATCTACTTTATATTTAAATTTAATCTAATCTATTTTAAAGGTACCTTACCTATGTATGTGAGTGTGGGTGTTATTTATAAACATCACACATATAACAAATTGCCAGCTATATCTATGCCATAGGAAGTAGATAATGACTGATAATACCTGCGTTTAAAACGTTACAAATATTCGGCTCCAAAGAAATTGCTACCGAATTTAAATTTAATAAGTACATAGGAGGTAGTTAATAAGTTTCAAAGTCAAATGAGTTTCAATTAACACAAGGATTACTTACTTTAATCGAAGAACATTTTGGTTAGGTAATTATATCTAACAATTTTGTTTTGTGCAAACTAAAGATACTGTTTAAAATATAATTTAAAAATATATTAATTCAAGCTCATCATTTTTTTAACTACAAATTTATTCCATTTCAACATAGCTGCTCACATTACCCTTTGATAATAATCTGATTGAGTCTCGATTCGCGAAATACGTTTCACCAAAATTTACTGCGTAAATAAAAGTGACGGCTTTACTTGTTGAATAAAAAAAAAACAGCCAAACCAAACGATGGCAGTTAATAAAATAATACAATTTCTTTCATTCATAAACCCAACCGATTCCCTACTTTCTCTTCTTGAAACTTTCGCAAAATCAACCAACCAGCGCTGTCGTGATTCAAACCACTTTACGAGTAGGTAAAGCTTTTCTAGCAAACTTACTTTGCAATAAATTATTACCCTCTAACTTTATGACGTGCCAAAAAGCTCTATTAGCGCGATAATCATCTGTTTATGTGACACTTAACATCAGTTTACGACCACAAAGTAATTAATATAAAACTACTATTTTACAAATTACAAGCACGAAGCAAATAATACATTCCAGTCCTATGCAATAATTAACTAATATCATGCAAATTATTCTCAGTAGCAAGAGAGTAACAAAGACATCGCTACGCAGCGTCTACACTAAACGTGAATATCGTAGCGGGTGCTACATCTTTCGTAGCATACCAACAAGCTTTCTTTCGGTGCTTTCAGTATCGCAAAACCAAAAAAATATTACCAGCTAACGATCCCTCAGACTCCCCGCGAGAAAACAAAAGTTGTTTCACAAGCTAGATGAGAAATGAGTCGACAACTACACCGGCCGAGACTGGCGAGAGACAACTTATCACAACAAAGTTTCGCTAGCAAAAGTTACGCGGCGGCGTAAACTTTCTGGTGTTTTTACTTTTTTATTAATTACGGGTGCGCAGTATAGGCGGTGTGTTTACGGGGTTCACGGAGAGGGTGGTAAGATGGCGCGGTGCCGGGGGGTGAGGAGTGAGGGGCGGGCTCGGACGGACACAAAGGAGAGGGCCGGCCGCGGCTCGCGGTGTTATCACCGGGCCGGCACAACGTCGCGCGTCGCGAGTCTGCCCGCACGTCCGCGACCCCGCTCGGCCTCGCGACCGACAGTGCTGTGGAACTAGTGTTTACGACAAGTGGCGCGCACTGCGCATTCGTGCTAAGTTTTTATTGGTTGGAGCCCTCCATTCATACTCCCGTTTATTGTTTCAAAACGGCTGGACTGTCAAAAACTGTAAACACGACGCACGTGCCAAATAGCAAGTAAGTTCGTCAAAGTTTTGTTTCAATTTCAAGCTTAGGCTGTCGACTTGGTGTTGGGTTGCATGTCATTCGACCTCGACCAATTCTTGGCTTGCATATAACATCAATCGTAAAGAATCCTTTCGCACAAATACTCGATTTAACGTTTGATTTTATAAAAAAAGTTATTAACTATTTAACAATTAGTTATTGGATAATAATAATCATGTTAGGTAGAGTTTCACTATTAGATATATTAAAACTTTGAAAAGTGTAAAATTTTTAAGGAGACTTAGAAATTCAATAAAATTATACAAATTTATAAAAAATCAATATTAAGCTAACACAAGACCAACTACCTACCTACCTAGGTATACTTATGTAGGTACCTTACCTACCCACCTAAGATTTTAATTATGACTAGCAACGTATTAGTTATTTACTAGGAAATTACCTTTTTTAGGTAAAAAAAAACAAGTTGTTGCAAAAAAACAACAAACTTACCATTACACCTACCTACCTACCTACTTAAAGTTGAAAAATATGTTTGCTCTAATAAACCTTATTGATTTTCAACTCTAGGTAGGTAGGTAAGCACTTACTGGAGTTTTTTGAAGAATTTTACTTGTAATTTAAGTATAGCAAAATTGAATAATACCTACCACACCTCTTAAATACCTACCTACCTACCTAACCTACGTAGGTAAAACTAACGACATTAATTAGGTAGGTACCTAGGAAAAATTTACTTTCAAATTTATTAGGTAGGTAGGTACCTAGGTAGGTACTTATTGTTATTAAGTCGTCTTAAAATTATATTTTTTAAATAAAATAACAATGATCCAGCTTGATGTGTTTTCTTTTTTATGTTTTTTATGTAATTTTTATGTATTGTACCTATGTAAACAAATGAAATCAGATGAAATTATACACTACAACTTATATAAATCGACTTTAAACTTAATAAAAACTCATTCGTGTTTTTAAAATAAGTTTTAAAACGAATGAGTTTTTATAGCATTATCAAAAAATAACGATCGTAATGCATTATTAAAATCATTCTTTCAAATTACAATAATTATCTTTTGCTCTTTGTACTCGTAACGCCATCTAGCGGTGACCGGCAGAGTGCGCTAACCGTTTGCAAGGTCACCGTGTCAACGACCCACCAACTTTTGCCGCCTTCTGTTGTCGTAGGTCATAATTTTATGTCTTCTTTTTGTTTATCTTTTCGCAACTTTATAGCTTTCCGCCTAAGCGCTTTATACCTACTATCTAGGTAATGAACTGAAGGTTTTGGTTTAATGTATTTTATTGAGTTTTTTGTTTGGTTTAATGATTGATTTCTATGCGACATAGGTAAATAGCTAGATAACTACCTGGTTGTTGATTTGTTACGTCGCTAGGTAGTTAATGTATCTACCTACCTTATTGTTCACACTACATAAGTACCTACAATCGTGCATCTTTAATGACTATGTAGGTAGGTACTACCTACCTTTATTATGGTAATTGTTTGTATTCTTCGTTATTATTAAATTACTTTTATATATAGTAAGGTAGGCAAGGGACCTACGTTAATTGAGTACATAACCTACCGGCCTATCTACCTACATTATATAGGTAGGTAGGTACCTACCACTACCTACTTGTTGTTTTTTTAAGGTCGGTACCTAGGTACTTATGTAGTAAGTTTCATAATTTATACTTGTTATAATTTTCACTAAAACGTACCCATGATTTGTGAGTTTTATTGATTTCCGATATTATAGGTAGGTAGGTACTTGTTGTTCACACTTCTAAACTTTATTTAATTTTAAAAAATAAGCAGCAGGCAATACGAACATTTGCGTAGTCAACGATTTAGGAATACTAAAATAGATGACTACGAATCATAAGTTTGTTTTTAGACAAACTTTCCTATCTTCTCCGTAACTTAGACATATATTATGCTACGACATAAAAACTTCTACACAAAATAAATAAATCGCTGTCTCCTATTAAGTAGGTATATACCATCACCACTAACAGTTTTTATTTTGTTACAGAAAGCGAAACGCCAAAATGGCGACCAAGGGCAAGCGTCCGATGCGTGCGCTAACGCCCGGCGATAAGATCGAGGCCATCCAGCGCGTCAACGACGGCGAGTCCAAGGCGTCTGTCGCCAGAGATATCGGCGTGCCTGAGTCCACCCTGCGCGGCTGGTGTAAGAACGAGGATAAGTTGCGCTACATGACGTCCCGCCTGTCCTCCCCCGACACCGACAAGAGCAACGACGGTGAACCGACGGAGAAGCGCGCGCGCACCGAGTCACCGGTCGCACCCACTTCGCCCGCTCCCACCCAGGTGTCAGGCCTCGATCTTTCCTCGCCCGCGCCACCAGCGCCGGTCCCCCAGCCGCAGCAGCTGCTGCCACCCCCGGCTGAATCGCCGGTGGAGCTGACCACGCGGCGCGCCGAGCCACCGCCAGTCACGCACGTGCCGCGCGAGCGCCGCCCTGACCCCGGCGCCAACGTCTCCATGAGCGCTATCAGCCCCCTCTCCGGCCTTGGCCACCTCCCCGGACTCACGCACTCTCATCTCGGCCTCAGTTTCAACGAGATTGCAACTAACTTGTCTTTACTCGCGCAACTTAACCCGGGCCTGTCGACCCTGTCCGCTCAGCCCGCGAGTCGAGCCCTGCGTTCGGTGCGCTCCCCGAAACCTGCCCACAACGGCGTCCATATTCACAGCGAGAGCAAGCACCGTAGCAAATCTCACCACTCAGATCCATACCGCCACAGCACTAAATCTAGTCACCATCACGTGTCATCTTCGACCGCCAGCCAGCCAGTAGATGAAACCCTCTGGTACTGGTTGAAGACGCAGCAGGCGATGCTTGACCTGACCGCGCAGACGACGACGGCGCATCCAATGCAGCTCGGCAAGTCGAACGAGCAAAGCTTACACCCGAAACCGGTGCCACCGGCGGCAACGCCGATCAACTCGCATCTCGACTACAACAGAAATTCTTGGCTGTGGCAGTACTACAAACAGTTCGGAGGAGCGATGTCGCATCCTGAAGACAAACATAAATCAGCAGCGCAGGTTCCGAAGGATAAGACCGCAGAAAATATTCTTTACTATCAACTCACAAAGGGCAAAGCAGAGGAGGAGAGAATGGTTGCGACCAGTCCTCTGTCTCTAGTTCAAATGCAGCCCCAGAATCAGGAAGCACGCGTGACGAGCAATGGAGAACTCCGTGTTGCGGAACCGATCGCGATCGCCAGTCCGGGCATAGGCACCGAAAACAAGGAACCGACCATGGAGAGGAGTCACGATTCGGGACGGAACCAAGCTAAAGCGCGAACTGTGTTGGACAACCTGCTGTTTAACAATACTAATCAGAGCGCTGCGCCGGAAACGCGGAGCCCGATGAGCACAAACGGCGAGTGGGAGGAGGGCGCAGCCGAGGCACTAGAGCACGGCGACAAGTTCCTGGCGTGGCTGGAGGCGAGCGGCGACCCCAGCGTGACGCGCATGCATGTACACCAGCTGCGCGCGCTGCTGCACAACCTGCGCGCGCGCCGCCTGCCTCCGCACGCGCACCCCGACCTACAGGACCTGGCCGTGAGACGCAAATAGAAACCGCGCCCGCGCCGCACACCGCGCTAGCTACAGGGAATACTTCAATTATGTACATAATTACGTCGTCATCGCCAGTAAGCGTTCACTTGTGATATGTGTAGCCAAATTTGCGTAATTTCTTTGTTCTAAAAGAAAAGCTATGCATTATTTTTGTTTAGTTTCTAAGCTTTGAAGTTAAAACCGCAGCGCGCTAGGTTCTCTTTATGCTCCGTCGTGCTTTGTCGAGTTTGTCTTTGTCGTCGTCAGTTGATCCGTTTCCCGAGTCTATACATTAGAATAGTGTACAGTACCTAAACGTTGGATGTTATAAAATAATCCACTATAAAATTTGTAAGCAATCGATTTAGTTTCCGATGCACACAAACTGTTGAATGTTTAGATATAAGTAGAATCGCTGTATGTTGCCATTTGACAATTACATTCCTAGTTGTACCCTTACTATAGTTTATAGTTGAATCCCCTATGTTCTACCTCAAGTCAAAACTAATGCTAAGTCAGGCAGAGCGTCCTTTGCTGTTCTTTGTTAGATTATGAGTCGGCGCGGCTTCGTCGTCGGCGCCAGGGACGGAAGTGTGGGTGGCTGCCTACCTACTGATACCAAATAATGAAGGGACGCGACCGAATCGTTGTGCCAATCGTACGAACAAGGTAATATTGTTAAGATTATAGATGAATCTATTTCATTAGCGCTAGGCACTCGTTAAGTAATTGTTTTCTATTGCTCAGTATTTTATATGTCGACATTACCTAACGATGTCTGGAATTGTATTATACGTTAAAATTAACAGTTAAGGACACTGTGATCAAAATTATAAATTATTGAGAGATTATTACTATTGTAAGTACATTCCTAATTAATAGAGATCTTAATGTTAAACTAAGAGATTGTCCAATGGTGTTTGGTGGAGGAGAGTAAAGTTGCAAGCATTTCGAGTGGCTTTGCAATGCAACTAATCTAATTCTAATGATAAGATACTTCTAGAAAGTTCAAAAATTGTATCTCATTCCCATTTACATCTAGATAGAATAATTTAATTTGCATTTCATGTTTATTAAATACGCTCCACTGGAAAATTATTTGAGAGATGATATTTTGTACAAAATTAATAATATTTGAGAAGTTTGTTTAAAAAAATATAATTCTCTTATCACGGTTTGTGATCTCGAAATGTTGAACAATTAAACTTAAATAAAACCTTTAATGAAGTGGTTTTATTTACCTATTCTTTTGGTAAGTAGATGGTGATAAATGGCGCTAGTGATGGCCTACTGATATTTTATTCGTCGGGGTTTGGTCTGCAGAGTAGCTGGTGGCAGTTATATAGGTAGGTATCTCTTAATTATTAATTTTGAGTAGAATTGGGTCCTTACCTTTACAGTAATTTTCTAGTAGTAAGTAAAGTTCAGTTACATTGACCCTATAGTAAGTGAAATCTGCCGAGCCTTAGCGCAAAGTAGCGATCTAAAAACATTATTAACACTAACTCATGTATACGCTATGAGCTAAAACTCAAACGTGAAATATGGTAGGTAGATGCCACAAGTTTGTCTTGTAATTAATATAAATTTTAAAAACAATTAAATTTCCTATTATGCTTGAATCGATGTAATTGATGATGTACTCGATGCTCTGGTAACCTACCTAACGCCATCTAGCGACAAGTAGAACTGTGAAAAAATAACTCGCTAGATCTCATTTCTTTTTTTTTTTAGTTTTGACACCTTCATAAACCCCCAATAGTTAACCTACAGATACAACAAAATTAAAAATTAGTAGGTACTTACATGCAACATTGGTTTGGTCAGCGGCTCAAAGTCAAAGTAATCGGAGACAAGAGTAGCGACTCCTTGCCACGTATTTGTATCCGCATAACACAGTTTAGTAGGTCTGATTGTAGTGCATACCATTTTCTAAATGAAAAAATATTATAATAAATAAAAATAATATTTTCTAGTAAGTATAATAGGTTTGTAATACCGTACCACAGAACAGATATTAGTACACCGTACCTTACTTAAACTTTCATTAAGAAAAACTAGGTAATTTATTGTATGAGAACTATTATGCACACACAGTGCCATCTTTTGATGACTTTTTGTAGCTAATAAAAATATGAATCTACCTGCAACCCACATTCGTTAGGAGCCTGTAGCAGCAGCGGTTTCCGTAGTTTGAAGTGGAACTGATACTGGCGCCTAAAATTTTCAGCGTAGGCTAGGAGAAGTCGTTCTTTTGTAGAGTTTGTGTAATAACTCGTTGGGAAACATGTACGAGTTTCAAACACAGGCTCAGTAATCTCTGGCCAACATAAATTGACGACACCGAGCTCATAAATGGCATTATTCAAAGAATCAACAGTTAGTGGTTCAAAAATGTCCTTCAGGCCAAAAATTTTCGGTGGTATCTCTTCGAATTCTCCTTCTTCGTAAGGTCGATCGAATATTTCACTTGCCACATTTTCGTTCACTTCCACCAAGGTATCGAGAGGCAGCTCCGACTTTTTCTCAAATGATTCCGATACCGGTTTAGAAATACTCATGGTTTGATGAGTGTTTTTATAGAAAAGTACAGAATTTAGGTAAATAAAACAGTTCTGTCATCATTAGGTACGTAACTTGTGAAATCTTTCAGATTTCAGGATTTGGTAGCTTGGCAACAAACTGTTGTCAACTGACTGTAGGAAAAGCTGACATATACACCTAGTCAAACAGGGTGAGACTCAGTTGATGGTTCGAAAAATGCATTTTGCAATGCTTTGACTATAAACCTGTAGAAGTTTAAGAGTAGTAGAGTTCTCTTTGATAGAGCTCGTCCGGGGAAGGACTACCACCATATCTATATTTCTGCCGCAAAGCAGTAATGCTCGCATTGCTGTGTCCGGTGTGAAGGGTATGGTTTCCGGTGAAATTACTGGCACATGAAGCTTTCGATCTTAGCCTCAAGGTAGCAACCCTCGAGTGATACCTCTGGTATTGCAAGCGTCCATAGGCTGCGGTAACCGCTTACCATCTTGTGGGCCGTACGCTTGGTTGCCACTTAAGTTGTATAAAAAAAAACTTTGGACATTATGTACTTCGAAACGGAAAACATCGTAAGGAATCTAAGGAATCGATGTAAATAACTCAAAAGTTTTGTCAAGTTTACTACACTAGGTACTAAAAGCACATAGGTAAAAGTAGGTAGATAACTGTGAAAGTTAACTGTTTATCTGTTAAAGTGATCGCTACTATTTACATCTTACTACAGACGTAAGTAAAAGTCATTCATGTTTTTCGCGTACCATCATTGGTCGATAAAGTAGGTATGTAAAAAAAAATCAGCAGAGAAAATTTGCAGGCTGCGCCAACTAAAAACAGTAGACCCACCAGAAACTTATTATTTTGAATAAGCTAGAAACTCAAAACCATAACGCTACACGCTACCATGCTTAACGCGACAAAGCTTGGTCCCATCCACTATCTTCCGCCCCGGGGCGTTGCGGGCCACCTGAAGAGCGGTGCGGTGCCGTAGCAGCTACAGAAGGTCGTATTATTATTATTAACAGCCTGTGCTGTCCCACTGCAGGGCAAAGGCCTCCCTTTCTTCCTTTTTTAAGAAGGTCCTTAATATTATTCTTAATGAACACACAGGAATACCTATCCTAGCTTTAACTAACGCCTCCAAGAATATTTTTAACTAGGTATCCAAAATACATACAACATTTTAGCGATAGTTTTTAAACATTATTATTTTGGTCTCATCAAGCACGTTGCTGCTCGATGTTTGGGCTGGCCTGGGCTAGATAGAGTTTACGATAGTAGATACCTACAATGTCGGTTTCTAATCTCGTATTTTTTTAAATGAACACCAATAGATCATAACTAGCTTATTTTTATTGTTAATATCATTATTTACATGCAATTTAACGTAATATTCAAAATTCTACATTGCTGGTTGCTGTGCAACCTTTGACACTTGACATTGGCAATATTGTTGTAATAGACAATAGGTATTAAAAAAAACTGAAAAGCAGCTGTCTCATGTTTTGTTTGTTGAGTTGGATTGGATTTGTGAACAAAGTGCAAAATCAAAAGAAAAATCACTCATTTAACCATTTTTATGTACTATATATGAAATATTTAATCGTTAATCGTATGGGGGTGGATTTATGTGCTACCTAGATGTACTAAAACCACACTACACCTCCCAGTAGCCAGCCAGCCATTACTTGTGAGGCAATTCGATCTGAGGATAATCGATTAATTTCTCAGTATTTAGTAGTTTATTACGCACACAAGCTCCAGTAATAATAATAATCCTTATCAGTCGAACGTACATATAGCAAGTGTTAATAATAATAATAGTACTCTTCGTATTAGGCACTGTGTTCAGTCGGTGAATAGTTTCAATATGGGTAATAAATCGTCACTTTTGTTGAGGGAAGAAGAAATTGCTCAAATACAGGAAGAAACTGGGTGTAAGTATTGTTTACAAATCCATATGTATTAGATAGTAACTTGAACTTTATGTATTATAGTATCTTCTTATCTTTTGCTTATATTGTAGAATCTTGGAAGTCACACCTTATACATGCTTGGCTGACTGAAATAAGTTATAATGTTGACATTTATCTATTTAAATTACTTGCATCATCAGATTTTGTTACCTACATACATAGGTACCTATCGATAATATAAATTTTACATCCACTGTTCAACTTTTAGTCACTCCAAACCAAATTGAGCGCCTCTACTCCCGATTCACATCACTGGACAAGAATGACTGCGGCACCCTCTCCCGAGAGGACTTCCTCCGCATCCCTGAGCTAGCCATCAACCCGCTCAGTGAAAGGATAGTTCACTCATTCTTTGTCGAGAGCCATGATGATAGAGTCAACTTCCTGCAGTTCATGAGAGTGCTGGCACATTTCCGACCCATCAGGAAGACTAGGGAGAATAAACTGAACAGTAGAGATGATAAGCTGAGATGTAAGTTTTCTCCTATGAATACTATTTATCATTCTGCCTGACGCATTTATGTTAATCTACTTATGTTATATGATTTTATGATCATTATCAATTTTATGTCTTATCACTTGGTTATTTGTATTAAATAATGTTTAACTCACTGCAATAAATGTATTGCACAAATATATAAATATATAAACACAAAAGCTACACAAATTGCTGAAGATTATAATAATAGCCTTTTGTGTTTTTAGTTGCATTCTCAATGTATGATTTGGACAATGATGGCAAGATATCCAGAGACGAGTTGCTCGCCATACTCCATATGATGGTTGGAGCCAACATCAGGTGATTATAGATTTTGTTAATGTTCTTGCTACAATACCCTCTACTCTATGTGCGTAGATGTGTTACGAGTAGTGTTTTAAGGAACCAATTGAATCACTTCATTAAAGCTGTCAGAGTGAGGCAAGGTAAATGAAGTGATTCTTTTGGTTCCTAACAAACACATCCTCGCACATCTCTGGTGGAAACGCAGCCTAAAGCTAAACACAATAATGCTTGCACACTACTGCTTGGTGGCAAAATATCTTGCACTGGTATAGCGACCCGCTCCCTGCTTCGCATGGGTGCTTAGTATAAACCTTACTCAGTCTATTGTCTAGTAAAAATCTAAACGTACACAGACGACCGATGTGGCGCAGCGGGCGAAGGTCCGCCTGCGACGCATGAGGTTGCGGGTCTGATTCTCGCCTTGGCATAAAAAATTTTACGATTTGCAAATATTTGTCCAGGGTTTTATTACATTACATACATAGAAAATACCCTTCTACATACATATCTATGTATGTACCCAGTAATAAAAAATATTATTATTAGTATTGTATTTGTATTAAGTATATCAGTCATCTAGTACCCATAACACTAGCTCTGCTTAGCTTAGGCACAGAACAAATATTAGTACTATGGGCATTGTACTTGGGGCTAGATGATGCTGTGTGGATTGTCCTCTGTATATATTATTCATACATACAGAAGGTCAGACTGCGGGAAGCGACTTTGATTTATACTATGGGTGACTATGTAAAGAATACAACAGTTACTCCCGCGTCATGCCGCTCACAAGTGTTTCTCTTACAAGAAACTAATATCTATTTATCAATATCCAGTGAGGAACAACTTACAAGCATCGCAGAGCGCACAATCGTCGAGGCAGACGTAAACAACGACCAGATGATATCCTTCGATGAGTTCTGCAACGCGTTGGAACGTACCGACGTAGAGCAGAAGATGTCCATCCGATTCCTGAACTGACCTCCAAGCTCGTGAACCGATTGCATCAAATACTTTCTGATGGCAGCCTTGGGGGGTTTGGTTTACGGCATGTATATTAAGAAGTGATGGACTGGAGTGTTGTGTTAGTGAAGTAAAGCACATAGAGATATTTTGAAGGAATTTAGTTGTTGCACAACATCAAAACTTTAGATGTTAAAGTAATTGTAGTTTAATGGACACTGCAATAACTAAATATCACCAAAGCCTAACTATATCTATTTGGTCGAATTAGATATCGCTATAGAATAGTACCTACACTGTCACAAAGTTTATATTGGATGCCGGTAAACAGTTCTTACAAAACATAACGCTACTTATTTTTAATATGGTGCTGAAGAATGATGTAGTTGGGTCTTTTAGGTAGTGTGACTTCATCGTCGGGATAATGTTATTAATTTATGTATAATACTATAGCACAGAATAAATATTTGTCTTTTATAAGAATTTATAGCAAATATTTTTAATTGGTGCATTCCTAGAAGTTTTTACTTCTAAGTAGGTACTGTTTATTTAAATGTTTTTTTATATTTAATGTGGTTTCATAATATTTTCCTTGTTGCTTACCTACTTTGCCATTATGATTACGGTATTTAAGCCGGTTTTTACATCTCTTGTAAAGTTAATAACCATTAATAAAAATTACATTTAGACTGACTGTCAAATTTTGAGATTTGATTTGTTGACTATCGATGTAAAAACACGCCCTTTAGTAATTTTTCCACATAGTGGACTATGTTAACTTACACTGGTATTCCTAGTGAGCTGATTCTGAACAACCTGACCCAAAGTTGGCTCACAAGACTGCATTATCATCTTTCACTAACTTATGTGTTGCAATTATTAGTAAATCAGTGATTTTATAATTATTTATTGTTTTTGTAGATATGTTAATATATTTGAAATATCTAAATCGTCTGTATTTCATTTGCTTCTAATGTTAGATCAATAATTTTATTTGACTGAAAGTATTAGTAAAAGATGCCTTGTCATGAGTTCTTCAATGAAGTCCTAAATGATGTTAGCGCATGATATTACTATATCATACAAACAATAGTCAGTAAAAGTATAAAAGAAACAGTTAGTTATAAATCAAATCTATTTCTAATAAAATGAAGATAATATTGACAATAAACACAATTCCTTTATAATTTACACATACAATACATAACTTAGAACTTAAGAATCGCTACATCCTCGCTGAAACCGGTAACATGACACAAGCGCTAGGACGAAATTCACTTTTACCAAGTTACAAACCTAAGACACACCATGTGGCGCGGCGGGTGAAGTTCCGCCTGCGACGCAGGAGGTTGCGGGTCGATTCCCGCCTTGGAACAAATGTTTGTACGATCTGCAAATATTTTTTCCGAGTGTTCGGATATTTACTATTTGTATTAAATATGTATATCAGTAATCTAGTACCCATAAACAAACTCTGCCAGCTAGATGATGCTGTTTGGATTGTCCGGCATTATTTATTGATTTATTTAATTCTGGATTTTTTTAAACGCTTTGCATTGAACTACTTGTGCCTAGGCTAGTAGACACATCACAATGTGTCAGACAGTAAAGACAAACTGCGAAATGTGTCGTGTTTTAAATGAATCGATAACCGATAAAAGTATCTATTAAAATAGTTAATCAATTATTACATGTCTATTAATTAGTTAATCGCTCGTAGTAACAAATCAACGAAATTAGGGAACATTCCGAGAGGTCATAATTTGGATGTGTAACCGCCGTAATAAATCCTTGGCCACGTTAAATTGCCGGACCCGGCTATAGGCAACATCGGAGGCCTTAGTGCGGCCTATGAACTCCGCCGACAAAGCTGACACGTACGAACTTTACAAGTATCAAAGTGCATTTTGTCCAAAACGCTCGAGTTTTAACCATTGGTTCCGTCACAGTTTCCATAGTCCTAAGCTGTGGATGACACTGCTAGCTTCTTCAAATGCTCCATAAACACTTGCAGTGAAACGTCGTCCGTCAACACGGGGGCGCCACCGTCCTGTGGTAAGGAAATAGTTTTAGTGACGCTCTATATGGTGATACCACCACCAGACAGAAAAAATAGTACAAAATATAAAGAGGCTGTATCCGGAATAATGCTGACAATTAACTTATTGTCCAGAGGGTGAATCAAGAAATACTCTAATAATTATTCCTGATATGGCCTCTGAGGCTTGCCCGATTAGAACGTAGTATATGCCGTGCGTTTCTGATTATACCCGTATCGTAATAATGCTATGAGAAAAGAAAGTGTATGGTTCGTGCAAAGTGGCAGACTAAATATTAATAATCTACTTTAGATGATTTCTTTGTATGTATATGACGTCATTCAAATAGAAAAACGACTAGGTACCTATCGATTTAAAGCTGATATTCCTGTGTCTGTTGTCAATCTTTTTAGAAGGGCGAACCGCCTTATGGCTTGAGCCAACAAAAATCTAAAACCAAGTGGCTGGAAAGATTGTGACCGATACAAATAAAATTTTACTTTGGAGCTGCTCGTTTTTTTTTTATGCAACTAAAGTGGCAACCAAGCGTACGGCCCACAAGATGGTAAGCGGTTACCGCAGCCTATAGACGCTTGCAATACCAGAGGTATCACTCGCGGGTTGCCACCTTGAGGCTAAGATCGAAAGCCTCATGTGCCAGTAATTTCACCGGAAACCATACCTTTCACACCGGAACACAACAATGCGAGCATTACTGCTTGGCGGCAGAAATAGGTATGGTGGTAGTCCTTCCCCGGACGAGCTCTATCACAGAGAACTCTACTACTCTTAAAGATATAATGTAAAGATATGTTTTAATTATAAAGAGCTTCTTTTAAATAAGAGTAATTAAAGCTCGTCTGCTACGCAATGAAGCATATTTTCTCATTATGTGTCCACTTTCAGAAGGTAACATGCATACTACCTATCTAAAACATAAATCGTTGTGTTACTAACTGTCTGACAACTAACGCACAGCCAAGAGACCTGAAACCTGAATTTCAGGTTCGTATTAGTTGCGGAAACCCCGAAATTCAACTCCTAAGATATAGTCGACCAACTTGAATCGTAGGCAACTGTAGAACATATTTTAAAGTAAATAATTTATTAGAAGTCTTTCAAACTGAAATTTCATTGATGAATCTATCTATAAATACTAGTATTATAAAGAGAGAAGATTTGTATTTTCGTATTTATGTATTTATTTATTTTTCTTAAGTTATGCAAACTTACCTTAGGTATTTAACATTAACTTAATTCACTACTTATGTATCCATTGCCTGCTACTTAACTGAAGGGTTTACAGTATAAAAAACAAAATAAAACAAGCAAAAACGGAACATCTAACACATTACTATGACGATGTATTTTTGTTTGTTACGAATAAACTCAAAAACTACTGGTCCTATTTCAAAATTTTTTTCACCATTAGAATGCTACATTATCCTTAAGTAACATAGGCTATATTTATTATACAGCGTATCTAGCTCCAAACTAAGCAAAACATGTACCTACCATGGGACTGGTAGAATTAGTATAATACTTTTTTTTCTACACATAAACGGTTTTTTTTTTCATGTCAGCAAGTGACAAGACAATCAAGGCGCCCACCTGATGTCAAGCACCACTATTGCAGATGCAGTGCCATTCAAAGCTTAAAGTTTTTAAGTGTTTGCGTGGCACTGCACTGCGCTTATCACCCCGAGACATTGTTGTTAAGCCTCTTTCGCCCAGTAATTTCACTTGCTACAGTGCCCTTCAAACCTAAACACAGAAATGCTTGCACACTACTGCTTGGAGGTAGAATATCTGACACTGCGGTGGTACCCACCAAGACGGACTCTTGCTGAAGAGTCCTACCACCAGGTTGATAAGACAAGGTTCTACAGTGACCTACAAATCAAATTGGTTGACTGTACTGCGGTTGCGAGAAGCTTTGGAAACCTAACACCAAATGTTTTCATCAAAGTTGCAATAGTTTAGAAGCAAAATGAAAAAAAAAATATTTCGTGTGATGAGCGATGATAAGCGAGTTAATATGAAATTTTGAAAGCATTTTGTTATTCATCCAACACCAAATTGATGAAGAAATAAAAAAGACACTACCGCAGATGGTATCGGCATCGCCTGGTTATCGCCAAACAACGATGAAACAAAAAAAAATAAAAAGTCAATTTCACACCATGCTTGATGGTATATGCAAATATCATGCATGCCTACATGTTACAAAAAAAATATACATCAATTTTGCTATCGATAAAATGTTAACAAATAGTTACTGAACTGGTTATTTTCTACTCTTTTTGTTGACTGACGTTTTTTTATTTCAACTAATGATGAGACGGTTTAAACGTTAGCTTGATAAGCGTCACGCCTGACATTTGCAGTGACAAAGTTTTAAATTTCTGCGTGGCACTGCAGTGCGCTCGTCACCCCAAGACACAGTTATTAAGTTTCATTCGACCAGTCAATTAATTTGCTATAATGCCCTTCAAACCTAAACACAGCTTGCAACTACTGCTTGGAAGCTGAATATTAGGCACTGGGTGGTAGCCAACAAGATGGACTTCTGATGAAGATTTCGAAATTAACGTGATGGTTCTAATTGCACGAAATTTCGGTTCGTAAATAATGGTTCATGACGGACCATTATCATTTTGACAATCGTATTGTCTAATTGTAACTTAGTATCGGTTATGATACAATGCCTCTATTGAGTTAAATAACAAATGAATAAATATGGGTGTACATTTTATACAGCTATTAAAATTAATTACCAAATTCTTATACAAATTGACAGCTGGACGATACGTTTACGATACGATTGACAAAATGACAATGTTCAACAATTGCTGTGTCACTTCTATTTATTTGGCTCAGAGATTGTTATTAAATAGGTATTAAAAATACTAAGTAGGTACACAACTTGCAAGATATGTAGATGAGAGTAGCTTTTAAGGCATCAGTATAGATAACTTACCCCGCCATACGCGTACATGTTGTTGTGCGTCTGCGATGGATTCACCTTTGACAGGAGGAAACGGGCCTGAAATAAGATAATATACTTAAAATACAGGAAAATAACGATCTACTTCTAACAAAGAGGAAACAAGAACATTGCCCTGTTTGATCCCCGTATAATAAATACGTTAGATTTAAAACAGACTGTGTTACTTTCGTGTTAAATATTACTATATTTAATCTTGTTCTAAAAATGATTTTTAAATATTACTATAAACATTTCAAAATACTCAAGTGGCGCCACCTAATCTAACCAAAACCACACACAGAACATACAATCACAGTAACTTCAACACGTGCTCAGTAAACAATGTAAACTTTTCGCCAGGAAGCGATAACGATGTGGTGCCGAGCTGTACTCGCCGCGATCGCACTAACATGTACGTTAGACACAATCGTCCGGGCTCACGGTCAAACACAAATAAAAGGTCCCACTCCCAATCAAAAGTAACTTTAAAAGGTCACTCCAATAATATCCCATCGAAAACGAAGTCAAAAATCTGTAAGGTATAAAATAATTTGGATATTTTTAGATATCGTATGCGTGCTTATACTAAATGGACTGCAAAAAGAAGATTTGGATGTTAACACTCTGAGAAAACTACAGCGTCATAACGTAAACCTAGATGACATGAACAATGAGTGAGTTTTGCTTGTTATTTTTTCTGAACATATTGCAGGCAATAACATTGATTGTGTTTTAGGACGCTGCGTAAAGAATGTGAAACGGTAACTAGCGAAAGTGCTGATGAAACAACACCTATAATATGTGAGTAAAGAGTCTGATAAAAGAGGAATCATGGAATTTTGATCTTAAAACAACGACATCAAGTTTAACGGACGACTCCTCTCTTATTGTTTAGAATTTACTTACGTTGTATTCTTTAAAAAAAAACAGATAAGAAAATCGTTAAAATATTTTAGGTGATAACAGAGAAGAACCAAAGATAAAATTGAGTGATTCAAAACTACAAAACATTATTATAAACTATTTCAATAATGTACAAAAAACAAACAAGCCTAACAATAGTGAAAAAGTTGAAAACGAAGAAACAAAGACAAGCACAAATTTACCTGACGTCGAGAACTTTAAAAATGTGTGGAAAATGTTCAGTATAAACAAAGAACATGAAATTGAAGAACCTACAACAGAGGCTATGAAAACTTCTACAGTTCTATTATCAACTAGAACAAACTTGGGAATTGATGATAAAAATATGGAATACATAAACAATATTTTTCAAAAGTTTGTTGCTCGTGAAGTTACCACTACAAGTCGTCCTACCAGAGAACCAATGGACTATGGTTTATTAGCTCAAAGAATTCAACAAATATTAGCTAACACTAGCAAAAACCAACAAACTCTTTTACCAACTCAATCTACGGTTGCTGTAAGAGAAATATTTGATGTAGATAACGTAAATAAACAATCAGAAGTTCTACATAATAAGTCTATACAATACATAGACGATATCATAAAACTTACTTATCCATATAAAATATTTGGGCCTGTAAGCGATGAATATTCTAGCAACAAGAACAAACGTTTCGAACATAAAACCAAAAGACCAAATTTAGTAAATGACGTAGATTCTCTAAATATTAGCGCAAGAGCTTCAAACGAACCACCACTGTATAAGAACCAACAGCTGAAATCAATATCAGAAGATATTATACGAGAAATATCAAAAAGTGTGAAAGAAAGAGTTTTACAAGATCTAAAAAAAGATATAACCAGTAAAAAAACTACTTTCACTACGACATATACAACTGTGAAACCTACTACTACTACTACAGGTAAATTAATATTCTAAATAGATTAAGTAATTATAGATAATATAAAAATAAATCTATTTTAACATATTATTAACATTTCAGATAAATTTACTACTTTAAATGTTAAACATGAACGTAAAAAAGTAAATGTAGATGCAACAAACGTTCTTGAGAAGTTAATGGAGATGTTTCAACAACTCAAAGCTAACAAAGAAACCACTGAACCGGTAACTAAAAAGAACATAGCTGGAGATACAAATATTAAGACTGAAAACAATACACGAGTAACCATAGCGCTTCCACCTAGTTATAGCTTTGCAGTTATCAAACCCATTCCAGTAAACATAACATCAGTGATTATAAACCCTTACAATCTAATGCAGCACACACCTGTATTAGAAACTGCTATACTACCAAACGAACCATATACGTTTATGAATATAAATACACCTGTAAATACGAAAGCAGAACACAAAATAACACAACTAAACATCTTCAACACGAAACACAATTATCACACGTTGCCTATCACTATACAGACTAATAACGTTGAAGTTCCTCCATTGGGTATGCCAGCGCAGCAATCAGTTGTTTATCAAAACATAGTCGTCCCGACAAACCGTCCCAAGAAGAAAGACAGATATGATTTTCATAGCTACATACCAAACGAGAGAAAATATGATTTGAAATACAAGGATTTACCTTATCAAAGACTTAAACCCAGAGATTTGTACAACGGTTTTGGTACTAGCAGACATGAAAGGAATAAGGACATTATAAACGACGATCGGAACAGAGAATTTATCAATGACGAGTACGCTAAAGAACTCAACAAACTACGCAATGACGAATACGCTAAAGTCAAAAAACCACGCAATCCATTAAAATACACAGACTACGGTCGTCCACATTACAGAGGCCATAATACAGAAAGATTTCACGAAAAACTTGAGCGAACAGACGAATGGCCTCGAATATCTAGAGATAATAGGAACATAGATGACAATTACAGTGCAACACTGATTACAAGACAACAGCTTCCCATAAACGATGTGAAGAAACGGTCGAGATACGATGACGCGCACTTTAGGAACTTTTTGAAGACGCAACAGAAAGTGAACGATATGTTAGAAAGGATATTGGCAACAAAAACAATCGCTAACGGACCACGCAGTGTTGAAACTACAGTTGATTAAATAGATATAAATTAGAAATAGTTTTAATTGAAGACTGGTTTAATTTTTGTGTCAGTGCTCCAAATGATTAAAGAAAACTTGTAACACACAAATCTGAATACAAAACTTATAGGAGTTGATGTCATTGCTTATTTAAATGCCAAATACCCCAATCCGTTCTGTGGTCATGCCGTGAAAGAGTAACAAACATAAAAACTTACGATTGCTTTATGAGCGAGATGATATTTATGGTGACTTAAAAATTAAGTACCCCGCGCGGCAAATTTATCGTGTTGTACATTCAGTGTCACGATGAACTGTGACGAAGAAACACAATTATTGTTCTAACAAAAATTACGTGCAGTGCGCACGTAATCACTTGTCGATCGATGAGCTGATACGCGGTCGCAGAGCTGCGGCAAATTTGAAGTATGACTACCGTGATTGATTAGAAATATACATTTTTAAGTAATTCCGAACCTGTGAGCCGCCATGTTCCGTGTCAATATACCGCGGCACGGGGAAGCGGCTTTGAAGTATCTCCTGCGCGTCGTCGATGGGCGCGCGCAGCAGCTGCGCGAAGCTCTCGTACTCTTGCATATCCTGGTAGCGTAGCGCGCGCCATTGCGCTATAGTCTGTCGGAAACATTATGCATTTAATTTATGTGACCGGTCTCACAGCTCAGTTGTAGCTGACTTCTGCTCTGTGGGTATGATTTACACCTAGTATAGTAACATACTATAGATGTTTGTAGTGTCTGGGTGTGCATGCATTTACAAAAATCTAGCCCCAAACCACACCCCGAAAACTCTCAATGAAATAAACGCGTCATCACCACATGCATAGTTTGTGTCTGTTAACGTATGTGTGAGTGTTATGGTCGGCATCAATCACCGCAAGAGCGAGAGAGCATGCTTCGCGCGCTCCGTCCGTTATTTGGTGTTGTGTAATTTTACTTTTACTTTAGTAATTTTGTATAAAGTAGTAATTTTGTACGATAACTGTGACGTCACATTCAGCGCTTCTACCTAAGCACTGATTATGTTCAAAGCTGCATCTGAAACTGTTACCTCGCCGTGGTAGATGAGGATCTGGAAGAAGGTGTCCATCAGCAGGATGCGGTCCGGCTGGATGGAGGAGGTGTCCAGCAGGACTGGCTCCGGGGGCCCGCCGAAGCTGTACGAGTACAGGATCGGCTGGATCATGATCAGAGACTGCGTTAGATCTTCACGCATCAGCATGTGCCTGGAACAATTTAATGACCATTAATATCGTATACAAAACCTAGACTAAATTGAGCGACAAAATTTTTGTTCTCAAGGCAATGCTGGACAATCCACATAGCATTATCTAGTCCCAAACTAACCAGTGCTTGTGTTATGGGTACTAGATGACTGAGAAACTTTATACAATACAAATAATAATAAAATAAATAATAAATAATTAATGCTGGACAATCCACACAGCATCATCTGACTGATTATATACTTAATACAATACAATACATAGATATATTTTATATTATATATAGAAAATACCTAGAACACCCGAAACAAATATTTGTAGATCATACAAACATTTGACCCAAGGCGGAAATCGAACCCGCAACCTCCGCGTCGCAGGCGGACCTGCGCCCGCTGCGCCACATAGGTCGTCAAAAACAATACATTACATAGATAATTTTTATTATACATAGAAAATATCCAGAACACCCGGAACGAATATTTGCAGATCGTACAAACATTTGTTCGAACCCGCAACCTCCAGCGTCGCAGGCGCACCTTATAAAACCAACTAGTATAAGTTTTTATAATGACTGGTGTCGCGGTAGGTGTTTGGTAAGCCGGAGCCACACTTTTGGTTTAACTTGGTGACCATTTTGTCACGTTTGTTTGAGTTAACAAAAATATTTCTCTTCAAGGTAACAGAAGCTTCTCACTAGACAACCTTGGTAGCGTTGTGGAAATGTGCCTGTTTGAGATTCTCACTAAGAGACCAATATTTGCATGATCTGCAAATATATATTCGTTTCGGATCAGGGTGTTGTATCGTTATTTCTGACATCCACGACACTGATGCTGGGTCAGAACAACATGTGACTGTAGGGTCTGAACAAATATTTGGAAATTATGCAGGAATCGAACCAGCAAGCTTGCCTCTTCTCAACCTGGGCTCATAAGTCACCGTGTCGTCAAATCCATTCTTTAATTAGAGACACATAGATATATGACTGGATGATGTTATTTTAAGTATTTATTGTGATTTTTTTTTTATGTTCTCAATTAAATCACTACATAGTATAAAACAAATTCGCTTCTGTCCTTATGTATGCTTGGATATTTAAAACTACGCAACGGATTTTGATGCGATTTTTTTAATAGATAGAGTGATTCAAGAGGAAGGTTTATAGCATCTTGCGAAGCCGGGGCGGGTCCGCTAGTAAATAAATAAATACATATAAACACTTGCCTGTAGAAGGTGGTCTCGTCCGGCGAGTTGTTGAACACTTGCAGGAACTGCGAGCGACGCAGGTGGTACATGAACTGCGGGTACAAGCTGAAGTTCTCCGACAGACGGAAGCTGTTCGGATCGTCCTTGCTGTACTCGCCGAACTTTTGACACTGCACGGAGATTCAAAAAAGTAATTTAATTAATTGGGCAGCGTCATTAATAATATCAGGGGCCTTACTCTTAAACGCGATCGGAATTGGACAAGTATTGGAATATGACATTTCATACTTTTGACAGCATACCCAGCGCCAAATTCAACCTTGTTTTCAAGAGTACAAAAAATTTACAGTAGTAAATAGAAATTGGGATTGGATCGGAATTGTCATTGGATTCAAGAGTAGAGCACCTGTTCTGTGGTAGCGTTTCAATATTTGGGCGTAAGAAATGCTAATGATCCCGTGCTATAGATATCATCATCATCATGACACCCTTTTAATGTTTTCACAGCTGGGACCCTGGCCAATTCTCTAACGAAAGTGATTGTTCCTAATCCACCACGGATACCCAATGCGGATTAGTGGATGATATAGACATTGTACCTTGTTTGTAAATTGTTATTGAGTTTTATTTTCGGTGTACAATAAAGTATTTGATAAAATAAAATAATAATATAATTTGAACTATATTATTATTATGTCTTTGACAATAAATTTTATTTTATTTTATTTTTACATATTTGGAAAACTAACAGATTATATCATGTGAGAATGGTAATGCTTAAAATATAGAACAGGATTAACCTAAACAGTTTTCACTAATAGTTCACTTATACTTATCAAAGTTTTAGTTTTCGTTGTAGAATGTAATAAAGAATTTCATTTCATTATTTTTCATTCATATCATTGATTAATTAAGTGTTTACCAGTCTGATGAGCATCCGGTCAAGCCAGCGCAGCACATCCGGCGAGTCCTCAAGCTCGGCGCGGTAGACCACCAGCCGCGCCATCACCACCGCGCCCGCCTCCTGGTCGAACCCGGCGGATATGTGGTGCAGGTGCGCCGATGCGTCTCCCCAGCTGTAGCAATACCACAGAACATATTATATTAGTACTACGTACAGAATGGCCACTCCCTAGCTCCCACCGGTTTTACTTATTGTTCGCACAGCGGATCTAGGCTTCCGTGAAGTTAGCCGTTTGTGATGCGCGAAGACAATTTAGTTTGTAAAAGCTCCATTGCGCATCGAAACGGCTAATTTCACGACGGCCGAGATCCGTTGTGAGAACTATACCTCACCCGGGTCGCGAGTTACCGTGTGCTCTTAGAGCAATAGCACTGCTATTTCCTCAACGTCCATATTGAAGCGCGCTGTATGTGCAACTGACGATCGTAGCCGCGGTTTTGGCCGCGTTGCAAATCGTAACCCCTGCGGCCAGGCCGCGCGTACTAGCCGCGCTGCCAGGTCGCTAGTGCGCTATTGCTCTTAGCTTCACTGAAGATCGCACGCGTCTATTTTGATTTTGTGTAGGTCCAAACGCGCGCATGGCCACGCGAGCGAAAGTGTGCTATCTCGCTCTTGGTAATTGGGTGGGGCCAACACACTCACACATACAACGGCACCGTTTACGTACACAAGCCATGAATGTGGTGATTGCGACGCGTTTGCTTCATCGTTTGAGTGTGCGGGGTGTGGCAATACCATATTTGCTCTTATACATGAGTCATATCGACCGCCCTTTGAGGGCGTCTGGAAAAATGTTGTTCGGAGTCAATAAGAACTGCTTTTAAAAATATTACAAAGTCATTAATATGTCAAGATTTTTTTTTTGCATTATTTGATGATCTACCTGATAAAAAACAAATGCTATAAAAGAACTATGGTTCTAATATTGTTGGATCACTTAAAAATCTTTGGTTTAGTTCTCTATGAGCATTACTGTCTGGTGGCAGAAATAGATGTGTTACTTTCTCCCCGGATGAACACTATCACAAAAAACTCTACTACTCTTGATAAACTTTAACCCTTAGTTGACTGGTGATCAATAAACCTTAAGTAAGTAAAGATGTCTTACTTGCGTGCGACGGTGGTGACTCTGACCCGCCGCTGCCCGCTCGAGTGCTGGTACTGCGTTATGAGCTGCACGCAGCCGCGCCCGCCTTGCGGCACTGTCGCGTGCTGGTTCACCACCTGAAATTACATACCAAGAATCACTAAAATCACGTCTTCACCTTATGAAAAAAGATTCAGGGAATATAAAACCCATATTTCTTTTTACATTAGATGCGAGATTGATAATATTTTTAATAAAATAAAACAAAATTGCAGAATTTGGAACCTTATTGCTAAAATTTTTACATTGAAAAACCGCTGTCACTCCACGACTCAGTGCTTTTTGGCGTGAAATTTAATATTTATTTGCCAACTTAGCACTGCAATAAAAGTTTATATCAGGCCTGCTAAACATCATACATACCTCAAAGAATATAGCCATAGTTGTGCTCGGCGTGAAAGTACACATCTTCCATTGGCAAGTGTTACCCATACCCACTTCTTGATCCGACACGCTCGGGCCCTTCTGGTTCAGAGAAACGCACGAACCAATCGCACCCGAAACTGTAAGAGGAAGTGTAAGTTAGTTAGAGGAGAAGTGTAAGTTAGGTAGTGAGGAAGTGTAAGTTAGATAGTGAGGAAGTGTAAGTTAGTTAGTGAAGAAGTGTAAGTTAGATAGGGAGGAAGTGTAAGTTAGTTAGTAAGAAAGTGTAAGTTAGTTAGTAAGAAAGAGTGTAAGTTAGTTAGCGCATGCTCTATCAAGCTTGGAGTCATAAACTGATTAAACATAAAAATTACGCTTTATGAAAATTCCTAAGCTATCGAGTGAAAATGGAACTGAAAAAGTTTTTAATGTTTTTAAACTATGCTTACTTTTCAATTCACGACTGCATTTAACCTCCAAAGTTCCATTGAACGCCATCTTGTAATCCCCTTTCTCATCTTTGACGAAAACCCTCTGGAATGTCTGCTTGAAGAGTGATGAGTTGAAGGAGTCTCCCATCACCATGTGACCACTAAAACAAGGACAATAAGGTTCATTTTCCTTTATTATACAACTTGCATGAAATCATCTTACAGGTTTTTTATATATTATTAAGTAGCGCCGCATCGGCTTCGTATAGGTATACCTTGAATAACTTACCCAGTGGAATTACAACACTGCTTCATCTCCATTAGACCAGTCTGATCTAAGGCACATGAGTAAATATCAATAGCGTGACCATTCGTCGCCGATCTAAATGCTAACGCTTCATAATGCTTTATCGCTTTCTTCATATACTTGGCATTATCCTTATGGATGTCGTGGTGAGACCGGATAGGCTGTTTCAGCTCATCGTTGACAACCTGACCGGGCCCTTGAGAGCAAGGCCCGCCAAGGAACAGCATAACTCTAGCCCCCGTGTTAGGGTAGGTAACCTCCAGTAAACCCACAGCGAGTGACAAAGCAACTCCAGCACTACGTAATGGTCTCTTTCCAACACCTTGCGGCCAGGGGTCACGTCCAAGTTCACCCAGCAAGTCTGTCAGAGCCATGTCACACTGTTTGACTGGTTGCAAGAACCTATGGGCGGGAGGTTGCGGTGTAGGCGCACCAGGGCGTTGCTGAGGGTTGGGTGCATTGACCCTACCAATGGCTAATTGCTCTTGAATTTGCTTTGCGCTTAAATCCTTGGTACCCTTGAATACATAGCACTTTGATATGCCTTCTGCACCTGAAATTATCAGATTTATTGAAGAATGTTAAAGTCAAGTTTCAAGTTTTGTAAGTATGTACAGCCCCTATACCATGAACTCTTAGAGCGATTCAAATTAGGACCTAAACTGAATTGTAAAAAAATTTGTACCGTGAAATTAATAATTATTGAATTCATGATACAAAATTTCTTGACAATTCAGTTTAGGTCCTAATTTGAATCTCTCTAAGAGTTCATGGTAGGGGGCAGTCAGCAAAAGAAAGTGGTCTATCACTATTGCCAAAAGTTTCTGTGAAATCCTATGACATTCAAATGAATCTAAACCTTAGGTTGGTAGACCACATTTTTTGCTAACTGTACCAAGAATAAGATTTTTATACAAAGTTTTTTTCCTTTTCACCCCTTCACACCAAGACAAATATACCCTAAAAATTGGCATTTAAGCAGTAAAGGCTATGCATTGTCATCAGTCAATCAGGATGAAGATTCTTATAATATGTAATGATTATGGTAATTTTGCCAACTAATATACATTGTAATACACATTAACTAATGTGTGTGTATGGAATTTGTTGGCAACCTATGTTGTTTTTATACTGGACTCCTCCAGGAGGCTTGTCAATGGTCTTTTTTAAATGTTCGCTATCAGAGCACACATTTTTATGTTTTCTGTGTTTTTATTGCATAACTACCTTTTTATTTGTCCTGTCAATAGTCAAGAGGTTAAAGTATTTTTAGCTTATCAATATCAAAACTTAAAACAAACTTACCCAATTCATGTATCTGAACCATTCGCCCAAATGTAATGAGGCCAACCAAAGCATTCTGAGGCATCAGGCTGAGAGAGGTCTGGAGAGAATCTTTCAATGCCCCCAACTCCTCCTCATCCATACATGTGTCAACAACAAGCAGGTATATTGGTGGCATTGACTGAGCTCTAGTAATTGTGTACTCTATTGTAGAAAAGTTAGGGATCAATTCAGCAGGTTGATGCTGTTCTGATATGGCAGCATATTGGGGAGGAAACTGAAAATATTTAAATTCATTAGACCTACGGGTTTTGTAAAAGTACTATCAATTTACAGAATAGAAAAGACAGTTAAAAAACATTTATTGAATTATATAAGTTAATAAAATAGCAAGCAAACTTTTTGCAAATTGTAAAATTTAATGGTGCAGCTGCATCCAATACCCACAAGTTCTAGCAAATTAAGTATAAATAGATGTTCCACAACCTCAAATTTACTTACAGGATTTCTCTGGAAGCAGAAGTTGCAGACCCATAATTTGGCTCTGTAATCAACCTGGCACATCGGGTTCAATATTGCTCTGCAAGTATTGCGTGTACATAGCACGGGTTCGTACTGGATTGGAGGCAAATCGGGTCGCTCCTTCAATGGCTGATAGAGACAGGCCAGAGGAACAACCAGCCTCGTAGTTTCGATCCTGCTTGATGGCCACACGTTCCACGTAAACCTTACGCCATCTCGATCCTCATTTTGCTGAATAAACTCTTCGTACGTGGCCATGTCGCCGAACTAAAACAGAGACATGGCAAAAACAATAATGGAGACAACTACAACTACACCCGATTCATTATTAAAAATCACTGAAGTTATACATACTATTTATATATGCGACCACTGAATGGCACTCGCATATATTTTACAACAATGCACCACTAAGAATTCATTCAGAAAATTACTATTTATTTAGATTTTATAAAATTTACAAGACGAGACGTGAAAGACTAGTCTGGCTGGCTGATTTGGCAATAAATTGTCAAAACGAACCATAGACAAATCAGCTGTCACTAAGGCCACGTCATTTCTGCAAACGCAATGAATTAATTTCACACCATAATATATTTTTTAAGAATAACTATAAATATACCATCTGCTTTTACATAAAATTTCAAGCAAATTTAATAAAAAAGTAAAATATCCTGATTTTGAATAAAATACCATAGACGGCAGGCAAAAGATGCAGTGTAGTTAGTGCGTCTTTGTTTATGGGTTAACGTTCCAATATACTTATGTAACTTTATAAACTAGGTTTAGAGCACAGTGTTTAATATTTTATTATTCAATTCAAACTCAATTAGGATTACAAAAATGAAGTCGTTTATTAAATTGCAAAATAAAATAACAAAAATGAGCTTTCGCAAAAAATATGAAAATTAATAATTCTAATGTTGTGTTGTTGAACCTTAGGATGTAAAACGAAACGTTAATTAAATGAATATTTTTTTTTAAACTAGGACTTTGTAAATTATTTCAAAAATGGACAATAATTGTAAAATATTCTGTATTTTCTAGTAAATCAACAGTTTTCTGATACTATCAAGTGTTTATAAAACTAATGAAATGTCATTACTTTGTTTCAAGAGCAGGAAGTTTACGCCAAAAAGTGCGACTGCGCACTGGCCAAATTAGTAGTGTGAAAGAAAATGGCGATCAGCGAAAGGCGTCCGGAGTTAACGTGATGAAAAACATTGATAAAAGCTCAATTACATAGTGTTTTAGTTATAAATTGTGTCAGATGTAGAATAATTAAGTGTTAATGAATAGTGATTGTGTATAAAATGGCTGCGAATATGTACAGAGTCGGCGGTAAGTTGCAGTAATTGGTTATTTTTGTTGTAGCTTCGCCGGTTCACCGCCAGCCGACTAGCGGTGCTTTGCTTTGATTGTCGTACCTTCATTAATTGCTCACTTTAATTAGTTCAATATTAACATGGTCCTAATCAAGCGTTTCCTGAAGGAATTACAAAATTGCATGTATTTTGTTGGCGGGATAGTTCGTTTGCAATAAACGTATTTTACCAAATTTCGTCAAATAGGACATTAGCATTTGCATCTAGGTATCATTGTATCGGCTTGCGTATCTGCGTTCGGGTGGTTACACATGAAGCGCTTCGAATTATCGTGTGCGTCTAGCTTATTTCGGGGTTGTTCTGTGCGATTTTGATAGTCTTGACGTGAGATTTTAGGTTATAATCAATGTTGTCAAAATATTTGGATGCGGGATTCTGGTGGTTGTTTGGGTCAGGGGTTGGGTATGTAGTGTTTTAGTTCAAGGGGTTATAAATGCGATTGTATGAAGAGGTTTAATTGAAAATCAGAAAGTTAGGAATTATTATCAAGAAAAAGTGTCTGGAGTGATATCCAGTGGAATGGTCGCGGGATCTCAGACGCCTCGTGTGTCTCGCTCCTCGGCTGTCGCGTCGAATGCTAATTAGCCTCTTCCTAGTCTTCCATAAACAACTTCCTATCAACATAAGTAGTTCCATTCAAAATGTGTTTTTTATAATTCAATGTGCTTGTTGCTTTTGTTTGAAATGATGATAGCAAAATACTTATCTGTTCTAAACTGATTTGATTTACATAAATTGTGATCTATTTGCTTTTTTGAAACTAATTCTAGCTCCAATATTGAAACATAATATAATTGAGTAAAAAGTTTACATGAAGGGATGTATCAATTCTTGTCAAAGTTCTTAATTTCTAATGATTGTACCTATAACACAGAAATACTTACTTGACCTAGATTTGTTAACCTGAATTCTGTAACATTGAACTTTTATCATAAAATGTGAGGTTCATTGATTGTTAGGTTGTTTCTATTTTATAACTTTATAATGTGAAGTTTTCTATATTGTAATATTTGGAGCAATTCGTCTTGGTTTGATTAGATAGATCCCTGCATGTTATTAATTTTACAGCATTATTATAAAATATAAATTTCTGTTTTATTATTGGTTTTTGTTGACATGAGAGGCCTTTGGGTGACTTAAAAACTCAGTCACCCAGAGTTGGCCATTGACTCATACAAACTAAACAGACCCAACTAACTTTTGTTTTTGTTGCTATTTAGAAATGAAAGTACAGAAAATTGTTTTCATTTTCATTGGTTTTTCATAGGGACTAGTAAAGTTGGTAATAACAATGTTGTAGAGTTATTAAATTGTCAGTTATTTTTGATACCAGCTATGTTGTCTGGACAAATTCAGACAGTTTGTGACAATAAAGTAAACAAGTAACACTAATTCATCAACACACAAAGAATTGTTGTTGTGGCACTGACTTCTTTATTAAACTTATTTTAACAACTAAACTAAATCTGCCTTTTGGGGCTGGAATCAATTACTTAGTTAAAAAATAGTTGATAATACAAATAAGTCCAATTCAACACTATTAATTTTAGGAGGTCTAAGATACCAGCATTATAACCAATATGTAAGTAACCATTCAATTTTCTGAACAAATTCTATGATATCTTGACGTTGCAGTTGGTAGATGCTACTTAATCCTAGTAAATGCTGATTAACACACAAAAAGTAACATTCAAATCTTATCTATCTATCTAATAAGCCCATTGGCACCCACTGCTGGGTATAGGCCTCCTCTCTAATACGACACTCTTCGGTCCTGTGCTAGCCTCATCCATTGTCGTCCGACCACATTGACGATGTCGTCCGACCATCGGGCTGGTGGTCTGCCTCTTGGTCGTCTCGCATCCCTTGACCACCATTCCGTCACTGCCTTAGTCCATCGCCCTTCTTCCCTTCTAACCAAATCTTATACAATTCTCAAATGACAGGATACCCTTAATTGATAAAAAACAAAATAAAGCCGGGATTTCATTATTCTGCCGTGGAGTGTTGTTACGCATCATAAGTATATTGTATCCATACATTTACAGAATACATCACGACACACTGCGCTTTAGTATATAGTATATAATTCTAACCATACAAAATGTATGGTTACGATATGCTTATGACGCGTCACGACACGCCATGACAGAATAATGTAAACGTGGCTTAACTCTTGTAATAGGTCTTTTGTAATATGTTGAGTGTAGCTATGATCTAACTAAAACAGAGCCATAACAAAGCCTCTGTTCCCTTTTTTTTTTTTATTTTGGCCACTGTTTGCATAGCTGTTTTCTTAAGTGTTTGTGTTTAATAATAATAGCAAGATAGTATTTCTAAACTGCCACAGCATATCTACTCTATTAGCTTTATGTCAGATTTCTATAATCCAATTCCAAGCGTCCGGTAGTAGCATCCATCAGTTATTTTTTTAGTAAAATTACTGTCACAATTATTATTAGCTAATAATTAGTGTTTATAAAATGAAGAAAGTCATTACAGGTCCATTGTTAATAAAGAGTATAGTCAATGCATGTAAGTAGGTATTGCATAAACTCTTCAATAGTCATGATATTAGAATGAGATGTAACAGCTGTTATACATAGAATATAATTGTTACTGCTAATTGCCACCTATATTGTTTAAATTATCATAACCAATGCATTACCTATAATACAACATGCTCAGGTTTATAATTGATTGTTTTTATACAAACACTGCAAAGATAAGAACCCGTATGTGTGTCTATCTCTTGGTGTAAGAAGCCACCAAAAATAATATTTGTCTAATTGTTAAAATAAATAAGTTCTAAAGTGAATTAACGAAAGAACTAAACTGTTTTATTTCTTCACATAACCTTCAGTTATGTGAAAGTATGAGTTCAATGACCCATTACTTAGCCTAGTGTAACTTACTTAACCATCCAGTTTATGATACTACTTTAGTTTTATATTTAATTATGTAATTTATTTTGAAAATGTGAATTTTTACACATGCATTTTTTTAAATATTTTTTCCATTAGTTTTTTTTTTATTACATTCACATTACATCCTGTGCTTTGGGGGACCTTTATTTTACACTTAAACATATAATACTTGTGTTGATTAACAAACTAAACTATTGTCATACTTCTATACTAATATTATAAAGAGAGAAGATTTGTATGTTTGTATTTTTGTTTGTTACGAATATACTCAAAAACTACTGGTTTAATTTCAAAAATTCTTTCACCATTAGAATGCTAAATTATCCCTGAGTAACATAGGCTATATTTTATTTTAGAAAATAATAGGGATTCCTACTAAAACTTCAATAATGTAACGCAAGGTGCAAAAAAACTTGCCATAAAATGTTTTTCATCGCATGCGCTGCGGAAACTGTTGATGATAGAACAAAAAAATGTTCTACAATATTAAAGAACATATTGATATCTACAAAAAAGTCAGCGATATCATATGTCCAACTATTGTAGTTATGTAAATAAAACTACTTTTTTACATTTTAAAAGTTGATAGAAATGCCGACCAAAATCAGACCATGTATTCCATACCTTTATATTAATCCTTATCCAAATAAATCATTTCATATTCAAGACTGTTTCAATACCTGTAGATAACTGTTTGAATTATTGAAATCAGACATTCCATTCAAAAGTTATGACTAACTAGATAAATGCCAATCTAAACAAAAAACTAAAAAAGCCCGCGCGCGCGCCGTGCCCAGAAAGGGGCGGCGTGCACATGAACTATGAAATAGGTAGCCGCGCGGCTAACACGTGCAGTCGGCTCCTACCTTTTGAATGACTAGCGACCCGCCCTGGCTTCGCACGGGTGCTTAAGTTTTTATTGCACCCGTGCGAAGCCGGGACGAGCCGCTAGTTTGTAATAAACTATCAACACAAAATATCTTAATAATTTTAGTTAGGTACTAGTTACCAGATATACCTATGCGATAAAAAAATCGGCTCCATTAATTAAAAAATAAGCATGAACACTGGTAGTGGTCTAGTGATAGTGACCCCGCCTTCCGATCCTAAGGTCGTAGGTTCGATGAGAAACCGATGGACATGCCCAAGAACTAAAAATTCGAAAGACATGTTCCATCCATCATTCCGTATTGGGTCCGCGTGGTGGATTAAGACCCAATCACTCGCTTGAGAGTAGGTCAGAGTCCCAGCAGTAGGAACATTAGAAGGCTGCATGATGAAACAGTTCCATCATAGTACCACCACAGCCATAAGCGAACATTGTACAACACCTCTTCAGTAAGAGGGTACCAAACAGCATAATGCCAAAACCGGTTTTCTTAATGCACCAATGCAGGTGTAATTAATATTAAAGCACCTAATTTTTAAGCATCGTAAAGGTATTAGTTATAAATATTAATGATCGTAGTAACCATAAAAGCCTAAGTGCAGTTTTGGGCTTCAATTGTCTTACCAAAAAAACATACGTTTAGGCCGCCTGCCGCGCTCGGCTCCGTTGCATTGAGCAACAACCGCACGCGATGTGGAGTATTATGAATGTTGTTGTGGGATATTGGTTGGTGATGGCAAAACCTTGGCCAGAATAGTTGATTCAGGCGTGACTACGGAAATCCATTAATTACAATAATTATTATGACATACAAACCAGTTACCAAACATAATCTGAAAAAATATTTTTCAAAAATATCTTGACACATGTTTTTCGTCTTTTCGCGAGGCATCCTCAGGAAACATCGACTCACTTCTCCGCCAAACGTGCGTCGTAAAGCGTTGGAAAGAATTCGTTTTTGGTCAGAAGCCTAAAGACAGAAAGAAATTTCAATTTAAATACGGCTGTTTGGGTTCCGTTATTTGCCTTCGTGAAAACCTAAAAATATTTTCACGCAAGTATGCTTGTAATTAAGCAGGCAAGCATATATTTCACGCCCATTCGCTAGAAGCTCCAGGGTTTAGGTTTGCTCGTGAAATTCTTAGGTACGTTAAAGGGCTACAGGTAGACTGAGATATCGATCATCTTTATTTCGGCGCGACAACTCGCGACTTAAACTCCAAGGTGGAATGAGTCTTTAGTCCGTGACAAGATAACCTTACTCACAAAAGGGAAATAAAGGGCACTGTTGGTCTAGCGGCAGTGTGGTGGTGGTGGTCCGATCCTAAGGTCGTGGATTCGGATCCGGTCATTCACGAATGGGTTTTTCTAGACGACATTGCTATGTGTGCAATGAGCGCTGGGCTCTACAATGGTAAGGGAGAACATCGTGAGAAAACCGGCATGTCCAAGAATAAAAAAATGGAAAGTCTGCCATCCGCCAATCCGCATTGGATTTTAAACCCCTTGCCAGAGAGAAGAACAGCGTCCCAGCTGTGGGATCATCACAAGATCATTATCATCAAAATAAATCAGCAGTAATTCTTATCTTTTCGCGAAAAAGCAATTAGTGATGCGGTTAAGTTTTTCGTGTTTCTAGGTCGAAGCTACAGAAAACGTATTAGGTAGGGGGTACCAACCAAAACAATAATAAAGAAAGAAGATTAGGAAGTTTCTCAGGAAAAAGGACCATTGTATCTTATAAACAATTTGAATTAGTTTTCAAGCTACTTTTGTAAAATAGTTGAAGTTGGAATGATGGGTCATTGGGTTCTCGACTCGGAGTTTGTTTCAAACTTACTTTAATATAAGTAAACAGCAAGGTACACGTTATTGATCGATCAAACGAAGCTAGCTAAGATCTCAATGGTGACTTGGGCGATTTGGCTTTGTATGTTATTTGTTAGAGTATCGAACTGTTGATCTAATTATGCAATTTGGTAGATCGATAGATTGTTTGTAGGTTTGTGAGCCAAATCGGTCAGGCTTATTTAGACATTGAGATCCAAAAACATGTAAAAAAGGAAAGAATATATATTATCGGGAAAAAAGATTTCATAAAAATAAAAATAAGCTTTGTTAATATGTTCCAACTATTTTATTCTAGGCTATGTAACTATGTATTATTTGAAATATTATAACAAAAAATGTACCTATACTTTGCATAAACCATAACGCGAGTCAGTTTAAACTTATTGATTTTCACACCATATTTTTCTGTTCCGCTTTCTCCCTTTTTAATCCGCATATTGTATTACATTTTTCAAAATAAAAAACCAATGTCGCATCGGTAAACGGACGGGATAGGGACCCATACCTATTTGTATTACTTTATTCCTTTGACTGTATTGATATTGTATATATTGTATTTCTATATGATTCGGATATCGCGAGATTTCAGTTTGAGGCGAACTACTGATCTTGAGGGGCAATGGTCGAAATATATCGACTCCCGAACTTGCTTGGTTTTAGTTATCACAAGCGCCAACGACATCATCTAGCTGGAATCGGCGTAGCACTGTTTCATTCGACTTTTTTATCCGACAAGCAAATAATTAAGATTAATTTCTAAACTGCGGCGCATCTTCGAAATTGAACATAAATAGGTAGTGTAGCACAATTCCGACGACCTTATGATATATAACAAACAGCATGAGTACGAGACCTCTTTCTGGTGTATATAAATTCAGTCCATTTAAAAGAGGAAAAAGACCAAATTTTTAAATTTCACTAAATGTATAAACTTTTTTACCCGAAGCAGTATTATATTAAGTTTTTTTTTAGTATAATATTTTCTATGGCATTTGAGTCAGAATGTAAGGGTGAGTGGGTGTGTAAGACCAGAGTGTTTGAAAGCGACAAACGATAATCGTGGCAATTAACGTAGTTCAACTTATGTCTCTGACAACCAAGTTTAGAGCAATAACAGCTGAACCACAATACCACCTTTGTCCGAAAAACCATTGCGGCAGTAACACGCGGCACTCTCAGGACACAATTTCTGTTTCTAATACTTGGACTGGACACACAGCACCAGCACCGCACGCCTGCCGTGTGCGATTGCTGCGTAAAGTTTGGTCATACCCTAACTGTTACTCTTAATACCTATCAATCTTATTGTAATTTGTATTTTTAACGTTTTG
Source organism: Colostygia pectinataria (assembly GCA_951394395.1). NCBI lineage: Eukaryota > Metazoa > Arthropoda > Insecta > Lepidoptera > Geometridae > Colostygia > Colostygia pectinataria. Next base: position 8,370,653 of record OX596365.1, on the reverse strand, counting down.
AATATCTATAGAAACATGATAGATAAGATAAAAGTCTAAAGTGATAGTTTCACCTTCCTTATCAGTGTCACTTTTGTCTCTAATACCACAGAGTACTAATACAATATATAATTCTATGAACATGAATACTTCCAATTTTGGAATACATCATTTATTATTGGTCATCTACTCAACCTGCCAAGCCTCGAGTTCTACCTGCTTTTGTTAGTCGCAAATGACCCCATCGTCACGAAGTTACAACAAAAGAAACACATTTGAACTTTTAAGGAGGTCGCCACGTGAAACCTGACTAAAGATCGAATTCAATCATTCTACGCACTCTCGAATGACGTGTCCAGTCTAAATTTACTATACACTTACTTATTGACACGATCCAAAAATATACTTCTTGGCAAAACTGAACGGGCGTTAACACGGCTATCAGCCACATAATGCCTCAACATAAACAATTATAACTATAGTAGGTGTTCCCTCGTACCCACAGATTGTACTGCACAGAGTACAATCATCGTATTGACCGGTCACATCTATGCTACACCACGCCAACCAAATATTATTACTTCCTGTATGCGATAGTCTATGTGGAGGTGAAAGCAAGAGAATATTTGTGATATAAAAATCTAGAAAGACATGCACGTACTCGCTTATTACTGATACTACATTATTCGAACTGAAATTTCCACTGAATTCTACATATATATATGTTGATGTTATCATTTTGTAGGTCATTAACCGTCTATGGTATGCAAAAAAACTTTACTAGCTGACTTAGCCAAGACGCAACGCAATTTATTGCAAGCAAATTCGACATTATGTAACTTTACTTAATATTTAAGTTAAATTAACCCAGGTGTATTGTAGGTTACGTAACTCAGGTCAAGTTGCTAGTTTAATTTTAATGATAAAAAGTTTATCTACCATAGCGCTTCAGTTAGTATTCAATAATTAATTATTTGAAACTTATAGTTTCAAATAATTAATTAGTTCTTTTCTATTTAATACACATTGAAATCAAGTCTCATCGTTAGTTAATTTTAGATTACCTTGCAATCGCACCAGAATGGAAAGTTCCTTCCGAATGATGCTAGCTATGAATTATGTCGGCAATTAAAACTATAGATTGGTTCACTTATTTTATTAATGAGCCTTGAAAAATCTCTAGTACTATTTCGCTGAAGATTTTTCGTCTGTTTTTTATCTTGTAATGGATTTTCGCAAAGTAACGCCTGAAAGTTGACGACCGAAGTGGCGAAGCAAAGAGAATTCTTATTACGACCGGTGACAATTATTATTATTTCTTGCACACTGATTCAACTGTGGTTTTGTAAGCACAACGATATATTATGTACCTACTAATTTATTTTCCTTGTAGAGACTTTAACTTAGTAATTATGTATTCTTCTTTAGTTCTGATGACCTGCCGCCCGATCTTGATATACTTAGTTTGAACAACATTAATTCGCACTATTCTATTCTTTCCGCGGAATTTAGTAATCTTTCAAGTAAAAAAGCGAGATTTATCTGAATAAAAAAATTTAAGCCTTTCTTAATTATTATAGCTCAATGCATTTGAATGTGCATTTAAAACTTATTTTAGTAGTTATAGAACTTGGCATACGGTAACTCTATTTTCCAACTCCGAGCAACCCGAAACCAAACTTTCAGAATATCTGTATTTAAATGCTTATATTATTATATTTATGTAACTTTAATCTAAGAAAAAAATTAAACATAGTTTAATTATGTCTTTGTTGTATACTTGTGAATCATCATCAATCGGGTTATTCTCGACGACCCCCAGATTTCGCCCCCACTGGGGGTCGATGGGAAAAAAACTTCCCACTAAAAAAGTAAAGAATGCGGCAAATATTACCAGCAGTAGTCTGTTCTGTGATTTTAAAACATATTTTATAAAGTCGATTATTTTGTAATATATAATAAACGTTGATTAAAATCAAACTGGAATATTATTTAAAAATAATTTACATAAGTACTATTTGAAAGGGGGCTACAGCTACTAAAACTTCCCACTCGCCCTGTCGGGGACGAGCGCTACTGAAAAACTTCCCAACGACCCCGATGGGGGTGATCGGGAAAAAACTTCCCATCGGTCCCCAGTGGGGGCGAGACATGGGGGTCGTCGAGAATAACCCCATCAATCAACCTATTGCATTGCAGTGTACTGCTGAAAATGTCTCAAAGTCAAGGAAGTTTTTTCGAGAGTCACTTTACGTCTTACGAGCTAAGCGAATTGACACCAGTTCCAACGCGCCCATTCATAAAGAACTGAACGTAGTATCTTCCAAGACGGGCCTCTAAGTTTGATCTTCGGCTGGATGAGAAGCATATAGAGACCAGTCAGCTACAGAGTGCAAATCATCGCTCCATCTAGCTGAAGGGCGTCCTACACTTTGTTTGCATTAGCGCGTCCTTCGCTTCGGCCCGTTCTTCGACGTATTATGATTTATGATACTTTGTTAATCACACTAATCAAAAGTTAAGATGTTTGGATGGATGATTGTACTTCTAATAACTCAATAACTAAACTGTACCAATTTGGCTGAAATTTAAACATAGATAATGACCGGATATATGACATCTAATAGTCTAGTTTATATCCCGGATAAAGTAGTTCCCGTGTTCCATGCGAACGAAGATGCGGGCAACAACTAGTATTATAATATAATCAATTACGCAAATCTTTATGGTACTGTATTGTATCTAACGTAAGTACTGTGATTAAACAGAACATAAAGAAATGAATTGCAATTCGTAAACAATTGAACTTTTCACTCGCACCGCAAGTATTATATAATAATAGCATACGTTTTAATAATAGATACAAAACTAAAGGTTCCATTCCGCTCGAGACAAAATGAAAGGTTTCGAGCATGTCATTATAGGTATTTACTTGCGTAACGGTAAAAAGCACCATTTGCATTTAGCTAGTTGTCCAATTGTGGTACAGTAACATTCGTGCTACATGCCTTGCTGTAGAGTATAGCCATAGCAGAACTTCGTACCCTCAATGATACGCCGATTTAGTATGCAATTTATACTTATATTTATATAAGTGATTTTGTCGACCTAGAAATTAATTTCCGCGCTAATTTTCTTGTGAAATGGCTCCTAACTTACATATTTTCAACAAACCTCTTGCCGTACCATACATATTTGAATAATACTTCATAATCTGTTTTGGCATTCGAAATAAAATTTTATAAAGTACCTGTGTTACTTTTTTTGTAGTAGCTGGTATAGTTGATAAAGACGCTTGTTCCGCGCCGATTGCTCGGGATCGGATGCACACGGTTGCCTTGCTATTAGCGGTGGATACTGCACCAAAACTGCGCATAATCAGAATGGCATCTTTACATATATTTTGAAACAAGTCACTTGCCGCCCTCTGTCATTCTGTATGTATGTATGTTCGCACAATTAGATCTTTTAAAACATCATCATCAAAAGACAGGGTGATACCCGTGCGAAGCCGGGCCGGGTCGCAATTTTTTTTATTAATTACGTTATTTACGTACCTTATCGTTTATTGTGTTGTTTCATCAAATATCAATAATTATATCACGCATGAATTTACGCTACTTACCCAACTTTACCATGTTTAATGTTCAGCCCCCCTACCATAAACCCTTATAGCGATTCAAATGAAGACCTAAACTAAATTGTCAAAAAAAATTGTACCATGATATCAATTAGACAATCATGTCATGGTATAATAGTACATTATGGTGCTAGTGTGTAACATTGGTGATTACCGCTGAGGCGCCATTGAGACCCGAGCCGTAGGCTGTAGGGTCTTAAGATAGCCGAGGACGATAATCATCAATACACACGTGTATCATACGTCGTTTTTCAACACACTTGTAAATAATATAACAAAAAAAACTCATAATAAAATAAAATAAAAAAATCTATAACTCACTAGTGAGTTATAGATTTTTGACTCACTGTAAGAGTTCATGGTAGGGGGACAGGTCAATCATGTACAAATCTGTATGTTGCATTTACGGTTCTTTTTGAAGCAAGCTTTTATAAAGAGGGTTCAGTTAAATGTTCAATTTCATTATTTTGTCCACAGACTGCGTCTATTTCGAGACGTCGTCGACGTCTCCGTACCAAATCCGGCGGATAGAGGAACTGAACAAGACACCGTCGGGCAATGTGGAAGCAAAAGTCATGTGCTTTTACAGGCGGCGGGACCTACCTAATCCTCTTATACAGTTAGCTGATAAGCATCAAAGTAAGTGTCCACTTCTGCTGAATCGTACGCATTATATACAAACACCAAATGTTTTTGACGTCAAAAACGGCATCATAGTAATTGGGATCACGAAGTTGATCTGTTCCGGTTTGAGGGGTGTGAAATTACAGACACATGTGAGGACATAGGCTAGGTGGTGCAGCGAGGAGGCTTGCAGTTGTCAGGTGGGCCATCTGTCGCTTCATAACTTATACCAAAAAAGTTTTATTTACCCTCGAGTTTTAAATTCATTCATTCTAACAGCTAACAAACGACAAATACAATACAACTGTTTTGAGACCGTTTTTTTTTATACTACTAAAGTGGTAACCAAGCATACGGCCCACTTGATGGTCAGCGGTTACCGTAGCCTATGTACGCATGCAACATCATAGATATCACTTGCGTGTTACCACCCTGAGACGTTAGATGGAAAGTCTCATGTGCCTGTAATTTCACCGGAAACCATACCGTTCGAACCGGAACACAGCAATGCGAGCATTACTGCTTGGCGGCAGAAATAGGTATATTGTTTAAAAGCACACTGACAAATCAACGATTATTTAATTTTAAGCTAAGTATCTTCAATGTGTTCAGCGTAGCCAATCATACTTCAGTATCCTTGTAATCCGACTTAATAATAGGACATTGTTTTGTTATTGATTTTCGTAACACAACAGTCACGCAAATATGTATATATACTACTCGTACTACTAGTGTACCAGTAGCTTTGAAGCCAGTAAACCATTTAATGGTGTGGTTCATGATTTTTGCAATATTTCGCGGTCACGTGAATAGGCGCGTGTTGATACCAATCTTTAAATAGCCGATTATCCTATGTCTGTTACCAGGATAACTCAGCGGGTGTCTTGCTTGAGCCTCGAATTTGTTGCCTTTGTATATTTAACCAATTTGATCAAACAGCTCTATAATACTTTGTAGTCTGATCTCTGATCCGTACAAGGTAATCTTCTACGATGATTTTTCTATTCTCATCGCACATATTTTATATCACGCAAATGCTAGCAAAAATAATTCTTAATTAAATTATGCTTGCTGCTTCACCTTGAAACATCGAACAAGCTATAAATTAAATACTATTCAAGTGCTACGTATACTGCAGGAACAGGAATCTTTACGAGGACAATGCTCGAAATCGTAAACTCACTTGAATCGATTCACAGTCTCACCATACCGGTGAAGTGAGCAACGAAGCAAGGGCTCACGCGATTAGGTATGTAGCCTTGCTACTTGCCAACGATGGTCCTTGAACAACATATTTAGTGTTACCTTCAAAATATCATAAAACTTAAGAATATTTTTAAGGTCTTTTTGCTTTCTTGGATATGTTACTAATATATATTATGTTGTCGACGTCATAACATAACACAAGTACGTTGTATGTTTTTGACCAATGTCAGTTGTCCTTACTTTGATCAGCGAACAGCGACCGTTCAATCCGTTGGCAATATTTTATGATAACTTCGATAATTTTTATTCAGCAGAAAGCATACGCCATTTAAACAGAATAACTTAGTAATATCAAGCAGCATCCACTAAGTTCCGAAGTTAAATCATCTTTAATATTAATAGTGTATTTATATTTTGCTATCCTTTGATAAACGGTACATTTAAAAGCTGTACAATTAAGTCGAAGCAGCGAGCTGGCGACTTTAATCAATTCTAATTACACCCGAAACATTCATCTCATCGACTTTCATTAGGCGGCCCTTTACCTGAATAGCATAGCGTTATGTGTGCCTGCCTACCAACTTTGCAGACGGAGCGTTACTCTATATGATTACAGGATTCTGTGTGTTTGTGCATCCAGCTTTCGTATTCACGTAGCTCTATGCATGTTCTTCTTTGTTTGGATCTGTTTTTCATGAACTGGAAACATAAGGGTATCATGTATCGTGCCGTTCTTTTATATGATGAAGTTTGACGCTCTCAGACGTTGAAACTGAATTTAAATGATCACAAAAAGTCAAACTGGCTGTTGTTTAACAAGTCAATGCATCATTACAAATTCAATTCGTATGATATACAGAAAATAACCTCCTCGTTTTCATTTGAAAATACGACTGCTGTTTTATAGCCGAGTGATCCTTGTGTTCTTCCGGAATTTTTTTCACATTGTGATTTTTTTCATAATGATTAGCTAATGAATAGATAAATGCAACGACCGACGCGCGGTAGTCAGGTAGGGTAAGTACTATCTAAAAAAATCTAACAGAACTTTTTACCCGGCTGCTTAGTGCCTGTGCCCAGGGCATCAATTACGTATTTCGTTGTGCGTATCTGTTTTTGTATAGACTGACAGATCTGTACCTAACCTACCTATACAGTAATATACTATATTTTTTTTCTTATTTATTTTTTAAGTACAAAATCATCAGGAATCAAATCCAAAACTCGTCTGAAGAAGCAGAACATAATAGTTCAAAGCACCATCAAACCTAGCACTGGGCAGTAGTATCAAGGACATGGTAAGAAAATTAATCAAAGGTGTCATAAAGACGTTACGTAAACGTAGTCGGGAGTCGGGTGCGCTTGCTAGTAGTAACGCGCCCCCGGCCGCGTGGTAATGACCCTTCGCGGTGTGGTAAGCAGTCGGCTTACCACCGTCAGTGTTGAGGGGTAAACTGTTATGAAGATTAACTAAACAAAGTTACAATTTAGTTTTGCTTATTTTGGTCTGTTTGTCGACTTTTATTTTGATTAGGAAGTGCCTTACACTATTTATAAACAGATTTACATCTTTTTTTATTGCATATTTTATAAAGAAAAAATGATAAAGATTTATAGTTATAGTTGGAGATACTGTATTTACCTACTCTCATTATCTATCCGTGAAGTGTGAGCTTATGGTGTACTCTGTAAATAACTCAAAGCAGTTTGAAAATCAAAGTATTTTCACTACCGAATAATATGAACGAAAAGTTTCATTCACAAATTGAGACTGCTACGTACCCTATGCGGCCGGTCGGTGGTCAGGGGCTGACGACGACTCGGTCCAGTTTTTAGACGATTACCGACGCCCGCGGTGAAGCTCGCTTAGGATCAGTGGGTCAGCGTTTAGTCTGTAAACACATATATTTCATGAACTAACATAAAACAAATGAATATATTTGACAAAACAATCACTTGCTGGTTGTAATCTAGAGTTAGGATTTAAGGATCCATTTTGTTGTTGTAGGTTTACCCCTAAGTATTGAATGTTTAGTTTAAGATTTCAACCTATATCTAATCTTTATGTAACAGACAACCACCCATAGTCTTCTCAGAAACAGACCCACACAATCCAAACGTTGGATTATGTAAACTCAACTCAGACCAATTCTCCTTTGTTATTTTGCATGCCACCTTTCAACACATTCGTTCGATTTTGTCGTAGGTATATTCAGATCGATTCCGCTTCCTAGTCCCAATATAAACAAATTCACTACCGGAGACCATACCTGCATACCGAAATCTAAATACGAATCTCACATGGCAAAACCGATCAGTGGGGTGGCTATGTAAAGAGCAAGCTCTGGGACAAAGATCGTGTGTTAATTCGGACCGCGTAGAGCAGGGGCGCGGGCGGCCGGGGTTAGTAAACATAATCATGGCCTCCTCCCGTCGTACAATTCAGTAGCTAAATGGGAATGAAGAGTTGGCTCGGCGGCCCCGCCTCACACTCCGGACGCTATCTGCCACCTCGACACCCACACGTCTTACCGCAAATGTTAAAACTCTACAAAAGTACCACTCCAACTTAGCCGACTGCGAAATATCGCATTCCTCCATCAGCTGCGTATTGAATATCATCATATCGAATGCAAAAGCACATCCAATTTGAGATCATCAAGATCATCGATTACCAATTATTATAATTTATAGGTAATGCATCGTCTATATTTAGCCACATCCTCCCGATCCGCTGGGTTCAGCTTGAGTCGTCGATGTCTGGGAATTATATACTTTTTTCGCAATAAAAATAGAGAGACATCAATAACTCCGTGACTTGTATTCTAAACTCCTTAATTGGATGGCTGCCCCGCCCTCCCTGAGCGGCTAACCCCCTTGTATCGACCGTGGCGCTCTCATCTCGCAGGTACACGCAACACTTATCCCGGTTTTAATTGTCGCCACGCGCCGATGACCCTCGCCCGCCACAAGCACAGATACTATACACCGTTACGCAGACTGCTCACTGCCGTCAATACAGCTCATTTAAATTTGTACCTACTGCCTTAATTATGCATACAATTTTAAATACACATTAGTATAAAATCCGTTGATAAGGAAAAACTAAAGTTTTTGCTTGGTGATAACGCCGATGTTGCTTGTGTGTTAGCGAAAGAACATTTAATTCACCTAAAGTAGGTAATTATTATGTGTGAATTTAACGCTCCACTCCGCTCCATCTAAGGTTGAGCTGAAATCTAATCATCGTCAAATAAATAAAATATTGCAATTTTAAAACGTTTCTTACTCGCGTTTGACTGACATGACGCGACGCCTGAAGATAATCGCTGCTTCAATGCTGTATTTTTTAAAAAAAGCTACCAGCTACCATAATTTCATGATGGCAGGTTGGAGTTCTGTTTCCTAAGATTCATAAAGCCTAGGTAAGTTCTAGGTTACTATGAACTTCAATAACAGTATTATCTCAATTATTGCGAATTTTTATCCCAAGGCTGTATCGAACAGAAAATGCAGTCGGCACTTCGCCAATGACTGTATAAGTATAAAAGATTACACCTATCCTAGATGATATTGTTCATGAATTACTTACTTGCTTAATTTCTCTATCAACTCAGGTACTTTTCCTAGTTTATGGAAGGAGGCTCAAGTAATTTCACTACCCAAAAAACCTAATCCATCCTCTTTTCCGAGCTCCGTCCTATCTCAATCCTTTCTTTCCTTTCCAGTCCTGGAACGCCTTGTTCACCAAACAACTCAGCTCCTTGATCACGTATTTAATTAATGTTTTTAAGTTCATACATTATAATAAATATTTTTTAAATTATTTAATATAATGTACTTTTGTTTACTGTTTTTTAGTAAAATGTGCACCGCCGTCCATGTCTTAACATATCTGGTCCATCCAAAAGTTGTCTGGAAGAGATCGCTTATTAGCGATAAGACCGCCCATTCTACCAATAATTTGTACTCATTTCTACTCTGTATCGTCTCATTTTTTTAGGTGATACGTACAATAAAGATACATTTTATTCTATCGATAAGAGAATAGAGTTCTGTACATCTAAAGGAAAATCAGACTCCTTTTTGTTCGTCAAGGCCTTTTCTCAAACACATCTCGGTTGAAGATATCATATTCTTACTGCCCAATTTCTGATGTAAAGCATTAGGTTAGGCTTTGTGATTGTGACACAACTATGAGGGAAAGTATAAAAAATATCTAAATTATGGCACGAAGACCTCGCGGCGCGAGACTTGCTCGCATTTGCTCATATTTTTTATGCTATTAAACTGCCAGACACATACATGTATGTTGAGTAACTGACGTAAGCACTATGTGTGTTTACGGGTTCGTTTGCCTTACAATGGCACTAAGGCGTGATATTTCGCACTTTCTTTGAGACACTTCAAGCTCTACTGTTTACTAAGTTGCTTACCACGTAGTAAGGCCTTTGTTAGACTAGCTACTTCTAATACAGAAGTTAGATAAGAAATATTGGTATCGAGTTAAAACTCTTATTCAAGCAACCTAATGTAAAGTCATCAGCACCGCTCAGACAGATAATCGGTCCTATAATTAGGGTCTAACTAATATAACATAGAACCCGTAGTAGTTATTTACGACGACGAAAGTAAGGGGGGTCTTAGCCATAAACCTGGTTCCCATGAACGTCCTAATGAAAAGCACAAACAAGTTCATGCTCCACTGCCTCACACACAACGCCGCGCGTGGTGCTGAAGACTGTGACGTCACCAACGGCAGATCGACACGGCCGCGGCTGCGGTTGCGCACGGGCATTGGGCACGTGGACTCGTAGAGGCCTCGGGCGCATCGAAAGTGAGACTACAGCGATCAAGGAGGGGGCATGGGGTCAACGAACTCTACGCATCCGACCGATCTGCACTTGTACAAGACCGTCGCATTGTTTTAACATCCTATATTTTATTCTAGCAACGCCAACGTATTCGTCTAATCTGGACTAAAATTAAGTTTGAGGACAAACACGCAACAAAGTTTTTAGGTCGCTTGAAGGCCTCCCTAAGAACTTTTATAGACGTTAGAAGGGCATCTTACTTACGGTGCCCTTACCGGAACACAAAAGTGATCTGTTGTAGTAAATGAACATAATTCGACCGGGACAAGAAGTTCGACACGGCAACTTTTAATGCCTACCAATGCTTAGTCAGCGGTTTTAGCAGATGGTCGTAGAACAAAATAACTATGAGAGCGATCGACCCAAAAGCACGATACGCGTAATGTAATGTTACTTGTTGAGTCGAAGATACATAGTAGGTAGGTGTTTAGTTACTAGAGCCATTGTCAACGTTGATTTACCTATGTACCTTCATAAATGCACACAATAAAGAACCCTGTTTAGCCGTACGTTGGGTAGGCCCAGATACAATTCTTGCAATTATCTAGCGGAAGCGAGCAGGTGAAGCGAGTATCCGTTTCGCCGCTCTGCTGGTTACGGTCATACGGCACAAAAGTACTGTGACATCGTTTCCTAGAAGGTGAAAATATAATTATTCAGTTAATGGTTTTTGTGACCTTTTCATCGAAGACATCGGTTGCTGTCGGCTGGCACGTTTCCGGTAGCAATTTTATATCATTTTACTCTGCAAGCAATTGCCGTAGAAATACTCTGTGCCAATGATCTTTATAAGCTATTTTGTTATTTATTCATACAGGGTGGTCCAAACATAGACGTCAATAAGAAAAATTTAGATTCGCCAGATTCAGGGGTATCCGAAAATACCCCATGTATGTTGCCCGATTTTTCGTATTTTTCGAGTTACGATTTTTTTTGTTTTTTTTTTTGAGAATGTTTGGTCGGAACGTTTGAAAGTAATAAAAAAAATTTTGGAGGTTTTTTTCCAAGATTTTTTTTTGTAAAATAATCTCAATGAGTTGTACAATCATGCATAAAATAATCAACTTCCTAGCATTTGTGCAAGTTACAAAAGTTTTGATGAAAAGTGACGAATTTGTGTTTGAGAGAGTCAAAGTTGAATTTTCAACATTAAATTAAAAATCAAAAAACCATAATCCATGGTTTGTAAGTGTTCTTAAAAACTTTCAAGGATTTTAAGCTTGCATAATACCACAAAAAAATTGCAACTTAATAGGCTATTTTTTGCTGAAATCGGCCTTTACCTATACTAACATTATAAAGAGAGAAAATTTGTATGTTTGTATTTTTGTTTGTTACGAATACACTCAAAAACTACTGGTTCGATTTCAAAAATTCTTTCACTATTAGAATGCTACATTATCCCTGAGTAACATAGGCTATATTTTAATTTAGAAAATAATAGGGATCCCTAATAAAACTTCAATAATGTAACCCAAAGGTGTAAAAAAAATTGCCATAAAATGTCTTTCATCGCATGCGCTGCGGAAACTATTGATGATAGAACAAAAAAATGTTCGACAATATTAAAGAACATATTGATATCTACAAAAAAGTCAGCGATACCATATGTCCAACTATTGTAGTTATGTAACTATAACTACTTTTTTACATTTTAAAAGTTGATAGAAATGCCGACCAAAATCAGACTATGTTTCCCATACCTTTATATTAATCCTTATCCAATCATTTCGTATTCAAGACTGTTTCAATACCAGTAGATAACTGTTTGAATTATTGAAATCAGACATTCCATTCAAAAGTTATGACGAATTATAAAAATGTCACTCTAAACAAAATACTAAAAACGCCCGCGCGCGCGCCCCGTGCCCAGAGAGGGGCGTGCGTGCACAATGAAATAGGTAGCCGCGCGGCTAAAACTTGAAATCGGCTCCTACCTTATGAATGTCTAGCGAACCGCCCCGGCTTCGCACGGGTGCTTAAGTTTTTATTGCACCCGTACGAAGCCGGGACCAGCCACTCTACTAGTGGCTGGTCCCTGGTACTAAGGTAAAGATTCCCAAAGTTAGCATCTTGAATTAACTTGATCCAAGTAAATGATTATTACCTATTTTGTCATTCGTAAGGCTAAATAGGATAGGAAATGCCTTAAAATAATCTGCAAATGGCTCTCTAATAAAAAAAAAACGAAATATTAAAACTTAATTTAGTTAGGTTTTTTTATTTTTATTTCAACATTTTTTGGGTATCACTGAGCTATGGTCAGGCATAGAGCCTAACATCATGCAAACGACTTACCAATCTCGTAATTTCTTTAAAAAAAAAAAGGAAAAAACTAACGAAAATAAATTTTAATATTGGTTTTTTTTAAACGACGTCTATGTTTGGACCACCCTGTATATGAAACTCATTTTAGCAACTTTTTAAGTAATGTCATTCTTCGTCATTCTTATGTCAATGAACAAAGACGATGATAGATTTGAGCTAACAGAGGTTTATAGTTTATGTATAATAAGGCCCTTGGTGTGATTTCATAATTCGACTAAAACAAAAACATTCTTTTGCCTTTTTGGTTCGTTGAGCTTATAAAAAAAAAGATAAATATGGAATGTCTTACTATTTTAATTTTTATGCCACTTTAATATGAAGCGCTAACGTAGGTATTAAATCTAAATGCTATCCAAAATTTCCGAAACACAGACTGGTTTCAAACCTACCTCTGCCTTAAGCCTGCAACGCCATGATTGAATTAGGCCATCGAATCAAACATCCGCTCTTGCGAAAATTCTGAATGCTATAAATATTTTTATATATTACTTACTATATGTATGTCTTTGATTGTTAGTGCGCAATATTCAAGGAATATGTTCCACACACTTTTTTTAACATTTTGTTTGAAAAATCTCGAGAAATCGATTACGTTTTTCTGGTTAATTATGAATTATCCTTGTTGGAAATCGAAAGTGGAGCGTTTGGCGCATGTCAATGATCCGCGCGTCAATAAACCGCGTGTTAATAACCCGCGCGTCAATGACCCTAGAACCGCTACGGGGTTTGCGTGCTCGAATATTTTATTATTACGCGATTTCCAATAATGATAAATAATAATTGACCAGATACACGTAATCGATTTACTCGAGATTTTTAAGAGAAAATATTACAGAATAAAAACATTGGTACATTATTTTTTTTATTGATGTGTGGAACCTGTTCCTTAAATATTGCGCACTAATAATCAAATACCCTGTATACTCTATCTCTAAGCAAATAAATAACATTTGATTTAATTTGATACTACTACTTATACGACGCAGAGGTTGCGGGTTCGATTCCCGCCTTGGGACAAATGTTTGTAGGATCTGCAAATATTTGTTCCGGGTGTTCTGGGTGTTTTCTATGTATAATAAAAAATATCTATCTATGTATTGTATTGTATTAATTATATATCAGTCATTTAGTACCCATAATACAGCTCTGTTTAACAGCAGCTTACCTTGGGCTAGATGATGCTGTGTGGATTGTCCAGCATTATTTATTATTTATATTTATTTATTTATGGGAAACCCAAACGATGACTGTATAAGAGTTGCGTGTTAGTAACAAGGTCATTGAGGCTATGCAGGCTCTTTCAGTCAATCAAGCGAGAGTCGCTTGTGCTTTAGTACTTTCAAACTCGAGTGGACTTCATACCTGACTTGGCACTCAAGTGGCTAGTTTCTTGAATGAACGTACACTAAAAATACAAAAAAAGAAATTTGGGCATATATATTTCTGACCTCTCTTAGAATAAAAGACGCATGCTTCAGTTGCCCCGCAAACTAAAACACACTGCATAAACATTTTCTGACACTAAACATTTACTAACAAATGTTACATGTTTTGAGTGCTCGTGCTCTCCCACACTGATGGAAAAGGTTTACTTACAAACATTTTATAACATTGAAAACAAAACATACTCAAAAAGAGCTAAAGGAATGTAAACAATTTTATTTTGTTATATTTTGTTAGCTAACAATGTTGTTAAGAAATGTTTACTAACATTTTCTAACATTGTGATACAATGTTTTGTTGAAAATGTTTACTAATGTTTGCAAACATTTTATAACAGCGGTGTGGGGAGCACGATTAGCTAGCATAAGACTCTTCAACACTTCGAAATCTTAAAACTTCAAAATACAATTATTTTAGAATCAGCTGGACTACCATGTACACCCGAAACTTCGGAGTACGAATTGCACCAAATTTCGGGCCAAAACTTCGGAATAATGTTTCTTGTTAGCCCTACTGACATAGTAACTCCGTAAATCATCTCATTGTTTTTAGTAGTTTTGTTTGAATAAATATTTGGTCGAGAATCAATGTATGAATGAATCTTATTTTTATCTTTCATTCAATTAAAATTCTATAAGAGAACATGTCTGATCTAATAAAGAAGTAGTATGGTTGGAACCACAACCTGGAAATCAAAAAGCCGAATACTCACTTACCACTTTACCACCAACTGAGAGCTCGTACTTGATGATGCCAAATCGACTTGAGCTTTTACTGGTTTACATCCAAAAACTTTATCGACTACCTGTTGATTTATCTCTACATTTTGCATCATAATATTTTATTTATTGCTGCCAATACAGGTGGTAAAAGCTCTGGTTGCTGGGTGCGCTAAGTTGGCCAGATCCGATAGAACCCTGTTAAAGTGAGCCGACATCGTGTCATTAGAGGGCGTGAATATTTAAGTAGAGACGGCGAGAGCGGGCCGCGGTTTACGCTCATTCCCGCTTGGGTTATAGGACGGTTGGGATTACCTCCTCATTGAATTAATTCTGTTTGTTGATGAAAAAGGCGCAGCCAGTCTAACTGTTTCAGGATAATAGGACAATTTCATGTTGGCAGAATTGACGAATCAGGGGTTTTTTTTTTCAGACTCCGTCACTCTTTAACGTCAAAAACGGGTACTGGCTGGTTTATAATTAGTACTAATTAAATTATTAACAAACAATTATTTTTTTTATCCCAGAGAGTTGTTCCTGTTAGTTTTCTCCGATCACCATCGTGTCGTTGCAGACGTGTCAGCAACTTAGTTTATTTCCGCGGGTTATTTTGTTTTACGATTCTTGGAACCGTCGTAATTGTATTCCTTAACTCCATTGTTCGTGCCCCGGTTTGCGTTACGCAATCAAGAAGGGTCATTCTGTGCGCGCCCAAAAGTCGCACCCGCGAAGTGGAGAACAGTCATATCCTATCGATTTGTTAAGATGGCGTTCGCGGGTGGGCCACGGGGTGGGGGTGGTATGAGGATGTGAGGGTGATGCGGGGACGAGGGTGGCCACAGCCTCCTGCGGCGCAGCGTGCAGCCTCGCTTGCACCTGCCCGCGCCGTACCGTAACCGCCGCGACACACTAGCGACATCTCACCGAACTATCGTATGCTGTCTGTACTTACACCGATCTCAAACAAGCTTTATTTGTGTTTTTTCCGCGAATCCACTTGACTCAACGTAGTCTCGTGAACTGAGACGTTACTCATTATTTTGTTCTTGGTTCAATATGTTCCCAAAGATATCAAAATGTTTACTCATAGAAATAGCTTCAAAAATACCAAAACAAACAAAAAGTAGAAGCAATTTGAAACCCATTCTGAATCACGAAACCCGTTAGCCCCTATTACATCATGTAAGTTACTTGAAGCAAGCACCATCCAAAGTCCAAACATTGTCGTAGGTCGCGCTAACATAAAGTTGAAGAGGTATGCAGTGTGCGCACTCCTTTAGAGCCGAGAGCTCGCAGCGAAGCGAACCCTTCATGACTAGACCGCTCGCGTCTCCGGTGGCCGTTCATATCTTCAAGGTCGCAGACTCACTCCTGGCCTCGTGGCACACTTTTGTAATACCATTGCAAACATAGTTGCTTGAATACAAAATGTTTATTCTATATGAAAGAAACGATGCAACTACTTTCATCGCACTGCTTCTTTCCTTATTAACCACTAACCTCACAAGTCACACAGGGACACTAGGTACCACTAAAACCGCTGCATTAAACGAAATCCAGCGCGCGCACTTGACTGTTTTCGGATCGAGAGTGCCACTGCGTAAAATTAATGACAAAACTTCTGTGGTAAGAGGGTCTACTATTGAAATCGACTAACTATAATCGTGGCAGATATCGTAGGTCAACTTATGTCTGTGACAACTAACTTTAGAGCATTAATTTACATAAACTGAATTACGCAAACTGTCACGCACGATATATCGCTATTATCCGAAAAAGTAATTTCTTCAGAGTTGAATGATGGATCAAAAATGACAAGCGTGCGGTGCGCGGTCCAACGCACCAATCCTGCTCAACAAAGGTCTTAGGCTAGAGGCAAATCTGACTGAAATCGCGGCGTATAAGCGCGTCTTTTTCGCCCAGATTTGATCTCTAGCCTTAGATAGCAAATGACATTTCGACAGAAATCTTCAGTAAATCAAACCAAATCGCTATAATAAATCATCATTTTTTACGAGACAGGCAATAAATGTTCTGCACATCCACTCTCTGTTGTCCAGTGGTGCAACCTTGAAAGCATGAGAACACTCCTGCCTGACACAGTTGGGATGACACTGTTTTTCGAACTACTTGAGACGAAACTTTGCTAGACTGCTCTGTAGACCCGCTCATCATGAAACTCGGGAGACCCACTAACCAAACATTGTCCTAGGTCGCGAAATACTGAACTGTGGTCCTTGTTAAATCAATGTAGTTATGCATAGCATACCTGCCTGCTTGCCATGGTGTCAATGCGATTATAGGACTAAGCACAAATTAAATTATTAAATTTTCACAAACTTAGAATTCTATCCATTACTGTAAGCTGTTGATTTGTTAAGCGCATTGGGAGAGACCTACGTCCAGCAGTGGACTGCAATAGGTTGATGATGATGATGATGATGATGATGACTGTAAGCTGTAATTGCTACAAAATGTAACAATTTGTAAAAAAATAATACAGATAATAGTCGTGAGCTCGAAACTCAGCCCATTAGATTTTTTCTTTCTAAGTAAATAAAAATTTATTGCGAGAAATACACGTCAAAATAAACGTTTTTTCATAAATTCGGAAACAAAGTATTCTGCCATGTTATGGCGTGCAATATTTGTTTATTTATAACATAAATCTAATATATTAATTATCATAAGATTATTTAAAATGTCAACTTAGATATTTTTTTTGATAATGATGAAAAAAATATCGTTGTAAAATCTGTTAGAACTCTAACAAGCGAGGTGATCTGCTATGCTAGCAAGCAATTTACCACGCTATTTAGTAAGACATGTGCTAAATACAACGTGTGGACTACATTCTGAGACTTTTGTTTTGATGAAACCTTAATAATTTTATACCACACAAATTGTAAACCACACAAAAACAGATAAGTACCTATAATCTCCAAACAGTGTGCAATCATTACAGTGTTCGAATTTGACTTGGGTTGTGGCCATTGTAGCAAGAGTATTAGAGTTCTTTGTGATAGAGCTCGTCCGGGGAAAAACTGCTACCGAGTACCAACATAACTATTTCTGATTTAATATTCTTGATTGCCATTTTAGTGGTATAAAAAAAAATTAAATTACTGGGTAATAGATTTCTTAATAACTTTACTACGCCTCGGGGTGACGAGACGAGTTTTCTTTACTATAGTAAGTTCGTATGAGTCAGTGGCCAACTGAATTAAATTAAATTAAATAATAATTCCTTTACTGCAATCCGTACATTCAGACCAATGAGTGTTATGAATGTGTATTTTCTTAAATTCTGATTGGACTGCAGTGCACAAGCGCTCTTATGTTCATCCAGCCGAGGTCTTAGAACGCCCTTAACCGCTAACTAAGCAATGTCGCGCGGAAAATAGAATGCTTACTTAGGGAGCTGTTGTCTCTAGTCGAACCTCGCTGTTCATCAACGTCAAGTTAATAGCATGTTTTGGCTCATTTTTATCAACTTGCTGTTGTGATTGCTTGTTTATCGCCATCCTCAGCAAAGTAATTAGTAAGTTCGTATGAGTCAATGGACAAAAACTTACTTACTTAAATGAGTAAATAAATAATGCTGGAAAATCCACACAGCATCATCTAGCCGCCCCAAGCTAAGCAGAGCTTGTGTAATGGGTACTAGATGACTGATATAATTAATACAATGCATAGATAGATATTTTTTATTATATACATAGAAAATATCCAGAATACCCGGAACAAATATTAGCAGATCGTGCAAACATTTTTTCCGAGGCGGGAATCGAACCCGCATCCTCCGCGTCGCAGGCGGATATTAACCCGCCGTGCCATATCGGTCGATATAAGAAAAAGCGATGCTTTTTTTAAAAAAAAAACTGTATATTCAGCGGCTTGCTAGGTATTGTCTTTCCTGGTCCATTCATTAAAATCAAAAATCAAAATCAAAATCAAAAATTATTTATTCAGTAGAATCACAAGGATCACTTTGAAACGTCTTACAAGCTAGGAAAATTTACACCAGTACCAACGCGCCCATGCCGTAAAAGAACTGGCAACAACACCGGCTGGGTTCCTATCGCTTTTTTGGCATGACCCTTGCTATTGTTATGGATTCCAAGTAGAGTTGGAGCACATTCGTCCCAAGCTTTTTTATCATCTAGGTAATCGGTTGTTTTATAGTAAGCTTTTTGAGACAGATTTTGTTTAATTAAGTTTTTAAATTTGACAATTGATAAATTTTGTATGTCGCTTGGGACTTTGTTAAAGAAGCGTACACATTGCCCTTTAAAAGATTTACTGACCTTAGTGAGCCTAACTGTGGGAACAGCGAGTTTATTTTTATTTCTAGTATTAACATTATGATTATCACAATTTTTTTTAAACAGATTAATATTTTTGCGAACATACATAAGATTTTCATAAATATATTGACAGGGTACTGTCATAATATTAATTTCTTTGAACTTATCTCTAAGTGATTCTCTGGGACCCATGTTATAAATTGCGCGAACAGCCCTCTTCTGCAACACGAATATGGTGTTAATATCTGCAGCACTCCCCCACAACAAAATACCGTAAGACATAATGCTGTGAAAGTAGCTGAAATAAACTAGTCTGGCTGTATCGACGTCGGTGAAATGACGGATCTTTTTGACTGCGTATGCTGCAGAACTAAGTCTCTTCGACAATTTATCTATGTGTGGGCCCCATTGCAGTTTATTATCTAAGGTTATGCCTAGAAAAACTGTGGTGTCCACAAGGCCTAGCTTTTCATCTTTTATTTTTATATTAGTTTGGTTTTGTTTTACATTAGGTAGTATGAAACGAACGCATTTCGTTTTATTTTCGTTTAACAATAAGTTGTTTACATTAAACCACCCTACAATTTTAGAGATTGCATTGTTTACTTTGTCAAAGTTAGTCTCTTGTCGCTTTAATTTAAATAAAAGTGACGTGTCATCAGCAAACAGTACAATCTCATGATCGTTCCTAACAAGCCGGGGTAGATCATTTATATATATTAAAAACAAGAATGGCCCAAGTATTGATCCTTGTGGTACACCAATTGTTACCACTGATCCCGGAGAACGCTTTCCATTTACGTCAACTCTTTGTATTCTATCACTTAGATATGAAGTGAGAAGGTCTAGAGCAACACCCCTAACTCCATAGTGTTGTAATTTTCTAATTAGTGTCTCATAATGTACACAATCAAATGCCTTAGATAAATCACAAAAAATGCCTAAGGCATCTTGCGATTCCTCCCAGGCTTCAAAAATGTGTGATATCAACTCAACACCGGCATCAGTTGTTGAGCGACCTCTTGTGAACCCAAATTGTTTACTATCAAGTAAGTTATTCATACTAAAATGTCTTTGTAACTGAATAAGAATAAGTTTTTCAAAAATTTTACTAAATGTAGGCAATACTGATATAGGCCGAAAGTTACCAGGGTCAGAATGACTACCTGATTTGAAAAGAGGTGTTATCTTGCTATGTTTCATTAAATCAGGAAACACACCACAGTCAATACATTGGTTAAATATAAAAGCTAGGTCAGGTGCAATGATTTCAATGAATGATTTCACAACGCTAACAGAAATGCCCCAGAGATCAGTGGTTTTTTTTACATTTATCAGTTTAAATGCTTTGATAATATCATTATTATTTACATAATCGAAATGTAATTGTATGTTGCATTGTGGTACATTATTTTTTAACAATGACTCTGCAATTATGTGAGAAGAGTTTAAATTTATGTCAATGAACAAAGACGATGGTAGATTTAAAAGACACCATTAGCTAACAGAAGTTTAGATATTATGTTTATGAATTGAGCATAATTTATAAAACTTTTGTTTGGGCAAAATAAAAGAACTGGTTAAATTGACCCTAGCCTACTTATAACAAATACTCTGAACTACTCTGTTTCATGACACGTTCGGATCGCATTTTTTTAGTAAGTAAGTAAGTTCGTATGAGTCAAATGGCCAACTCTATTTATTAGTAGAAATCATTATCATCATATCAGCCAATACACGTCAACTTCTGGACATAGGCTACCCCCAAAGAGTGCCATGATGACTTAGTAGAAAATAATCGTGCTAACTTAGTAGAAACAGGCAACAAGCATTCTACACTCTAACAAAGCCACACCTCTAACGCTTCGCTACTCAAACAAAAACGCGGCGTGGAATTCAGTGAGTGTGCAGTGTACGCTAACTTCTTGCCGGTATCTCGGAGTCCCAGAGACCCGGGGTCCGTTGTTCATAACTTCAAGGTCGTCGATTCACTCTTGACATACATTTACAGACTCTATTTCAGACCACGTGATTTTAGAATTTTATAAAAGTAAATAGACCGGCCACGACTGTGCTGTTGCTATACCACCAATTATTTCTCTACATATACCTGCTTTGTGGTTATTCTAAAGAAAATAGTATGCAAGCGCAAGACATCCCAATGATTATTTCGAGCAGGTCAGAGCGAGAACTCTGTAGCTCAACTGGTAGGGCCTCCGCGTATCAAGCGGAAGGTTCAAGTCCCTGCACAGAATTGGCCCTATCTAAGTTCGATTTTTTTTTAGGATATTATTTACCTTTGGTATAAGTAAGTATTTTATAAGTGTAATGGTAATGATCCACACATGAAATATGAAAAATTACCAAAATTCAGATTATGGGGGTGCAATAGGGAGCTTAACGTTCTTGAAGAAATAATTGCTCGCTGTGGCGTTGTTCTTCTAAAATCACGAAATACTGACCTAGGTCATGGATGTACAAAGTAATGATTTCATGAGTAAGGCTCGGGTTCCGGAGGTGTTATGTCTAGTCTACATACTACAAGGCCATAGCGTAGGTTTGTCTACTACGCTACAACTAACGTGGGGGTAAAATGTGTGTGAATCATTCCTTAGCATGTTTTTTTTTATTATAATTATTATTCCAATGTAAAATGCTATTACTAGTGGTCATAACACCATCTTACATTGGAATCATTCATTATAGTAAAAAGGTACAAAAATCGGCCCACATCTATTCCAAACTGTTTATTCCCTGAATAGAGTTCACATGTTCCTAAACTAACACCTAACCATAGACTATGTGCCATAGAACATATTATGACTGCAATTAATAAAAAATGAATGAATAAATCAAGTTCCTTTAGTATTAGGTGATATAAGAGTGTATCAAAGACCAGGAAAACGGAAGATAGTATTAAAATAATCATAATATGTGTGATGTCCGCATGGGCGCTGCAAGCTTCTTACTTTGTGTTGAAGGTATACTTATGTGCCGTTCTGTGAAATAAATAAACTATGAATAATAACATCAGCCTCTTAGGAACCAGAGGTATCCCTCGCGGGTTGCCACCTTGAGGCTAAGATCGAAAGCCTCATGTGCCAGTAATTTCACCGGAAACCATACCCTTCACACCGGAACACAGCAATGCGAGCATTACTGCTTGGCGGCAGAAATAGGTATGGTGGTAGTCCTTCCCCCCTTCCCCGGACGAGCTCTATCACAAAAAACTCTACAACTCTTAAGTCCAATCCAGCCTTAGTAACGTAACTTGTAACGCCTAAGAAACAAAGGCCGATTGATTAACGTTGCGGGACTTTAAGAGCAATTTATATCATTTTGTCATCAACTCGCCAATAAACCATTTTGCCGGACACACTGGAAAGTGCTCCCGAGTGGAAATTGTGACATGATTTAAGATGTGCCGTTGACTAACGTATGTCATTAACGTTACTCGTGGAGTCGTGGAATATAAAAAAAAAAACTTTTTTTAGGATTTTGTTAAGTTTAATTAGTGTGAGCTTTGTGTCTTGGGAAAAATCTCTGCGTACATATGAGCTCACAGGATTACATTGAGGAAAATCTACCTTCGGAATTATCATAGCCCTGTTTACTTCAACGCTTGCTCTATCGCGCGTTTTTTATAAATAGACAGGATTGCATTAAAAAAAAGTATTCTAAAGCCCCTGCAATGTCTTTAACACGCGCGCTCAAAGTTTGAGCCTCAAACACGTTTCTGTTTCACGCGTGATAGAGCGAGCGTTTAAAGGCGGCTAACGCCACACTGTTTTTACTTGCAAACTCACGACAGATACCACAAAAAAAGGTTTCTTCAGCTGATTTCTAAATAATTGTTTGTTTCAGTGGCCCAGTCCGAAGACTCACCGGTCGCAATGAAACTCAAAAAAATATGCCTAAAAACGCCGGTTGGCGAGGAACAGGCCGCACAAGCAGTACTCGACACAGCACTAGGTATGTTGACCATTTCACTTCCTCGTATCTTTGCTGGTCACCTTGAGTTAGATCAGTGACCACCAGGTTGAAATATAGTAATATAGAAAAGAGTTTTGTAAAATATTATGAAATGTATAATGAGAATATGTGTATTTGTATACGTGCTTTTGCTTAATATATTTCAATAATAATTGTTTTTTTAAAGTGATTTTAATTGTGGTGCTATTTCCAAAATTACCAATGACATGAGTCGAGTACATTAAGTTAATTTATTAACAATGATAGCCCGACGAAGCGGCCAATGATTGAATTGTGCTTTTATTTCCCATCACGCCACGCACCGAGGTTATGATGTCATCGATTTAATTGCGACGGTCACTTCATTACCTTCCTATAAAACGACATTCATTTCAGACGAAACAAAGCTTTTTACTCGAACATACGGCTGTCCATCGATCTGCGGAAACTTTACGGCGTCGTTATCATTTTACGTATTGTTTCGCTTTTAATGCTTTTGCTCAATGTCAAGTTTACAATCTTTCAGCGGTTATTCTTCTTGAAGCTTTGTCCCTCCAACTTCGTGGTTACGGTTCTGTATGCACGACATGTTACATCACATTTATCTGTGTGTGCCGGCTGCGCGTAGAGCAAGGTGATATGATTGTGTATGTAGAGGGTAGACATTCGTGCACAGGTCGTTAATGGTACAACGTGGATCTGTTGTGTGGTACGCGGGTGGAATAACCTATAATTAGATGCGCGTACACCAATCCTCAGCCGTGAAACTCGTAGATGTCTCGTTTATTCACATCCGTTGACACTTTTGATGCCAACAATTCGCTTTTATCCATCTTTTCAGTACATTAGCATTTAAAAACTAGATAATTGGTTGATTCGTTTTGTGCTTAGTGTTTCGCCATGTCACAGGCAATGTTTTATACTGATTTACGTAGATATGTTATCCTATTTTATTCATTCTCTTATTTGAGGGAGGAAAGGTAACTACTAAGACAAACGGGTTATTTCTAGAGCCAATTCCACGTGAGCAGCTATAAAATATACCGAAGTTATGTAGAGTATCTACAACAACCTTAGGCAGTGTATTGTTTTCTGGTCTTTGGAACTTAAAGCTTTGTTGTAGTTTGTTAGGTTTCAATGAGAACAAAATAAACACGTGGCACATACATAGTCCTAAATTGAGTTAATAGACGGTTCCATCACATGATGTTAACCAATATGTTAACATATTTTATTAAACATCATAGATTAGAGAGATTAGATTTATATAGGATGTAATATAAATCCTAGACTACATACAAATTGCATCGTCACGAAGAGTGGGGGGGAGGGGGTTTGTTGGGGTGGAGTTCGCGCACCGAGTGGATTGATAAGTGACGACTATACGTCAATGTGTTTCATAGGCGAGCGTTGAGGACCGCCGCCTGTGTGTGTGGCATTTAGGACAATAGGAATCTGTCGTGCAGATTCGGCTACGGGCTGCGGGGACGGTGGCGGCGAGCGGCGCGGGCGTTGGAGTGCGTTTCTCCGATGTGCGTGCCGAGCCACTGCAGCACTCCTCCACGGCCGGTAATTTGATTGGGCCCGAGCTGTCACCTATGCGCCGCAGTCGCCCGGCCGTCGCTCGCCGGCTATCGATTAGAGCCCCCGTCCCCTGTCCCCCTGCCGCCCGCGAACCGGATCTCGTCACGCCGCCATTGTATACCCGCGACGCTTAAACGCATTCGTTTCTCCCGATGCGAAAACGACGCATTCCTTCCGCGCGCCCTCCTGCCCCGCGCCGGCCGGCCGCGCGCCGCACCGAGCGCCGCCACACAGGACACACCGACCGACCCTCTCATTACTAGCTAACGGTGGCCACGCACTCGCCACTGTTGCCCATCTATCCATGCTCAATCTACATAAACTAACTCATAATACTATTGGCTGGACATACCATAAAATCATTTATTACTCTATCCATAGGTAACTAATGACGCTCCGCGTTTGCCCTTTACTCCAGAGGTTTTAGAGTTGAACTCACGATTAATCGAAATACGGCTCTACCCTGTTAGCCATACAGCTCCGAATCTCGTGGTATCATATCTAAAAGGGAAACGAATCAAAGGTTTATTAACAAAATGTTATGAAGTTGAAATACATTGTTGTTATGCGTAGTTATACTACACGACTACGTCTGGTGGAGTAGGGGCAACGCCAACGCAGTACCTACTCTAAAACGCTACAACCGGCGGCATCGGCACCTACGTTGTTGTGCAATTTGCATTCCCGGTTCACTGGCACAGACTTCCCAACCCGATAATATTTGTTAGAGTACCTATTGGTTATTATTGACAAAGCGAGTGAAGCGAGCTAATCGATTATGCTTCGTCTGGCAAAATTTGCTTTCATCCGTCTGTTAATATTCCTCTACAGGTCGTACGTCCTAAACAGCTAACCTGGACGTAACTGGGTTTACAGATTTGACGACTACATTTTTTTGCTGTTCAGGATGTTAGATTGGGGTAAATTTGGAAAGATACTTCCTCCAAAAATGGGAAAAAAGAGGGCTACTGGATATCTCAGGCTTATGAGATGCTATTTCAATGGTTTTTTATCGTTTGAAAGTTAGTAAAGTTGGTCTCATAGAAAAATTTTAATGTTCTGATGAGGATCGTGATAAAATAAATTACTCACTTTTAAAAGTTTGAGTTCGCGAAAATCGCAATACCTACTACTAGTTTAATGGATATCCTAAAATAGCTCAACACTAGAAACTTTCCAAAGTTAACTCCCGCAGAGCACGAAAAACCAATCTCCTTTAAGACAATGGTATTGCAACACATGTAATGGTTATTGGGGATCCTTTGTCTTTAGTGGGTATGATTGCATTGATGCTCATGCTATTTACGCTGGTTGGTATTGAACATGATTAAAAAAATTACAATATTATTTGTGTTTTTAAAGTAAATTAAAAGCTTTAGCTAATGATGCGATAATGAGTTAATGAGGTATTACTGATTCAAGAGATTTGTATCTTAGCGCCAAAAATTTATTAATACTAATACAAAATTTCTGGTGTTTTGGCGGCCGCTGCCGCAGCACGCTCGCTGCGTCGCTCGTTTCGCGCGTAGTTTTTCACTTACCTAACATATCTTCACCTACTAATTTCGATCTAAGCAGTATTAGATTAAAAATAGTAGGTTAGGTCATGCTAGGTTAGTGAAAACTATGCGCGAGGCGAGCGAAAGAAGCGAGCGTGCCGCGGCGCCAGATTGTTTTTTTTTTTTTTAATCAACTTTAGGTTCTTTGTAGTGGTTCAAACCGTAGGTGAATTAACTATAGGCGAATAAACCGTTGGTGAAACGACCAAGTCGAATTGTCCCCTATGGATATCGTTCAATAGTTATATCGAAATTCTATGAAACAACCTATACTCATTTTAACCAGTAGGTCTTTTGACCGTAGTTATATCGAGAGTAGTGATAATAACTATAGTTAAACTGATATGTAAACCGAGAAACAGATTTCTGGCTAGTCAAAAAGCATTTTTGGCCAGTCTCGAAACTGAGATGCTTCGCTCGATCGGCCATTAAAAAAATAAAGCCATCTTTAATAATACAATTTATTTTTGTTACTATGCAACTTAGCTGAATATCGAATTATTTTTAGTATTCATGGGCATATAGCTTTTCAAATATAGCACGCAAAGTGAAATATGAGTCCAACTGAAATATGGTGGTGTGCCTTATATTTTTAATGAAATTAACTCTGGGTATGTGTTTTTTTTATATTTGTATAAATTATGCAAAAGAACGGGAACAAACATACCGTCAACATTGTTGATGACATTGTTGATGCCTTGTTGAACGAGTTTGGAATATGTACTGAAAAATAGCGACATGTCAACAGGTAAAGCACAGCTGTCAGCAAAAATATGCGCCTCGGGAAAGCTGTGATCGCCGCAAACCTGCGTACTTTCCCCTCATGTCACGTGAACCAAGGGTGCATTGCTAGTCATGAAATACCGGTCAAGTGTGAAACATGCAACGATAGGGATGCCGAATACGATTAGGTCAACAAGTACCTTCGATACAATGATGTTTATGATCGCTATGTAGACTGAAGATTTTTTTTAATTTTAAAACCCCCTTCTCTGCTGCCCCGTGGCACCGAACAAATTGCTGAAGTTTAGCGAAAGGAGGGCTCACTGAAACCATTTAGTGCGATTTGCATCAGAATCCCTTGTGATTAGCAGCTTATTCTGAATAAACCTATGTTTGTATTAGTGAGCTAATCACCATTAATTATTCTTGTGTTGACATTTTCATACGAATTAATTTTAATTACATTGGACATTATTGTTATTTTGTCATCCATCGTCAGGTGAACGATGTATTGAGCGAGATAAACTGTCTTTGGAAAGGCCTCTGTAGTTGTAATAGATGCTGATTGATGAATTTAACTGTGCGTTAAAATAATTCAGCTTGTCTGATGGCGAATCTAATGATGAAAATGCACCTTGAAAGGATGAAAGGATCTCTTTCTTCAACTTTTTATTATCTAAGATTGTGGTCTTTCAACGCGCCTATACCTATCCTTTATCAATCGTCTATGATATTGCTGAGCGTAGGTCTTTTTAAAACCCCACGAAGGAGAACGTTTTTGGATCTCCTCCATACGCCAGCTTCCTGCGTCCGCAGCAATTCTTCGCAACTTTTCGCATTCCAAGCGAATACTTTTTTTTATTTAGAATCAAGGCTAACCTTTGACCACTATCTTGCCTGATGTCTACTTCCATCCGATCCCCTCTTAAAGGGTACATGGAACTGCGCAGGGTCCAGATGACCTCCGTGAGGAAAGATAAAGTTCTCAGTCTGTTTTAGTGGAGCATAGGACGAAGTGAATTTGATAGGGTTACAAGTGTACGTATGTATATTATTATTTATAAACGTTGCTGGAAAAGTGACACTATTCTTGACTATGGTTAATCTGCGACTTCATTTGTGTCGTCCGTCGTGCTGAATAGAAACCTATTGCAATATTCAGATGTTTTGGTGCAAAGTTTGTATGGAAGGATGTATGTATGGATGGATGGATGTTTTTGTTTGTTTTTAAACGGTTTTAGATATTTGGTGGATTAAGCTTACTTAATAATTACATATAATTGAGCCTTAGCCCAATCACTCTCACACAATAGTAATCCGGTTTCCCAGCAGCGTGAACAGTGTGTGCAGGGAACATTAGAAACATCCTTCTTCCATCTTGGTTTTATGGTTTGAACTACCTGTTTTTTTTGTTGTTGATGCCTTTTATTATTTTGTGTTTCATTTTCTTTTATTGCTTATTCTTTTGTTTGTTTTTTGGGAGTCAATAAATGTTTTTTCTTTCTTTCTTTCTTTCTTTCTTTCTTTCTTTCTTTCTTTTTTTCTTTCTTTACCTATCCAAAATTTCTCGTTCATAAAAACTTTTTTTTTTTGCATTGGCCCTATCTAGCACGTAATGAGATTATTGGATGGAAGTGAAATTAGTGTGCAATTGTTTATTAGAAAAAGTTTGATATCTTGATTAGGCTAAACGACGAGTGATTGATAATAACTGATCAGATAGGTACCTAAACGATCTATACTTACGATTATTTTATTCGTTGAAATTAACCACAAAGAGCACTCATTCTTTGTAAAGAAAAAGGTTCTAAATAACTACCTGTAAATATTTACTTAAATTATAATAACAAGATTATGTTGTTGAACTTAGCGTCATTGACCCCTATGAAAGGAAGCGTCGCGGCTTAGGTGCCTTCATCGGTTGCGCGCATGCCTGTTTTTAAGGTCGTGCTCGACGCTCTAGCTTTCCGATGGAAATCATTTCAATTAAATGGAAGTCCGCCATTTTTTGCGTCTAAGCTTAAACAGGTACCCAACCTTGGTTTATTTGATAGGATATAGGCAAACCCCTTGATGGGGATCAAATGGAGACATTGCGAACGCATCTTACCGGCCGCCGCTGTTGTCACTGCGGTGTTTCGCGGGCGGGCAGATTTATTTGGACGTACCCCCTTCGAGGGGGGTGCGGGACGGGCGCACCACCCACCGCGCCACCTCCACACATTTGACTGGATCAATAAGTAAGCAAAGGATGCCCGAGCAGAAAAACCATACACCCGACCACCCCAAGGGGGCATACGTAACCGACACCCCCCACTAAAGGGGGTGGGAGAACTCCACAGATTGCCATTCTCTTTGCCTACGCTTTAATTAGTTGCGTAGTAACGCATGAACATCCCTAATCCCAAGTTATTAAATTGCCAAAAATCCCGTCCACCTTGCTTACACTTGAAATTCATGAATTTAATTGCCAAACAGTTCAATAAATAAATTATATAATATTATACCCTTGGAAACAAAAATTCGATTAAGTAATAATTAATTAGTATAGTATTGATTATACCTATCATACCAAAAACATTTGTAATCTTCATCATAAGATAACATTCATGTTACTTTACTGCTCTACGGAGAGTTCCTTGGTGTTAAATATTTCACTCAAATAACCACCAAGGATTCAAGATAAGATAATAAGCTGTTTAGATAAATAAATTATAATAGTAAACATCAACCTGAAATAATTAGTTTTACCTTATCCTAAACAAAACACATCATAAATAAATAAATAAATCCCTAAATGTTATCGCAACGATGTCTCATGATGTTTTCTAAAGCATAATGCAGCTTTCGAATCACATAATCGCAATTTACTAAACATCCTCCTAAACGTACTAAAGTCCAGTTATAACGGTTATATCAAGCAAGCACTAGATACCTTCTAGATTTCTAAATTATATGTAGTTGAAGTAAACCAGTTTCGATCACATCGTATCGCTTCTAACTTCCATTTTACCAATTGTTTTTAATATGAGTATGTTAGACGGCTAGTCACCTACCTCTGATGAGTATCATTAATATTATAACTGTTTTGTATTCAGTCGCGTCGCATGTTACCGTGTCATTCCGCATTCCATATACTTCTAGGAATGTTATGACAACACAGAATGCAGGCCTTTATTCGTTCCTAGTTGCAATCTGTTGCTATGGCAATTACTTCAAGGTATCACAAACTGGCTTTACTTAACCCACTTGAACACTTCGATAGATATTGAATTGAACTCAGATCCCACCAGAGTTGTAAGCAGCAGTAAATGTAATAAATTTGTTTCAGCCAATCGCTATTTAAAATGTTACAAAAAGTATAAAACTGTTTGCTTGCTCGTCTGGAAATGTAGAGATTCTTCTATTAGCTCGAAGTTACTTTGAGAAAAGGATACTGTTTAACCATTATTATCACACCGCTCCAACCTGGTTTCATCGTAACACTAAAGAAGCTCTTTTTAATCGAAACAACCCCTGAGAGCCTCCTAATTGGAATTACCAGATTGCTTACTAATTTCAGCAAATCCGGGAGCAAATTGCTCGTCTGAGCTAAGAAGTGGTTCGGTGTAAAAGCTGTGATTTTTACGGGCGCTTCGATCGCTCTCGAATCTCTCGATATCGGTTCAAGTGCGGGCTTCTTTCTTCGCGATGGCAATCGAAATAATTATCATAAAGTAAATCCCCCGCAATTCGGCCGCCGCCCCCGCGCTCCGAGCCGGGGCGTCGCGGTAAATGGTGGGCCCTCGCCGTCGCGACGGTCTAGTGATGCCTATCGCCCGCTACATCATGTCGATAAATTAACCTGCTGACATACACTTCTGTCGATTTTTTACACCGTAGTCTTCTTTAAATTACCATTTCTAGTCGCACGCAACACACTATTCAAGTTTTGCGTTACCTGTTAGTTGAGATGTTGTGGTATAGTCTGTCTTTCTTCTACTTCTATTTAGATTTTTTATGAAACCTGCGTGCGTGTAAGTAAACTAAGAACAGTTGTTATATAACCTACTCTGAAACAACATACTATAGATTTATTCACAACCAATCCATATTTGCAGCAAAACGCTCAATATTCAAACGGTTTTTCGTTTGCTGAAGTAAAAATATCGATGTTGAAAGTGTTGTGTGTACACCGCGAAACAACACACAAACTTGAAGCTTGCGGGGCGGGGGAGCTCAACAGTCGCATTTTCAGTTTTTGTCTCTTAGCCTCCTCTCATTTCAATATTGTCAATGGAATTAAATTCAGCCAGCTTGTTTTAATGTATCTATCTTCTTATTCTTGAGACATTCTTTGTGTTTTTCAAAGCTAGTTTCATACAAAACAAAATCCATAGGAGAAATTGTTCTTTCAGCAGCAGCAACTTGAGTATATGTGTTTCTGTATAAAACTAGTAGGTACCGAATGTAGAGTTAGCGTCATCCCATTCCCTGAATAACATAATCATAACGGTATAGGGAAATCGCCTACTCTCAACTAGAGTTAATGGGCTATAATCCACCGTTCACTAATGCGGATTGCTGGAAGAATCTGTCTGTTTCATTCAAAACAGCAGATCATTAATCACAGTTATTGACAGTCAAGTTAATCACTTCACTCACACGTATTGTATTTTTTGAGATTTTGATACGCCTAATCATTGATGTAATGGGTAATGGCGTTGTTTCTCGGTCACGTGACACATGACGTGTCGTTCGTTGGGACATCGAGAACTCGAGACTCAAGTTCAGTACAGCTTGAATGTGAACTTTCCACTCAGTGGATAATGTATGTACGCGTTTATGGTCTAGTTTTTATACTTTTACGAACTGCATGCCATGCATGCCACGGTTCATACGCAGTTATCTATTTTGATGTCGCTGACTGGTGTGAAATTTTAGTATGTTTGTGCTATTGTTTCTAAGAGCCAGAACTAGGATACCCCCCGGGGATCGAGTCTTTGTCACTCCACAGGGAAGGGCGTCCCTTATTCGTCGACACGCCGACCCTTCGGCTTCAATACCATACAAACAGAATCACTGGCCATTTAATACCGGATGCCAATAGAGATCAGACTGAGTTTGTTTTTGCTTACAGACTTATTTTGGTTATTGTTTGCGATACTGCATTACCTAATATTTATTTACATTTTTTTGCAGTAATTAGATATATTATATGCTAGTATAAATAGAAATAATAGGGTATTATAACAATCAACGGTTATTGTCTTCATGCCACTGCCATTCTTAAAAGTTCAAAAGTTAATTGCCTGTATTTTAATTATGCGAATGCGACGTAAAAATAAAATCCGTAAAACAGGCAGTTTTATCTTTACACAGCCGACTGCGACAGGTGCAAGCGTGGTCGTATAAAGAAATTCAATTGCAATATCATGGCTCCGAGATGGCCAATCGAAACTCACGATTTATTAAATGACAATAATAAAAGGTTTACGATCTTTTAAATCAAATGTGAATTATCTGAACACCCGACATGTTAGAGGCACGTAGGATAAAACGAGCACGACGCGTGTCGTAATGGCGGTCAGCTCAGCGGCCCATAAGAATCATAAGTTGACGTGGGCATGTTTCGCAACGCACCTGCCCCGCCACGCGGCCGGGTGCGGCTGCTGCGTGCACCCCAACCAAATGCAACAGTCTCAATACCTCTCTACTTTCCATTTTGATCAACCATATTCGAATATGAAATACGCCATTTTCACTTTACGACCACGATCTATAAAATGCTCGTAGTTTTAGGATCTGTTACACTTTACGACCAATTTTAGCCCTGTCAAAGTTGTAAAAGTTTTATATAATCCTTTGCACTGAGCCAGTGACCTAAGTGCAGTGGTCCGCACAAGGCAACCATGTTTCCGCTCTTACGCAAATCGTTCCACCCGCTCGGCCGCTCTCGACTCGTCTATGGGACAAGAGTGATTCACCGCCGATGTACTCGCAGAAGCAGAAACACACAAGATGATGTCTTGCGAAACTATAACGTTGATTGCAATTGCACTAGCTGTAGGTTCTTGTAAATAGGTCTACCGAGCTCATTTACGAATTGTCACTTCTAGTTTATGAATGAGTTTGGCGCTGTTGTTTGCTCAGTTTATTTAAAAATTTGTATGATGAAAATTATTTGTATGCTAGAAACATGTTGAAAATAACTATATCATTCTTGTAGCTAAAATAATTACTGACCTACCAATATCCTATTCTTCACATACTTGCCCATCACTCAAGGAAAATCCATGGTAATAATGAGTAGGCACGAACGATCTAACTAAATAAAGTGATGCTGATAAAATTTGTCCTTGGAAGTGACCATCAATCGTTTCCCCCTAGACGTACATCTATGCAGACACCGTAATGCTTGTTGCTACGAATCAAATTTCAAAAGGCATGCGTGTAAGCTTTTATATGTACAAAGGAAATAATCCTTAACTGAGCATTTGCTAACATACCTGGGGCCTGGGGTAATACAGCTGCCACGTGGTCCATACAAGTGTTAACGGTTTTTGATTTCGTCCCCATCGGGCGTAGTAACAATGCCACTTCCTCCACTTTTACGAGATATTCTTAATGACAGTTTTATAAGCTGTTTAATTGAATATTATGGTGCACGGTCCATTACTTCATGTTCTTAGAGATTGTAATGAGAAACATATCTTTTTTCAGCAGAAAGACCACAGAATTAGACGTTCTGAACTTCTGAATATTTGTTTTTTTTTATTATGAATGCCAAACGAAAAGCAATAAAGACTTTTCGTTTGTTGCACACAAATCAATATAGCAGTTCGGCAGTCGATTGCCTGATTAGCCTGCCACAGAATGTAGGCGATTACACGAACCTGAAAAACGACAGTACTTGAGAGAGATTATGAGAGTGATACATTCTGTTCATATTATTTAAAGATAATTTTTAACTAATCTCAATTTACGACAACACTTGCGACGAGTCCTCATACTAATTTTCCATTTCGTCCGTTTCCAGTGGCGATGGAGGAGGAATCTACGGATCTGCCGGGCACAGATGGGCTGGCGCCGAAGCAGCGGCACCAGGCCAAGCATCGCGAGCTGTTCCTCTCGCGGCACGTGGAAACACTGCCCGCGACGCACATACGCGGCAAGTGTACCGTCACGCTACTCAACGAGACGGAGTCGCTGCTCAGCTATCTCAATAAGGATGTGAGTATGTACCGACCACGGACGACCAATGCTATTCGATGTTCGGTTCGGTCGCTAAGTCGAGCTTAAATGCCTTGCTTGATGGCTACTGCTAAGCCCTTATATGGATTTATGATCCAACGAAATGGTCTTCCGTAAAGCTGGCTAAAACGTCTTTAAAGCCTCGAGAGCATAGAGTAATAAAATTTCAAGCTTCTATTATAACAAAATAATTCATAATATTGCGAGAAAGCAGTTATTCAGTCTCCGGAAACAAATAGAAGGTCATCAAGCCATCAGATAAACGGGGACTCCAGACTTCGAACAAAACTAACAGACGGGAAAATTATATAGGCGGTATTTTCAAGATTTTTAGAACAAAAGGTATGTGAACTTGAAAGCCATACTCGATGATTATAATAAATATTTTGATGGTAAAGTGTACGATGAAAAGGCATATTTCATTGAAATTGAAAGAGAGTTGGCCACTGACTCATACGAACTTACTTGTTGAAATTGAAACGTTGTAGAGTTCAAGCACGTAGGAGATCGAAATTAATGAGTCATGATGGATATTGTTATCACACACTTATTGACGAATGAAAGTTTGATTTTACTTTTTTACTTAAGTCATGAAATTATGGGAAATTGAGTAAGTAGAGTTCATGATGGAGCACTTCCGGGGCAGTACTACCACCATCCCTATTTCTGCCGCCAACAAAGAATGGTTGCCGGTGAAATTACAGGCAGACAGAAAATAAGAATGTATCCTACCAAACAAAATAAGAATCATCTAAATCAATTTTATTCATATGTTTTTTTAATTAAGTGCCATCTAGCCCCTAAACAAAGCAATACTTGTACTATGGGAACCAGATAATATAATAATATAATGATAGATAGAATACCTACACACAAACCTTTTTTGTTTAATTAATACTATATAGAATATCCCAGACTCGGAACAAATATTTGCAGGTCATGCAAACATTTAACCCGCAGCGGGGATCGAAGCCGCTACCTCTTGTTCAACCGGGCACTCATCCATCGTGCTACCGAGGTAGTTAGTCCACGAATTGGCGGAATAATTGCGTTACAAACAAAAAACAGTCTAATAAAAAAAACACTTACCTTTTGAAGTTGATAACTTTATATCGAGACAAAAATGTTGTAATTGAATGATTCAAGTGCCAATATAAAACACGACTATTAAACACTTGGATCTTCGTCATTGCAAGGTCAGGTCACACGGCTGCGAACATATTCGCTAGGATAGCGTCACGCCCTAATCTCTTGCCGTTTCCTGTTTCGAGCGAAACCTATTTGAAATGCTAGCAAGTGTACGCGAGAACCTATTGGATATTTCTAATCCAATTATAATAAACTTAAGAGCCCTATCCTTGACAATCCTTGAATTTTCTTGTAGCCCGTGAAGTTTCGAACACTATTGTGGCTCGTGTGTTGAAGATATTTTAACGAAAATAAAAACAAATAAAAGCTTTATCCCTTAAAATTTAAGCCAACAGAGCAAATATTAATTAACTCAAGACATAACTGATTAAAAAAATAATTAGTAACGCACGTTTTGTAAAATGAGCAATTCCAGTCAACTTTCGATCATTTTTTCTATGAAATAACAAAGTCTAACATATTTCTAAAAATGCAATTATAATAATCACAGTTTTAAAATTTAAGTGAATAGAGAAAAATACAGCATGTTAGTTCAATATTTTTGAATAAAGACGGTCTAAAAAACGCGTACTTTTCCCTATTTTACGCTTGTTATTTCTGCTAAAGTAAGGAGTTTACAATAAAAATACACCTACTAAATTAAAGTTTAAGTTTTTATTAAATAAATACAACGAAGAAAATAGTCTAATAGCATTGACTTTTTTTAATACGATTTTTTTTAAATCACACGTTAGCGAACTTATAATCATATCGATCGAAGCAGCGACTCTCAAACAGCGCTGAGCGCTTATGGAGGGAGGACGTATCGCTCCTCGTCGCGCGGGCTATTACTTCTACTATATAAATATACATTAACGCGAACTTCATGAATTATATCGCTAAATCTTGGAAAGGCCTCTTAAGACGACTTGCAATTTTTCTCACACTACCTTAGCGTGTGTACGCATCCGCATATAAGTGCCTAATTAAAGATTAAATGGTCCATAAGTATGTCAAAAAATATGTATATTCAGTATGGAGATTAGCTAAAATTGATAGTTTAAAACTCAGCAGGAGGTCTACCATTGGGACAGTGTGGGCTAACTTTTTGTGAGCAAACGATGACAGCCGAGTCGTTCGCCTGATGTCGGTGTATGGTAAAGGCTCGAGCATGTCATGGCACTGTTTGCGGCAAGGTTTTCTCCAGCTGTGGAGGTCATTGGCTGATATGATGATGATGAAGCATTTACATGACGGTTTTAGTTCTACATACCATCACCCACAGCCTGACTTCACCCACTGCTGGCTATAGGCCTACCGTAGTTTATGCCATCTAATGCGATCCTGTGCTAATCTGACTGATCAACATACCAGTTAAGAGTAACTCTTAGCACAGGTAGTAGAGTTCTTTGTGATAGAGCTCGTCCGGGGGAGGACTACCACCATACCTATAGACTTTCAATCTACGTCTCAGGGTGGCAACCCGTAGTGATACATCTGGTATTGCAGTTCAATGTATCTACCTATTTGACATGCCAATGTTATGCAATGTAATGCTATGGTAAATAAATGAATATCTGAATATCTGAGCTCCCATAGGCTGCGGTAATCCCTTACCATCTTGTGGGCCGTACGCTTGGTTGCCACTTTAGTTGTATAAAAAAAAACATTTATTGTAAATTTATAAAACATTTTAAATGATTGTTGATGACTAATGTAATTTTTCTCTCTTGTTTCAGGACGCATTTTTTTATTGTTTAGTATTTGATCCTTCACAAAAGACTTTATTAGCAGATAAGG
Source organism: Colostygia pectinataria (assembly GCA_951394395.1). Lineage (NCBI taxonomy): Eukaryota > Metazoa > Arthropoda > Insecta > Lepidoptera > Geometridae > Colostygia > Colostygia pectinataria. Next base: position 8,333,534 of record OX596365.1, on the reverse strand, counting down.
GAGAAATCAGAGTTGGAAGTAGATATCAGACTGAAGTAACTAATTTATTAAAAGAAGGTATGTGTTCTACTAAAGTGTCAATCGACGCTAGTGCAGAAAGGGAAAGTGAAGTGAACGTGGAACGTATTGTTGTAGGGGAGGAAGACCCTCGAAACAGTGAGGATTTGGAGACCTTAGTGTGGACGCCCGAGCACGGTCTGACGGACCGGCAGATCGATCAGTTTCTAGTGGTCTCGCGGTCTGTGGGTACCTTCGCGCGGGCTCTCGACTGCTCGTCCAGTGTAAAGCAACCCTCCCTGCATATGTCCGCCGCTGCTGCCAGCCGGGACATTACATTGGTATGTGATATTTATCAACATTTGTATTAGTTTTTGCACTGATATTCTAGTAGCCAGTGACAATTTCAGCGCTTCCGTGCTTTTAACGTTAAACAGCCGGTCCCGGCATTTTAAAAGTTGTTATGCCATGACGAAAACCTTTGAATGACCTATTAGCACCGTCACCAGAGGTACAAACACATTCCTACGAATTTATTTACTGACTTACTGATAGTCTACTAGTGGTATTATTATAGTGACTCCGCTTTCCGATCGAGGGTTCGAACCCTCGATTGAAAGTCTTATGTGCCTGTCATTTCACCGGAACCATACCTTTCGAACCCAGCGCGCGAGCGTTACTGCTTGGCAGCAGTGTCCAAGAACCAAACATTCAAAGCATGTGCTATCCACCTCTACATTGTGACTCCTTCTCCATCCACTCGCATTGGATCCGCAGGGTGGACTAAAGTCGTGCTCAATAGGAGACAGTGTTCCAACAATAAAGTTGGAAAATTAAAAGGCTGCCTGTGATAATGATGATGTAGTGTGATGAAGGTTGACTAAGATTACTATATATCAGGTGAGGTGATGGTCAAACGCTTGTCTATATCCAATAAAAAAAAACACTTCACTAATCTAAAAATCGCTACAAGGGTCTACAAACCCCAGCATCTATGCATCAGTGGTCTATGCATCCCTCGTCAACATCGTCACACCTCGGACACTCAATGAAATGTATGAAATAAACTATTCATTATCACCACATGCATAGTTTGGGTCGTAAACGGTGCCTTTGTGCACGCGTCCATATTAGCCCTTAGCTTTAGCGCCCTCAAATATGCCCTCGAACTCGCAATCGGGGTGAGGTAAATAAAAACGGTGGAAGGTGGAGACTAGCCATTATGTATGTAGTACTATTATATCATCAGTTAATTTTGACAGATTGTATATGTAGCAAGTGGAAATCCTCTGCATCACCCCTACGGAATACAGGCATGATTTATGTATTTATGTAATATCTATAGCACGCGATACTGAATATGGTAGGATTTCAATGTCATTCGTAGAACTGTCAAATTGTGACGTCTGACGGATTTGACGGGAACAAGAAGAAGAAGAGAATATAGTCTGTGGGATCGAAGGGAATGGCGCATGAGTTTTAGTTTCGGTGATAGTCATAAAATGCATGAACTAAGATAAAAATGCTAACTAAAAGTATTTCAATTTATTTAGGAAACGATCCCACATATCTGTCATGTAGTAAATCGAATTAATTGTAAAGCAGACACTTGTACCTAAAAAATATCTTACGAGACTGATGGTTTAACTCATTTTCCAGTTCCACGCAATGGACACACTGCACAAATCCGGCTACAGCATAGAGACCGCGCTCTCCTCACTCGTGCCCGCCTCCGGCCCAGTACTGTGCCGCGACGAGATGGAAGAGTGGTCTGCATCAGAAGCGAACCTCTTTGAGGAAGCACTCGACAAATACGGCAAAGACTTCGCGGATATACGGCAGGATTTTGTGAGTACATCTTAGTATTTAACTGGCCCCACAGCTCAGGCGGTAGCTCTGTCTTCTGCGTTGTGGCTTGTGGGTTTGATTCCTTTCCAGTTCACCCCAGGACAAACGTTTGTGTGATAAACATAAATGTTTATTTTATGTAGTAATTCTATCGTTTATCTGCAGGGTTATTGCGTAACTTGGTTGCAATCCGATTTTAATCAGCGAACTGTCAGTAGGCTGTTCTATTTTTACAAAATATGTCAGTTTTTTGATCGAGCCAAGTGAAATGAGAGGTTTTTGATTCGAGATTTTAAAAAAAAGTAGTTCCGATTGCTTTGACAGATGGCGCTATCTGCCCTACTGCCATACTGGGAAAGGTTATCAAAACAAGAAAAAAGTTGGAAACTCCGTTTTTGTTTCGTCTCGTGTCAAGCGGAAAGTTATGGGTTCATGTAGTCCTGCTTGAGGCAAAATAATTTAACTCCAGTACGACCAAAGTTAATGTACTACGTAGTACGTACTATGACCAGCCAGAGGTATGACAGACAGTGACAGCAGGAGCAACCAATGTTGAATTCCCTACACATTCACCATAGCTCGCCAAACGTAGTGCTTACATTCTCTTGGGCTCGCCAGTTGAGCTACCGCCATCTAAATAGACAGCTTTTTTTTTAATAACTTGAGACGAAAACTCCTCATTGATTACAACCGAATTACATCACCCCTCTTGTTTCTCTAGTCCCTCTAGTTTGGGGCTAAATTATTATTTAGTATTGTCATAAACTGGCGTCTGCCAGTAGCTTCGCTCGCGTAGTAGCATGACTCAACATAGAAGTCGCATTGGAAATATCGTCAATACAATATCTAAACTGAGGCAACATCGAGATCGCAATTAGCCCCTTTAGACACACCGCTCCAGCACGCGGGATATAGCAAACGCGCGTGTAAAGACGTAGGGAAGATATAAGTAAAGGTCAAGATATTATAATTACTGTGAACTGACGTTTTGGGTTTTTGGAGGTGCTGTCTTACCGTAGAGCATATATGTATGTGAAAAGGCACATAATGTGACAGTAATATTACTGTTAGATTGTCCCATTATTAAACAAAAAAGTTTACTAATACTATTGTACTATTGTGTATAATCTATATCTACTAATATTATAAAGAGAGAAGATTTGTATTTTTGTTTGTTACGAATACACTCAAAAACTACTGGTCCGATTTAAAAAAATATTTCACCATTTGAATGATACATTATCCCCAAGTAACATAGGCTATATTTATTACTAGCGAACCGCCCCGGCTTCGCACGGGTGCGGTTTTATTGCACCCGCGCGAAGATGGGGCGGACTGCTAGTTATGAATAAAAGTATTTTATGTACACAATTTTTACATTTAATGAAATCACAAAGATAATGACACGTCTCACAAACTTAGTGAATTTATGCAAGTTCCTCGCGCCCCAAGCTAGAAGGATCAGGCAACTAATTCGAAACGTCAACTCAAACAAAATACGCCAATATGATGATGGTTGATTAGTGCTGATGCAATGTAGCTAACAGAAATGAATGAACCAGTACAGTCAGCAAAAAATGTGGTCTACCACCCTAAGGTTGAGATTCATTTGAATGTCATAGGGTAACACAAAAACTTTTTAAAAAAATGACAGACCACTTTCTTTGCTCACTGTACATCGAATCTGCGCGGTGGTGGTTTAAACTGCCGAGCTAGGCCTACTTATATGTAATAGTACCTTAGTGGGTTGAGAATCGATCACTATTTGATCACCGCAGGGTAAATTGGAGTAAATAATTTAACGTATCTCTAAAACTTTTATTGAGCTAATAATTGGTTTAATCCATAAGTGTGTTTGGGTTGATGCCAAATTCCACAATAGCTACTAAAATCGTCTGCACTTATTTATAAATAGACCAACTATTCTGTGCGTAAGATAAAAGGTAGAATTTATGTGCATTTTCATAATCTTTCTCCGTTTCCTCTCGTCTGTGCCTGATAGACTTGACTTTCCCTACATACAGTTCTGAAGACAATAGTATGCTGTGAACTTTTTCGTGCACGTCTGATGATGAATTCTGAAGGTGGAACAGTTCAAGACCATTTATACCGTAGGGATTATCGTTCTTATACTCTGAGGGTGTACTCTTGCGGACAAAAGCGATACATCGTTACAGTTTTCGTGGTTTAGCTTATGCCCGTGAATGCTCTGAACTTAGCGCAACACACACAAAATGCGGGCGCGGGCCCGCGGCAGACCTGCCGCGGGTGTTTTTTGTTGTATTTGTACTGATGTCAATGATGACAACACACTGAACGCGGGCGCGAGTCGGGTGAAGCGCGCCAGCCGCTCCCGCGTTCAGTGTGTTTTCATCCTTGTGGTCCACACAAATTAAAACAAAAAACACCCGCGGCAGATCTGACCCGACCTGCGCCCGCCCGCTGTGTGTATTGCGCGTTAGTTGTCACCGACATAAGTTGAACTACAATATTTGCCTTGAATATCGTTTGTCGCTTTCAAAAGTAGACCCCTGATTGTGTTGAAAACTACCAAGACCTAAGTTACAATATTCATTGTGATTTTATTGAAAAAAAATATATATGCTGGACAATCCACACAGCATCATCTAGCCCCAAGCTAAGCAGAGCTTGTGTTATGGGTACTAGATGACTGATATACTGAATACAATACATGGATAGATATTTTTTATTATACGTAGAAAATACCCAGAATACCCACACATATTTCAATTTTGAAATTTAAACTAGTATTTTGTTTGTTACAGCTGCCATGGAAGACGCTAAAAAACCTCGTCGAGTACTACTACATGTGGAAAACAACGGACCGCTACGTGCAACAGAAGCGCGTCAAAGCCGTCGAAGCGGAGTCAAAGCTGAAACAAGTGTACATTCCCAACTAGTGAGTGTTTGTACCGAGCATTGTAATACAGTTTTGTATTATTGTTTCATTTTTATATTTTTTAATACTATTAAAATGCCAATCAAGCATACGATCTACCGGCCTACCTGATGGTAAGCTGTTACCGCAGCCTATAAACACTTGCGACGTAGCACTCGCGCGTTGCTATCCTTATATGAAAATGGTTAGCTTTATTAGTTGAGTTTGAAAATGGTTAGCTTTATTACTTGAGTTCATTTGCTAATTGTGCTTGTTTCCAAACATAACACACCTGAATTCTATGGCGACGTCGCCAAATGTATGACAGTTACCTCACTTGGTTTCGTTTAGCGACGTCGCCAGACCGACGAAATTGTTTGGATACATATCCGGCGACGGACGTCGCCATGGCGGCATCGGCATCCCGGTGTGTTATGGCTCTTATTCTCAAAGTTTGAGAACAACACAGGCTTAGATTTTAAATAAACAACGCCTCGCTACGTGTCTTAGTAACCAATATCTATAGTTAGCGTAATTGGTTGTAAACGAGCGCGTAACCGCTACCCACCATCGGCGGTTATATAAATAGAAATAATCAATATCGAAATGAAAGTTTCAACAAGGGTTTTTTATGTAAACCAACACAAGTGTTATTGCAACATGATTGAAAGTATACGAAACGCATTTATTTAGATACGAAAAAGCACAATATTTATTTAAAATCGAATAGAATTTTCATGAAAAGTATTATTTATTTATTCGGCTAATGATGACGATCAAATTAGTATTAAAATTGATGAACCCAAACTTGACCGGTTTACATCCGACTAATAATGTTCTAAAATGGTTACCGCAATGGCCGCGGCATGAAAAAGTAACAGGAAGAGTTCGTAACTCTTCCATCTATTTTATTAGTATAACTAGTGACCCGCGCCGGCTTCGCACGGGTGCTTAAACAATATGTATACACCTTCCTCTTGAATCCACTCTATGTATTAAAATCGCATTAAAATCCATTGCGTAGTATAAAAGATCTTTGAGATATAGAGACGTGAGCAGAACCGCCAGTTTTTACTTCGTTTCGTATTAAATGTAAATAAATGTTAATTACAGCAACAAGCCTAACCCCGCCCTCATCACAAGCAACAACAACAGCGGCAGTAAAACGCCGGCCGTGCTCAACGGCGGGACCAACGGCACCTCGGCCATGTCCGCGGCGATGCTCTGCGCCTCCTGTCAAGGTATCACTTACAACCTTATGGCTCTCTCACTAGGACACAATGGTAGCACCACCAACGAAATGTAGACAGCTATCATTTTTAAAACGGGTGTTTTCACGTACCGGTATATCGGTGAAGAGGCATCGACACTATTTCGAGTCTTCGGTGTTCCTCCGATATGCACAAATGAATGATACAATTCTTGATAGTTTTATTAGTAAAAGGTATATAGTTGAATGGAGGGTACCTCACCACAATGCATAGTCTATTTCACATAGGAAAGGTGCTGACACATTCCTGTTTTCCCTTTTTTGCATCATTTATTAGACAATATCAAAGTTATAAAATACCAACAATTAACCACAATTTATAAATTAACATGTAGTTTGTTTCAATTTGCAATGTAATCCATAAACTATTGACTAAAACCATAAAATACCAAATCTGTCAGCACCATGTGTAATAGACTTTAGATAATACTTAATAGTATACATTAAGCAGTCGGTACCGGCTTTTTCAAAGTTGTTAGGCCATGACAGAGGCCTTCGGGCGGCCTAGAAACTCTGACACCAGAGTTGGCCACTGACGTGTCGCCATACTGAAAGTGTCAAAATTCGACAAATTAACTATAATTTTGTAATGTATGAGTAAGATTGCCCTCTAGATCCAATACAAAGCCCACGATCCACGTAACGGTAAGTAAGTTCGTATATTTCTTTTTATTAAATTGGTGTGGCTAATATAACACTGCGGCCATGCAGGCCTATTGTGTTGCCGCCCTAAGGAGGCGTTTACAGTTCACCTCCAAGCCTTGCCGATACTAAGAACTGGAGGATTTGCTTGGGGGTGATGTTCGTATAAGTCAGTGTTCAACTCACTTCACTTCAGTTCACTTCTTTGTTTATGGCGTCTGTGGCTTATTATGGCCAACTCTAGTGATGAAGTTTTTAGACCGCCCGAAGGCCTCCGTCATAGCCTAACAACTTTGAAAAAGCCGGGACCGATTGCTTAACGTGCTATCTGAATCACGAAACCAACCACTGTTACTAGCGGTCACCTATAGCGGTCACCTATCCAAACATTCGTGAACAGTGCTTAACTTCCTGAATCTGTTATGAACCGCTTAGCAAGCTACGTCTTATGAGCTTTCACATATAACTGTTTATGTATATAGCATCTGTATGTGTCAACAGGGACGAATTCAAACCAGTGGTATTCATGGGGACCGCAGCATTTACAGTACAGATTGTGTGGTTCATGTTGGCAGTACTGGAAAAAATATGGAGGTCTTAAAGTTAGTGATGTAAGTAAAAGTATACTCCTTTTCTCGACCCACGACCAATGTGGCGCGGCGGACGAAGGTCCGCCTGCAACGCGGAGGTTGCGGGTTTGATTCCCGCCTCGGGACAAATGTTTCATACAAACATTTGTCCCGAGGCGGAAATCAATATCTATAATCTGCAAATATTTGTTCCGGGTGTTCTAGGTATTTTCTAAGTATAATAAAAAATATCTATCCATGTATTGTATTAAGTATATCAGTCATCTAGTGCCTTGCTTAGCTTGTGGCGAGATGATGCTGTGTCCAGCAATATTTATTTATTTACTAGTAGACCTAGCGCGGTTTTACTCGCGTAATTATTTTCATATTTTTTCCATAATTTCTCACCGTTTAAACCTTCCCTGGACTTATACAAACGTTTCAAGGCCAAAATCAGCCAAATCGGTGCAGCCATTGTTGAGTCTTAGCGAACCTAACGCTAATCTAAAAATGAATTGCTGTCAATTCATTTTTATATAAGATTCTTGTACCCTTTATTTCTGTACTACTAAAAGAGTTATCAATGTCACCTTGATTTGGAGTCTTTATTTTTCTTATTGAATCAAGTAACTTCAATCAGTTTGTCAAGTCCGGTTATTATACTTGATGATGATAACATTAATTAATTTATCATGTAAATAAATCTGTCTCAGTTAGTTTTGTGAAGTTTGTATATGTCTTTGTACATTGTCTTATGTTATGATTAAACACAAGCTTTGGGCTGAGGCTTCACTCATCACTACATAGTATAAAACAATGTCAAGAGGAAGGTCAATCAAGAGCAAGCCAGAGCGATTTCGCTAATATTTCATAAAACGAAAGTAAAATGTATGGGTATTTTATTTTATAATGTGATGTTTTATTTCAGACGGCCGGAGTATTTGGCGAAACGGAAATAGAAGTCGTCAAAGGACCTCGCGTCGAAGGAGAGGAATTAGCCCTCTCTGTCTCACATCGCCCGCACCGTTGTACAGTCCTGAACTGTGCCAAGGTATAACAGCTTTTTAAGCCTTTGTTATTGTTATTTTTGACCAAGCGCGCAAAGCGCTGCTTTTGTCCGTCTGTCAGTCACTCTGTCTGCCTGTCTTCGCCTACTACAGCCTATAGGCTACAGGTCGCATTTTTCAATCGATCTGGTACACTTACACTCGGTATACTGGATCCGATTGGTATACTTACACTTTTTTTTTATGTAGGTCCAGTCGCTCGCCTGATGTTAAGCGCTACGCCTGACCATGAAACTTGCTACTATGACTTTTTTTCAGAATTTTATTCGTCGGGGATTTTTGACTTCCTTCCTATGATAGTATGAAGAGACGAGTGTTCTGAGGTTTCATGTTTCTAGCTAGTAAGAGTGTTGCAAGACTGATGATCTCGTTGCGTTGTCAGGAGTTTAAGCTGCGCGCGCACCTGGCGCGGCACGTGGCCACGGCGCACGGCACGGGCGCGGAGGGCGCGCGGCCGGTGATGAAGACGCGCGCTGCCTTCTACCTGCGCGCGTCGCCCTTCACGCGTCTCGCGCGCCGCCTCGCTCGCGCGCTGCGTCGCCCGCGGCACTTCGCGCGCTCGCCCTTCTCGCCTATCAACCTCGCGCAGGTCAAACACGAATGTGAGTCTATTAATATATATAATATTTTTGTGCTTGATGTGGTCACCTCTAATTGAGAGAGCACCTGACCTGAGTACCTCTGTAATTTATAAATGTGTATGCCTGTGTATCTTTGGTTGGTGATCCATAATAAATAATAATAATTATATCTACATCATCATGACAGCCTTCTAATTTTCCCATAGCTTTGACACTGGCTTACTTTGAAGCGAGAGTGATAGGACCACAATCCACAACGCGAACCCAATGATACTGGCGGATGACTATGATGGATTGGTAGATGTGGCAAATATCTTTCGAATTTGGACATGCCACAGGTTTCCTCACGATGGTTTTCTTCACCGCTTGAGAACATTGCGCATATAAATTTTCTAGACTTTATGAAGAGCCTTATTCATTAAAAAAAAAACTGTTATTTTAGCTGTCTTTCCATTAGCCAACAAAGGTTTATACTATGTTTATAAATAAAGTCCTAATACTATAAGTAAGTTACTAGAAAAACCAATAACCAAAGGTCCTATTACAATTTACTCCCTGACTAGCCTGCCTCGCTCATTATTTGGTTTTCCCCTTAAAAAAATAGTCGATATTGTACCCTAAGGAGAGTGGATAACAATGACTGATTTTGAAAAACCGTTTTATTGTGTTCAGAAGTATCTATTTATAATTTTAAAGGTCACGCCAAAACGCGCTATGTCGCGGAGTGACAACGGTGACGTCATTATGTCAGTTTTCTATGTAAAATTTTAGCAATAAGGTTTAAAATTCTGCAATTTTGTTTGATGACACCAATCAGAGAACCAAGATGCTCTGATTGGTGAAACCTTTTATGGAGGATTGGTGTATTTTGCAGTTTTATTTTATTAAAAATATTATCGATCTCGCATTTAATGTAAAAAGAAATATGTTTTTCATATTCCTTGAATCCTTTTTCATAAGACGGAGACGTGGTTTTAGTGATTGTTGGTTACTGTGATGATTGTTATTGATAATGTTTATAAGAGAGCTGTGTGTCGGTGTGGCAGGTGGCGTGGCGATGGCGGGTCTGGGCGGCGCGGAGCTGCGCGCGGCGGGCGCGGGCGGCGCGGGCGTGGCGCGCGCGCGCGGGCACGTGGCCGGCGTGGCGGCGCGCCTGGCCGCCTCGCGCGGCACGCCGCTCGCCGTGCGCTCGCACGACTGGCTGCTGCTCACGCCGCGCGACACCATGCCGCAGCCGCACCACGTCGCCTTCCCCAAGCCGCCTAAGGCGCCAGGTATTATATTCATTGCATTTGTCTATTATGATTGCAAAACTTGATTTCCTCTGTCAGTTTGTTGGTACTTCTCTACAGGTCGTATTTTACAACCGATCTTAACGAAACTCCGTATACAGGTTATATTGTTTATATAGATTTTTTTTGGCCGTCGAAAATGTGGGCTAGATATCTCCACCATAAGAGATTCGATTACGATAGCTGCTCCAAATGCAGTAAATTGTTCGCTATTAAAAATTGGTGGTCGCGTAGTATACTATTCGCAGAACTACTAGTATTGCATTGTACGACAAACGGCAACCTCCTATTCATAAAGTTATCTAAGTAATATTGTATGACTGTATATTATATTGACAGACGGCAGCTTGCTGTACGAGCGCGTGTTGTCCCGCGCGGAGCTGGAGGCGCGCCGCGTGGCCGAGCTCGCGCCGCCGCCGTCGCTCAAGCGCCGCGCCTACGACGACATCAACGGACTCGACAGTCAGTACCCAACCCACACCTGTATAGTTCTCTCAGCGGATCTAGGCTTCCGTGAAGTTAGCCGTTTGTGATGCACAAAGACAATTTCGTTAGAAAAAGCTCCATTGCGCATCGAAACGGCTAACTTCACGGAAGCCTAGATCCGCCGAGAGAACTATACTCACTCTACTATACTGAAATGAAATGAAATGAAATACATTTATTTGACACACACAAACAGAACGATCGAAACACAATACTAATACATAAAAAAAACTTAATCTTAGGTACATAGACATAAACATAGACATACTGCGCTTATACGTTATCGACTATTGACCTACACTCTACAACCTATCCCGTTCTTATACTATCCGCGGTTCAACGAGCATGAATGACAAACGTGTAGCTCGTTGTACTAAGTTATCTCCTATACCGCGCTGATACGTTCCACAGGACGGACAAACAAGTCCCGCATGAATGATAAACGTGTAATTTATTATACTAAGTTCTGTCGATAAAAGCGTTTTACATGCAAGTTGGTTGTTTATTCCATGTTAGGAAAGGAGAGATTGATTCCATGACCGGGTATAAAACACGGATCACATCCACATGTCCTAATACACACCGAGGCATTTACAACCCATCTGCCTGTCTAGGCCCTTGGCGAACAAGAAAAAGCTGTCGAAAACATTAAGCAAGAACAAGAGAGTAATTACGAAGCTTGACATTATAGGATCACAGAATTGCATTTGGCTTTTTGGTTAGTCATTGGCACCGCTTAGTTGTATATTCGTTAACTTCTCGCCTGCTTCCAAATACGAAATTTGGTGTCTCAGCAGTCTAGGGGTTAAGTAAATTTCAATGTAATATTATTAAACGTACCGTATTTTTTCTTGCTTTCGATGAACAGCTGCTGGTAAGTTATATCCTAAAATGCACGCCACGTAACTTTACGCGCACTTTCTCCCACTTATCCGTGCGTAGATATAGTAGAATTTTTCGCGAATTTATATATAAAAAGGGTGGTTTGTATTATGCAAAAAAATAGTACATAGTTGGTGTTTATATTTTATTGTGCATACTAAAACTTAAATTGTAATGAATTATCATAGAATGAAAGTCAGTAAGTTCGTATAAGTCAAAATAACGCTTAAAGATCTCTGTCACTGCCTAACAGCTTTGAATTGAGACCAACAGCTTTTTATTTTATTCTTTGTTCCGCAGTTTATTCCTTCGGTCAGAGACATTTTTTAGGCTAACATTATTGTCACTTTATTCTGTTAATAAGCCTTCAGCACAATCTGCGACTGATGGTATTGGATTAAGGGGGTAACGACAAGTCAGGTATTTATGACTATTAGTAGGGATCGACAGCTTTTCGAAGCCCCCATCCAAACTTCAGTACTTTTTAAATAAATAAATAAATATAATAATAAATAAATAAATCGAAATCGGAACTTTTTTAGTTTGAAGTTGTTTTTTTTGTTTTTTCCTAAAAATGGAGTTGAGGTTGCATAAAGTTGCGTGGCGCGTTGTCAGTAGGTAGCTAGTATGATATGAGCAGCTCTACACCTATCGTAACAGAGGACATGTCCATAGGAGGGTGCAACGCGCTGGCGCTGGGGCGCGGGTGTGGGACAGGCGCGCCGCCCGCCAAGCGGCCCAACAAGCACCCCGCGCCCATGCAGCGGCCGAGCCGCGAGCAGTACGCCGCCATGTGCGCGCGCGCGCAGGCCACCGGCCAGCCGCTGCCGGCGCACGTCTTCACGCACGTACGTACTTACCTTCTGCGCTCACTTCACTACTTATATTTGCACTATTTTCAACCGACTTCAAAGAATGAGGTTATCAATTCGACTATGTTTGTTACGCTATTTCTCTGCCAATTGTGAATTGATGTTGATTGATTTTTTTTTCATTTCATAATTTAAATGTAAAGTAAAGTAAAAAATATATTTATTCAATAATATCACAAGGATTATTTTGAAGTCTTAAAGCTAGGTCAATTTACGCCAGTTCCACGCGCCCCATGGGACTTTAAATTTATCGAATTCGGCTTAGTACTTTATGAATAAATCATAAAGTATCACACCATATCGGTTCGAAACCTTATGTATACTATTAGTGTAAATAATAAATAAATAAAAGTAAGTGTGATTTTGATATGTAGTCTGTTGGCTAAATATCAAAATAAATAAATAAATCATAATATATAACGTGTCAATAACTACATTGTCGCGTACGATCACAATCGAAACATTTTGGTTGGTCGAAGTTGAAGTCGGTTTTTGTTTTTTTCTTAAATATTAATTATCATGAAAACAAACTAAATCTTAAATATATTATATCCCACAAGCGGGACTTGAACCCACATCCGCTTGATACACGGGTGATAACTTTGTATAACACTTCCAGAGTTGACCTTGTATTGACGAAGTAGAAAGAGGTAAAAGTGGTACTCTCTGGAAGAGTTCATCACTAAGAGCACCATTATCTTTAATCCACCCTCATCTATTCACTTTATACAATGCATGACATTTTCTAGCCTACTTTCGAGCGAGTGATTGGGCCTAACCGCGAAACCAATAAAGATTACTGGAAGGCAAATCTTTTCAAAGTTCTTGGAAATACCGGTTTTCTTATGATGTTTTCCTTCACCGTCTCGAAGAACTAGCATTGCACAACCGGATTTGAACACACGAGCTCACGATCTGCTCAGATTAATTCAGAGAGCTCAGAGATTTTCAGTCTGCTCTCATTAATTTATCCCTTCATCTTATAAAGGCCTCAATATTCAGTTTAATCATCGAAGTATCTTGAAGAAGAACTGATAATCGAGTCGATGAGCCATGGTAGGTATTTTTATATGACGACCGATGTGGCGCAGCGGGCGCAGGTCCGCCTGCGACGCGGAGGTTGCGGGTTCGATCCCGCCTCGGGTCAAATGTTTGTACGATCTACAAATATTTGTACAAATTTTGTTTGGTGTTCTGGGTATTTTCTATATATAATAAAAAATATCTATCTATGTATTGTATTAAGTATATATATCAGTGACCTAGTACCCATAAACACAGCTCTGTTGCAGCTTACCTTGGGGCTAGATGATGATGTGTAGATTGTCCAGCATTATTTATTTATTTATTTATTATTTGGCCAACTCGTCATTTCCGATAGACAGGAAACAGTGATTCCTGGGGCCTTTTTTATGTAATCAATCTGCAATTCACTTAGCTGTCTCATATTTTTTTCTAATATGTTCTGAAATACGGAGTGCAGATTTGCGAAATATTATTTGATATAAGCCCTTGGGTCTATGCCTGATAAGTATTGTTTCATGTATTTATATTATGAATTGACATGTAGGTGAACGGCAAACCGACAAACATAAGCGGTCGCGGCGGACGCCGCCACGTCATCTCGTGGATGGACGCACCCGACGACCTCTACTTCAGAGCGACTGAAGCAGCAAAGTAAGCATATTTTTATTAGTAAAGTAAATGTTCTAACACCTTTCAAAGAATGGACAGGCTTGAGTAATCGAGTGTCACCGATGTAGTGGCACAGACTAATATAAGTACTACGTGCAGAATGGCCACTCCCTACCTCCCAACGGTTTTGTGTGTCACATCAGTGACAGATCTAGGAATTTTGACCTTAGCTGAGGCCAGAGAACCCGAGAAGATATCATATTTTAATCGTATTCCATTATAAAAACGGAACATTCGGTACAGCGGTGAATGCGCTGACCTACATTCGTTCGAAATTGAATCGAATTGGGGTAATCTAAAACATTTCCGATTCGCCAAGCGGCTACCCGATCGAGGGACTTCTAAATTGACGTGTTGTAAGATATCTGGACATTCCACAAGACCGTGTATTAGTTTGTAAAGAAACAAAACATCTGTTACCTTACGGCGAACGCTAAGAGTCTGCATTTTATAGCATTTCAATCTATGCTCGTAAGATGGGAGTTTCTTACAGTTATTGTTTGCATAAGTCAACTGGTACAGAAACCTCTTTTGGACTCGTTCTAGTCTGTCCGAGTGAACAGCATAACAGCGATGCGTTTGCTTCATACATTTTATTGAGTGTCCTGGGTGTGATGGTGTATGTATGTACCCTTATGGAAATAAAATGTATAAAAAGTATGCTCGTCTTTTACAAGTGCGGACTCGCGTGGTCGCACCAGATAGTCACACTAGTGTGTCTTAGCGGAACAAACTTTATGATGATGATGACCTAGAATGAAGCCTAGAATGAATAGGATTTAGGGAACTATAGTACTTCAAAATTGTTATTTTTTGAGTTCATATGTCCAAATAATAATAAAAATTAAGGTATTTTAGAGCTTTCTGATTTTCTGTACGTATTTTTCCTGATTTGGGTGTAGTGGCACCACATTCCTCGGAGTTTCTGATATTTACGACACAGGTGGGTGTCAATGTGCCTGTCGGTATAAAGCCGTGCTGAAACCGTGTAACTATGTGTGGTGTGTGTTATAGGAACGCGCGACGGAGCCTGAGCTGCGGCGAGCTGCGGCGCGGCGCGCGCGCTCCGTGGCGGGCGGTGCGCGGGGGCGGTGGCGGGGGTGGCGGGGGCGGCGGGGCGCACCTGCCCCCGCCCCCGCCCCCCGCCGCGAGCAAGGCCGCGCCGCCCGCCGCCGCGCCCACGCCGCCCATGCACCTCGTGATCCTGGACTGACCGCCGCCGCGCCCCTACACTATGGAGGCGCTGCTCGGCTGAGCCCTCGGAGTGACGCGGCACGTGTAAATACCCCGCGACTCGAACGTTGTATTTTTGGTAATCGAATCGCCGAGAATGGATTCTGTAGATAATATTTTAAAACTATATTGTTCTTATGTGGTTTGATCTGGCGTCGAGCAAAATAATGTATTTGATACATAAAACGATATGTAAGTCTATTTCATTCGGAGATTCATTGTAGGATAATTTACAATTTTTTTCATAAATAAAGCACAAATTGAAATACTGTGATGTTTTATTTACATTTTAATTGAAGCTTTTCTGGGTTAGAAGACAATTTCATGACAGACTTCTTGATACTTATTTCGAGTGTAAATTAAGTTAGGTGTTCAGAGAAAACTTAGCTTGATCAGCCTTTTTCTAAAAAAAATAGTTGAACCGCGCGGTTTCACTCGCGTTTATTTTTTCGCAATTTTTCCATAATTTCTCACCGTAGCAATTCATTTTTATATACAGATTGATCCAAATATCAATAAGATAAAATTCCCAAAAAAATTAAATTAAAAATTGGGGAACATAAGTGGGGTATTTTTGGATACCCCTGAATCTGAGGTATCAATTTTTTTTCTTATTGACGTCTACGTTTAGACCAAGAACGAAAACGAAGATAGATAATATCCCATTTACTACGATTTAAGTAGATACAATGAATGATCATTAAGGCTTGGTTCAAGTGCAAATGCAAAAGTTAAAGAACTTACGAAGTACGTAGGTGGACCACAGGCAGGATCTGATAAAAAGATATTATAATCTGAATCTTAATAATTATTCAAGTTTCAATATTTTTTTCCCATTTGTCGAAAACTATCCTAACTGTGTTAAGTGGTTTATTTCACTCTGTGGTGGTTTGCCTTGTTCGCTTTAGTAGTGACAGATTCTAGTAAGGCTTTCAACTGACATCTGGGACAAAACCAGTTGGACAAAGCTTATCCAGTTTGTCTGACCGGCTAACAATGTGGACATGCAACCCCAGTTTGTCACCATGCAATGAAGAAGTGTATACCTAATCCTCCCTAGAGTTTATCTTCTAAGTATAAGCATCACAGCCCTCTGTAGCATAGGCAAGGACTTTTTTTTATATCATAAGTCCTTGCTGATTCGCCTGTGAGGCAGCCTAACTCAAGGCACTATACATACTTGGTCCAGTAATATATACTTCATTTTATGTATGTATTTGTAGTTGTTTGTTATTCTTCTATGGTAGGCGATATGTTTATAAAATAATACGAATTAGAATTTTAACATAGTATTCCATAACTTCCAGACATGGCCAAGTTATGTAAGTTTGAATTGCAGTTATATTCTTCACTAAAAACGGGATATTTACCATGATTTGTGAGTTTAAAAAAATAATTAGAAACATTTTTTTTTTTATACAACTGAAGTGGCAACCATGCATACGGCCCACAAGATGGTAAGCGGTTACCGCAGCCTATGGACGCTTGCAATACCAGAGGTATCACTCGCGGGTTGCCTCATAAGTGCCAATTTATTATCCGTTACTACTTAGTTTTTCAATCTCTCTTTCTCTATCCATGGTTTCCAGGAATAAATCGATCATAGTGATAAGGCCACCCTTTGTACTTTGTTAGTAGGCTTTTTTAGTTAATAAGTCATTTTTTTGTGTACAAATTATTTCATTCAATTCATTGACACATGAATGTCATTATCACTATGGATCAGGGAATATTTATTCTTTCAATGGATGTAAAAACAATTAAGTACTATGATTACGATAGACTGGACCAACCCAACATTGAAAAGGAATAAAAAACATTATTTGGAAAAGTTATATTTATTCGAGTACATAACTACATCTTAATATAAATGGATAATATAACTATTTTTCCGCATGATAAATATGATTCAAGTGGATTTTAAGACACGTGCACTCGCATCCTATAAGCGCTATCACATTAATTCGAAGTCTGTGGTATAATGTTTGCATATAAAAATATTTGCTTCCTATTAACAGCGCTAGGTAATAAAATATTGTCTAAATTGAGAGTGACCTAGAAGTTTATAATTTTACAAAGTAAAATGTAGAAGCAAGCAAGTTATTCGACAACCCTATCATAGCTTCTTCACTATTATAAAAAATACATTTTATAAAATATTCGCTATTATGTTATAAAATAGCAAAACTAAATTTGTCTAATAAATACAATGATTCATCAATCAAACTAAACAATTGATAGAAGAAAAACTTCAGTAGAATTGTCGAAAAATGGCACTAATATGTACTTCAATATATCAATATATCCCTATCAAAATATGTAAGTATGGAAGTATTTAACAGACTTAAATGTAAACGTTATTGGTTAATATGGAAACACTATAATAGAAGAAGAATATACGACCAATGTAGACAACAAATAAATAAGAAATAACAAACAGATAAAATTCATTAAGTTTACGCAAACCATTGTGAAAAATTAACTTTTTAGCTAGGCGAAATGGCGTTTCATACGCCCACCGCACATACATACATGCACACTAGCATTTGTTCAAGTAACTGCGCCGATCTGACTTTGTTGGAAATTGGCGTCCACGCTCATGTACGTCGACATGTGAAGACAAATGCAGTGTTTAATACAATACCATAGGTTTTAAACGTGGCTGTTCTGGCACCGTTGGAAATCTATGGTGTTGTACTGGAGACCGCATTTAATCTTGATATGGCAGACGTGCTAGGAATAATCGAAAATACGACTCTTGAAGTATCTTCCATATAACTAGAGCTGCAAGAAATCTATAGCTTTTATACAAGAGGTAGTTTTTAGTAACACATCACCTATTGAAAAATAAGCTATGAATGAATTGCGTAAACTCAAAACATTAATTACATAGTAGGTACCAATTATCTTTAATATTGCAGTTTTCATGCATAAACTCAACGCAGATCACTCCCAAAATAGACATGGAATCATGTTGTTCTCTATAATGTACCCAAAGTTTAAATTGAGCAGATGTGTTACAGCTAATATACACTAAGTCAACTTTGTTGGCGGACTAAACGATCGTTACAGTAGGCTTCCGATTACAACATGCTATTTTTATACAATTCCGCAAACGTTAACATCAGGAAGTCAGTCCTACCGTCTCGCTAACTGTCCTTATAATACATAACCCATTGCTTCAACTAAATTGCAGTAAAACTACCACTACGTTTTAATCTCAAAGCCTACGAGACGCCACTGGCTGGCCTCTTCTGGGCCCAATGTTATACGGCGTGATGGCGCCGCGATATACCTACTACAAAACGCCTGTCATCAATAAACATAATAAAATACTCATTATAAAAATACTGTACAATTACAATAATTATTTTGAAGGTAATAAACTTTTACTCGTAATTCTTATATTGTTAACGTTTTGTTACCTACTCTCGCGCTTCCATCAATAATAATACACCATTCACATAATATATACAATGTTTCTTTTTTACATGTTACGTAAACACACATCAAAATTTGATCCCAAAACTGTAGTCTTTAACCTCGTTTTATTTTCTAAGTTAAATAATGAGATCGAACATAAACATTATGGAATTGCCAATGATCGAGGAACAGTATTCAGATAAAAAGTTTTTTAAATATTGACATTAAATTTGTACAAAAATACAACAGTACCTACGTGTAATAAATACAACAGTACCTACGTGTAATAAATTTGGACGAAGCCAGAATTTGTTTTCTTTTATTATTTTTGTTCATGAAATATTTTCATTGTATATTATACTTTCAAGGCACTGATTGTCAACAATTGATAACTGTTTTGTTTATTAGTTCATCTTACCTTACCCTAAAATAATAGCCAATATAAAAATATTTTTGCAGTACAAATATTTTGTAAGAAAATACACACAGGACTCTGCATACATACGTCTATACTAAAATATAATATTCCAGTGTAATATACATTATTTTGTAAATAGTTTTCCAAAGAAACAACAATTTATACAAAAATACTTCTTGCATGCATTGCAAAATATATTTTCTAGTTATTATCAAATAAACACCGCGCAAGCGCGATTGGAAAACTCTGATTTAGGTGGGATGTAAATTTTGGATTCGATCACGCGTCGTTCTTCGTGACAAGCAATGGAATGTTAGCAGGTCAGGATGCTGACGTAACAACACGCGCCCACTAGTTTACTGTTCGATAGTAAAATGACAATTAGTTGAATCTACACGCGGTCAGCGGCTTACATGTAAATACCGAATGTATGCAAGTTAGGATCGTGTGTTCAGTCTCACGCGAGTCAGACTTGCGCCAGCGCCGTCGTCATGTTCAGTGCTTCGACAGGTTCAGGGGCAAATCTGAAACGAAAAAACCCTATTATCGTCAGCGTCAAAAGATCGCCTGAAACTAGTAGTCGAAATAATTAGTTAACTCTGTTGGATAACCAATCAAAAGAAACTTACTAGAGACAGGATCGATTCTAGGAGAGGATAAGGGAAGGCCACTCACCCGATGTAGGTTCATCCTTGGGGATGTGGTCGGTAAGCAGCGGCAGCGCGAGCGGCGCCCACGGGCTCGGCGCCGGCGGCACCGCGTAGTGCATCCACAGCGGCGCGGGCGGCGCGCGGTACGCGTGCGCCGGCACGTACCCGTACCCGTACACGTAGGGCACCTCGCGCGCCGCCGCCCACTCCTCGCGTGCCGCCCGGTACCCGTAGCGCGCGTACGGCGCGTACCCTGCGCGGTACAGCGCGGGCGGCGTGCCCGTCTCGCGCGCCTGCGCCGCCCGGTAGCGCGCGTGCTCCGGGCTCGGGCTCGCGTCCGGCGAGGTGGCGCTGCCGGGCGACTCGCGCTGCAGCGAGCTGCGCCCGGCCGGCTCGTCCGGCATGCTCAGCAGCGAGTGGATGCTGTAGCTGCTCACGTGTTTGGGCGCCGGCGAGGGCGAGGGCGCGGGTGCGCGCGGCGCGGGCGGCGGCGGCGCGTAGCTCGGGCCCGGCTCCGGCGGGTACGAGGCGGTGCAGAGCGCGGGCGCTGTGCGCGCGCGGCGCTTGCCGCCCTGCTCCTCGAGGCCGACACGCTCCAGCTCGCGCAGGATGCGCTTGCGCGGCGACACGAGCGCGGGCTCGTGGCGGCAGTGCGCCAGCTTGGCGTGCACCGGCGGTGCGGCGGGCGCGCGCTCCGCCAGCCGCGCCAGCGCACGCGCCAGCTGCGGCCGCCGCAGCGCGGGCCGCGTCTTGCGGTACGCGCGCAGCTTGCGGTACCGGTGCGGCTTCTTTAGCTTGTGGTGGTACACCTCGCGCTCGTCGTCGGTTCTCGCGCCGTCCACCTCGTCGGCGCGCGGCGAGGCAACGTCGCCGTTGCGAAGGCCGCCCGCGTGCGGATCGAAGGGGCGGCGGCGCACGACGCGGCTGACCGCGTGGATAGCGGCGCTGCTGAGCGAGCTCGGGCGGCAATAGTAGAGCGCCAGCTCGCGAGACAGGTTCCTGCGCGGCGCGGCCTGCTTCCAGCAGTGGTCGCGCTGCCACGGGGAGGACTGCACGGAGCTGTTGTCGTCGGAGAGCGAGAGCGCGGCGGGCGGCGGGTGCGCGGGCGGCGTGGCGGCGCCGGGCGCGGCGGCCGGGGGCCAGAAGGTCTTGCGCGGCACCGACACCCAGCCGCCGCCGCCGCCCGAACGCGCCACACCGCGCACCAGCTCCAGGATGAACTTTCCATCTGAAATGTTACGCATCACGCTCAATGTTTCATAACTCAAAAATACGAACTGAACTAAAAGTACCAATCGAGTATGTTCTTCTGCCCATACTTTACACTAGATTTTGCGTCAATTTCGAATGTATATCTATGATAATAAAATTACCGATCGAACAACAATTACGTAAGCGGATAGGTATATGACCAGGCACATAATGTTGAATAAAAGGTCATTAATCTTCAATACACATCCATATGCCAAAGTGCATCATAATCGATTCTATAGTACAGATGTATAATTGAATAACAAACATTTTTACTTTTAGAAATAAATACAAGTCGTAATGGATAAAAGGGCATAGCACTAACTACTGGCATACTTAAAGTTATCAGTTTATTTGCATTGCATCTAAAATACATTTGTCATTTGAATTGAATTTGACGACAATAGTGTATTATCAAGCTTGAATAAGATATCCCATTACACACTTGCCAGTTGTTTACTTATGTTACAGAATGTGCTTACTGTTATCTCTAACACGTAATTTGCTCTTTATTTATTGTAACAACTGTTGCTCATTTATAACACACAACAACTTTAAATACACACTACTTTTAAATTAATTTATTTACTGATTTTTTTTTGTTAGGTTTTAGGTGCTGTACCACCCTTTCGTTTTCGGTAGTCGTCTTTTTCTTTTTTTTTTTTTTCTAATCTTTGGTAACTATATTATTTAGCAGACTTAATCAGGTTAGAACTGACGTTTTTCATTCAGATTTGTATTTCATTGGTTTTCACTTGGCTCAGTGGGATAGGCAAGACTTCCGAACCGGATGTCGCTGGTACAAAAATGTATGTGCGCATTAACACGTGCTTAAAACAGTGTAGGAAAACATCGTGATGAAACCCGCAGCTTAGCTCCGCACCATGTACCATTTTTGTATCACACTTCAGCTTCTGCTAATATTTATCATTGTAATGTAACAATTTAAATGTAGTTTAGATCAAATTTTACTTATAAATCGAGAAAGCTGTATACACCTGTAAGTGCTGGTTACTTATAATCTAATACCTTTTACTGTACCTATTTAATAATGTTTTATGTAACTGTCGTTGGTGTGTCTAAATAAATAAATAAAATAATAAAATAAAATAAATGTCTTTCCTGTTTCCTGATTAGGCTGGCTAAGAGGATGATGTAGGTGCTGGGTAAGCTTACTTCATCTAAAACCTGTTCCAGGCATACCAGCATCAGCACACATCCAATGTGAGCAACAAGAGAAACTAACTACTAAGAAAAATAGGCATGATGACAGTAACCAAGAATCACTATACACCCTACACCCTAATAAAAAAGATATAAAAACCATATTTATTATTTTCATTCTGTATGAGAGTTGCACAGAGAGCCATGGAGCGAGCCATGCTTGGCATCAAACACAGAAATACGAAGACGTACCAAGGTCAAAGACAGATAATGGAACTCAAATGGAGCTAGTCAGGACACATGACAAGACGTGGTGATGACAGGTGGAGTAAGGCGACAACTGAGTGGTGGCCGAGAAGTGGCTACAGAAACGTCGGTCGTCCGTTGGCGAGATGGGTAGACGACATAGTGAAAGTCGCGGGCCGTAGGTGGATTAGATTAGCACAGGATCGCGGTAGATGGCACAAATTAAGTGAGGCCTATACCCAGCAGTGGGTGAAGTCAGGCTGTGGATGATGATGATGATTTATTTTTACATTAGATGCGAGATTGGATCTTGGTTCTCTGATTGGTGGCATAAAACAAAATTACAGAATTTTTAATATTATTTCAAAACTTTTACATTCAAAACTGACCTAATGAAGTCACCGCTGTCACTTCGCGACTTAGCGCGTTTTAACGTGAGTTTTAAGATTCAAATTGAAATCGCATTTTTTTAATACTAAACCATTGATTTCTTGAATAATAAGTTATTTTTTGCATAAAGTCGATACTTTTGTAGACAATGAGAGTTTTTCAAAATCAATCGTCATACCTATAATTGCTCATTTTCTATAACATCAACAGGCATGTATGTTGGAGGAGAGGTGTGCCTACTACATAACGTAAGATGTATGTAGATAGATACAAATGCTCTTTTATTTTCAATATATATAACTAAGCAAGACACTAATCACTAGCATGAAAATTTATGGTTTGTAATAAATAAAATAAAAAAAAAAAAAAAGGAATTAAACTATAAATGTGTTTCTAAAGCAAATTTACCTGGTTTATGATGCCAATATACACAAGGAATTGTTATAACATACCTCTAAATAGTGATTCAAATAAACAGGTAAAATAAAATTAGAAAATTATATTTTAATAAGATGTAAAGAACAAATTAGTGAAAATGATAGAAAGATCCTTCTTCATTGTAATTCTACTTTCATTAATAGTAAGGTTCAAGATGATGAAAATATCTTGTACCTGGAATGGTAAGTATTAAGCTATGTTTAGTTTAGTCATAACATTAAGACTGGATAAAAAAAAAAAAAAAAAAAAAAAAAGACGAAAAATCTCTAGTACTATTCCGCTTAACCTTTTAACTGATGAGGTCACACAGTTACCACAGTTAACCTCAAAAGAAAAATATCGACACGTGTTTCATCCCTCCACGGGACATCCTCAGGACCTGTTTCTGTTTTTTATCTTGTAATGGATTTCCGCAAAGTAACGCCTGAATCTATCAATTATTTTATTAAGACTGGATTAATGTTAATTTATGTATTTCTGTGATTTCTTTGTTGGGTGTCTATAATTAAATATATAAATAAAAATAAGTTTATAAGATATTTTGTTTAAATTAGAAATCAACTGCACATACCTACTATGTCAAACCACAGACAATGTTTCGATATTGTTATTTGGAATTAACCAAGTTCAATGGCACTTTTTATGAAGGCTCAATATAAATATGCAACGAGCCGGGACAAGACAATGATGGTATATCACTTGACATTCATTTGCACCTTCAAAACTAAGTGGTATTAATAATTTTCAATTCTATTGGTGTTCAAATACATTTTTACAGAATGTGTATTCTCTTCAGAATCACTGTATTGTCATACATAAGTACATAATACATACTTATTGTATGAAGGTCAAAAGGGTTTGGCTCCTACATTATAGCCATTATGGTTTCACTAAATACCCTAATGTAATATTTTATAATAATAACAACTAAACATTTAGTTAGTTGTTCCATAAAATGGTGATAGCATTGATTCATACATAGATACTTATCATGGCAAAATAATCTTATGACCCTACTAGATGAGACATTAGTTACCTACTGCCAGTATATGAAGAAACTGCAGTACCATCAGGATATCATGGATAACCTAAAGTACCACTGAAACTAGCTAGAGGACTGCAGAATGTTATTGTATTGTAAATGTATAAATAAAAGAATCCTAGGCAATACAATTATGACTAATTTCAATCACCAGGTGTTATATTGTATCAGGGATTGTATGAGTGTTTGTTTAGAAGTAAAATTGTCAGAAACCACTTGTCAAAACAGTAACTAATTGCAGTAACCAAGAAAATGATTAAGTTCCGCTACAGTGCTCATAACTCCTTACAAAACAAACAATAGCCCAGAGGCTGTGCTCAGACAATTGGCATCAACAGTCAAATGCTTATGTAGGTATGCTTATCAGAGCATGAATAACTTTCTAGTTTTTCTAATACCTTATCTGGTTATTTTCTCGACTTCTATCAAGCAACACTACCTTTGCTCAAGCAACACTACCTTTAATCACCTGTTCTGAATCAGATTGCAGTATCTAAAACGAGAAATAAGAATGCAATAAGAGATGTAGTGTGTACCTTTGAAGAACTTGAGCCTCCCACCAGTTGCATTGAGAGAGCTGTTCACAGGAGCATCCTCACTCACTGCCTTGCTACTGCTGTTACCATTCACGCCATGTCTTCTGTCTACTTCCTCTGTCATTTTGGTACATGTTGTCAGAGTAGTGTTTGTTCCTTCCTGTATATGCATTTCATTTCTGAGGGCTCATACGGCACACGAGCAAAACATCAGTCTGATTCCTCTCGCCATGTCGAAAACTGATTCGGGAACGACACATCAACCACTCGCGAATACGGACCGACATGCGATCTATCCGTCACAGTCCTCATCCTAAGGCCACCTGCGGGTCGCGAGCTCCTTGGAAGCTATCGTTTTAGACACATTACCGACACAGTGACTACTGAATTGAGTCACTAATATGACGGATCTTCTTTTGGTTACAATTTGTCGTTGGCACTCCCTAAATAAAATACACAACAAAACCGCGACGCCGGATTCCTGATAATAATCGGGCCCACGACACAACTCAGTAAAAAGCTGTTCGTTTCGTTTTTCAGAACATAGTTCATTCACACCCCGTAGCAAGCAGCATCCATTTTGATTCGTTCAAAATCAAATAAATGATTGATGAATGATTGTTCATTTTCACTGGTCGTTCTATTTTGAGATACCTACACACTGTTGACTGAAATCGACTAGTCAATAAACTGTGCTAAAAACCCATCACTAGTTGTATATTACCTGTGGTATTATTAAATGACAAGAGCCGCCATCTTGAATAAGGTTGTTATATCTTCTGTCTCTTTTTCATGCATGTGGTTAGAAAGAAAAGAAAGAGAAAGTGCCTATTATGTTTGCGTACGACGGACGACGCGCTTTCATTTCATTCGGGGCCAACCTCATTTTCTCTTGATTATATTTTGTTTTAATTACGAATTGCAAGGTGTGTATGCTGATTTAGTTGGAGACAGGCTAATTGATTACAGTTAGCCACAACATGACTTCGTCGGAAGTTTCGTTCAATCGAAAAATAATATCAGAAGACTTGTCGAATGTGGAGTTCGATACAAGCGAGGATGTGGAAGTTATTCCAACTTTCGACTCGATGGGGTTACGAGATGAGTTACTACGAGGAATTTATACATACGGTAAGTGATCCATCGATTCTATAAAGGTATTGCGTGCTTGTGTCATACATACATAACACTAAACTTTCATATTTCCAGGATTCGAGAAGCCATCGGCTATTCAGCAAAGGAGCATCTTGCCTATAGTTAAAGGCAGAGACGTTATTGCACAGGCCCAGTCTGGTACCGGAAAAACTGCCACATTCTCAATCTCCATACTTCAGTCTTTGGACACAACTTTGCGTGAAACACAAGTGCTGATTCTGTCACCGACCCGTGAGTTGGCCACGCAGATTCAGAAGGTTATACTAGCTCTGGGAGACTTTATGAATGTCCAGTGCCATGCTTGTATTGGAGGAACAAACCTAGGAGAGGATATCAGGAAGCTGGATTATGGTCAGCATGTTGTATCTGGAACACCAGGTCGAGTGTTTGGTAAGCAAGCAACAATAGAGATTTAAAATAAATTTATAAAACTATAAATATATAAATTTATATATAAATTTTATAAAGATTATTAATTATTAAATCATCAATGTATGTTGTACATCGGTTCAATTTATGACCTAACTTGTAATCATACAGTTTATTTAATGTATCATAGGATGATGTAGTTGCACAGGAGACCAATAAATTTTGTCATATAATAGTGTATGTGACTTTTTGATGACCATTGTAATTCATTTCAGATATGATCCGAAGGCGTGTACTTCGTACCAGATCTATCAAGATGTTGGTTCTTGATGAAGCTGATGAGATGCTGAACAAAGGATTTAAGGAACAGATTTATGATGTTTACAGATATCTGCCCCCAGCGACACAAGTCTGTCTCATATCAGCCACACTGCCCCATGAGATTCTTGAAATGACCTCTAAATTCATGACAGATCCCATCAGGATTTTAGTGAAACGGTGAGTAAAAGAATTTTCTTACTAAACAAACCTTAGTCCCTCTATTCTTTTCACCATTTTTATCGAACAAACCTTTTTTTATTGGCAAGTCACTTAGCAAGGAGATCTTAACAGCATCAGTTTACTGGAAATCTTCTGTCACTTTATTCTTATAATAATAGGATTATCTTCTTTTACAGTGATGAGTTGACACTAGAGGGGATCAAGCAGTTCTTTGTAGCTGTTGAACGTGAGGAATGGAAGTTTGACACCTTGTGTGACTTGTATGACACCCTCACAATCACACAAGCTGTTATATTCTGTAACACCAAGAGGAAGGTTGACTGGCTCACACAGAAGATGCAAGAAGCAAACTTCACAGTTAGCTCTATGCATGGAGACATGCCACAGAAGGAGAGAGATAATATCATGAAGGAGTTCCGTTCTGGTCAAAGGTATACAATAATTTGAATAAGTGCATGAGTAATCAAGAAATCCACAACAGGAATTATCGTTAATAACTAACTGATTTCAAATTTGTTTTTCCAGCCGTGTTCTAATCACTACTGATGTATGGGCAAGAGGTATAGATGTGCAACAAGTCTCACTGGTCATAAACTACGATCTGCCCAATAACCGTGAGCTGTACATCCACAGAATCGGCAGATCAGGCCGATTTGGACGAAAGGGTGTCGCCATCAATTTTGTAAAATCCGACGATATCAGGATCTTGAGAGATATTGAACAGTACTACTCAACACAAATTGATGAGATGCCAATGAATGTTGCTGACTTGATCTAATCACTGACACTTCTGTAAATGTCTATTTGGAAAGATTTGTTTGGTGATAGAAAGAATATTTTGATTACCATGTCTAAAGCAATACACACACTAGCACCTGGATATCTGGTGAATCACTTTGGTGGTAGGCTATTGGTCACCCTTTGAGCTGCATAACTTAAGGATTTAAGAGCAAATAATGCTTTCTAGTTGTAATAAATGTACCTTAAACCAATGTCTTAATAAAATATAAATATTAAAAACAAGCATTTTATTTTTAGTGTTCAAAGTGATTTTTGAAATTGACATTTTATATTTCAGTTATGGGCTAGGAAACTCCAGTAAAACAGTAATACATTATTGCAAATGATTTAATGATTCACAAAGCAATAAGTTAAACATTAATGTTATACTAATAATTTAATTACATTAGGTCTTATCTTCAATAATGCTAGCTTCTGGCCACAACTTCACTCACATGGCCTAGATAAAATAGACTCTGTGCCTTTCATCCAGATCTTTTCAGCTGTTCTGGGTGTGATTGAGTAATATCTATCTATAGAAATTTTTGCACAATACTAATAAAGATTTAAAGAGTGGCCAGAACATGGCATTTAGATTTTAGATGGCTATGCATTCTGTTAAAACTTTAATCACATAGACATACATATTTTGTGGTGTGGAATGTTATACCATCTAAAGTAAACTCAATAAAGAAATTAGTTAGTAATGAGTACATACTTATGTTAAATACAAACATAACTTATTTATAATCTAGCTTGTCTCTCTGTGTTCTAATAAGTGACCACAAAGTCTATAATCTTCCTAAAATCTATTTACATACAACATAAATTTTAATTAATAGTTACTATTCCAAATGAACTATTAAAAAAATACCTACTTCAATAACAATAAAGTTCATAACAGTGATTGCCAATTAAATTTTATTTCATTGTACATACATCAGTAAATAACTTAATATTAGAATAACCTACCTATGTAATAAGTTACTAAATAAAAATGATAGCATTTGGCAAGGATGAAAAAATGTTATTATATTTATTGAAGCATAAATTTATATATACTTTGTAGCTTTAAATCATGTTTTAAGATCAAAAATTGTTCAGATGATCTATTACCTATAACTTAAACAAAGTTAAAGAAAAATTTCATGATACCACTATTTGCATTTGTGCTATTGCTTTGTATAGGTAGGTATGAAGGTATATAAATTATACTAATTTATCAAAAAGTTCTGAATAACAAAGGCTTTATTTAAATCATAGCTAGGTGCATAACAGCATACTAATAAGATGATACTGCAAACTTTGAAATGTATTGTAACAGCTCTTGATAGAGAACATAACTAAATAAATCAAACACTACCAAGATTGCCTTAAAATCTTGAATGAGTATCTGTATGTCTGTCCATTTCTCAATGGCAATTATCTTTACAGTTCAGTGTCAGAGGCTGCAAAGTGATTCCAGCGCCTGTAAATAAATACTGCAATAGTTCCAATGAGCAGAGCAACAAGTATCTCTGCCAGTTGGTCGAGGAATCCGGTGCTAGGCTCTGTTGATTCCAACACCTGTGTCTCCACTTCTTGTACTGGCTCCTCTAAAGGTTTTGGTGCCTGCTCTTCTCCTTTGAATGCAATCTGGTTTAAAACTGATTTTTCCTCTTCAGTTATTGGTTTTGCAGCTGTAGAAGATAGTAATGAAGCTATCTCTCCACACTGTGAACATACCCATGTCTTAGACTTCTTTGCCAGTATCCTACGCTCTTCAGGAGTGTAATCAAGAGATCCAATGGTGCCTTCGGCAGGCGTCGGCATAAACGCTATCAATGCCAAAAGGGCAGTCCTTATTGACCATGATGGTTGCCAAGTTTCCGGATGGTGTCCTGATATGGACAAACAAATCTTTTTATTCACTTCAAATCTACCATTTGGTGTGAGTAGAATGATGTGAGGTGGATGCATTGGATATTCTTTAGGCAACAGTATTCTGCCGTGGTAGATACCTCCCTCGAAGTCTGTACCTTTTGGGCCTTGCACCGTGAAATGCCACTCAAATAGGTTGTCTTCTAGAGGTCTTGCACAATATTCCTCTGTTGCTTCGGCCAGCTCCAAGGCCTCCCTCATTAGGCGTTTGACGCCAGGACATTTTGTATTGTACTTTTCACTCATTTCTGCCATGGGGAAATGGAAGAACAAGAAGCTCTTGAAATCAAAGTATGATACGTGACGCAATGAGCTCTCGAAAGCGAAGTAACACGTAAGTTTTTGATGTAATTACATTACAATTTGATAACAAATCCTGTGTTCATTCATTTTCTTTTCGAGTTTGACGTAAGTTTAGATAGGCACTAGGCAAAGCAAGTAAACGTGAAGCCGTGAATCAATCATGCACTCATGAATCTATCAATCAGCTGACAGTTGTTTTGGTAAAAGAGTTGGTAATTTTCTTTTTCAATGTAAAGTATGATTTACATTTCCATTGTCAGTAGCAAAGTCAGTGCCGACCAAAGATTTGGTGCCGACTCCAAATTCGAGCAAAGTCAGTGCTGACTCGCTAATGATGACCCAATGTAAACGCTTTTGACTCGCGTACTGACTGACCCTTTGTAAACAGAGAAAGTCAGTTCTCAAAGTCAGCACTGACTTCATTTGAAGCCAGTCACTGACCCAATGTAAATGGCACTTTAGCCTCGGTCGGGGGGTCAGAACTGACGTGAATATTTTCGCGTACTGGTTGACCTATGTACCTACAAACCAACTTGGAGCAATAAATAAATGATTATGATTATTAATATGACCCTTTGTAAACAGAGCAAGTCAGCACTGACTTTTAAACATCTAGCAACACAATGAGACGTGACAGATAAAAGCCTTACATTAAAGAAGTTAAGTCAATTCAACCAACTGTCAACAAACTGTCAAAATACATAACCTAACCTACGAGTTTTCTTGTTGTTGTGGGTTTTGTTTGCTGACTCTAAATATTTGGCTATTTCTAGGACTACAAGCTCATTGTGTTTAGTTGTTATATTTGAGAATCCAGTTTGTAAAATACGATGGACGGCCCTCCAGGGACGGGGCCACCCACGAGTAACAATGGATCAATGGGGCCGATGGTTCCACCGCCGGGGATGCCAAGTTTTCCTCCAATGCCTCCGCCACCAGGCTCTATGGGACAAGGAATGCCTATGGGCCCGCCCGGTACCATGCCTCCAGTTAGTTCGTCAGGTCCGCCAAATATGTCAGGACCACCGAATATGTCTGGTGCGCCTCCAAACATGCAAAACATGCCGCCCGGGCCTCCTAACATGCCTCCTGGAATGGGACCACCTCCAGGAATGGGGCCTCCTCCCGGTATGATGGGCATGGGTCCGCCCGGTATGGGTCCCCCAGGAATGGGTCCGCCAGGCATGGGCATGGGTCCTCCCATGGGCCCTCCTGGTATGGGGCCTCCGAGAATGCCACCTAACATGATGCGCGGGGGGCCAAATATGAAGGGAAATTTTAATCAGGGCATGGACATGGGACCACCTGGTATGGGCCCTCCTCCTAACATGCCTCCAATGTGGGAAGGGCAAGGACCTCCAGGATGGGGGCATCAGCAAGGACATGATGGCCCGCCTGGATGGGATGATAATGAGGATGAAGGTGATGAGAACGAAGATGAAGGTGATGAGGACCAAGGACCTACACAAGTGCAGATGCAGAACCTGCCTTCAGGTCTACCATCACTGCTGACTATGAAGATTGACACTCCTGAAGAGTTTAGGAATAAGAACCTGCCTGCAGGAGGTGTTGTATTACCAAAAGCTCTGGAAGAGGCTCTTGCATATAAGGATCAGAGACAAGCTGCTCTTGGTGATGAAGGGGACCAGGATACAGGTAACTTTTCATCATAAAATAACATCTTATAGTCACAGTTTCATGTGAACTTTAGGCAACACAAACATACGAAATGGAATATTGTAAAAAAGGGACTATTGTATCACTCTCGCTTAGAACCAGCAGTGGGAACATTATAAGGCTGTCATGATGACGATTGGACTCTATCATTGTATTAGTGGAGTGGACTATACAAGTGACATGTAACATGAACTACACACACAACAACTCAATCAAATAATTGTTCTCTGTATTCATAAGTTTGTTTGCACTTATTACTTATGCACAGATAAATACCTTAGTTTTTTTAATAAAAGACAATATTCAAAGACTTAGTAACTGTATAATCACTATGTTCGTAAATGCTTTCAGAAAGAAACCAAGAGCCTGAAGCCCCACCAGCACCAGTGATCAGCACAGAGTATGATGCTGAGGAAGATGAAGCAGACTCCGATGATGAAAACATGCCTGATGCACCAATGCCACCAGTCATATCTAAACAAGAGGTTAGTTAATACTTTCTCCGTAATACTTACCTACTCGACAACCGATGTGGCGAAGGTCCGCTTGCGGTGCGGAGGTTGCGGTTTCAGTTCCCGCCTCGGAACAAATGTTTGTACGATCTACAAATATTTATATCGGGTGTTCTGGGTATTTTCTATGTATAATAAAAAAGGATCTATCAATGGATTTTATTTTATTAAATATATTAGTCATCTAGTACCCATAACACAAGCTCTGCTTAGCTTAGGGCTAGATGATGCTGTGTGGATTGACCAGCATTATTTATCCTAGAAGTGCTTGTGATGTAGCTGGCCAAGTTGTTCTTAACAGATCAACAAAGTTCAACACTGTCTCGGAAAAGTTTATTTTTTACTAGCTTTTGCCAGCGGCTTTGCTTGCAAGATACTTGATAGAAAGTAGCTTATTATTACATGATTCATCTAAATCGCCGTGTTTTTTTAAATTATGATGGCATTGGGGTCGGCCAAGAAATTGTTGGTGGACGATCTATCTGTATTTGAGAAAGATTGGTGGGACACCGCCAAAGACAACTTGTTCTCCGGCAGACGTGTTGCTCCTTCTAGCAAGCTCTGCCGGAGAACAAGTCGATGGTCCTGATGATGTCCCGTGGAGGGATGAAACACGTGTCGATATTTTTCTTTTGAGGTTAACTGTATTGACTGACCTCATTGGTTAAATGGTTAAGCGGAATAGTACTTTAGATTTTTCGTCTGTTTTTTATCTTGTAATGGATTTCCGCAAAGTAACGCCTGAATCTATCAATTATATATGTACTTAAATTCAGGCACTAGCAAATAAGGCGAACAAGAACAAACGAAAGAAGAAGAAAAAGAAGGAGGCCAAACAGAAGAGAAGAGAAGAGTTGAAAATCAAACAGAACACTGCGGCAGCAGTCAAACCAGTTGGTGTTACTAAAACTAATGAAAAAGAAAGGGCGAAAAATGACAAGTCTTCCAGTGATAAGGAGAATGCCAAAGAAGCAGAAATTGAGTGAGTAATTAATTACGTACATTCGTACTAGCATTAGTCAAACATTTCGCGTTTCGCGACTCGCATTCTTTACATACTAGTCTTTTGTCTTTTTATACTGTCCCAGTTACATAACACTTCAATAATCTATACATAAGACGAAGCGTACGTACGTCAAACTTCGAGGTATTGCATTAAGCGGACACAATGTTCGAAAGTGGCTAGCTACCCTCACTCAACGAAGGTTCGCCTAGGGTGGGAGTTAGCGCACTTGCAAATTTGTAGGTAACTTTGCTATAATGTTTATTTTGTTCACTGTTTTGTTACTAAAGTATGTACTACTCTTGTATTTATAATCTAAGTATTATTAAGTTTGCATTTATTGTTCCACCTCATGTTTGAAGCAACGAAATAAATAAACTTTTCAACACACTTGCTTAGAAAGTGGCTCTATGGTCATCGCAATGGACGCAAATGGTCAGGCACAGAATGACACCCATAATCAAACTTTTTCATTTCTATAACTCACTAGTGAGTTATAGATTTTTTTTTTGTAATTTTATTAAGAGTTTTTTTTTTGTTTTTTTTTTCACAAGTGTGTTGAAAAACGTCGTATGATACACGTGTGTATTGATGATTACCGTCCTCGGATATCTTAAGCTCAATGGCGCCTCAACGGTAATCACCAACGAACGAACGAACCAATGTCACACACTAGTACCATAATGTACT
The DNA here is from genome assembly GCA_951394395.1 of Colostygia pectinataria. Classification (NCBI taxonomy): domain Eukaryota; kingdom Metazoa; phylum Arthropoda; class Insecta; order Lepidoptera; family Geometridae; genus Colostygia; species Colostygia pectinataria. The sequence goes on along the minus strand of OX596365.1, from coordinate 8,299,733 downwards.
ATTACTTTACTTACTTTACATTCGTCTAATCTTAAAAGATTATAAATAAACATACACACACACAAACATACTTATATAAAAAAATTGCCCACTGTGCCTCTGTAGGCGTAGACTGAACTTTATATTACTAATAAATTATAGTCTACTAGCAGTCCGTCCCAGCTTTGCGCGGGTGCAATGAAACCGTACCCGTGCAAAGCCGGGGCGGGTTGCTAGTAATAAATATAGCCTATGTTACTCAGAGGTAATGTAACATTTTAATAGTGAAAGAGTTTTTGAAATCAGACCAGTAGTTTTTGAGTTTATTTGTAACAAACAAAGGTACAAAATTAAATTTTTTTCCTCCTAATATTAGTATTAAGTATAGTCTATAACTTAGTTGCAATTCCAGGTATGTCCAAGAAAGCATTCATTTCCATGAGCTGGAGCCGATGTACCGGCAGTTCCACCGCATCCTGGAGTCGTTCAAGATAACAGAGAAGAAGGAGGAAATTAAAGAAGAGAGCAAAGAAGTAAAGAGCACTATCAAGCCAGTGGAGAAAGTGACTGATCAGTTTGCTGCTGACGATGAAGCTGTGGAGGTATGAACTGTTTCATTTTATATATTATGTTTAGGTCAGTGGCCAATTGGAGCGCTCGTGACGTAGCTGGCGGAGATGTTCTTAACAGATCAACAAAGTTAAGCACTGTTCCGAGTAGTCATCATTTGGATGGGTGAGCGCCAGTGGCTATTTCAACTGAGCGCTCCTGTACTTCAGAGCGCACGTTAAGCAGTCGGTCCCGGCTTTTTCAAAGTTGTTAGGCAATGACAGACGCCATCGGGCGGCCTAAAAACTCTGTCACCAGAGTTGGCCACTGACTAATACGAACTTACTTATTTTAGTGGCCAATTCTGGTGACGGTGTTAATTGGCCGCCCGAAGACCTCCGTCGTGGCCTAGCAAATTTGAAAAAGCCGGAACCGACTAAAATATAATATCCCGGGATATAAAGTAGCCTATTCCAGACTGTAATGCCTGTGCCAAAATTTAAACAGATATGTTCTGCTGTTCTGGCGTTATATTCCCACAAACATACAAATTTTCCCTTTATAATATTAGTAAGATAAGGTATTAAAAAGATAGATTACGAGTATGATGTAGTGAAAACCTATTATTGGCTTTCTGTAGCTATTTACTAGTTTCTAAGAAAATTATATTTAGCTGTCGGTTTTCCATATAATTAAATAAATAATATATATATAATAATATATATATATATATATATATATATATATATATATATATATATAATAATAATATATATACATACAAGTCAATTGATTATCTTCCTCTTTGCAAAAAATTCCACTTTCTCACTCTCTCCAAACGGCGAGAAATTGCTGATCTATCCTTTTTATTAAAAATAACCTCAAACCAAATTAATTGTCCTGATCTACTCAATAAGATTTCTTTAAATGTGCCATTTAAGATTACAAGATTTAATGCCCCAATCTTTAATCCCGTAGTTGGAACTAATTATAGGCAAAGTTCCTTTCTGTGGCGTGCCAGTGATAATTTTAATAAGCTGTGCAAGCGCATGGATTTAGATCTATTCTGCACGAGTGTAAACTCCGCCAGACAGCGGTTAGGCAGAGAGTTTTTTGTTGGTGATGATGATTAGGTAATTTACTTTTTATGTTTTTCATTTTCATATTTCAATTGTTAAATTTATAAGCTGTCTTCCACAAAATATTACGATTGTTTAAGCGAGTAGCTCTTACTTTGTTCTTTCGCTATAAGTATTCTAAACGTGAAAACCTATTATTGGCTTCCTGTTTTGTCATAAGATAGTATATAAAGTTTTATCCGCTGTTGGTTTTTCTAAGAAATAAAAATAAAATAAAATAAATAAAATAAATAAATAAATAAATGATATTTTACCATTTTTTGTTTTAGAAAAACGCCGCCGACGAAAAGGACCGTCTATCGAAACGCAAGCTAAAAAAGCTCTCGCGGCTCTCCGTGGCCGAGTTGAAGCAGCTGGTGACGCGGCCCGACGTGGTGGAGATGTATGACGTCACAGCCAAGGACCCTAAGCTTCTAGTGCAACTGAAGGCGCACCGGAACACAGTGCAAGTGCCGCGCCACTGGTGCTACAAGAGAAAGGTATGTCAAAGAGAGAAGAGTAGTAGAGTTCTTTGTGATAGAGCTCGTCCGGGGAAGGACTACCACCATACATATTTCTGCCGTCAAGCAGTAATGTTTGCATTGCTGTTATCCGGTTATAAGGGTATGGTTTTCGGTGAAATTACAGGCACAAAGACTTTCGAACTACGTCTCAGGGTGGCAACCTGTGAGTGATACCTCAGGTATTGCAAGCGTACACAGGCTGCGGTAACCGCTTACCATCTTCTGGGCCGTACGCTTGGTGCCACTTGTATAAAAATAAAATTGCATTAATATTTTCGTCAGTGCAAGTTTAATATTTCTTTAAGAGCTTGTAGGCTTCAGACCTTAGTGGTTAACACAACATAAACGGTTTTTTTCTATTTTTTTTTGTTCCAGTACCTCCAAGGCAAGCGCGGTATAGAGAAGCCCCCGTTCGACCTGCCCGACTTCATCAAGAAGACCGGCATCATGGAGATGCGCGCCTCGCTCCAGGACAAGGAGGAGACCAAGACGCTGAAAGCTAAGATGCGAGAGCGCGCGCGACCGAAGCTGGGAAAGATCGATATTGACTACCAGAAACTTCACGATGCTTTTTTCAAGTAAGTTTTTTTTTTATGGCAGTGACAAGAAAATCAAGACGCCCGCATGATGTTAAGCACCACGCCTGACTATAACAGATGCAGTTAACAGTATAACAGATACTTGTTAAGTCTCTTTCGCCCAGTAATTTCACTTGCTACAGTGCCCTTCAAACCTAAACACAGTAATGCTTGCACACTACTGCTTGGAGGTAGAATATCTGACACTGCGGTGGTACCCACCAAGACAGACTCTTGCTGAAGAGTCATACCACCAGGTAAAAAGTGTCAGAAGGAAAGGGAAAACATTTATTGGGTTCCACAAGTAAACAAGTTTTTGTACAGATGATCTAAGAAATATCACCCCCAAGCAAATCCTCCAGTTATTAGTTATCAGTTATTAGTATCGGCAGGGCTTGGAGGTGAACTGTAAACGCTCACTAAGAGCGTTTACAGGGCCTTAATAGGCCTGCATGGCCGCAGTGTTATTTTAGCCACACCAATCTAGTAAAAAAAAAAAATGTGATAGAGACTTAAAATCATTGAAGTATTAACATTTAGGTACTACGAAACAATACAGTTAGATTGGCCAACCTAAGGTTATGCTGTGTTATGTAGGTAGACAACACCAAGAGGTACATAATTTATGAAATGCTTATGCCCGCGATTAAGCTCGTTTGGCACCTGAAAAAAAAACGCCTATTTATTTAGGTGATTTTTTCTATCTACTTTACATTAAATCGGATCAACCGTTACTACATGATTAAATCTCAAGCAAATAATAATAAGTTGGCATCTCATTTAATTAATATTTTTGTTGGTGTGTAAACTATCGTAATATCGAGTTATTAAACTCTGAAATGTACGATTACTTCGGGCTCAGTGTGACAACTGGCCAAGAATACTCTCTCTCCTAACAGGTACTCAGAAGTCTGAAGCTAATGGATTTGGTGAGTAATTTCCAACACAAAAATACCTAAATGACATGACATGAAATAATTGAATCAAATGAAAAAAATATTTATTTGTAACATTAGCAAAGATGTTGACTAACCACAAAATTATGAATAGATAACTTACTGCTACGAAAATGTCCTACCTAACAGGCCACATACTCAAAGACCTACTATTTATTTATTTATAAGCTCAAAAGGTTGATAGAAAATGTCAAGAGTTCACAAGGGTTTGTACTATTTTAAGTTTTCATTTTCATGATATCGTTATACAGATGGCAGACCAAACCGCGTATGACCATCCACGGTGACCTCTATTACGAGGGCAAGGAGTTCGAAACTCGCCTGCGCGAGAAAAAACCCGGTGATCTGACCGAGGAACTAAGGACAGCGCTCGGAATGCCCGTCGGACCCGGTTCTCACAAGGTATGTCAGATCTAGTTCTAAATTACTGGACTTAGTTGTCGCTAATGACCTAGTTCTCGAAAGTTAAATAGAATCGGACTATAGTTTTTGCAAGACCTAGTTCTAAATTTAAACGGGGTTTAGTTCTGCTAACAAAATAAATATCTCTGCTTAAAAATGTCGTGATTCTTTGTATTTTAATTTTTCATTACAACCGCGCAAAGCTAGGACGGTCTTCATAAAACATAAATGTAGAGTTCTTTGTGATAGAGCTCGTCTCGAAGGGTATAGTTTCCGGTGAAATTACAGGCACATTAGATCTTCGTCTCAGGTGGTAACGCGCAAGTGATATCTCTGATGTTGCAAGCGTGGCAGACCACTAGTGTTCCTGTTTTAGGAAACTCAACACAATAAACATTTTTCCTTTAGAACTTTGTTTATCTACTTAAAAATAAAATTGTTTGTTACTGTTAGTCTTATATTTTTTTCCAATTTTTCTATGGTGTTACAAAGACCTAGGCCACTATGAAATTGGTCCTTTAGGTCTTATTTAATATAAACATATGGTTTCGATGATTATCTGCCTTGCCTGGCTTGTAAAATTGAGAGAATAACATAAAAAATATAGAAAAAATTAAGTTGGACGTTTGTCGATAGGTGCCGCCACCGTGGCTGATAGCGCAGCAGCGGTACGGGCCTCCGCCGTCGTACCCGAACCTGAAGATCCCCGGCCTCAACGCGCCCATCCCCGACGGCTGCGCGTTCGGATACCACGCCGGCGGCTGGGGCAAGCCGCCCGTCGACGAGACGGGGAAACCACTCTACGGGGACGTGTTCGGACATCACACCAGTGGCGTTGATGTGAGTTCACTACAAAGTAAGGTCATTGCCCACTAACACGACTCTGCTACCACCCGACTAATAAATTATCATTTAAATATGGGCTGTAAGTCGTGGCCTTGCAATATAGAGATTAAGAGTAGTAGAGTTCTTTGTGATAGATCGTCCAGGGAAGGACTACCACCATACCTATTTCTGCCGCCAAGCAGTAACGCTCGCATTGCTGTGTTCTGGTGTGAAGGGTATGGTTTCCGGTGAAATTTCTGGCACATGAGGCTTTCTATCTTAGATATTTTAAGCGTCCATAGGCTGCGGTAACCGCTTACCATCTTGTGGACCGTACGCTTGGTGGCTCTTCAGTTGTGTATATATATAGTTTATATTGACAACATAAATTAGCAGACAGCTCGGTGTCAGCAAGCTTCCCGCCATCAGACTGCTCGATAGTTGACACTTCGCTGGCCACACGCTGTAGACGAGCGGTCGGCGCGGTGTCCGCGCGCTGACTGCTAGCAGTCGCCGCGGCGGCTGCATGTCTTGCTTTCAGCATTTTATGCACCCAAAATCTTCCGTCTGTTATTTCTTGCGCTTCTCTCTTCATCCTCAAATGCAATAGCAATAATTGCTTGTTCGCGCATTGTGAATCGGTAAAAAATACGAGTTGCTTCAATGGAAACCGATCGCGAACTGTGACCAGTGCGAAAAGCGAGAGCGGTCGGTGCGTGGACAGCTGGGCGTCTGCTAGCTATCGACGAGTGGACCGCCAGCAGTGTTTTAGTTTAGGGCGGTGTTGGAGCAGAGTCATGTTAGTGGGCTATCACCTGTACTCGTGATGATGGCAGGTGGAGTAGGGCTTTAACAGAATGGTTTCCTAGAACGGACAAGAGAAGCCCTGGCAGACCACCAGCCAGATGGGTGGGTGACATTGTAAAAATAGGTCAGACCTGGATGAGATCTGCCAACAACAGAAACATGTGACATTATATGGAGTAGGCCTATACACAGCAGTGGGTGGCTGAAAATTTCAATTCAATTTCAATTTATTTATTTATTTCATAACAAGCATAGGTAGGTACATATTGATAATTAATTTTTACAATAAATGATGATCATGACGAAGTACTCAAGTAAGATCAAGTAAAAGTAGCCAAGTAAATTAAAATATTATATTATTTCAGGACAACGAAGATCAAGACATTGACAGGACGATGTGGGGTGAACTGGAGTCGGAATCTGAAGAAGAATCGGAAGACGGTATGTTTTTAGTAACCAAAAAAATATCCAGAAAACACCAATGACTGAAATGAATGTACGTATGCATGTACGCATCTTTTTAACTACGGAATAGATTTTAATGCAGTTTTCATTGATTGTTAGAGCTATTCAAGAGGAAGATTTATAGTTTAAGCACCGGCACCGGTGCGAAGCCGGGCGCGTTGATTGTATGTAATAAAGGTCAAGATTTTCAATAAAAACCATGATAACTGTCGTCACCCTGTTGAGGCTCAGTCTGAAAAGCGTCACTGCCTTACTATGTTCGGGAGTGGCATAAAGCTGAGACTGGTCCTGTTTGACCGCACTTACAAGGAGAGACTATGTGACTTTACGTACGCTCTTTTTTGTATTAATTTATCTGTTCCTGTTTTTGACCTTTTTTTTGCCTTTTTACTGTACTTCCACAGTACAGATATTAGTACTACGTAGAGAATGGCTACTCCCTACCTCCCACCGGTTTTACTTACCTTATCCGGTCGCGAGTTTGCCGTCACCTTTCGCCGGCACTGAAGCTAAGGGCTAAGGCATGCGTTTATTTTGTTTTTATGCAGGTCCAAGAGCGCGCATGCCAGCGCGAGCGAAAATGTGCTATCTCGCTCTTGCTATAATTTGATGGGACAACCATGACAATCACATATATATACAACAGAACCGTTTACGTACACAAACGCATGGTTTGTGGTGGTGATTGCGACGCCTTACTGCTGTCCTAATTGTGTGTCAAATAAACAAATTCTTATTCATTCAAGATTCATGATATTTACTAGCGTAAATAAATGTTACAGGAGTAGGTCTTAAAAGTATTTATATGGCACTTAAAACTTATTTGCCCTTTTCAGGCATTGCAAATTATATGTAGGCTACCTATACCTATACTGGACGCTAAGCTATTAGTACCTAAGTATTTAGTGTTACAAGTGTACTAGGTACCTACACATGTGCAAATATGAGTTATCAAAATCAAATCAAAAAATAAAAATCTTTATTTAGTAAAAGGGTCTTAGACAACATTATTTTATATGATATTAACAAATATTGTGTTTCTTGTAAGTTATAATATAAATTAACAAATTTATTCAACCTACTTATATATTTAGGTAGGAAGCTTTATTTTAATGTTTATACATCATATTCTTAATAATAAGTTCGTTTCACAGAGGAATCTGAAGAAGAAGGTGAGAAGACTGGTGATGAGGTGGCGGCCGGCGTGGCCACTCCCGGCGAGGGGCTGGTCACTCCTCTCGGCATCACCTCGGTGCCGCCCGGCATGGAGACACCAGATACTATCGAACTCAGGAAGAAGAAGAACGAGAGTGATGTGGAAGGGTAAGGGTGATTTTCAAGCCGCAAAGTGCCTCGCGCCCATATAAAAAAGTATATTTCACTGCGCCCCGCGGTTAAACCTTTTTTTCCATGAGAACCCGAGATGATGGCACTGATGGATGACAGTATTTACTGATGGATTTCTTGATTATTTTGATTCCGTATTGACGATCCTCAAGCCACAAATTAAAAGAAAAAGAAGAAGACGATCCTCAAATGGGTGTACCTTTCTCTTTGTAGGTACCAGTATTTTGACCATGGTTTTCTTTTAAGTTAATAATAGACACAAGCTTTAATTTTTAGCTTTGTCTATTTTAACGTTTATTCAGCAAGAAACCGGACTAAATACTTTTTTTATTTTTTATTAATACATTTCAATATAATGTATTCGATAATATTACAATCTAGCCTTACGTTTAGGCTAATGAGTAATTTTAAGTTGACCTACTCTTATAAAATAAGTTTATTCAGCAAGAAACCGGACTAAATACTGACGTGATGAATACTGTACGTGTGTCTGGTGTTTTAATCCGTCAGTAAATACTGACGTCTATCAGTAAATGTATCATGTACCTTAGCCAGCTACGTCACGAGCGCTCCATCTTGTAATAATATTGATTCAGTCTTGTAATTATTTGCAGAGGTGATACGCCAGCGCTGTACCAAGTGCTGCCGGAGCGGCGCGTGGGGCTCACGGCAGGCATGATGGCTTCAACACACGTCTACGACATCAACGCGGCTAATCCAGGTACGACCACTACTAGCTACCTTAACTTGGAACTATAATATACCTACCTCACTACAAGATATAGTTTAAGACTGAGTTATGTGATAGAGCTCGTCAGGGGAAGTTGCCATCTCTCTTTATGCCGCCAAGCAACAAGTTTGAATTTCTGTGTTCCGGGTCGAAGGGTATGGTTTCTGGTGAAATTACAGGCACATAAAACGTGGTCTACGTCTCAGTGTGGCAACGCGCAATTGTACATACACCTCAATATGAGACATATGAGACATTTCGTTGTGTCTGACGCAATCCGCACATTCACACCTGCTTTTCAGTGATGGCTGAGAAATTTTAAGTTTACAAAAAGTTTGATAATTCTTTGTTATTTTCAGGCAAGCGAACTATACCAGTGCCGTCCGGCGCGACTAGCGAGGGGGTGGAGACGCGGACAGGCGGCGTGGAGGTCGCCCTGGACCCTTCAGAGCTCGAGTTGGAGCCGGAAGCGGTGGCGGCGCGGTATGAACGGCACCTGAGAGAACAACGACCCGGGAAGGCACAGGAGGACCTGTCTGATATGCTGGCTGACCACGTCGCTCGGCAGAAGGTACTATCTTTAATTATATTACAAGGTTCACTTTGCATTGTTAACTGTTTTACAAACTAAGGTAATTTGTACCTGGGGTACTTCTAGGTACTTTTTTAACTCAGTTTCATTGTCTTAGATAAAAAAAACTGACATGTTATATGATGACGTTTTGACAAGTTGCTAACAATGATAGGCAAACAAGAAAAAAACTCAGTTGTCTTCCTGCAACGAGTGACGCGGGGAATGGCAACACGTTTTTGGCACATGCCACCAACGGGTGACGCTAATAAGCGCGCTGCTTGTTAGCTTCACCCGTGTTTCACATCACATCCCTGTAAAACTAGAGGGATGTGTCTATTTGTTGTGTATTTCGTTTAGCTTTGCAATTTTTACATAGTCTTTTAGAGTGTTTTTTAAATGTATGTATTTTTTTTTTTTCCAGAATAAGAGAAAGCGGCAACAAAATACTGAGGCGAAGCAGGCGAAGAAATACAAAGAGTTTAAGTTCTAGAAGTATTGCTTGTGTTAAGTCAATGTGTGATTGTGTAATGTATTTTAAGAATAATATACATATAAAATAATAAGGTTCGTTCAACCAATCTCTGGTCTTTTATTTTACACATTCATAATTGGTTATTTTTGTTTTTATAATGTTAACCATCACACTAAGGGAATAAGAAAGATTCTAATATAAATGCTTAGGTTAGTTGAGAAGCTAATAAAAACAAATAATTTAACGAAGTAGGTACGTACTTGTAGCATAGCTTGCTTAGTTGTTTGAAGGGATCATCAACTAAGCTATGTTCAGCAAGATCATCATTTTGATAAGTGACTGATAGTGGCGTTTACATCTGAGGGCTTCGCAGGGCACGTAAAGCAGTATAAAGAAACTTAATTAGGCCAATAGATCTACGAACTTACCTTTTTGATACAGAGTCACACAGACCTCGGAGGCACGGTGGGAGAGAACCTGGTTGAGAAGCGAGAGGTTGGAGGTTCTATCCCGCTGCGGAACAATTGTTGGGTCTAGATGGCGCTGTGTGCAAGTCTATCATTCAAGAACCTACTAGACCATTTTTTTTTTAATAGACATGGTAGGTATACACGTCTTGACGATTGCAAAATGTAAAAATATCACCAGTGAATTTAAAATAAAAATAAACAGCACAGGTAATTTTAAAAACTAGTGGATTCTGATTCACCTCACCACAGGTTAAGAAAAGTAACATCACTTTATTTGACAGACATAACTCTTTGCTTGCTAACCTTGCTTGCGTCAGATTATGACATATAAACTCCTCCCTCATTCGTTCGTTGTTTCCAAAACCGAAATTGGACGGACTTCGTACTACACTGAATTCATTTGTTTTAATTAAATTTAATAGAAACCTTATTAGAAACCCTTATTAAAAAATTAAATAACAAATAAGTTAAAATGTCTCGAGTGCTTGTTGGAGTTAAAAGAGTAATCGACTACGCCGTCAAGGTAAATATAAATACTGAGTGCAAAGGTTACTTTTAATTTTTTTTTAATTCTTGCTATCAAAGTAAATAAATAACAGTAATATAGTTTTATTAACAGTACTGTTCTGTATTAACTTGTACCGTGTCTGGTAGAGCAGTCATCAATAGGCGACTATATAGTTTTAAAGATGATCTTCATTATCTTATCAGCCACAACCAACCTTGAACTCCTTACCTGATAAGTTAGGTACCTTTGCTAATTGTTTTTTTTTAATGACTGTTTCAAACCTGCCTGATGGTCGCGGAGGGCAGTAGAGACGTGGAGAAAAGGCTTTTTCTGAGCAGTGAGTGGCTGATTATATAAAAAAAAAAATAAGGATCAATTACATTTATTGTTACCAACCTACACTATTTCATTTCCCTTGTGGCATGAGTTTTATTTATGTAGTATCAAAGAAGTCAAAGATAGAAAGGCCTTACAGTGCTCCAATTGCTTTAAAAAGTGTTCATGTTGAAAGTGAGCATGATGTATAGTTTACCGGGACCTTAAGATAGACTTTGTCGACAGTGTAATAAAAAACTATGCAGAAGCTCATGAGCGTCGACTTAACCATCATGTAAACGTCGAGGCAATCCAGCTCCTTGACAACACGGATATAGTGAGAAGGCTCAAAAGGACTAAACCTTTTGAGTTAGTAGTGTAAAATTAATAGTGACCTTAACATAGAGTGAAAAAATGACAATAAACACATGAATAAAGTGCTTCCCCTTAATAAATAGAGACAGTAAGAAAAGTGCCAATGGCCACATTCTTAGCAACTAATTTATTTTATATGAGTAGGTCAACTTAAAATTACTCATTAGCCTAAACGTAAGGCTAGATTGTAATATTATTGAATACATTATTTTAAAATGTATTCTTAAAAAAAAAAAAAAAAATGATGTATAGTTTTCACAGCGGATCTCGGCTGTCTTGAAGTTAGCCGTTTCGATGCGCAATGGAGCTTTTTCAAACTAAATTGTCTTTGCACATCACAAACGGCTGACTTCACGGAAGCCTAGATCTGTTGTGCGAACTATACTTTGTAAATCAATAAACTACTGCAATATTAATCTATGTAACAGTTTGTCAAATGACACCTATGCCATACCTACCATAGCACAAAGAAGTTATGTTAATAAAAATACTTTTCAGGTGAGAGTCAAGCCAGATAAAAGTGGAGTAGTCACAGATGGTGTGAAGCACTCTATGAACCCATTTGATGAGATAGCAGTGGAAGAGGCAGTCAGGATGAAGGAGAAGAAGCTGGCCAGCGAAGTCATTGCTGTCTCCTGTGGACCTGCTCAAGCTCAAGTAAGTCTAAGTATTATGCTAACTGACCTAATCCCAATTTGCTACCTTCACTGGGAATATTAAAATCAAATGGTCAAATGGTTTATTAGTCTAGTGTATAATTATAATAATAAATATAATTATTGCTCCTTTTTATATCATAGTAGGTACTAGTTTGTGGATCTTCGAGTTTATTCATTACAAACATACAAAAGTGCAATTTAAATAATTTAAATTTTAGTGTAAAATATTTATTTATAAAATATAAAATAAACGCTCATCTATCAGATAGCTAGCTAAGTATTGTTTTGGTTGTTAAACATAAGTCAGTATCTTGTTTAAATGTCAACTCACTGTAGTCACGTCAAGGAATTTATAAGCTATACTACCTACTCGTAGTACCTACATAGAAAGTTCCATGAGTCACGCACACTCATTCTACACAATTAAAATTTAGAACCTAATTTAATTTAAGTCTCTTATAAGTGAAATGTAAATTTCTTAAGAGAAATAATAAATACTCTTTAAACCGAAATGTGTTAGTTAAATAAAATCACAATGATCAGCTTTAAAACCGCAATATGGGCAGAAATAGGTAGTAAGTCCTATCACAAAGAAGTCTACTGTGTTACACACACCACTGCATGGTAAAGTCACTGTCAACATATATTTTTTATATATTTCCAGGAAACTCTCAGAACAGCTTTAGCCATGGGTGCAGACCGAGCCATCCATGTGGAAGTGGCTGGGGCTGAATATGAGACATTACAGCCGCTGCATGTGGCCAAAATCCTCGCTAAAATCTCCCAGGATGAGAAGGCTGACATTATTATTGTTGGGAAACAAGTGGGTACAGTCAACAACATAAGTCATTTTTTTAAATTAGATAACTGGTATTGACAGTTTATTTTAGATCAAAAGGTAAGGAAGGATAGAGGTCATTGTTGAAATTTTATAAGTAATCTTTTTCTTCTGTAAGTTTGTATGCACAGCTGTGGGGAAAAGAGTTTTTAGCCTGCCCAAAAACTTCTTTAACAAATGTATTGAAAAAAGGGTGTGTTTTTGAGTACAAACAAAGTTCATAATTAGCTAAGTAAATTATTATATATTAATAATATTAATTAATTATTATGCCAATAGTAGATGATACAAATTTATTTTGCTTTATCCCTTACAAATGTAAAGCTTCATTCAAATGTTTTTTTTATCTTTTTTAGGCAATTGATGATGACTCAAACCAAACTGCACAAATGACAGCTGCCTTGCTGGACTGGCCACAAGGAACTTTCGCTTCCAAGGTAACAATATTATAAATAGGTACTTATCACACTTTTTAGGCTGCATTTACCTAGCCTCACTCTGCCCAGCTTTAATGAAGTTATTCTATTGGTTCCTAACAAACACATCCCTCACTATACACTCCACATCTTTGGTGGAAATGCAGCTTATAAACATAGTGGGATGTTTTACTTTATCATTCAAGAGCACATAAGACATCAATTTTCTAATAGAAAAGTGTTTAAATACATAACATCTTTTCGCGTGTAAAGGTCGCGTTCGCACGAGCTGTCTACAACGCATTCTTGTCCTACGTCTTTTGTGTGGCCAGCACTTACACCTGTTGAAAAGGTTCATTGATTTCCAGGTAGAGAAATCAGATTTTGGGCTAACAGTGACCCGCGAGATTGACGGAGGTCTCGAGGTGATCAAGACGAAGCTGCCCGCAGTCATCAGCGCGGACCTGCGCCTCAACGAGCCCAGATACGCGACCCTACCTAATATTATGGTAACTACAAATCAAACTCATACAGCATAGCCAGCAGATCTCGGCTGTCGTGAAGTTAGTTAGATGCACAATGGAGCTATTTTGAATTAAATTGTCTTTACGCATCACAAACGGCTAATAGCCGCGATCCTGGCAGTGCTATAATTTGACAGAGAACTAAAATCACGGCTTACGCTTGTCACCAACTCACTCGTGAGGTTTCCCTCTCCTGAGTTGGTAATCTTCTGGTTATTATTCTGAGGGTTTAACTAATATCATCATCATAGCAGCCAATGAAAGTCCACTCCTAGACATAGACCGAACTGCCCCCAAGAACGACGTGACGACTGATCTTGAGCCATCCCCACTTCCTACAAATATTTGGGAAATAAATAAATATGAAAACAAGTATACTTAAAGTAACAATTCAAAGTTACTTGGTTAACTACAATTTATTAAGTGAATAGTGCAACCCTAAATGGTACAGTCAATGTTGTAGTTAAATATCTGGTTTCTATTATGTACGATTCGTTAGTAGCATCCTTCAGTTATATGTTAAGTTTCCATAAATTAACTGAAAAATGCCACAAGAAACATTGCATAAATCGAATGACTTACATTAAAAAGCTACGACGCTACACATTTATTATACTCGTGATTTAATTTGTAGAAAGCTAAAAAGAAGCCACTAAAGAAGTTGACCGCCAAAGACCTGGGAGTGGATCTCGCGCCTCGCATCAAGGTGATCTCCGTTGAAGACCCGCCGGTGAGGCAGGCGGGATCCATCGTGCCTGATGTCGACACTCTCATCGCTAAGCTCAAAGAGGGTGGACATGTTTAATTGTGAATAATGTAAATCGAACGTTTGTACTGAGATTTTATGTAGTGCTGTTGTTGAATTATACATTTATTAAATCGTTTATATATATTGTCTTAATTTGAGTTGTATTTTAAAATTGATTACACCTGACTTTTCATACAATCAAGTTACTTTATTAATTTATTATGGATCACTTACGAAAGATACACAGTCATAAACATTTATAATTTACAGTTACTAAAAAATTAGGAAATTAAAATAAGCAAACTGTCACTACATGGGCAGTCTTCGCGCTAAGTAACTATCTCTACCAGACAACCAACTTCTAAAACCGGACACGAATGTCGGCCCGTTAATATCGTGAGGACATCTGCATGTTCAAACTCACAAACTCAATATTCGAAAAAATGCTTGCTCACTCACTCAACTGTTGGCCTGTATCTCATAATTAAAAACCGAGACCAAGATGATGAAAATGACTAGCTCTAATGCCTAGATTGCACGAAACACCGCTTATTGTCGGTAGTTTCGTTGATCAGATCATTATCAACTGAACTAATGGGTATTCTCACACTAGTCAAAACACAAACTAGTCAAAACACAAACTAGTCAATGGTGTCTCTATCATATGAATTTGTGACAAAAACAATATATATCATGATGGAACACTAGCTTTTAATATCTAATAAGAAGCCTCCCCACTAAATGGCTGGTACCACACTATCTTGCCTTCTAAACATCCGGATACCAGCATATGGAACCGCGGGTTGAACTTTGAACACACTACGAGATCAGAGTGGTGACCGAAGCACTGGCCAATCTCATGCATCTCCGTAGGGCCGTTGAAGTTTTGGATTACACTTGAGATCTCGCTGCAGTTTCCGTCTAACCCTAGAAGCCTGATGCCTTTCCCGAAAGGTGAGCAAACTATTCGTCCGTCTGCTGAATAGCACAGCTCCTGGAAATAATCAGTAGTATTTGTTTATTTAAATTACAATAGATAAACTTTCGCAGATGTGTATTTATCTCTGTTCATTTAGTTTTTACTTTTTTAATAATTCTGGACAAGCCACACATCATCTAGCCCCAAGCTAAGCAGAGCTTGTGTTATGGGTACTAAATAAATAAATAAATAATGCTGGACAATTCACACAGCATCATCTAGCCCCAAGGTAAGCTGCTGTTAAACAGAGCTGTATTATGGGTACCAAATGACTGATATATACTAAATACAATACAATAAATAGATATTTTTTATTATATATAGAAAATACCCAGAACACCCGGAACAAATATTTGTAGATCATACAAACGTTTGACCCGAGGCGGAAATCAAACCTACAACCTCCTGCGTCGCAGGCGAACCTTCGCCCGCCGTGCCACATTTTAAATTGCAGTCATTTATGTTCAGGGACTTATAAATTCTATCAAAAAGGGTACAACAACAGAGTAGAGGCGGATAGATTTTATACTAGTAAGTAAACCATTAATTGCTGCAGTAATAAGTTTTTTTTTCTTTGCATAAAGTCGATAGTACGCTGTTACGAGTACTGCTGATTTTAATCTTTTTTTTTTGTATGTACTGTATGTGTGTGTCTTAATAGCAAATAAAAATATGTCTGTCTATATTTCTGAACACAAACGAACAGTTTTTATTAAATCAGTTATCGTGCCTATTTAAAGAAACGGTCAAAAACGATTAAATTCGATGGTGTTGCAGGGGGGTAACCACTAGCTCTTATAGCAATATGAAATAACATTACACTGTTTTTTTTTGTATGCAGAAATGTCAGTATAACATTGTTTCAATATTGCTTTTGAGCTTGTTACCCCCCCTCCCGACCCTATAAAACTTACCTTGATAAAGCCCTTCCCCTGGTTTGTCTCCTCAATGTAGTAGAGCAGGCGATCATGGTTCTGTTTTATCAATTTCATTTGCGCCTCCATCGCTAACTTTTCTATATCTGCCTCGCTTCGACTTTCTTCCACACGTACAGTCAAAGGCGTCATTCCTGATAGTGAAGGTCTGAAAAATAATCACAAGACAAACTAAATAAAACAACATAGGAGCGCTCGCGACGTAGCTGGCTAAGTTGTTCTTAACAGATCAACGAAGCTAAGCACTGTTTAGCGTAGTCATCACTTGGATGGGTGACCGCCAGTGGCTATTTAAACTGAGCGCTCCCGTGCTTCGGAAGGAACGTTGGGCAATCAGTCCCAGCTTTTTCAAAGTTGTTAGGCCATAACAGAAGCCTTCGGGCGGCCTAGAAAGGCTTTCAGCAGAGTTGGCCACTGACTCATACTAACTTACTTATTTAATAAAACATTATCTGGTCTTGTGGTAGTGACCCCGCGTATAGGTTTTACAAATGGTGAAGGAAAACATTGTGAGGAAACCGGCATGTCCAAAAACTAATAATTCGAAAAACGGTGCCATTCACCAATCCGCATTGGGTCCGCGTGGTGGATTAAGACCCAATCACTCTCGCCTGAGAGTAGGCCAGTGTCCCAGCAGTGGGAACATTAGAAGGCTGTCATGATGATGATGAATAGCCCGAAAATCCGGGGAACATACATGGGTATGGGTATTTTCGGATACCCCTGGATATGAGGAATCATTTTTTTTCTTATTGACGTCTATGTTTGGACCACCCTGTATATAAGAAGATGGAAGGATACCTATCTTCAGCAGGGATGGACGGCGTGGCGGGGATAGGCGGGGGCGTGATGCCTGTATTGATTCCCGTTATCCGCTGCATGTTGAAGCTACGTCTCACGGACCCCCTGAAATTATTTTAAATCAATAAAAGGCAAGTCATTTTAATTTCAACTTTAATTAAACACTGTTACGTCTGAAATCACAAAGTGCAAGTGTAGAAAGAACCTCATGTTGGATAATGGGTTTAGCATTCCAATTTCAACTTTAAATCGACAATGTTACGTCTGAAATCACAAAGTGCAAGTGTAGAAAGAACCTCATGTTGGATAATGGGTTTAGCATTCCAATTTCAACTTTAATTCAACATGTTACGTCTGAAATCACAAAGTGCAAGCGTCGAGATCCTCATCCAGAAGGAGGCTCTCTAACTGAGATTCATACACTGTAACTAACTTTAAGTGTTCAGTTAAACCCACCTATTTAAATAAACAAATACAAATCTAGAACAACAATTTAATTAAGATCTACCTAATTGGCGGATCCACAGAGAAAACTTATTCTATCAATAAACAAATTCAAAGAGAGTTTAAGTATAGTTCGCACAGCGGATCTAGGGTTCCGTGAAGTTAGCCGTTTGTGATGCGCAAAGACAATTTAGTTTGAAAAAGCTCCATTGCGCATCGAAACGGCTAATTTCACGACGGCCGAGATCCGTTGTGAGAACTATACCTTAATTTATAATTGAGTGTTGGATTCAATTTCTTTATCTAATTATTTGATGTTTATAAAAGTACTAGCGACCCGTCCAGGCTTTGCACGGGAGCCTTACGTATAAACCTTCCTCTTAAAACACTATATCTATCGCTGAAAAGCTCATTAAATCCGTTGCAGCATAAAAGATCTAAGCTTACATACATAGGTACAGAAGGACAAACGGCAAGACTACGACTAACTACTTTGTTTCACTATGTAGAGATTGTTCAATAACTCACCGTCTAAATATCTCTTGCAATAACCTATGCTGCTTGATTGAAATACTAGCTTCCCACAAATCGTTCTGGATACCCTGAAAAGGGAATAGAAACCATTTATCACTTTTAATACGATAAACCTCATAAATGTTTGTGATTCAATCACACCATAACAAGCGAATGGATGATGTGATTTCATCTTCTCTCTCTCTCACTCACGTCACAGACCCGAGTCTAGAAACCGCTGTAGCAGTACCGAGAATCTGTAGTTACGCAGCCATTATAAGCTCTAGCAAACGCCATTTTGGGTGAGAATGTATACGCGGTTGCTACCGTCGCGCCGACAACAACCTACATGAACCCCTCCAGGGATTCGCCCCGCTGCATACACGCCCTCCTGACCACAAATGACCTTGGCGACCACTACCTCGCGAAATCCTGGACGTATCAACATCAGCGGTTGAAGACGTCGGTGAAGAGTAAAGGGAGAACCATCGTCAAGTCAGGACGCGGCAACAGAGTCGCAGAACTACCAGCGAAAAGCCTGGAGGAGCCGCCTACCCAGGAAGGCAGGCACCAAAAAGGCTGAGCCCAGCGACCCGGGAATTGTGGTTCCTGCGAGTAGATGCCAGGGTAATGGTCGTTACCACCGTTATCTCTTTCTACTCTCCTCTCTCCACCTCTGTCTTACTCACCCGGCCGAGTCTAGAAGCCACCGCAGTGGCCGCGTCCGCAGAAGCGCTAGCCCCAGGCGCTGCGTTGCTAGATCCAGCCACCGGCTCTCTTTCTACTCTCCCTATCTCTCTTACTCACCCGGCCGATTCTAGAGGCCGCCGCGTCAGCGCTTGCCGCGTTGGCCGCGTTCCCTGAAGCCCTAGCCGCAGGCGCCGCGTTGCTAGGCCCAGCCACCGGCTCTGTATCCTGACTTTCATCCATCCCGTCTCCGGAATCCTCCTCTTCCACTATTTCGATCTGCGGGATCATGCGGGAGCGCCTCGAGCGCCCGCCCGAACGGTTCAATGAATCCAAGCGGTGGGTGAAGCGAGGGCTTCTACGGAGCGCGCGTATTCTGCGGATTATCAATATTCAATGGCAGTTTCTAATAATAAAACTATCGTGAAATCTATTATCATAACAGCCTACTGATGTTCCCACTGTTGGGATGCTTGCCTACTTTTGAGCGAGAGTGATTGGGTCCTACGCAGATCCAGTGCGGATTGAATTATTGTAAATTATATGTATCTAGTTATTGTGATCGTGAATTACATGATCATCTCTAAATAGTATAAAACAAAGTAGCTTTCCGCAGTCTGTCTTTCTGTACTCTGTATTTTTTTAAACTACGCAACGTTTTTCAATGTGGTTTTCATCAATATATGAAGCGATTCAAGAGGAATGTACGCTAGTACTGAATAAAGGAACACGGTAAACCGTGTTGACCGGACCAAGTTGTTCAGAATGTTGTGCATTGCTCGACCGTCACGGTATCGGTATAGCGTGTGTTCATACAAAATATATGTAATATTAGTTGACCGTGCTACGGCCGACACTCGGCTCGGACCCGACACGGTTTATCGTGTGCCATCCTTTACACTAAAGTGTGAGCAACCGGATTAATCTTTAATATTATAAAGAGAAAAGTTTTGTATTTTTGTGTTTTTGCTTGTAACGAATAAACTCAAAAACAACTGGTCCGATTTCAAAATATCTTTCACCATTCAAATGCTTCATTATCTTTGAGTAACACCGGCTTTAATTATTACTAACGACCCGCCCCGGCTTGGCACGGGTGCTAAGTTTCCATTGCACCCGTGCTCAGCTGGAACGGGCCGTACAGAAGCTAGTCACTATCACTACATAGTATAAAACAGAGTCGCTTTCCGCTGTCCCTATGTACACTTAGATCTTTAAAACTACGCAACGGATTTTTTTTTGGCAACCAAGCGTACGGCCCACTTGATGGTCAGCGGTTACCGTAGCCTATGTACGCATGCAATATCATAATAACTTGCTTGTTGCCACCATGAGACGTTAGATGGAAAGTCTCATATGCCTGTAATTTCACCGGAAACCAGAGTGATTAATGAGAAAGGTTTACAGCAGCCGTGCTCAGGCAGGGCGGGTACAGAGTAAGTAAGCAAGGCTGGGCTGGGTACATTTTTATTATAATACCACCAAGGTGGCAAACAAGCATACGGCCACAGAACAGATATTAGTACTACGGACAGAATGGTTTTCCTAACTCCCACCGGTTTTACTTACCTCACCCGGTCGCAAGTTTGCCGGCACTGAAGCTAAGGGCTAAAGCACGCGTTTATTTTGGTATTGTGTATGTCTAAGAGCACGCATGCCAAAGCGTGCGAAAGTGTGCTTCTCGCTCTTGATATAATTGTGTGGGGCCAACCATGACACTCACACATACAACAGCAGCGTACACAAACTATGCGTATAGTGATTGCGACGTGCGACATTTTATTGAGAGTTCGGGGTGTGATACGGCCCACCAGGTGCCTTATTCGCTATGATCAAACGCGGGCTCGTTACGGTATCTGCGTGGAATCGTTGTCGACGAGTCACGATTTAGGGCTTGTCTAACTGTTTTTCAAAGTATAAGTTGACTTTTCAATAGCGATAGCGAAACTATCGCTATTGAAACAACTCGGATATCGAAAACCATCTTACAAATTCACACCAAAGAACACGTAACTAAGTTACACGTTATTGGTAAGGATTAAGGTTAAAATCTGTATGTGATATCGAATAAGCCCCCTGTTGTTCCGCAGTTCTAGTTCGCACGACGGATCTAGGCTTCCGTGAAGTTAGCCGTTTGCGATGCGCAAAGACAATTTAGTTTGAAAAGGCTCCATTGCGCATCGAAACGGCTAACTTCACGACGGGCGAGATCCGCCGTGAGAAGTATACATATGTGTATGTAGTTATGTATGGTATAGTTACGGGTCGCGGTCGCGCCTGGCGCGGCGGGCGGCGCGGCGCGCGGCGAGGCCGGGCGCGGCCGCGGGCTGGCGGCTGGCGCGCGTGCTCTTGTTGTCGCGCGGGTCCAGCGGCTGGATGTCGTGGATGCACGTCCACTGTCGACACACACACACACACGCGTTACATTTGTTCCGAGGCGGGAATCTAACCCGCAACCTTTGCGTCGCAGTCGGACTTTCATCCGCCGCATTCAGTTCGTTCGTTCGTTCGAGTCAGTGGCCAACTCTGGTGACAGAGTTTCTAGGCCGCCCGAAGGCCTCAGTCATGGCCTAACAACTTTGAAGAAGCCGGGACCGACTGCTTAACGTGCCCTCCGAAGCACGGGAGCGCTCAGTTGAAATTGCCACTGGCGGTCACCCATCCAAATGATGACCCCGCGGAACAGTGCTTAGCTTCGTTGATCTGTTAAGAACAACTTAGCCAGCTACGTCACGAGCGCGCTTATTCAGTAATATAAGCGCTAAGTAATATCTATATATTAATTAGCGCTTGTTCTGGTTTAGCTCTGGTTTGTCTACTAGTTGTTATACTACAAGTTAGTGGACCTGGGGGGTAACCGTAACCACAAGCTCTTATAGCAATATTGAAATAACATTACACTGTTTCTTTTGTATGCCGAAATGTCAGTATAACATTGTTTAAATAATACTTTCGAGCTTGTGGTTACCTGGCACAGCTAGCGTGATAATGAAGGTGAATGAGCCTCGCCGCCACACAGTTTTAACTAGCGCGGGAGGTAAGATTTTTTGTTTAAACTATATATACCTACCGTCAATTGTTTTTACTTAGGTACCTATGTGCTATAATACTATCGTACTTATTATAAGCTTCTAAGTAAGTACCTATTGTATCACAAGTTTATTTTTTGTCAAAATAAAATTATTCTTATTCTTATTCTTAATGATATAACTTCCTCACCTCTGATTTATCATCGTGGCTTATATTTCTACTTAGAGCAGTCCAACCGTGTGGATGAATCTGAAAACAATAACAATATTGTACATAATATAAACACTACAATTAATATGAAATACTAGTAACATGAAATTTTAACAATCATTAATTTTTTTCATCTCTGGTGAAAACGCAGCCTTAGGGGAAAGTTTAGAACGCATTTTATGAATGAAAACTTCGACATTCTAAGTCGTTGAACAATCATTGTCCTCCAAAACCTGTGGATACCGTTAGGTTGCGTTTTCACCAGAGCTAAGCGAGGATAATATGTAGCGAGGGATATTTGTTAGGAACCAATAGAATCACTTCATTTACCTAACATAAATAATAATTTTATTAATAAACTTATATAGGCGCTGCAGCAGTTTAGAGTAGAATACTTTGTATATTGAATGACAAATAAAGAACTTTTAAAAACAACAAAACAACTTCATTTACCTAGCCTTGCTCTGCCCAGCTTCATTGAAGTGATTCTATTGGTTCCTCACAAACACATTCCTCGCTACACATCCTCGCACATCTCTGGTGAAAACGCAGCCTTAGAGGAAAGTTTAGAACGCACTTCATGAATGAAAAACTTTGAAATTTTAAAAGTTGTTAAACTTTATTGTTCACCAAAACCTGTTAATACCCTAATAGGGACATATTATGTTACACCGTGTTTAGTATAATATATACTAGTATTCTGTTTAATGGTTATCATAACACTCAAAAGTCAAAAAAATATTTTAAATTTATTTCAATAAAATCACAAGGATCACTTTGAAACGTCTTACAAGCTAGGAAAATTTACGCCAGTTTCAACGCGCCCATGCCGTAAAAGAACTGGCAACAACACCGGCTGGGTTCCTATTTCTTTTTTGGCATGAAGATTACCTATCAGTAGAGTAGGGGATGCACAAAATACCGTAACTCCCACACCCTTGCTATTGTTATGGATGCCGAGTAGAGTTGAAGCACATTCGTCCCAAGCTTTTTTATCATCTAAGTACTATACGAACAAGTAAAGTAATCAAATGAGAACTAAAGTAAGTTTGGTATGAGTCAGTGGCCAACTCTGGTGACAGAGTTTCTAGGCCACTCGAAGGCCTCTGTCATGGCCTAACAACTTTGAAAAAGCCGGGACTGACTGCTTAACGTGCCCTCCGAAGCAAGGGAGCGCTCAGTTGAAATTGCCACTGGCAGTCACCCATCCAAATAATGACTACGCGGAACAGTGCTTAACTTCGTTGAGCTGTTAAGAGCAACTTAACCAGCTACGTCACGAGCGCTCCTTAATGCAATAAACGTTGTTTTACCTGTAAAGAGCTGACGACTTCGGCATCGTTACCGCGAGGGAAGTCAGAAATGAACTCGATTCGGTTCTCTTTTCTCTGCATGTCAAACAGGTGATCGAATCGCGTAGCTATGGGGATCACTTGTTTGCTCATTTGCATAAGTCGGTACAGATTCGGCTGAAAACATAGGCTAGATAAAGTCATCATCATGACAGTCATCTAATGTACTGCTGGGACACTGGCCTACTTTCGAGCGAGAGTGGTTGGGTCTTAATCCACCAGGCGGACCCAATGCGGATTGGTGGATGGCATATGTCTTTCGAATTTTTAGTTCATGTTCTTGGACATGCCGGTTTTCTCACGCTGTTTTCCTTCACCCTCTAAGAGCACTGGCATTGCGCACATAAATGTGGTTCTTGCTCAGGGAGGCTGCTTGCTGTTACTCCCTAAAAGGTGAAATCAAGCTGCAAAAGATTGATTGAAGATCAAATAAAAAAGTAATCTACCAGTCAATACCTTAAATCCCATCAAATCTCGATTTAATGTAGCCAAATTCAAATCATTTATCAAGATTATCAGTCCACCTGTTGTTGACAATATCATTTGTTTCGAGTCCGGAGTCAGTCTACATCTCATCAGACTTGATGTGTGGAAAACCCTATGAGAAGAAAACACATTGCTAATGTTATTTTTTTCTTCTTTTTTATGGGGCGAAATTGCGAGATATTAACAATTTTCAAATAAACTCGAGCCAAATTCGAGCTATCATGTTTAATAAAGCGTATTGTTTATTTAATACTAGCTGTTGCCTGCGACTTCGATCGGGTAGAATTCGGGAACAGAACTTTTTTCAGGTAAAAAGTTTGCCATGTCCTATTTCCAGTCATTATCTAATTATGTTTTAAATTTCAAACCGGTTCAGTGGTTACAGAGTTATGCAGGAACAAGCATAGCAGTTACTATAGCTTATGTATGTACACTTGCGATAGTGTGATGTGACGTGATAGTGTGATTTAGAATATGTACCTTTGATACACTAAATTGTGTTCTGTGTACGAGTTAATGTCCCAAGTATAAATACTGCCGTCCAATCCTGACGTAACCAAAAGTTTGTCTTTTTTTGAGAATTCAATGTTCTTCACCCATTTGGAATGGCCGACTAGACTTCGTATCTTCCTACTGAGGTTACGCACGTCCCAAAGCGCAATTGTAGTGTCGTCTGAACATGTTGCGAACATTCGCGAGTCAAGAAATCTGGAAATAAGTAATTTTTTAGGTGTGCTGGATTTTAGGGTCCATTATGGGCTTATGTTTTTATTAATCATATTAAACGTTAGTTGATGCGCGGTTTCCTTCGCGTATTTTTCTCATTGACTCACCTTTCCTAGACTCACACAAATATTTTAAGAGCAAAATTAGCCAAATCAGTCCAATCTCCAGTTCTAGGGAGACTAATGAACAGCAATTAATTTTTATTAAAAGAAGATGATTAAGAAGCAAAGATTTAATAACACGCTGGATTTATCAAATCCTATTGCAGTTCACTGCTGGATGTAGGCATCTCTCCCAAGGCGCATTACTGACCTCAATCTTGGGCTCTTCTCATCCACTCTCTGTCAGCCACAATGCAAAAGTCATTGCTTCATCTGTGCTAGAGGTCATCCTAAACTACACCTGACTTAGCGTGCTCCACTCAAAAGCATTTTTGCCCCAGCGGCCATTGGTTTTGTTAGAAACTTTTATTCCCAATTATTTTAAGATTATCTACTCACTTGACACAATTGATGCAGTCCAGGTGTGCATTAACTATGCAATGAACCCTATGTTGATTCACAGGGTCAAATATCTGTATGGTTTTCTTTTCGCAAGCTGCCACTAGAAGTGATCTGGAATAAATATTGCTCAACTAATATACTTTGTTTTTCACATTTCTCTTTTTAAAGTTTTCTTGACAGACCACAGCTTAGTTTATGTTTTAATTTTCTCTTGAGATTTTCCTATTTGATACAGCAGCTACTCAGCATGTCTGAACTCCATATGAAAGTTGGTATTTCAGATAAACCAAATAAGAGTTGTTCATTCTATTCTTTATATGTATTGATCACTGGATACATTGCTAAGAAAGAATAGCTTTCACCTTTTTTTTTTTAGCCTGTACTACTAGGCAAATGCCTGCCCTGTATTAACTTATTATTTAATAACATTTACATTGAGATATATAATAAGTCATTGTAATCATAGACCGTTTTTATTAGAAGAGCATAAATATAATTCCAATATTTTAAAGATCTTTCTATAGATAAATAAAAGTAACTATGCAAGCATTACTGATTCACTTCCTTGTTGAATGATTTACATAAAAACAGCCAATATTTTATAGTTGGTCGTGAAATACGACGGCTATCTTGTATGCCATTGTCTGCCACTTACCCTTCCGGCGAAAACTCAAGGTTGAAGATACCACCAGTAGGGGTGTTTGGATCCGAGCAGGACCAACAGTATATCGGCTTCATGCCACAATACAAGCTTTTGGCCATGGCATCTCCAGCTCCGATAGGTGTCGGGAACCCCATATCTCTGTGCCGCAGACGATAGGGGTTGAAAGCGGAATACCTCGCCATAAAAATATTATCATTAGTTTCCCACATGTTGGCCGACATTCTTCAACTACGTGATAATTATGTATATGCCCAGTTTACTAATTTAATAAATGCAATCGGCTAGTTATGACACACATAGTTAAACGTGAAATTTTAATTTAGAAAAATTTTAGCAAAGGTGAATGAGATTTCATCGATTTCTTTCTATGCAGGCAGTGTGTTGCCGGCAGTCAAACTAGAAAAGATCCGAAATCGGTTCTATTATACGTAGTGCTTACATTCTCTTGGGGTTATAAGTCCGTTTTGTAATTATTATTAATCAACTTGCCAGCGTCAAGCAGCTGGTCAAGCGGTT
The DNA here is from genome assembly GCA_951394395.1 of Colostygia pectinataria. Taxonomy (NCBI): domain Eukaryota; kingdom Metazoa; phylum Arthropoda; class Insecta; order Lepidoptera; family Geometridae; genus Colostygia; species Colostygia pectinataria. The sequence continues at coordinate 8,273,708 of OX596365.1, read as the reverse complement.
AATATCTAAATCCAAGTTTTTGGTTTTGCAATTTTTCAAGTAACCACAACCTAATCAACGTAAAGGCGAAAATTACAGTATTTATAAGCTTTATCAAAGTAAGCTAGAGTACTAGAAAATCTCTTTCTCTCTCTCTTTGAAGTGTGTCGAGGACCTTAACCACAACCTAAACGCTGCAGGGCGCCAATTCTATTGGCGAGTGCAGCGAACCACGAACATTTTTGTGTTCATAAGCATATTCAAATAATAATAAAATAATAAAATTCATTTATTCTCCTTCACAAGTTAATCTTAGTGCAGTATACAGTAGTGCCAGTCTGATGATATATTACTTTATGAAAGACTGGTGCCAGAATTAGGTTCGTTAGGAAACCGTATTACAGGTCACCAGGCCCCACTCCGCGAGAACAGCAAATTTAGCGAGCCCCAAACGATTTTGTGTTCTTAAGAGTCCTATCCTTGACCATCCTTGAATTTTCTTGTAGCCCGTGAAGAATCAAACACGATTGTGGCTCGTGTGTTGAAGATATTTTAACGAAAATTATTACAAATAAAAGCTTTATCCCTTATAATTTAAGTATTTGAACATATATTAATTAATTCAAGATACAAACCAATAAAACTTTTAACGTTATAACTTTCGTTGGTAATAAAAAATAATAATAATAAAAACATAAAAGACTGGTCAACTATTTCTCATCTTTTTGTGGGTTGAGTTAAAGTCAGGTAACTTTAATCATATCATAATAGTTGATGCGCCCCCCCCCCCTCATCCCTAATCACCATCCGTCAATAACTATTATTACATGCTACATGACAATGACAGTTATTATAATAGTGCCAAAAAGGGCTCATGGTAAAAAAGTCCGGCAGAAGTCATGGTCCGCAAAAAGTCCGCCTAGGCCCGAAATAGTCCACAAAAACGGACCAAAAAGTCCGCGCCGCGCCGGCATCGCTGAATTTTGGTGACAGTTTTGCTTATTTGATTGAATGACTTGGTTGAACAGTTTGCTTGCCTGTTTTCTGACAATCAAGCATTTATATGTAGACATAGAAATATTTTTATTTGCTATTTTATAACACACTTACACAGTACATACAAAAAAAAGAAGAAAATCAGCAGTACCTACTCATAACAGCAACAATTGACGCTGTCATGTATTTATGTGCCACAACAGCAAAAAGGCGTCGACTCAGCATTGTGCCTTGCCACTAGGAAGAAGCTAGGCGCTGATATTCTGTCGATACCTTTAGCCAATAAACCCTGTGAGATAGTGTGTAATGTTGTGTATTAAATATATAATAAATATGTTTGTGTTACCATTCCAAAAATCTGTTTTTCAATGTACATAGTACTTATTTTTCCATGGTTTTTTCTCTCCAATGATGGATGAACTTAGAATAGTAGAGTTCTTTGTGATAGAGCTCGTCCAGGGAAGAACTACCACCATACCATACCTGGTTACCGGTGAAATTACAGGCACATGAGACTTTCGAACTACGTCTCAGGGTGGCAACCCGTGAGTGATACCTCTCTCTGGTATTGCGAGCATCCCTAGGCTGCGGTAAGCGCTTACCATCTTGTGGGCCGTGTGTCATGTACAAAAACTTTTTTTTTATTTCATGCAGGACTTCTTTTCGGGCAAAGATTTCTATAACACCTATAATTTATTTTTATTTTTGTACAAAGAGCTCGTAGCTGGAGTTGTTCATAAGATCAACGAAGTTATGCACTGTTCCGCGTAGTCACGTAGGTAGGATGGGTGACCGCCAGTGGCAATTTCACCTAAGCGCTTGTGCTTCGGAGGGCACAAAAAGTCGGTCCTGGCTTTTTCAAAGTTGTTAAGCTATGACAGAGGCCTTCGAGCGGCCTAAAAACTCTTACATCAAAGTTGGCCACTAACATAGACGAACTTACTTTTTATTTTGACATATAGGTAATGTGATTATATTTATGAAAATCTTATGTATGTTCGCAAAAATATTAATCTGTTTAAAAAAAATTGTGATAATCATAATGTTAATACTAGAAATAAAAATAAACTCGCTGTTCCCACAGTTAGGCTCACTAAGGTCAGTAAATCTTTTAAAGGGCAATGTGTACGCTCCTTTAACAAAGTCCCAAGCGACATACAAAATTTATCAATTGTCAAATTTAAAAACTTAATTAAACAAAATCTGTCTCAAAAAGCTTACTATAAAACAACCGATTACCTAGATGATAAAAAAGCTTGGGACGAATGTGCTCCAACTGTACTTGGAATCCATAACAATAGCAAGGGTCATGCCAAAAAAGCGATAGGAACCCAGCCGGTGTTGTTGCCAGTTCTTTTACGGCATGGGCGCGTTGGAACTGGTGTAAATTTTCCTAGCTTGTAAGACGTTTCAAAGTGATCCTTGTGATTCTACTGAATAAATAATTTTTGATTTTGATTTTTTGATTTTGATTAACTCTATGCCCAAATATAATAATAATTGAAAACTACTTTTGTTTGACTACCCCTCTATTTTAATTTATTCATTAAAAATAAAGGTAGGTACCTACCTACTTGGTTATCAAAGAAACAATTAAAATAGATTAGCACAAAATCAAATATTTTATTCCAACTTAAGTTCAAAATAACTGCTGCGCCCATCAAACTTAAATGGAATTACAACATTAATACAACATTCTAATAATTAATGTACCTACTGGCAAATTACTTAGCAATAAAATTTATAGTAGGTAGGTTGAAACTTGATTAATCAAATTGTACCTATGTAGACGATAATATACCTATGATATTTTTTTTTTCAAATAAGTTTAAAAATACATTACTATACCAATGGCAAATCTGGAATAAAGCTTATTTTTATGGGCTAGGTATACATTTTTTACAAAATTCAAAATTTTCCAGGATACTGTAAGCAGGCAGGTACAAAGTAATGAATTGGACACATACATATACCATTATTATCTATTTTCTAAATTCGATGCATGCTCTTAAAATGTACTTACAAGTAGTTTTAAATTAGAATAATCTATACAGGGTCTTTGATTATTAGTGCGCGACACAGATGTCTGTGGTGCGCGATATTTAAGGAACACACATCAATAAAAAAAATGTATGTTTTTTTTCATGTGTATTTTCTCTTAAAAATCTCGAGTAAATCGATTATGTATATCTGGTCAATTGTTATTTATCATTATTGAAAATTGCGTAATAATAAAATATTCGAGCACGCGAGCCCCGTAGCGGTTATATATGGGGTCATAAACACGCGCAGGTCAAGCACGCGCAAGTTATTGACCCGCGGTTCATTGACGCGCGGGTCACTGACACGTGCCGAGCGCTGCCCTTTCGATTACTAACAATGTAACTAATTATTAAGCAGAATCACATAATTAAATTTTTTTTAAAAAAAGTACATGTATTTTTTTTTGTGTGTGGAACATATTTATTGAATATCGCGCACTAATATTCAAAGACCCTTTATAGTATGTTATTTATCTTCTAAACATTATTTGCAGATTTCTTAAATTTTTCTGTACAAAATCAAGTCAAACAAAACTATAATTATAAAGTTAACTATGTAAAAGTTTGTAAGTAAGCAAGTGCTCAACCATACTCACTTTCAAGTCAAGAATACTTATAAAATACATAACATTAATCTTATGCTAGCTGCAGTTACCAAGTATTTGGATTCAGCAGTCCTGTGGGAGGTGGTAAGTACCCAAGTGGTATGTGTGAAGTCAAAACATTCTGTAAATAAACTTCTAGTCTAGTTTTGGGACCACCTTCATCAATATTCTGGAGAACTACCATGTACTGTGAAATCATTAAATTTATAATTTTTAAAAATTGTCTACCATAATACTTGTAAAATTCTGAACCACATACAGTGAAGAAATCGTGCAGTAAAGTTGCGCAAATATCTGGTTCAGGTCTTAGGTTCAGGAAGGAGGCTAGCCATTGCCATCCATACTGTAAGCCATGTGGGTTTGGAGCATTAATGAAGTTTGGAGTGGTTGCTATCCAAATGGCACATCGTAGCCTGAATATACCAGACATTCTCTTCAAAAATTTATCTTGTTTCTCTACTACACCCTCCTCACTATAAGTGTAGCCTCTCGACAGATAAAACTCTTTATCTGTCTGTCCTTCCTTTTGTGGTAGAAACATTGGTACTAAATAAGGGCATTGTTTGTGGAAATAAGCTTCTAATAGTCTGCCAAAGTCAGGGAACTGTGCCCATAGTGCTGCTGTCAATGCAGCCAATGGAAATGCTGCTTCTGGGCTACTGGACACCAGTAGATCACCTTGTCGGACAATTTTCTTTGCCAGTAGTGCAGTGCAGTAGGCAAGTCCTTGGGGATGTTGTGTTGCCATTACAAAAGTGTCTAACACTTGAACCTTTTCTCCTTTTAGTAATTTTGAAAGCTTGTCATATTTATCTCTAATGTGTATTCCGCTAACTGACGACAAGGCATTTACTGGGGTGTTCACAGCTTTTTGACAGTCAAAACGGAACTTTTTTAAATTGGCATTTTCCACCAATTCTTTATACTGTTCCTCATATTGTCCTAAGAATATGCTGAGCTCTTTAAAGTAGTTGTAGTTTTTAGATGAATAAAACATTGGGACAGTCTTTTTCTCAGGCTGTGATTCTTCTACAGTTCTTTGTGCTAGTGCTAATTCAGCTGCTTTCTGTTCTTCTGCCTTCTTTTTTTCCATCTCTAACTCATTTTGTTTCAAAGCTTCTTCTTTGTTTTTTTTATCTACATCATTTTGTTTTAGTGCATTTATATCTTCAATCATCTTTGACTTGATGTTTGTAAGGTTCATTGATAGTACTACAGCTTGCTTTACTTCTTTATCAGTAGTTTGATCTGTTTTACACAAGTCCATAATTCTGCCAATATTAGTCACAACCGAGTTAATTGGAGGGGCAAATTTATTAAATACATGTTTTGAATATGGGTCAGTGTTCAGGATATTAGTAATTTCATTGTAACAGATACAAATCTTAGTGTGGCTGTCTGTAATTGCTGCAAAGCGTGCTGTGGCTCGGTTCTGTTCTTCCAGTACTCTATTCATGTTCTCTATTCTCTGTTGATTAAGCATTTGACTTTTCTGCTGATCCAGTCTAGCCTTTTCTAATATAGAGTAATTGTCATTCGCCTGCTTTTCTTTAAGTAGCTGTAATTTTCGCATTTCAAGAATTTTGCGCTTGCATTCCTCGGTCTGTTTCTGCCGACATCTTTCTATTGTTTCTGTGCGATTCACGACCATTTTTTCGAGTAGACCTTTAAAAATTGTTTCCGAAGCCTCTTGAAGTTTTGTCTCGTATTCTTTCATGATAAGTGTGTATCGTAAATCTTGACGAAGTTTGTCTTCGGTAAGCGTCTCTTTCCGTATGAACTCTTCTTTCACGGGCTCAACCTTTTCAGGAGTTTCTTTCTTTATTGGACTGTTTGGCCCTATAGTAACTTCTTTCACAAGAGGGCTCATTACTGCGGCTTTGGTGAGGGCAGATATACGCATTCTCTCAAAGTCAGCCAGGTGTTCACTGATACTCACGTCTCCTTTTTGAGTGTAGCTTGAATTGTTATACAAATAAATGTCCTCGCTGGTGCTATCATCTCTTGAACTATTCATTTTGGCAGAGTGCAGTAGAGAGGAGTGCAGGGTTTGAGCGTAGCGACCAAGGAACACTATCCTTACGTAGCGACCGACTGCTTTTGTGTTCGGTTTTGTTTCTCTTCGTATCTTCCTCTCATATCAAATTCCTACTTCCTAGTTATTATCTTTGCTACCAAAAATCAAAAATTATGAACTGTAAAAGTGTAAACCCAACTCAGAGAGAATATAAGCAAACGTAGTGCTTACATTCTCTTGGCTAATGCGTTAGAATCCTAGTCTGTGGCTACGTTTGTAAACCATCCATCCATCCACCCACCTAAACTACAGAGGATCAAGTTGGATTGGAAGTTGTTTTTTTTTTTGTAAGGTTTGATTTACATTGAATCAGTAGCAAAGTCAGTGCTAATCCGTTACTGACTTAATGTAAACGCTGTTGGGTAAAAGTAAAGTAAGCACGTAAGTCAGTGACCAACTCTGGTGATAGAGTTTCTAGGCTGTCCGAAGGTTTTTGTCAGGGCCTAACAACTTTGAAAAAGCCGGGACCGACTGCTTAACGTGCCCTCTGAGACTGAAGCAAGGGAGCGCTCAGTTGAAATTGCCACTGGCAGTCACCCATCCAAATAGTGACTACGCGGAACAGTGCTTATCTTCGTTGATCTGTTAAGAACACTTAACCAGCTACGTCACAAGCGCTGTTGGGTCAGTACCGTAGAATGGGGTGAATAGAGACTAGATACATACATAACACATGTTTTCGTTTGCACACCTGCGTACATAGACACATTCTTTTTGGTCCATGATTATTATTTTGTAATTTCACTATGTATATAGGGACATATACCTACTTTATTTTAGACTTAGATTTATTTTTCTTATTCGAGTATAGTGTTTCTAATCAGTTTTCAGTCACAACAACTTTTATTTTTGTGCATGATGTGGGTTTGATTGTTGCATGGCCACTTGAACGTCCCACGTACGCGAGCGCTGCCCCCTCCATACGTCCTTAGAATGACGCGGTTTGTTTACACAAGCACACCCGCCGAGCGCGCACTTGAGACTAAAAAAATGGTTTCTTTGTCCTTGGCTTGTTTACATTGAAATTTCACACGAGTATAGCTAGATAACCAACCAATCACGCTATTTTAGAGCGTAGGCCTCAGACAAATTAAAACTTGTTTGAGCAGCTGACGTAGCGTCAAGGAACTAGGGTAAAAGCACCAGTTATTGGCTACCTAAGCACCTTGGTCAATTTAAATTGCTATAGTTCCTTTAGGCGTCATCCAAATGATGTTTTTATGGTGTTAGTGGAGACGGAAAAAATTCTAATATCATTTTAATAACAATAAAAATAATTAACATTGTTTATAAAGTTTTTATATTCATTCAAATAAAAATTGTGTTACTGGCACCCCAGAATTAGTTACTGGCATGTTTGGTTTCAGTTATTGGCTGTAGCATTTTTTACGAAACACAGCAGATTATAGTCATTTTTTTAAGAAATACAAGGAACATAATTATCGAGTTTTTAGCTCTGGTATAAACGAACTTTTTGAAGCCCTTGTATAAAAAATTACAGTATAAAGTTCACCAGACAAAATGAATTAGTATCGGTTTCGGCGCAAGTTTATTTCAGGCCATCGGATCTTGAACTGATCTCTGCATGCGGTGGTTACTCAACTGGCCATATATGCTGTGCTCTTCAGCAAACGTCAGATTGGCGGAAGAAGGCCATTTTCGCCAAATTTGACAAATTATAAATTGAATTCGTAGGTGACTGGCGGTGATGTACATGTATAGCCAGTAACTTAAAACTTCGTTTTTTTCGTTTCTGTTATTGGCTATACCATAATTTAATGTTTTAAAGTAAAAAAAAATAATAAAATACATTTAAATTAAGATAAAATAACTTAAATAGTAACGAAATATGGATCAACTACAGAGATAGGAGGTATGAGACAAGTTTCATTCGAATTGTAGTCAAACGCAATCCTTACCGTTTTAACAACAAAACCCCACTATAGTAGCCAGATTGCCGATTGTCAATCAATTATGATATTTTAAACGAAATTATTCGAAAGAAGAATACAAATCGGCACAAATATTAAAGCTAAATATGTAAACTATTCTCTAGAATGAAGGGAGATATTGTACTTAACATCAGTAGCTTTTAGGAAGTGTTTGAGAATGAAGTAGCCAATAACTACTGCCAGCCAATAACTCATTCATTTACCCCTATCATAACCTTGTTGCGACAAAACCCGGTCACAGACGCCACAAATTAAAATTATCCTTGTTGCGTAGCGTAGCTACGCGTAGTGCTTAGCCAAGAGAATGTAAGCACTACGTTTAATGTTTAGATTCTCTCTGGGCAGCTTGGCTGCGGCTCTTTTAACCCGACTGGCAACACTGCTCAGCTGTTCTGTTTGTTGGTTTTAAAAAGACGAGTGCATAAATTCTCTCTGGTGTTGTTGTGTGGCCAGACCACAATCGGCGAAGAAGTTTATTTTATTTTATTTTATTTTATTTTTATAAAAATGGTGTATAAAAACACTGGAAAATACAGAGCCGAGAGGGAAAATTTTAATAGAAATGATGCTGGTTCATCCTATGGACCGAGGTTAGTTTAAAGGGGATGAAAAAGTGACAAAAATTTTGTTAATTTTGATCTAAACTTATTTGTTGCCGGCGCAAGGCAAGCAAGACTGGCTTTCGAAAATGTTCAATTGGTTTCATCAATTTATTTCAGAGAAGAATCTTCGGAAAACCGCATACGTGTAGCATTGGAAAATGATAGAATTGATTCTAAATATGGATTTGATAGAGTTAGGGACGCTAAAGAGAGGACTGGATACTTGATAAACATGCATACGGTGAGTACCTACCTTGTATATTTTATTTTTATTGTTGAAAATCCGGTCGCATTACTAATTATATATATATACTAATACAGGGTCATTCATTATCAACCTGACAAACTTATGGGATAGGTTCCACACAAAAAAATATATGTATACATATAAATTTGTATATCTGATTGTTAAGAATAAACTCAAAAACTACTAGTCCGATTTCAAAAATACTTTCACCATTAAAATGCTACATTATCCCTGAATAACATAGGATATATTTATTACTAGCGACCCATCCCGGCTTTGCATTGACCCGTGCGAAGCTTGGGCAGATCGGCTAGTGTTAGATTAAGTCACATTAGCTAACAGAGGGTTATACTTTAATTAATAAGGCTCTCTAAGAAAATAGGATCATCTGATTTTCAGGCAGAAATACTAGATGAGGACAAAAGAATAGTAGCAGCAATGGACTATTATTTCATAGAGATGGACGGCACCCGTTTCAAGATCTCTCTGATGTTTCAACCATACTTCATGATACTGGCACGGCGGGAGTGCGAGCAGGAAGTTATTCAGTATTTGTCAAAAAAGTTTGTAAGCACTTTACACAAGATTGAAGTTGTTGAGAAGGAAGATTTAGATTTGGTAAGACATACAATAAAGTACATTCTTCTAGGCTGGGACGTGTGGAACTAGCTTAAATTCACCTAGCTTTAAGATGTTTCAAAATGATCCTTGTGATATGATTGAATGAAGATATTTTTTACTTACTTTACTTTATGTAAATGGGTTATGGCCACCAATATTATATAAAGTTTTGGTTATACAATGAAGTAATTTGAAAACCGATGTGGCGCGGCGGGGGCGAAGGTCCGCCTGCGACGCAAGAGATTGCGGGCTCGATTCCGACGATATGCAAATATTTGATCCGGGTGTTCTGGATATTTTATGTGTATGCATAATAAAAAATATCTATCTATGTACTTGTGATTAAATATATCAGTCATCTAGTACCATAACATAGGCTTTGCTTAGCTTGGTGCTAGATAATGCTGTGTGAATTGTCCAGCATTATATATTTATTTTTTAATGTTATCATCGTCAATGAAAAATAAACAAACACAGCACAACAAATTAATAACCAATTACAGCTAAACCACCTCTCCGGATTGAAACAGCGGTACATCAAGCTATCATTCATGACGCAAAATGAACTGATGAAAGTGAGAAGGGAACTACTCACAGCTGTCAATAAAAACAAGGAGAGAGAGAAGAAAGACGCGATTTACGCCGAAATGCTGACCAACGCGCTGACGAGTGCAGCGGCTATTGAACATGCTAAGAAGACCACAGATCATATGGAGAATATTTTGGACATCAGGTAAGTTTACTAATACTATTGTAAAAAGCATGGTGACATACTGACCTACAGCCCAGAGCATAAACCAATGGACCTAGGCACACAACAGATATACATTGGCGTACATATTGGCCACTCCCTCTCACAGGTTTTACTTACCCCACCCCGGTCGTAAGTTTGCCGGCACTAAAGCTAAGGGCTAATGCACGCGTTTCTTTTAATTTTATGTAGGTCCAAGCGCGCGCATGCCAGCGCGTGCGAAAGTTTGCTATCTCGCTCTTGCTATAATTGGGTGGTCAACCATAACACTCACACACACACACGTACACAAACCATGCATGTGGCGACGCGTTTGCTTCATACATTTTATTGAAAGTGTCCAGGGTGTGATCTTGGGTGTGTTCATTGTAGTATGTGTATACTATGAAAGATATCGAAATTCAATGCAAAGATGCAGTGTTTGTATAAAAAACTCAACGCGTACAAAGTCGCGGGACGTTTCACTAACCTTCACATCAATTTGTGCTACTCATTAGACGACCCCAGTGCCGGTGGCGCGTTGGATGCGGGATATTGCGAGTTCGATCTCCGCTGCGAGACAAATGTTTGCTTGATCTGCAAATGTTTGCTTGATATGCAAATATTTGTTCCTTGTCTTTTGTACTTTAATAAGTATGTATTTACAAAAAATAACTATTCTATGTGTATTCTATCAGTAATCTGGTTCGTTACGTCTGAAAGCTAGCTGAATTTACGCCAATATCACGCGCCCCAGCCTAGAAGAATATGCGGCAATTACGCTACTCGGTTGCAATCCGATTACAATTAGCGAACTGTCAAAAAGCTGTCATAATCAAACAAAATACGTTAGCTTTTTTACTACGACACGATACGAATTACATATTCGCCCCTCTGATAACAAACTGCTAATTATCTCTTACAGAGAACACGATGTCCCCTACCACGTCCGGGTATCAACTGACATGGAGATATTCTGCGGCTCCTGGTACACAGTCAAGAGCAGAGGGACAGAGACGCCTATATTCACAAAGCGAGACGACATCATCGAGCGACCGGACCCTATAGTCCTCGCGTTTGATATAGAGACAACAAAGTTACCGTTGAAATTCCCAGATTCGCAGACAGATCAGATCATGATGATTTCGTATATGATTGATGCGCAGGGTTACTTGATAACGAATAGGGAGATCATATCAGTTGATGTCGAGGATTTTGAGTACACGCCCAAGCCAGAGTTTGAAGGGTAAGAGCCTTATTCATAATAATAAACTGTTAAACGCTGTTGCCCGCGAATTAATTCGCGTGGAACTCGAAAAATTGATTCAGTGGTTGTCGAGTTATAGTAACAAACTTTCACATTACAAAATACAAATATCTTTATTCGGAACAATAACATATGATAATAAAACATAATGGAAGCGATGGTATCTGCAGGAGTGAAAACACTGTGTCGCACAACACATTATAATATTAGTGTAAATATAATTATGATTAGTGTGAATTACGTTATGTCTGTATGTTTGTTTTCCAGGCAATTCATAGTGTTCAATGAAGAAAACGAACTAGCCCTGATTCAGAAGTTTTTTGATCACATTATGGATGTCAAACCACATATTTTCGTCACATACAACGGTAAAAATTTTTCGTGTTCTCTTTAATAATGTATTTGTCCTGTGCTTCAGTCCTTAAAATAATAATATAAAAAATATAAAAATTCTGAAAAAAATGTTGCTGCCCAGAACAATGCGCAGTACTTAAGTTTAGTAAGTGTGGTAAGCAGAACTTCAAGCAAATAAATATATTTCATTTCATATCATTTCATATAATATTTTTTTCCCGTTGGGTCTTACTAAAAAAAAAAAAGGTATTCTAAGTAAAGGTATAAGAGTAGTAGAGTTCTCTGTGATAGAGCTCGTCCGGGGAAGGACTACCACCATACCTATTTCTGCCGCAAAGCAGTAATGCTCGCATTGCTGTGTTCCGGTGTGAAGGTATGGTTTCCGGTGAAATTACTGGCACATGAGGCTTTCGATCTTAGCCGCAAGGTGACCCGCGAGCGATACCTCTGGTATTGCAAGCGTCCATAGGCTTCGGTAACCGCTTACCATCTTGTGGGCCGTACGCTTGGTTGCCACTTCAGTTGGATTAAAAAAAAAATCTACCCTATCCGCATTAGGATAGGCCACGTAAAAATAAATACTTCTTAACTTTTCACAATCACTTGCTCAAGGGTAGGCCCAGAGTCAGTAGGAAGGAACATTAGGAGGCCAAAGATTATAATTTCCCAAAAATTATTTCGCCTCAAGCGGGACTTGAACAATCTTCCGCTTGATACGCGAGTACGTAGTACTAATATCTGTTCTGTGACGCGGGTGCTCTACCAATTGAGCCATTGAGATTGTCACGCTTGCTCGAAACTCAGTTTAAACTTTTGCGGTGGTTTTCATTTATGTTTTATGTACATGTGGTATGTGTTCCAAATAAATTATTTGAAATTTGAAATAATCCTTGGGATGTGCTCGGTTCAAAGCGCCGTCACACTTAGACTATAGTCTATGGCCAATTATAATGATAATATTTTAGGTGATTTCTTCGACTGGCCGTTCGTGGAAGCTCGCGCGGCCATACTGGGCTTGGACATGAAGCAAGAGATTGGTTTCGCGAAGATGGCCGCTAGGGATGGCACCTATGCCTGTCGCCCGGCCATGCACATGGACTGCTTGTGGTAAGTGGCCAATGGCAAGTTTCAAAAACATAGTTTGTGATGTGCAAAAACTATTCATTTCGAAAAACCATTTTTTTCGGGATAAAATGTAGCCTATGTCCTTTCCCGGTCATCATCTATAATTACTAATATTATATAGAGAGTAGTTTTGTATTTTTGTTTGTTACAAATAAACTCAAAAACTACTGGTCTGATTTCAAAAATGCTTTTACCATTAGAATGCTACATTATCCCTGAATAACATAGGCTATAATTATTACCAGCGATCCGCCCCGGCTTCGCACGGGTTCTTAAGTTGTCATTGGACCTGTGCGAAGCTATGGCAGACGCACTAATCTATTAATATTGTATTTTAAACAACCAATTCTATTTATTGTTTGTCGAAATAAAGGGAATAAACATCCATCCAAACCTTCGTATTTATACTATAAGTGTGATAGTTTGTTTTTTTTTGTGTTTTTATTTCATCAAATGGCGAGACGATCGACTCGTAGTGTCACTTTAAAGTTCAGCGTGGCACTGCACTGCGCTCGTCACCCCGAGTCGGTCTCTTTTACCCAGTAATTTTACTACAGTGCTGTTCAAACCTAAACATACTTTTTTGCACATTACGGCTCGGAGGCAGAATATATGGCACTGCGTTTGTTTATTTAAATAAATATATAAATAATGCTGGACAATCTACACAGCATCATCTAGCTAGCCCCAAGCTAAGCAGAGCTTGTGTTATGGCCCATAACATAACACATAAACAGTACATCAGTTATGGGTACTAGATGACTGATGTACTTAATACAATACAATACATGAATAGATATTTTTTTATTCATGACAGCCTTCTCATGTTCCCACTGCTGGAACACTGGGCTACTCTCGGGCGAGAGCGATTGGGTCTTAACCCACCACGCGGACCAAATGCGGATTGGTGGATGGCACATGTCTTTCGAATTTTTAGTTCTTGGACATGCCGGTTTCCTCACGATGTTTTCCTTCACCGTATGAGAGCACTGGTATTGCGCACAATCATTTTTCGAACTAAAAAATCCATTGGTGCACGACCGGGTTTGTACCCACGACCTTAGGATCGGAAGGCGGGGTTACTACCACTAGGCCACCGGTGCTATTTTTTTTTATTATACATAGAAAATACTCAGAAAGAATTTAGATGTGTTCCTTACTAATCTTGCAGTTGGGTGAAGAGAGACTCGTACCTACCAGTCGGCTCGCAAGGTCTAAAAGCAGTCGCCAAGGCCAAGCTGAGGTATGACCCCGTGGAACTAGACCCTGAAGATATGTGCAGGATGGCGGCCGAGCAACCGCAGGTATTGGAGTCTCACTTGCTATTTTGTACAATAGTCAAAGTCAAAAATGGTTTATTTCAATAAAATCACAATGATCACTTTGAAACGTCTTATAAGCTAGAATTTACGCCAGTACCAACTATTGTCTTGCTATTGTTATGGATGCCGAGTAAAGTTGGAGCACATTCTACTAGCGACCCGCCATGGCTTCCGTGCCCACAGAAACAGTTTTTTTTTTCGGGATATAAATAGTATACCTAAATAGTAAATATGTTTATTCAGTAATAAAGTGTTTACAAAACTTGCCATCTAGAACATTCTTACATACTATTCATGTTTCTTAGACTAATAAAAATAATAAAATTACGTACCTACGTACGAGTTCTACGGGGTCTACACTACAGTACATTGTAAGTAGTACAGGGTTGGTAAGTTATAGTGTACATAGTCAAGTGACTACCCTCCGTACTAGTTTTAACTGTATGACGGCAGGGCAGCAGGATAGAACGTAAACTATGTCCTATTCTCGGCCATTATTTATCTATGTTTTATATTTCAGACAAATCGGTTCAATGATTATCGAAATATAGAGAAACAAACATCCAGTTTATAACATTAGTGTAATCAATTGTGATGTAAAAGTGTGATAGTATGGAAGTTTTAATGGAATGGTTCCAGTTCGGAAGTATGTATCCTGTTTTAGTGATGATTGGCTGACCCGCTCGGTTTCACTCGCGTTATTTTTCCATATTTTCTTATTGTTTGAACCTGCCCTGAACACATAGATATTTCAAAACAACAATCAACCAAATCGGTCAAGCCGTTGTCAAGTTTTTTTTTTTTTTTTTTTAATGGCAGTCTGTCTGTTTAGACAATATTGCCAGTGTCAAGTAGTGTCGACGTATACATCAAATACGAACAAGTTCGAATTTTGAATTTGACGAACAACATTTTGAAAGAAATGATGGCGTCCTTTCAAAATTTTCTAGGAGAATCTTCAACCAAATTACAAACCAACATCACCCTTCTATTTCAATCACTTACACTTGTGCCAAAACTACGAGTCGTATTGGTTAAACTGCCACCAAATTTACACAATAAAACTCAAAATAACTCGAGAATAACAATTAAAATGGGAGGAACATGTCGTACCGGTAAAATGACCGAAGAAACTCCGTTGTCAAGTTTAAGTATGATAGTTGTATTTTAACATTTCTAGGTGCTGTCAAACTATTCTGTGTCAGACGCGGTGGCTACATACTACTTGTACATGAAGTACGTGCATCCGTTCATATTCGCCTTGTGTACTATTATTCCGCTGGAACCAGACGAGGTGAGTGTATGGTTCTCACAACGGATCTCGGCCGTCGTGAAATTAGCAGTTTCCATGCGCAATGGAGCTTTTCCAAACTAAATTGTCTTTGCGCATCACAAACGGCTCACTTTACGGAAGCCTAGATTCGCTGTGCGAACTATACCTACTACGAGTAAGTTATTTGTAAGCATTTGTTTCAACAATTTGGTACCACGGAATAATCTAGTCCAACATTATTTATTTATTTATAAAACCGAGATGGAGAGTGAACAAAAATATGACCGATGTTATATGTTAGCTACAGAGACTTTAGATAAACAATTATTTTTCCCAAAGAAAATATTTTATTTATTTTTTCACCATTAGTCAAATCAAAATCTATATGAAAACATTCCACAGTCACTTCACTTCTTTTTCTTTTTACTTTTATTCTAAAGAGTTAGAGGTCCGCCCTCTACAGTATAGGTAACTAGTTCTAGTAGTACTTATAGTATAACTAGTTCTATTATATTATAACTGTTAACCAATGTTCTTGACTCATTTTATTTAATTTTGACGACCGATGTGGCGCAGCGGGCGCAGGTTCGCCTGCGACGCGGAGGTTGCGGGTTCGATTCCCGCCTCGGGTCAAATATTTGTACGATCTACAAATATTTGTTCCGGGTGTTGGGTATTTTCTACATATAATAAAAAATATCTATCTATGTATTGTATTGTATTAAGTATTTATAAGTCATCTAGTACCTATAATACAGCTCTGTTTAACAGCAGCTTACCTTGGGGCTAGATGATGCTGTGTTAATTGTCCAACATAATTATTATTATTATTAATTTTGAAATAGCAGGTGTTCATTTTAGGTTCTCCGCAAAGGATCCGGCACTCTCTGCGAGTCTCTACTCATGGTGCAAGCTTTCCACGCTAACATAATATTTCCCAACAAGCAAGTGGAAGAACTGAACAAACTGACCGCGGACGGACATGTGTTGGAGACTGAGACGTATGTGGGGGGGCACGTGGAGGCTTTGGAGTCAGGTCAGTATACTATAGGCATTTGTGAAGTTAGCCGTTTAGATGTGCAGTAAGACGCTTTTTTTTAACGAATTTTGAACCTTAATGCTAAAATTATACATTAAAAACTGACTTTGACGTCACCGCTGTCACTCCACGATTCAGCGCGATTTGGCGGGAAGTTTAAAATTTTAATTGAAATTGCATGTTTTACTACTAAACATGAAAAAAAAAGAAAGAACCGAAACTAACGAAACTCTGTCACCAGTTATTTATTGCTTAAAGTCGATACTTCTGAACACAAATAGAACAGTATTTCAAAATCAGTCATCATGCTTATTATAATATTAGTGCGATGTGAGTAATGTAGTAAGATATGTATACAATGTGATTATTAATCAAAACAGGTGTCTTCAGAGCTGATATAAAGTGCAAATTCAAAATCGTGCCGTCAGCCGTGCAAGAGATGATTAACACCACCGAGAAGACTATGAGGCACGCGATAGAAGTCGAGGAGGGAGTGCCTCTAGACCTCGTCACGAACCTCGAGGAGGTTTGCGCGGAGATAAAGGATAAACTACAACATATGCACGACCACCCGAGGAGGGATGAGAGCCCACTTATATACCATTTGGATGTTGGCGCTATGTACCCTAATATTATATTGACTAATAGGTTTGTTTGTGTTTTTTTAATTATGTAAAGAATTTTCCATCTAGCCTTAAACTAACCATAGCCTAGATAATGCGCAAAAGCGCTAGGAACCCAGCCGGTATTGTTGCCAGTTCTTTTACAGCGTTGGAACTGGCATAAATTCACCTAGCTTGTAAAACGTTTCAAAGTGATCCTTGTGGTTTTATTGAATAAACCTCTTTTGAATTGGACTTTTACTTTGAAAACTTGTACTTGGTTATTTGTTTTTTAAGAAATAGTAAAGTATAATTTCGAAACGGTTGTGGATGGCACATGTCTTTCCAATTTTTAGTTCTGTTTGGACATGCCGGTTTCCTTACGCTGTTTTCCTTCACCGTATGAGAGCACTGGCATTGCGCATATACATTATTCGTAGAGAAAAATCCATTGGTGCACGACTGGATTCGCACGACCTTAGGATCGGAAAGACCACCAGTGCTCTCAGTAGACCACCAGTGCTCTGTCAAATTGCAATGCAATATTAATATTTGTAGATTGCAGCCATCAGCGATGGTGAATGCGAGTGTGTGCGCAGTGTGCGACCACAACAGGCCTGGCGCGACTTGCCAACGGCATATGGAATGGATGTGGAGAGGGGATTACCGTAAGTAACATTCTGTGTTATGTAATGCGAGTGAAGAGTAAAGCGTTATAATTTATTTATTTAAATGCCAACAGGGTCGTTAATTATTATTAATTGAAAATAATGATAGAGCTTTATTTTTAAATCGTAAATATTAATTTGAACAAATCAATTTAATTCTAAATGTCATCCCAATTTTATGTCGCAATCATATTTTCCTTGAATTTTTAAGACTTATTGCATAAGCATTGCCAAAATAGCTGACTGAAGAGGCAATCGTACAATTCTAGTGCCCACTTATTTGACAGGGGCGGCGCGAAATTGGATGTTTAAAGGGAACAGAACCAATAATGGACCGCATAAACTTTGTCGATTTACTCATGGTTTTTCCCACAAAATGTAAAAAAATCATACAAAAATAAAAGTTTTTGTGTAGAATCTATTCCTGTACCAGTAGTACAGGAATAGATTCTATATTATCACTATTTCTTCCTGTACTAATAACAACTATAAATTAACCTTATTTCGATTTAAATCCTCGGCAAATATCAAACAGCGATTGTATATTGTTGTATTGTTTTAGTGCCAGCGACCAGAAGTGAATACCAGAGGATACAACAACAGTTGGAGACAGAGAAGTTCCCACCGCTGTACCCTGGCGGACCACAAAGAGCCTTCCATGCATTGCCTAAAGAAGATCAGGTAGCTATTACCGCGGTTTTGCTTGCATCTCTTCCTATTTTTTTTGTCGATGCCTAAGTAGCCTTAAAACTGTAACTATACCTGTTAATAAGCCTTTGGGCGGCCTATTGCAACCGCTTGCAACAGTGCCATCCATGCACAACTCTACGTTAGGCTTGCTTGCTTGGTGGATTAAAACCCAATAGTGTACTCTACACGGCATCCATAACAATTGCAAGGGTCATGTCTAAAAAGTGTTAAGACCCCAGCCGGTGTTGCCAGTTCTTTTATGGCGCGTTGGAACTGGCGAAAATTCGGCGCTATGTACCCTAATATTATATTGACGAATAGGTTTGTTTGTGTTTTTTAATTTTGTAAAGCGTTTTCCATCTAGCCTTAAACTAACCATAACAAGGATAATGCGCAAAAGTGATAGGATCCCAGCCGGTATTGTTGCCAGTTCTTTTACAGAGTTGAATCTGGCATAAATTCAACTAGCTTGAAAGACGTTTCCAAATGATCCTTGTGATTTTATTGAACTACTAGCAGTCTGTCCGAGCTTCGCGCGGGTGCAATGAAATCACACTCGTGCGAAGCCGGAGCGGGTATCTAGTAATAAATATAGCCTATGTTACTCAGGGATAGCGTAGCATTCTAATGGTGAAAGAATTATTTAAATCAGACCAGTTGTTTTTGAGTTTATTCGTAACAAACAAAAATACAAATCTTTCCTCTTTGTAATATTAGTATAGATCACTATTACTCTTTTGACGTTGACTTTATCCAGGCAGCGTATGAAAAGAAGCGTCTAGCAGACTACTGCAGAGTGGCGTACAAGAAGACTAAAGTGACGCGGACTGAAGTGCGGACGACTACCATTTGCCAGAAAGAGAACTCTTTCTACGTCGACACCGTACGAGCTTTCAGGTGAGCGGTGAACCATCCACCAATCCGCATTGGTCCGCGTGGTAGATTCACCCGAATACTCGCGAGTGTAGGCCAGTGTCACAACAGTAGGAAAATTCCAACAATGATAAATAATAATTGACCAGAAAAACGTAATCGATTTACTCGAGATTTTTAAGACAAAATGTAAAAAAAAGGTAGGAACATGCTTTATTATTTTTTTGGGTGTGGAACCTAGTAATTGAATATTCCGCACTAACAATAGTAATATAATAAAAATGTTTTAATTTTCCCATTAACAAAAGGTATAAACAAGTAGGTAGTAGCTAAGGTACCTACGCAAGGTAGATGCCATGTACTTAATCTAGGTACACATAATATAAACAATGAACGACCCTGTATACAAAAAAGAAAATAAGATACATACTGATTGTCTTGCAGAGATCGTCGCTACGAGTACAAGGCGCTGAACAAGCAGGCGAAAGCGAAGGTGGTCGAGGCGGTGGCGAGCGGCGACGCGGCCGAGGTGAAGCTGGCGAGGAGCCGCGAGGTGCTGTACGACTCGCTGCAACTCGCGCACAAGTGCATCCTCAACTCATTCTACGGATATGTCATGAGGAGGGGGTATGTTGATGTCAGTTCCCAGCTTACTAATCCATTGTTGCTTAAACCGACGTTGTAGTAAGTTCACTCAGTATCTACTTTACGACAGATGTGGCGCGGCGAAGCTCTGCTTGCGACGCAGGAGGTTCGATTCCCGCCTTTAAACAAATGTTTGTACGATCTGCAAATATTTGTTCTGGGTATTTTATATCGGTCCTTGCCCGTAATCCACCATGTTCGTTCACCTAGGTGTACCACGGGCATGTATAACAAAAAAATATCTATCTATGTATTTTTATTGTAATAAGTATATCAGTCATCTAGTACCCATAACACAAGCTCAGCTTAGGGCTAGATGATGCTGTGTGGATTATCCAGCATTATTTATTAATTTGTTTGTAGTGCGCGATGGCACAGCATGGAGATGGCTGGCATAGTGTGCTACACGGGCGCTAACATCATCATGAAGGCTCGCGAGATCATTGAGCAGATCGGCAGACCACTCGAGTTGGACACTGATGGTAGGAGACACTTTTTATGTCAGCAGATGACGAGACAGTTAAGTCATTTGCCTGATATTAAGCATAACACATGACAATAACCAAATCATTCACTTGAGAGTAGGTCATGATGATAATCACACTAATATTGTAGTAGTAGAGTTCTCTGTGATAGAGCTCGTCTGGGGAAGGACTACCACCATACCTATTTCTGCCGCCAAGCAGTAATGCTCGCATTGCTGTGTTCCGGTGTGAAGGGTATGGTTTCCGGTGAAATTACTGGCACATGAGGCTTTCGATCTTAGCCTCAAGGTGGCAACCCGCGAGTGATACCTCTGGTATTGCAAGCGTCCATAGGCTGCGGTAACCGCTTACCATCTTGTGGGCCGTACGCTTGGTTGCCACTTCAGTTGTATAAAAAAAAATATATATATAAATGCGAAAGTTTGGATGTTTGTTTGAATGTTTGTTCCTCTATAACTCGATAACCACTGAACTGGTTTGGCTGAAATTAGAAACATATTAATAATAATAATAAAACACTTTATTTCAGGCAATTAGAAAGTTACAAATGTAAAAAAACTTATTCTATGGCCCATAAAACTAAGAATACATGTTTTATAATATTAAAACGAAACTATTTGCTGACACGTAAGGACTGCGACGTAAGGAAATATAAATAGATAGTGACCGGGAATAGGACATAGGCTTTTTATCCCTTATTATTTTAACTTGACATTTTGATTGACATGTATTTAATTTTGTTAGACCTAAGATAGTGTAAAATTTAATTATTATTTTTAATGTTTAATGTTTTAATTTATTTGATTTTTGTTTTTATGTTATTAGTATTGTAATTATTTTAATAATTAGTGTAATTGGTTATGCACCGTTCTAGTTAAATAAATAAATAAATAAAATAAATCTCGGAAAAAAGGATGGTTCCCGAATTCCACGTGAACGAAGTCGCCGGCGACAGCTATAAATGGCTATAAATAGATGGATTTATTGTTTTAGGTATTTGGTGTATTCTGCCGTCCTCATTTCCTGAAAATGTGACAGTTCACACAACACATGCGAAGAAAAAGAAAATCAACGTTTCCTTTCCTAATGCCGTCCTCAACGCTATGGTCAAGGTTAGTATGGCAACAGATAACATAATATTAGTACAGATTCCCCCCCCTCCTAACTCGGGCAACGCAACTGGCTAAATTGGTTGTACTCACATAGGCGCTAAGTATGGCTTAAAAAGCTTGTTGCCGTATCGCTACGTAGAAATAATGTCTGTTCTGTGGTATCGCAGTCGTTTTTTGTCAAAAATTATATTAACACTAGTTGCTAGTGCTAACTGCGATTTAATTCGCGTGGAAATTTTGATGGGTGCTCGGGAATACAGACTATAATCTATTTCATCTAGATTCGTTCAGCTGTTCTGTCGTGATTATGTAATAAACATCTATCCATAGACTAGTTTATCTCGACTGTACTGATGGCCTAGTGAGCACTGGTGGTGACCCTGCTTTCCGATCCTAAAGTCCTGGGTTCGAATCCGGTGGTGCACCAATGGATTTTTCGTTACGAAAAATTATGTGCGCATGCCAGTGCTCTCATACGGTGAAGGAAAACATCGTGAGGAAACCGGCATGTCCAAGAATTAAAATTCTAAAGACTGTGCCATCCACCAATCCGCATTGGGTCCGCGTGGTGGATTAAGACCCAATCACTCTCGCTCGAGAGTAGGCCAGTGTTCAAGCAGTAGGAACATTAGGATGCTGTCATGATACATTTTTACAAACGGGTGTTTTCACGTACCATCATCATCATCATTCTGTCATGATGATGATGATGAAATGAAATTTGATTTATTTGCCAGAATACAGGTAGGTACATTGATTCTTAAAATTATTACATTGGTAATATTTGAATCACTTTATTCGACCATTTGTCGTGCAAAAATTAAATACTTAGTTTAATTTTACAAGTAGGTAAATAATTCAAGCAATATAAATAATTGTAATAGGCTTATTGTATAATGATGATGATACAAATAAGTGTACATTACAGGATCACTTCACAAACGAGCAGTACTTCGAACTAACAGATCCGGAGAGCAAGAAGTACGAGCAACGCGCTGAGAACTCGATATTCTTCGAAGTGGACGGTCCCTACCTCGGTATGGTGCTGCCAGCTTCCAAGGAGGAAGGGAAACGACTCAAGAAGAGATACGCTGTGTTTAACTTCGACGGCTCCTTGGCTGAGTTGAAGGGTAAGGCGGTATTTCGGGTGGAAATGCGATCCAACATTTTCTAAACGTGCGGGATTTTAAATCGCGTGTTTTTCATAACGCCATGACCGCTAGAACGTATCGAAAATCTTTATGCTATTACACCCTCACATCACACTAATTATTATTATAAATGCGAAAAATAGAAATTGAAAAAATAGAAAATACATTTATTTACTGTAAAAATACATGTATGTACAGTACACAGAAAAATAAAGTAAGCAAGCTGCTTTTATGTAGAGTTACACAGTATTTTACAGATAACTTATTAACTAAAGTGGTAATATCTGTTGGATTCTCACTAGGCTCAGCCTGAATCGAGAAATCCTAATTACGAAACAGTTTATTTGTAGGTATCTAGCTGACAGAATCAGACAAAAAAATAA
Source organism: Colostygia pectinataria (assembly GCA_951394395.1). Taxonomy (NCBI): domain Eukaryota; kingdom Metazoa; phylum Arthropoda; class Insecta; order Lepidoptera; family Geometridae; genus Colostygia; species Colostygia pectinataria. The sequence continues at coordinate 8,250,868 of OX596365.1, read as the reverse complement.
TAAAAAAGGTTATTTTACTAATTTGGTTCTTAAAGCTTATAAGTAATGTAAGTTCCACAACGTAACACTATGTATGTTTTAAATATGAAGGTAAGTATAGATAATTATAGAGATAGATATATAATATAAAAAATATATGATAGGTGTAATTATATACGTATATATACTTACTTATAATTTGGATTTGAAAAGTTTGGATGTTTGATGTTTTGATGGTTTTTTTTTTGTCAGCAAGTGACAGGACAACAAATACAATATAGTAATAAACCTCTCACAAGATTTATTTATAAAAAACAACACAAAAACCAAACTAAAAGAACTTCTTATTAAATTAATTTTACAAAAATGAACAGCAATTCTAATGAATAGCAAAGTACAACGTCCGTCTATCTCTGGTGTCAAAGCAAAAGTGGGCTTTGACTGCGCCGCTCTGGAGCGCAGCGCGCCCCTCCATTCCGTTTGCCTGCGATGATGTCAGCAGGCCACGCCTCTTATCGCTAAATATATTATACGAGGTTGAAGTTATTAGGTTTGCCTACTAAGGTGATTTAATAATAATTTTCTGTAGGTTTCGAAGTGAAACGTCGCGGCGAGCTCCAGCTGATAAAGATCTTCCAGTCGTCTGTATTCGAAGCGTTCCTGAAGGGCAACGATCTCAAGTCGTGCTACGGTGCTGTCGCGAAGGTGGCTGATTACTGGCTTGACGTTCTCTACAGTAAAGGTACAGTGGGGTAACCACAAGCTCCTATAGCAATATTAAAATTTGTATGCTAAAATGTCAGTGTAACAGTATTTCAATATTGCTTTTGAGCTTGTGGTTACCCACCACGATCATTAATTCAAAGTGTGTCCAGACACGATCATCTCGCGTCTCAAATAGGACAATCACCCGCAGCGCTATCAATGTATAAACGTAAAAAAAAAATACTTAGAACTAAAGATTATACTTAGAATTAGTCGCCTCGAACTGAGATCTCGTGATATCTGATTTAAAATGGATGAATAAAACCAATTCTTATGTAAACCTCATACGATATTTGTATATTTTTCTTATTTACGCCCCCTAAGGGCCATATCCCCAACGCCCATATCTTAACAGGTTAGCTGTCCCGAAGCAAGTTTCGATCTTCTTTGTACACATCCTCGTAGTAAATAATGACAGCTAACGCTCATGAAGTTTCGTATTAAGTTACGTCATTCTCTTCAAGTATTTTATGATACTTTATGTGTCCTAGTGATTGAAATTAATTATATCGATAATTGCTAATGTTAGATGAGTATGATAAGAAATTAATTATTTACGTTTAATGATAAAATGTACGTTTATGTTCGTAACACTTTAGACATCTGAAAAATATCTTTTTGAAAACAATCTTCTGTTATTGAATTGCACCATTCAATTAGGTACCCTTTCGGCCACCAGTTTCTAATTTGGTTGTAGTATAATTTACTAATGCTACAAATAATATAATTATTAAAAAAAAATTATCGATAGATCGATTGCATTATCTACATCATTGGCCATGAGGCACATATGCCTCATGATGTGCCTCATCGGACAGCTAACCTGTTAATAACCCGTTCGATTTTGGTTATCTCATACAAAGCTAAATCGAGCAATTTTCTCAAGTAAAATTGATCGATTTACCCAAATACACGCAAATAGGATCAATGATTCAAGAGATATGCTCGAACAAGCATAAATACTAAGCCAAATCAATCAAAGTTCCACTGAGATTTTTTTTTCTTTTTTTTTTTTATACCACTGAAGTGGCAACCAAGCATACGGCCCACTTGATGGTCAGCGGTTACCGTAGCCTATGTACGCATGCAGCATCATAGATATCACTTGCGTGTTACCACCCTGAGACGTTAGATGGGAAGTCTCATGTGCCTGTAATTTCACCGGAAACCATACCCTTCGAACCGGAACACAGCAATGCGAGCATTGCTGCTTGGCGGCAGAAATAGGTATGGTGGTAGTCCTTCCCCATACGAGCTCTATCACAGAGAACTCTACTACTCTTACTTTTTGATTGATTTGTTTGTCGCTACGCTCACTCCATCAATAAACTATATTTCTTTCTTCTTCTTTTAATTTGTGGCGTCTGTGGCTGGGTTTGTGGAGGATCTGAGTATATTTCTTTCTTTCTAGGTTCCAACATGCCTGATTCAGAACTATTCGAGCTGATATCTGAGAACCGGTCCATGTCTAAGAAGCTGGAAGACTACGGCGGGCAGAAATCTACTTCTATCTCCACCGCGAAGAGACTCGCGGAGTTTCTCGGCGATCAGATGGTGAAAGACGCGGGGTTAGCTTGTAGGTATGTATTACGAAATTGGTTAAGCTTTAGGTATTTTTTAAAAAACGGGTGTGTTGTAGATATGTATCACAAATTTAGTAACAAGGCGATCTTGGATTTTTTCGTATGTTTTTAGGATTTTGGAAAAAATAATTACTGTTAAATCAAATGTATGTTTATTTTCGGAATAATAATGTTTTTTTGTTTTCATGCTACCCATTCAAAGGACACTGAATAGTTCTTTTGAACCGGTAAGAAAATGAATAATTAATAAGTATTTTTGTAAAATTAATTAATGTCATGTTTATAATAAAAAAAAATGAATGAATGAATGAATGAACACTTTATTGTACACAAAAAAATATTTATTAACTACTATAAAAAACATTAACAAAGTACAAAGGGCGGCCTTATCACTAAGAGCGATTTCTTCCAGGCAACCATGGATGGAGAAAGTGAGAGTAGAAAATTAAGTAGTGGCGGATAAAATGTGCACATAATAGGAAAAATTGAAAATTTAAAAATAATACCTAATTTTTGTTAAATTCTAATACTTACATATTATATTATATTAAAATAGTTCATAGTTTATTTATTAGTAACACAGGTTACATTTAGCTAATAAAGTGTAGCAATGTAATAACTTTTTTATCACTCTATCTATCACAGGATATTTATGCTAAAATTATTTAGCACAAAATCTAAAGGTATTTTTAATTACGATGCGGATTAATACATCAAAATTTTCCCCATAATATTTTCCAGGTTCATAATATCCCGGAAGCCAGAAGGCGCGCCGGTCACTGAGCGAGCCATACCTCTAGCTATATTCCAATCGCCGGCCGCCGTCAAACGTCACCATCTACGACGATGGCTCAAAGATAATAGCATAACTGAAGATATTGATATACGAGATGTGTTGGACTGGGCGTACTATATCGAGAGATTGAGCGGCGCTATACAGAAGATTATTACTATACCGGCGGCTATGCAAGGAGTTAGTATTCAGATAACGGTAGCCAAAAGGATTTGGCTGCGCCAGCTTTTTTATAAATTTCACAATTGCTACTATGCTTTAGTATGCTTATAATAATATAATATAATTTTTATTTCGGGCAACTTAGTACATAACTTATGACAGGCCCATATTTATATATACCTTAAAACTAACATATATATGCTAGGAACGATTAGATGGCGGGATGACCTGGACTCATTTGATAAGGATTGGTTCTTAAAAGCACATGATCGCACTATAAGGAAGGGAGATGGAGAGGCCTTTGCCCTGCAGTGGGATGATGCAGGCTGATAATAATAGGAGAGCTCGTGACGTAGATAGCTGAGTAGTTCCTATCCGATCAACAAAGTTTAACACTGTTCCGCGTTGTCACCATTTGGATGGGTGACCGCCAGTGGTAATTTCAACTGAGCGCTCCCGTGCTTCTGAGGGCACGTTAAGCCGTCGGTCCCCGTTTTTACAAATTGTTAGGCCATGACAGAGGTCTTCGAGCGGCCTAAAAACCAAAATTAGCCACTGACTCATACTCACGAATTTACTTTCACTTAGCATGCATTGTATGAATTTTTAGCTCGATAATCCGGTACCAAGATGTCAGTACCCAGATTGGCTCCATAAGAAGATGCTCGCTAAAACTGACAAGTTCAAGACTAGGAAGATAACAGACATGTTCACAGCACAGCCTAAAGAAATCAGACAAAGAGAAGATGATGACAATGATGATAGACAAATGGTAACATACAAAACAAAACTTAACTGAAGAGCCCCAAACCCTGTAATATTTAGAAACTTTAACTTAAATAAAACGCTTTTTTTTTATAAACACACACACTTTGTAGTACATAGATATAAAGCAATTACATTCTAGTTGAAGGCTTCTAGTGGCATACTCGTGGGACACTGTCTGTAGAGATAAACCAGTTTAAAACTGCACGCCCACTGCAAAAATTTCTATTTTTTTTTTTTTTTATACAACTGAAGTGGCAACCAAGCGTACCAAGCGTCTATGTTGTCACATTCAAATCTATGACAAACGCGGTGGCGTGGTTTTAGACTGACTGATCTACAATGCTTAGTTATCTGTAGGACACAGAAATAGATATGGAGGACATCGGCAAAGAGAAAGCGCCCGTGGAGATCCGGCCTATAGTGCACACGAGCAAGCGGAAGCGGCAGGAGACGCCGCCGCCGGAAGCTACGAGTTGGCGGGACGCGCTCGGGGCGCCTCCGCCTTTTGGCAACAATAAGGTATGTACAACTTAATATGCCCTTATTTATAAAAAATTTAAGGTGATATCAGAGGGGTAATTTTTCGTTCATTTTCGGCTTGCATTCGGCACCTTTAACTCGAAATGAAACATTTGAACACAAAATGAAACAATTTTTCCAAGTAAAATGAAGCATTCATTCGAGTGACCCGTCTGATATCACCTTTAGCTAGGTCTTTCCATGTCATTTTATGTCAATGAACAAAGACGTTGAAGAAGAAAGACATTAGCACAGGGGTAACAGAGGGTATAAGTACGTTTATGAATAAAGCCCTTACACTTTTATAACTTTCTGGATCCTTGAAAATGATATAAATTAACGAAAAATGTATGTGCGCAATGCCAGTGCTCTCATACGGTGAAGGAAAACATCGTGAGAAAACCGGCATGTCCAAGAACTAAAAATTCGAAAGACATGTGCCATCCACCAATCCGCATTGGGTCCGCGTGGTGGATTAAGACCCAGTCACTCTCGCTTGAGAGTAGGCCAGTGTCCCAGCAGTGGGAACATTAGAAGGCTGTTATGATTATGATGAACGACCAAACATCTAGGTAAAAGGTTGTTATTTTTAAGGTTTTTAACAACGGTACCATAGTAATACGCTTCAGTTTCTTGGACGTCTACTAAATCGTCGTAAATTATACAGACTTCTTGAGAGCGAATACTTATTTCTATGGTAACATATTACAGGAAGAACGTAAACAATGGATATTATTCCAAAAGAAGAAATGGTTGTGGCAAATGGAACAGAGGGGGTACAGGAGTCGAAACAAGAAAGGTTAACACTATTTACTATCATTCCTATTAAAGCTTAACACACACAGAACGCGGGCGCGGGCCCGCGGCAAATCCGCCGCTGGTGTTTTTAGTTCGTTCGTTCGTTCGTTCGTATGAGTCAGTGGCCAACTCTGGTGACAGAGTTTCTAGGCCGCTCGAAGGCCTCTGTCATGGCCTAACAATGGTGTTTTTAGTTGTATTTGTAGTGACGTCAAGGATGACAACACACTAAACGCGAGCGCGGGTCGGGTGCGCACGCGGCAGCCGCTCCCGCGTCCAGTGTGTTGTCATCCTTGACGTCCATACTAATTAAAACAAAAAACACCCGCGGCGGATCTGACCCGACCAGCGCCCGCCCGCTGTGTGCGTTGCGCGTTATTGAAACCAAGCCAAATTTCATTCAATTTTTTCATATGAAGTAATTAAAAAAGGAAAGAAAAGAAGCGATGCATTTTATATTTTTTAACGGGAACTTAACTGGAATAGTAAGATGATCATTGTGTAATTTTTAGGCAAAATGGATCATGATTCGTCAATGCCGCCTCCGAGAAGTATCGGTTCAACGAACACACTGGGAGGTTTCATAAAGCGAGCGCAGAGGACACTCCTGAACACACCGTGGCAAATAATACAGGTTTTACTATTTATCTTAATTCCCGAAATCTTAATCCCCTTTTAACTTAATTAACAACTGAACCTTGAGAAACGTGCAGACGGTAAATAAAGTCTGTTTTAATTTAAAACTAGATAACTTAACTGTAACTAACTAAAATGACTGCAATACCGTGTTCTAACGGTGAAGAAAAAAATCGGGAGGTAACCGGCATGTCCAAGAACCAGAAATTCGTAAGACATGTGCGGGTTGGTGGATACACCAACCCGCATTGGGTCCGCGTGTTGGATTATGACTATTTATGACCCGAACTCACGCTTGAGAGCAGGCCGTTGTTCCAGCAGTGGCAACATCAGAAACGCATGATGATGATGAAAACGTCTGCTAATATTTATTGTGGTTTTAATTTATTTATGATACAGGTCGCAGAAACTGCCGAGCCCGGTCTCTTCCGCCTATGGGCGTTAGTCGGCACCGAGCTCCATCAGATCAAACTATCCGTCCCCCGCGTGTTCTACGTGAACCAGCGCACCGGGCGCGGCGCGGACACCGGACTCTACTGGCGCAAGTGCAGTCGGGTGCTGCCGCGGGCCCATCCCGCCTTGCATCTCTATCAGTACTCTGTGCCAGAGAGCTTGTATAGGGAACATCAGGAGTGAGTATGTAATACGTGAACCAACGCTTACGTGTTATACGAGAGCTTGTAGAGAACATCAAGAGTGATTATGTAATACGTGAACCAACGGTTCAGCAATCTTTATTTATATTTATATCTATATTTATTTATTTATATAGCAACTATTTATAGAGCAACTAAGGAGTTGTTCGACGAGTTGGAGAAATGGAAGGACTTGAAAACAGTATTTTTGTATTTCAGAGAGCTGATGGGAGAACTATCGGCTCCAGAAATCGAGGGTATATACGAAACTCAGATGAGTCTTGAGTTCAGAGTGCTGGTCCAACTCGGTTGCATTTGTGCAGTTGATCAGACAGAGGCTAGGAGGTAATTACTATTTCGGTTTTGCTTTATTTACTGAACTATAATTATAACTAGAACTAGAACTATATTTATTTATTAATTAAACGACCGATGTGGCGCCGCGGGCGCAGGTCCGCCTGCGAAGCAGAGGTTGCGGGTTTGATTCCTGCCTCGGGACAAATGTTTGTACCATCTACAAATATTTGTTCCGGGTGCTCTGGGTATTTTCTTCTATATATAATAAAAAATATCTATCTATGTATTGTATTGTATAAAATATATATCAGTCATCTAGTATCCATAATACAGCTCTGTTTAACAGCAGCTTACCTTGCTTGGGGCTAGATGATGCTGTGTGGATTGTCCAGCATTATTTATTATTTATTTACTATACCTTGGGGCTAGATGATGCTGTGTGGATTGTCCAGCATTATTTATTATTTATTTACTACTGTTAGCCTTAAAGATAGTGTTAGGCAAAAGCCTCCCCATTATTCCTCCAGTGTTTACGATCCTGGGCAGTTTTTCGCCAGACTTTAAATAAATACATTAGGTATCTAGTCTGTTGATATTTCCGGACTTACCTGTAACTGGCCCAAATAGAATATCCTCAAAAGAGTGCATTCTTTAGGAGAAATAACATACCGTTAGGGTTTGAGGTGACTCTCAGCCATTCAGAATCATAATGATTTTAAAGGAAAATTTAGATTATATTAATAAGATGTTTTTCAGGTTGATCCAAGTAGGCTCAAACACGGATTCATTCAGTCTGAGCCAGTTGGTATTCAAGAGTGTCGCTCATCAACCGTATTTACAAAAACAGGTAAAGTAACTTATGCGTTACACACAAAAATGCATCTTATAACAAGATTATAACCGATATTATCCTTTAAAATTAATTAACAAGAGATTCTATGTAAGAGGGTGTGTGAGGGTGCGTGTGTGTACGCGTTGTATTCGATACCTACTATACAGAGATTTTTGTATGAAATCAATATTGGGGGAAATTATACTTTATAATCGCAATAATAGGACTCAATTTAATTTGTTTTCAGGATGGTGTGGCGCCGTTAAAACATATATTCCTATACCAACACTCAGCGCTAAATTCCAGTCGGAGTATGTGGTCATTAATATTAGGACCGACGAAAAAGGCGTATATATTTGTATTAGATACGGTGAAGACGAATCAAGTGCCTAATATGAATACATTGTATGCCGCCGAAAGAACTGCTAAGTAAGTCTTTTCTGTTATAATATGTTTGTGTATAACAAGGTTGCCAGCAGTATTTACAACTTTATATACTTCTTTATTCAGTACTTTAATCTTCACTTAGCTTCTTAGGTAAGTAGTGCCTTGTTGAGAAATGAGAGACTGCGGGATTGATTCCCGCTGCGGGACAAATGTCTGGGTGGTCTAATATCCACGACGCAAGAATCAAATCAAAATAATTTATATCACTCAGATACAAAATAGTGCACTTGATAGAGAATCTTAGTGTGGGGTAAGGACTATCTATGTGACTGTTTGACATCTATGTGACAGGATGGTTTGGGTGTGTGTGAAAGAGGTGTGTGTTTGGTTTGGATGTGGGTGTGTGTGTGTTTGGATTGTGTGTGTCTGAAGCTACGAATGTGTTTTATTTTATTAATCCCCTTTTCAGAATCAATCTAGGCACAGAAGAAAGTACCCTCCCTTCATCAGAACTGACATGGGAAATCTCAGTAGAGACGGAAGCTCGTAATATATGGAGGGGGGTGCAGCGCGCCTTGCAGAGATATAAGGAGGAACGGAGCGGACATACCGCAGTCGCGCTGCAAGCCTCGCTGTCAGCACACGCTTTACTAGCGCTTATGCCTGGTACGTAGGTATTGGTATCACCAATATTACGGAAATCCACTATAACCACACTACCTTATGTAGATTAATACTTAATCATTTAAATAATATAGAATTTAAAATTAAATATTAGAAGTCTGATCCAGAGTTTGGATGTTTGTATGTTGGTCAGTTCGAAAAGAAAACCGTCTTGGATCAATCCATTTCAATGCAAAATCCATTTAGTTCTGATCAGTAGTCAATGAAAAATCAGTTATCTAGTTCCCATAGCTTTGCTTAGTTTGTGGCTAGATGGCCCTGTGTGCAATACAAATACAAATATTGGAACAGGTCTGGCCGAATTCCCGCTAGTGCCGCTAAACGTGCGAGACGTCGAGACGCTGTACAACGCGCTCGAGTGGCAGAGGCTCGGAGCGAGAGCTATCGTTAGGCATTACCTCAACTTGGAGTCTGTACTAGAACTTACGATAGAACAGTGCAGGTAAGCTTACTTCTGCCCACTTGATGGTAAGCGGTTACCGTAACCTATTTGCTTGCAACATCAAGAATAAGAATAAGATTTTTTTATTTACAGAATGCATGTTACATAACAAAACGTCACATAGGTCTTAGAATGTAAATATAAACTATATTCAATAATTCTACCAGTTAAGTACTGGTGTGCGAATATTTTATATGTAAGTACACAAAAAAAAATACTGTTAAATTTAATATCCCTAAAATGCAAAAATAATACCAACAAAAGTCACCTTAGATAATTCATTTAAAATGTCAGTTAAAAATTATAATAAATAGTAATGCATGTCTTATTTCAAATCAAAATATTAATTACCACTATAAAAACAATGGAGTAATAGCTATTCACTAAGACTTTTTTTAAATACAAACATCGGCAACTCTTTAAATTTATTTGAATATTTTAACACCCATACAAAATGCATTACTGCTAAAGAACGTTGAATTATGCCTAGGGAGGTATATCACAGATATAACTGGCGCGTTGCCACTCTGCGACGTAGATCTAGTCTCATGTGCCTGTAATTTCACCGGAAACCATACACTTCCGAGCACAGCAATGCGTGAATAACTGCTTGGCGGCAGAAACAAGACTTGTGTCGTACTTCCTGCACAGTCAGCAGTCCTCAATAGGAGGGACCGCCATAACATTGAGCGCTTCCGGTCTTTGATATGAAAACCGCGAACTTGAAAACGTTATTACTTATTATATTAAAGGAGGTATTATAACAACACTCCAAAATGGGCGTCCATGTGAACAAAGTCGTGATCGTTTCTGAAATATTAAAATATTAATGTGTAAACCTGTTCATTTGTCCAGATATTTCCACGTGCCGCTCGGCAACATGCCGTCGGACCCGACACTGTTCGGAGCTGACTTGTTCTACGCGCGGCATCTCATCAAACACAACTTTGTGCTCTGGTGCTCCAGTCTCGAAAGACCAGATCTCGGTGGCAGAGAGACTGACGATAACAGGCAAGTTTATCGCTCATATTATTACCGTTCTCGAGACGTGCTAGAGCAAAAACATCTTAAAGACACAAGCCACAGAACAGATATTACTACAACATATAGAATGGACACTCAACCCTTCCACCAGTTTTACTTACCTCGCTCCAATCACTAGTATGCACTTTCGTAGACACTGAAGCTTAGAGCAATTACGTAAGCGTTTGTTTTGTTTTTGTGTAAGTGCATTCTTTGCACAGCGCGCACGATTCTAGCGATCATTTTTGCCAACTATCTCACTCATACAACCGTTTACGTACCATGCATCATCTTGCACACAAATCATTATTTGTGTTTATTATTATGAAGGACAGTGATGAGAGAGAGAGAGAGCGAGAGCCCAGCAGTGAAACAAAAGAAAGAATTTGGGGAAGACCTTTGCCCAGCAGTGAAACAAGAGAAAGACTTTGGGGAAGACCTTTGCCCAGCAGTGAAACAAGATAGGTTAAATAAAAAAATATTATGAATTTGTTGCAGACTAGTGAGTGAAGTGGAAGAGCTATCAGGTTGTAGTCACAATGCTCCGGGCGCCTACAACAGCGTGTGTGTGGAGTTGGAGAGTGACGCCTTGGCAGTCTGCGCCTTATTGCAAGCTCCTCAGATCCTACAGGTAATATATCGTGCATTTTTATTGTTCAATTAAACATTTATAATACAGTGCTACAGTGTGCAATTTGTCGATCTGGGGACTTACTCTTGAGTATATAGACAATTCCCATCCAATCCCAATTTCGATCCAATTCTAATTGACTGCTGTTAAATTTTATTACTCTTGAAAACCTGGTTGAATTTGGCACTAGGTTTCTCAAGAGTACGAAATGTCATATTCCAATAATTGCTTAATACCGATTGATTGGAATTGCGTGTAAGGCCCCTGTTAGGCTGCGTTTCCACCAGAGATGTGCGATGATGTGTAGCGAGGGATGTGTTTGCTAGGAGCCAATAGAATCACTTCATTAAAGCTTGCGAGGCTAGCCAAATGAAGTGATTCTATTGGTTCCTAACAAACACATTCCTCGCTTGACATCCTCGTACACCTCTCGTGGAAACGCAGCCTTAAGTACAACTTAGCCAGCAACGTTATGAGATTAAAAGAAGAAGGCTTATTATCATGATACATTTCAGATGGAAGGCACCAGTGCGGCGACATCGTTTGGGGCGCAGCACACTAGCATTCAAGACGTCATTGCTAATACTGGTTAGTTAAAGTAGTAGAAACCGCGTGGATCAGCTAGTGTTTTTCCGTTTAAACCTTCGCTGGAATCGCACAAATATTTTAAGAGAAAAATTAGCCAAATATATCTAGCCGTTTTCTAGTTTAGCTACTGTTAACAAATAGCAATTATTTTTTATATTTAAGAAAGATAATGTACATAGCACTACCTAGACCCTGAACAAAAATTCGAACGACATGTTTCATCCACCAATCCGCATTGGGTCCGCGTGGTGAATAAAGACCCAATTGCTCTCGCTCGAGAGTAGGCCAGTGTCTTTCGGTACATTAGAAGGAAGTCATGATGATGATGAAGATTTACATTATTAACCTATGTGTATTAGGTTCGAACGCGTCAGTGAACTACGACGAGACGGCGCAGTGCAGTGCTGCATTCAAGATACTGCGCACTATGATAGCGTCGTGGCTGCGTGACGTCACACAATACAAGAATGTTTTCGCCGACTACCAGATCTCGCACTTCTACAGGCAAGTTACTTTTATGCTACAATTTAGATCACTACCTTATTAGTACTACGTACAGAATAGCCAGTCGCCCCCTCCCACCGGTTTGACTCACCCCCTCCCACTGGTTTAACTTACGAGCCACGTTTTAGGGCTCGTCTGACTGTTTTTCAAACTCAACCTATCAATAATAATAAAAATAATAATTAAATATTTTTTATTTTCTCACAATTAGGTCTAAAAATAGGTAGGTTTTGACAGTAGTTTGATGTTTAGTATCTAGACAAAAGTCCAGTAAACCTGTATTGCGAGAGTCTGGTGCCTGGAAAAGGTTTGTAAAAACCTGTAATTACAGGACACCAGAGCCCCACTCAACGGATTTGATGGACAAACATCACTAAGATAGGATAGGTAGATACAGAAGGTATCTGCCATGCATTTAAGTTAACATAGAAGGAATTAGTGTAAGATTTATGCGACCTGCAGCCCTACGACATAATATTATAGCATGACATGGGATCAATAATAATATTAAGATGCGAAACTATCGCTATTGAAACAATACAGAATACGGAAAACCATTTTACAATTTCACACCATGGCACATACAGAATACATTACAAAGTTACACTTTATTGGTAAGGAATCTCTATGTCATAGCGAATAAGCCCCCAGTTCTGTGGTACAGTTCCAAGAACTCCTTAAATGTACTTCCAGATGGCTGAAGACTCCAACGTCGCTGCTGTACGACCCGGCGCTGCGGCGCACACTCTACAACCTGATGAAGAAGCTCTTCCTCATGCTGGTGGCGGAGTTCAAGCGGCTCGGCTCGCTCATCGTGTACGCGGACTTCAACAAGATACTGCTCTGCACTAAGAAGAACAACCTTATGGATGGAATCGGTATAATCTAAAAAAAAAAAATTATGAAAACATAATTTTTATCTAATAGAGCACCGGTGGTCTAGTGGTAGTGACCCCGCCTTCCGATCCTAAGGTCGTGGGTTCAAACCCGGTCGTGCACCAATGGATTTTTCTGTTCGAAAAATTTATATGCGCAATGCCAGTGCTCTCATACGGTGAATGTTTTCCTCACGATGTTTTCCTTCACCGTATAAGAGCACTGGCATTGCAAAACATACAAGTAACTTAGATTTACAATTCAGTACAACAAGTGGTATTATCGCTAAGATTTCTCTCAGATGATGTTTAAACAGGTATTTATGATAACGCCAGGTTACGTTGAGTTCGTGGTCCAGAGCATCAGGAACAAGGAGCTGTTCCACGGGATTGACATCCGATACAAGCAATGCTGGGCGTACCTCCTGTGGCTGTCTGAGGCTAACTTCGCAGGAATACAGGTGATAAACATACATATACAATACAACCATCATCATCATGACAGCCTTCTAATGTTCCCACTGCTGGGACACTGGCCTACTCTCAGGCGAGAGTGATTGGGTTTTAATCCACCACGCGGACCCAATGCGCATTGGTGGATGGCACATGTCTTTTGATTTAGTTCTTGGACATGCCGGGTTCCTCACGATGTTTTCCTTCACCGTATTAGAGCACTGGCATTGCGGACATAATTTTTCGAACAGAAAAATCCATTGGTCCACGACCGGATTCGAACCCACGACCTTAGGATCGGAAGGCGGGGTCACTACCACTAGACCATCAGTGCTTTAACAATACAATACATTAATCTAATTAAACAAATATTTATAAAAAAAAACTAGTTATAAATAATCTATACACCATAATATTAACACACTAAACAATGTAAACAATGGCAATCAAAATTAAAAATTAAATAATACTAAGCAAGCCTCTGAAATAACTATATTTTTATGATTGAGGTACCTAGAGTACAATTTTATTCACAGTACTTCCTTTTCGACTTAACATCCTATAACAATGGGACGATTTTGTACTTCTTTTATGAAACGTTTAGAACTGAATTTGATGACTAGGCAGGCAATATAGCTCGTAGTACCGACAATCGCTGATACTTGCCCTCAATGTTTACCATTATTTCAGGGTAAATTACCCGAAGGACTTACTGAAGTAGGCTCATCACAGCTACCGACAGCCTCCGAAGAAAATGCCGCTGAAGAGGTAAGGAAGGAGGAAGAGGTTTTTCATTATTATAAACACTTGACATTACGACTTCTGTGTCGTCTTGGACAGTATAAAATATAATATAATAATGCTGGACAATCTACACAGCATCATCTAGCCTCAAGCTAAGCAGAGCTTGTGTTATTGGTACTAGATGACTGATATACAATACAATACACTAGATATTTTTTATTATACATAGACAATACACAGAATACCCAGAAATAATATTTGCAGATTGTTTGTACATTTGTTCCAAAGCGGGAATCGAACCCGCAACCCCTCCTGCGTCGCAGGCGGACATTCGCCCACCGCGCCAGTTACTTACTATTCTTCAGTTTTGAAGCGTGCAAATATTAATAAGGTCTAGTTTCATGTTAAAATTCATTAATATTTTAAAAGTCATAAAAAAATAAGCATAGTTAAAACAATAAATAAAACATCGGTCGCTCTAATAATGTAATATTTCAGGAGGGTTCAGTAACAATGCAGTGGAACCTAGCGAGCTTCCTGCCGGGGCCGGTGAGGGAGCAGTTCGCGGTGGCTATAGCCGGGTTCCTGAGCGCGGCGTACGCGCAGCCCGCCAGGCTTAGCGCACTACTGCAAGGCGAGATCACGCAGAAACTGTTCCAGTTAGTAACGGTCAATCGTCACTAACTTGTCAACTTGTCACGATCACAAACTCGTGACGTGAACTATAATAAACTTTTCAAATTCAAAAAATACTTACAAAATATCAAAAGGATTTGAATCGTTTTGGGTTGGATTCGACCAAACTCGAATAGGCACTAATCTCCGTATAAATTGTAGTTATTCGCGAGTTTAACTGACAGCTTACTTGTATTTGACATTTCTTATTACAGAAGTTAATCCGTACCACCCTTAAAGCTTAAGCCAGTTCCGTACCTCGGCTGGATCCTAAATTTTTTTTATGTACTCCTTCTTCAGCATAAAGCTTTTTGTAAGCTAACTAGAAACCCAGTTTTATTTTCGATAGCATCTCTTTAGCATAGAGCTCTAGCTCACTTCGTTAGAGTCTGTTCGAAAAGTGAACTGTCTTGAATCAAGCCATTTCGATTCTTATGTCTGTATAGACTTATGTCAACTACATAAAAGTCACCTTACCACGGTTCTTGAATTGTTAGGTTATTGAATAAGCTCTATTTTGTTTTGGTTTTTAATATTGTCCAATTTTTGCAGAGTGACAGAGAAGATAAACTCGCGAATGCCGTGCCTGAAGGCGTCAGATATAGGTCCTCAGCCAGGCATGAAGGCGGATGTCTTGACCGCTGACGTCACGCCCGCCTTGCTGTACGTCAACGCGGTCTGCAAGGTCCTCTCTCTGGACTCTACACTGGATGAAGAGGTAAGAGGGCGTTGATATTAGACAAACATTATAAACAAGCTGGTGATATCGCCAGTGATGACTTATGGCACTGAGACTCTAAAATTATATTACTTGCCTATGCTAAAATTAGTTTACTTACTTTTGCTATAAGTAGTTTAATTACCGATGCTAAAAATAGTTTACTCATTTATGCAAAAAGTAGTTTACTAACCGATGCTAAAATAGTTTATGATTGCAACCATAGTTTATTTACCGATGCTAAAATAGTTTATTTGTCGATTTCAACCATAGTTTACTTACCGATGCTAAAATAGTTTACTTATCGATTTCAACCATAGTTTACTTACCGATGCTAAAATAGTTTACGATTCCAACCATAGTTTACTTACCGATGCTAAAATAGTTTACTTATCGATTTCAACCATAGTTTACTTACCGATGCTAAAATAGTTTACGATTCCAACCATAGTTTACTTACCGATGCTAAAATAGTTTACTTATCGATTTCAACCATAGTTTACTTACCGATGCTAAAATTATTTACTTACTGATTCTAACCATAATTTACTATGCTTAAGTTATTTTACTCACTTACGCTTAAATTACTTACCCGTGCGTGCTTTAATTAGTTTACTTACCTATCTATGTTATTTTACTATTAAATGCTAAAAGTTTACTTACATACTCTCCAGGTAACACTTCTCCGTCGGAACCTGCTGCGTCTGATCGGCGTGGGCGAGTTCAGCGGCAAGGCGGAGTGGCGGGAGCCGTGCAACACCTGCGTGCTCTCTGAGGTTATATGCAAGGTGTGCAACCATTGCCGCGACCTCGACCTCTGCCGCGCCACCAGGGACACTCTCAACGACGTGTTAGTATTGGGACCATGCTACTAATTATTTACGAAATACTAAATTTGTTGTATTTTAGAACATTTATATCTTTTACTAGTTGACCCGGCGCAGTTTTACACTCGTTATTTTTATCACAATTTTTCCATATTTTTTCACCGTTTAAACCTTCCCTGGACTCATACAAATGTTTCAATACCAAATTCAGCCAAATCGGCCGTTGTCGAGTTTTGGCGAGCCTAACACACAGCAATTCATTTTTATGTCTAAGACTCCTTTAAACATTGCAAGACCTTAATTAGCATTTAGCACTTTAGTATTAGATCAAAAAAAGCTAGGAACCTAGCCGAGTTTGTTGCCAGATTCTTCTAGGCTGGGGCGCGTGGAACTGCCGTAAATTCACCTAGCTTTAAGACGTTTCAAAATGATCCTTGTGATTTTATTGAAATAAATCATTTTTTACTTTGACTTTGACTTTGAGCCAAATCGGTCCAGCCATTCTCGAGTTATAGCGAGCCTAACGCACAGCAATTATATCTAAGAAGATAATATTTTATTTACAGACTTTCTACTTTATATTATTTTACTTTCGAATTATATACGAATATTTAAAAAATATGTTTGTGTTTGTTTGTGCCTACTCAACTTCGTAACGGCTGAACGAATTTGGATGAAACTTAGAAGAACTAGAAATTAAAAATTAATAAATAGAGTTAAAATAAATGCTTAGCCTTAAATAAATTAAATATTTTTTTGTAAAGAGGCAGGGCTCCACAGATTTTGTTACATTTTGTCTAAATGTCCTTCTAACAATGTCCTTCCAGGCCCGTGTGCGTTTGTCCTACTTGCGGCTCGGCGTACGATAACCAAGAGCTCGAATGGCGGCTCATTGAGATCATGAACCGGAGGACGATGACGTATACTCTGCAGGACCTCGTTTGCAGCAGGTGTCACCAGGTCAGTATACTGTCGGTGTGTGGTGGCCAACGTGTGTCGCCACCAGTCTTGATTAGACTCGTGGCAAAAATTACAACTTGTTATTATTACTAGCTGATAAGATAGGAAGATAATTTATTTATTTTATTTATTTAAAAAAGCGATATGAAGACAAGCGAGATTTTAATAGATTTCTCTGGCGTTATGAAATAAAGGAGTTGTTTCACGCAGTATGGAGCCGGGCCCTGGTTACAAAGACCACTATGAAATTAGTCTTTTCTTATTTATAAACAAACATCATCCTCATGACAGTCACATAACTTTTCTAATAGGAAAATCCATTCGTGCACGACCGGGCTCGAACCCACGACCTCAGAATCGAAAGTCGGGATTACTACCATAGACAACCAATGCTTTATAAAAATTATAAACTTTTATTTATTTAATCGATAATCAGCTCTAACTAAAAAAACTAACTATCGCTTGTAATCAAGAGCCAATAGGTTATGGGATACATAAGATCAACCTATGCTTCAACTTGTGGTTTTTTGTATGCAGGTGAAACGCGAAAACCTATCCCTAGTGTGTGACTGCGCAGGCGACTTCTCCCTAATGGTCTCTGGCGAGGAGATCCGCACACAACTCGACACCTTCAAAACAATCGCGGAGTATTACAAGATGCCGTTATTACTAGAACTGATCCATTTTAATCTGAACAACATGTGATATTGAGTTTAGTTTATATGTTTGTCTAGGACTTTGTAATGTAATGTTCTTGTATCCAGGATTGTCGGGAAAGCTGGGGGGGGGGGAGGGGCCTTATTCTTGAACGCAATCGATATTGGACAAGTATTAAAATATGACATTTCGTACTTTTGACTGTAAACCTAGCGCCAAATTCAACCTTGTTTTCAAGAGTACGAAAATTTTACAGCAGTAAATTGAAATTGAGATTGGATCGGAATTGTCATTGGATTGAAGAGTAAGGCACCGGCCCCACGATTGCGTAATTCGGTTGCAGTTGATTTCACTTAGTTTCAATCAAAAACTGGACGTATTTTGTATGAATGTGACAACTTATTGACAGTTCGTTGATTGATATCGGATTGAAACCGAGTTACACAATCGGGAGGCTGGTATCCGTCAATAGCCTAGTTGGTTCGAATCCTGCAAGACCAAAAGTTTTGGAATGCAGTAAAAAAATTGTGATGTTTAGTTTTAAGAGTAATAAACATGTTTTTTATTTATTATCGTTGTTATAATTTTTTTTGCATAACTACATACATTCACTAAAGGAGCAGAGATGTGTAAAATAACGTGATTATAGTAACAAACATTGTGCAGGTATTATTGATAAATTGCATTATTATACAGGGTGTAAAAAGACTACTACCGAAAACAGGGGCGGTGCAATCAGACCATGATTCTGAAAATATTTAGCAAAACAAAACACAAAAAAAATTTTGACTTGTCTGTCCTTTTCATTTTTTCTATGTACATAGGTACACATATTACAACATAATATGACCACATATATCTATTTATCTTATTAATAAAAGCAAAAAACAACAATATACAGCACAAACATGTTCTCGTCAGGTCATCGACTGAGCGCGTGAGCGAGACGAGAGACTTCTGCGGGGGCCGCCGCGCTTCGCGCCGTCTATCGCAATCACGCGGTCGCGCATCACACGACTATACATTGCTGACTGCTAAGACAACTAAAAACAAAAATCGTGTTTTCTCGAATTTTTTTTGGTTTGGTTCTGGGGTGCTGTACCACCCCCTTTCGTTTTCGGTAGTCTTTATTTTTAGACGCTGTATCTTTATTACCCAGTATAACAGCCGCTAGCTACGACTTTGCAGAACGACATCTACTAGCAAGTAGCCAAAACTAACATTCAGCAAAAAATTGGTGTGGAAAACTAAAATATAATTTATTGAAAAATTTAAAGCCTATAATATAATAAAACTAAATTTATTCAAATGTTAGAAATAGTTACAATATTTGAGAAACACATTTTTATTTGTTTTATATTATTAACATTAGGAATATTCACAGATTAATCATAGTTTAAACCAAAAAAAGTTAATCAATCAAAGAGTGCTTCTTTCATCATTAGGGGTCTGCCCCAAGCCTTTGGCGACTTCACTTATACATAGCCACTGGGCATCTGTGCCTTCCCGCCATAAGCTAACTTTGTTGTCACCTCCCGAAACTGCTAGAATGTTACCAGTCAAAGACCAACTAACACTCCACACAACATCATCAAATGTGTTCAGTATTGTTGGTGTCCAGGATACATTGTCATCACTTGTCCAGATGACAACTCTCTTATCCTGGGAACAGCTGGCAATCATTGATCGTTGGAGACCAAAAGAAGGAGCCCAAGCCACATCTCGGACCCAGTCCATGTGCATTTCTAGTCTAGTCTCTTCTACCCATTGATCTCCCTGATCTCTCCATATCTGAAATCATATAAATCAAAATAATAGTAAAGTAATGGTTTCATGTAGATTGTAGGTAATGATGAAACTGAATGGAAAGATTGCATATAAAATAAATGAAACCATAGGTACCTTGATTAAATTATCACATCCTCCAGTGACGATTCTCTTAGGAGCCTCTTTATTGCTAAGAGGATCCAAGTTCAGATCAGCTGAAATAGCTGGACACCAGCTGACCGAGTTTACTCCAATAGCATGCCCCCCAGGAATCCTCTTCACATCCCAGTTGCCTGTTTCTTGGACATATGTGATTATTGATATGGAACCATCAGAGCTGCAGCACGCGAGGATTAGGCCGTAGTCGGCGGGCGCCCACGCTACGGAATTCACAGAGCTCTCGTGGCCCGTGTATTCGTACAGTTTCGTCCATTCTCCAGACTCTTTCCAAATTATAACTTTTCGATCGTAAGAGCATGATGCTAGAAGATTGCCGTACTTTGGATGAGCCCATGCGATTTGCCACACGGGCCCAAAGTGGCCCTTCAAGTCGGCGGCAAGTGTTTGAGTTCCGCTCTTGATGTCGTAAATCTTTACAGAGTTGTCGGACGAGCATGTAGCCAGCCTCAATCCATAGTAGTCCAGTTCAGCATCATGTATCATATCCTCATGGCCCGTATCGATCGTATTTAGAACCGTAATCATGTTGAAATTTTCAATTATTCCACGAATTCACAAAATCAGCCGCGATTTCCCAACACAACACAACTGCTGCTGAACTGTCTGTCATGCATGTAACATGTCAAATGACTAGTTGACGTGGATGGAAGCTAGGGTTGTCTGTCACATTAAAAAATATATTAGTTCAAGCAGTTTTTTTTATTTAGACAGAATCTTTACTTTTAATATCACATCGCTGACAACACACAAGTTTTATACTTTTTGTAAATCTTTTTTATATATATATATATATATATTATGAGTTGAGCGCTAGCTCGGTCAACGTCGAGTCGAGAAAATAGAGTCGACCTTAATCACCGCATTATCACTGGTTGTATATAAACTCATAATGCTAAGGCACAGATAACATAATACTGGTAAGGATATGGTATGTTTATGATCCGAGCTCACTGGCACCTCGCTTATAGTTATTATTGACTCACTAAATATACTGATATCTAACTTAAAAACTCAGAAACGCATAACACAGTTAACAGACATTCCATTGATTGTTGCTCACGTATTTCATCTCTATACGAAGTAGTAATATATATATATATACTCAGAATAATGACTAGTACGTACACTAGTCATGATTCTGAGTTATCGACTAACGAGTTGCTAAAAAAAGGCAGAATCAGTGTTGGTTGCTACGCCACGCAACCACTTTACTTGACACTGACAGTATTGGCAATATGTGACAGAAGTCTGAATAAAAAATCATTCAAACAAAAAAATAAAGAACCAAAACAAAACTTTCCATTTTACCGATTTCCTATTTTTGGAAATTATGATAGTTTTGTTTCTCTGGGAATAATAAACAAAATGTCAGAAGAAGGAGGAATAATATACAGTGTACAAAATTTGCTGCAGCAAGATTACCGCGGAGTAAATGTTCGTATTTTATGATAACTTATAAATAACTGTAAATGGTAGCTAACTTTTAAGATGTTTTTATCTTTTGCTAATTATAGATAGCGGTTTACGCTTTGGCGAGTGCTGGCCTAGCTGTATCAATATATAAAATTCGTCCCGTGAGTATTAATCTTTTCTTTATTAAGTAATTACCGTTACATAACTTTAGCTCATTTATTATATATGCAGGTTAGCAAGTTTTCAAAAGCAAGCAAAATTCCAGACCACTTCATAAAAAAACACGAGCCGCTACGAGGGGTGTATGCGGGTGTTCAACATTCTCCTGTCAGAGTGTTGATAGACCATCGAGCACCTATTTACTTACCATTATGGCATTCCGGCAAGCCACCACTGCCAGTGAAGGTAAATAAAATCACTATTATATAAATACCTGATTGCATATATTTTGTAACATGAACTTGTTTCCACAGCTGTGGGGAGTTGATATTGTGAGTGGGAATGCTGTAAACTGGCTAGAATGTGTAGCAAAAGGCCATCAAGTAACTTTGAAACCCATTTGCAGAGAAAAAGATGATCTTGTGTCAACAGTATTGCTGCATTTACCTCAACTACAGGTAGTGTATCCCAGTCAGTGCAAATAAAATGATAAACGCTAATCATGCTTCAGACTAATAATCAGTTAATTTTCTTTACAGAGTAAAACTGTGGAAACATTTGACATTGGGCAAAAATTGGTTGAACTTGGTTTTGCAAAAGCCTCTGTCCCACAAGGCATCAAGAAAAACACAATAGAGTCTGAAATAGCACCAGTCATTCTATCTGCTGAAGCTAAGGCTAAAACCTTTCGGAATGGTATCTGGTCTGATAAGCTTGGGCCTGTCCCTGTCTATGTCACCTATTGGAGGAAAGGAACACAGTTGACTGGAGAGCTTCTGTTGTTTACTGGAAAGAAATTGTTGCATGCTCTTGGGTTTGCATCAAAAAGTGCCTTTGCAGGAGTCAAGTATCTTGCCCTCAGGCCCTTTAGATCCTCACCCAAAGTACAAGCAACATAAGCATTTATTTTATTGTCATTATTTAAATTTCTAGTACAGGGTTGCACTAAGTGCCCCTACATAAGCAAGCTGCAATTATTTAGTTACTTCAAATGAAATGACTTCTATATTTTACTGTCGAAATTGTTTCCTTTTTATATACCTGTTGGCAAATAAAATTGTTAATAAAAGCATGTTGTTTGTAAATTTTACAACATTCAACTTTTAAATTATGTGCTCATAAACAAAAACATTAGTTTGTAAAAAAAGCACTGTTTATTCAAATTAAATAGTATATATTACAAATATATAATATCTTAATTAAAAATAGCAAAAGAAATAATACAGCTAAATATCTATTGAAATAATATCCATAAAACCATTTTCGAAGTAATAATAATGTTACACCAATTAATTTAGCCCTAAAAATAGATGTCACTTTTAAAGTTAACTAATGTACAAATGAAAAAATTACTGAAAATACTGTTGACGAACTACCATAGGTCTAAAAGATTAAAAGTTACAGTGGCTGATATAAAAATACAAAAGCCAAGTTGTGGCCTAGTCCTCCGTTAGTGTATGCACCTTTAAAAGACGGGTCGAAAAATATTGTTGAGATGAGTAAAAACCTGTCATAAAATGTTTGTAGCATTAGGCAGCTCCTGACATCAGAAAACATAGTGACAATAACTATTTCTGTACTTTAACACACAATCTATGAGGAGATGTAAATTTAACTAATCTTTTCTACACAATAAGAATTGCAGAATTAGGAAGAAACCTCGAAATGTTTCTCGAAAATCTCTAAAACTATGAAAAGCTGAAAGTACATAAATGCCGTACCTATAGCAAAAACTCAGCCTTTAAAGTGATATTATTTTATAGAAAATTAAAAACAGCTTTTGATAATTTTAAACAAAATCTGACAGCCCCACTTTTAACTAAATCACTCACTGATTGTGTTATTTGTTTAAATCAAACAGTCAAAGTCACTCAATACTTTAGGAGCGCTCGCTCTTTTAGCTGGCTAAGTTGTTCTTAACAGATCAACGATGTTAAGCACTGTTCCGCGTAGTCATCATTTGGATGGGTGACCACCAGTGGCAATTTAAACTGAGCGCCCCCGTGCTTCGGAGGGCACGTTAAGCAGTCGGTCCCGGCTTTGGCCTTCGGGCGGCCTAGAAACTCTGTCACCATTGGCCACTGACTCATACGAACTTACTTACTTTTTACTCAATACTTTTATTGTACTTGTAGCACTTAATTTGCTTATAATTGGTTAACTTGCGAAATAAACTAAGTTCTGATCTCAGGTGTTCAATGTGTCCAGCAAATAATACAATATTGGCCATGCATATATTTTTCACTCACCTTTGAACTCAAGAAACTGATATCACCTATTCTCCTCAATGATGTGCCATATTTATTGCTGAATACTACACAAACTTATGCCTTGTCTTCACCATTTAGCCAACTTTATAACATGGTTACAGTAACTACCTGACCTGCTCTTAGTTCCATAGAATAATTCGTGTTTTCAGTGGGTATGAAAACATAGTTTCTGTTTATAGTAAATTATACAAGTTAGTTTTACTTCGCCAAATATTCTTTGCTAGGAGATAAAATGGTCAATATTCATGGATTTTGCCAGTTGTTGTGTAAAGTAACTTAGCTGTGTATTCACTACGCGACAAAATTGTGCATCATTTAATGCAACTAATTTGCGGATGCCTCAACTTAATTAAATGTGTTTGGACCAGTACCTAAGTAAACAAAAATGACGCGACTTGTCGCTTGGCAAAGAACATGACTGAAATGTTGAGTCGAACGATGTCGGCAACTAGTCGCGGGACTTTAATCGCCCAGTGAATACACGGCTTAAATCTAATAGTAGTTTAAAAGGGGTATGTCCGCTATGGCAACACTGCGTCACATCGGTGCGGGGGCGTGCGTCGGCGCAGCCTGCGTCAGAGCACGGAGCAGCGCGAGAGCCACGAGGGAGGCTTGCGTTGCGTGTCGTTGGCGCGCACCTGGTGCGTGCCCGGCCTGGATTGGGGATTACTCGCTTCCTAGAAACATGTTATAGAATATAAATTGATGATCTCGACACCGATCTCAAAATAGACAAAAAACGCATATACCGATAGTTTCATTCGTAGTTCAGTGCGTTAACGGCCTGTTACATGTACACAAGCGCACGAATAATGGTGCAATATAATTACATTCTCCCCATTATCTGTTCTATGCTAAGACGTAACATTGGACTGGCGAACCGAAACCAGATTTGAGTCTGTTCCGGCTCCCCTAACGGTTACACTTTGCGAATAGCGAATACTGAAGGTATGGTGTATGGTCGACTGTAGATACTTGAATGCAATAAGATCTAGGTACTCAATCTTATTGCATTCAAGTATCTACAGTTATAATGGACATAAAAACGCATCTAATATGTGCACCCCATAGGAATTTTCGTGCGTCATCATATAATGCCAACTGTACCTACTGTACAAGTTATGTACGGTAGGTACAGTTGGTCAACAACAACAGTTGAACAAGTCTCAAAAATAGCAGTAAAACAAATTAATAAATTTAAATAAAATATGCGCAAAAATAAATTAATTACATAAACTACACACAAAACGTCATGCAATTGCTATCAAGCGTCATTGGAAGAACAGGGAAAATGGAAGTAGGTACCTATACCTACTACTGTGTTGTGAAATTTAATAAACTATGTAGCCATTAAAGCTGAAATATTGGTATCGGTGTATTGTCGTCATCTTTATCGGTGACTCTTATTGCGTTATCATTCAGATAGGCATAGCTTAATCAGTGCTATGACATAATTGATAATACAGCGGATAAAGGTTCGAGCACATTATGCCGGGCCGCAGCGTGTCCGGACGGAGCGCAAAAATTCGCTCAGATCGCTTGAATACAATTTGTATGAGTTATAGCACAGTCTCGGGCCGCAGCGGCTCGCATTATTGCGAGGCGGATTTGCAACCGCGCGATGCGGTCCGCCTCGCGCCGCTGCGCCCTGTCAACAGTGCGCTATAGCAGCAGGCAAAAAAAGAAAGTTCTTCGTCAGAGCTATCCTTAGTGTACAGTTGCACGCAAATTCTGGCAGTATACTGTACGCAAAATCCGTCAATGCACTGCGACCCGGCCCGTCACTAATGTGCTAGGTAAGCATTTTGTGCTGCGCTGCGGCCCGCTCTGCCCCGCTTCGGCCCGACATAATGTGCTCGACCTTAATAGAACAGGTATTATACGAGTAACTAGTACTATAATATTACATTTCACTTGCATTATCACAAATTATCGATTATAATGTGAGGTTGGTAGATACTGTTAAATGAAACAAAAATTTGGTAACAACAAGTACCTAAACCACGTGATCTAAACTATAAAATCATACGAAATAAGTTAAATTGATACCGAAACAAAAATGGAAAATACTATCTAATGGAAAAATAATTAAGTTCTTTACGATCAATCAAAGATAGTCAGTGCTCAATAATAATTATAATAATATATTATCTGACAATCACCATAAAATTATTATGGTTGAAAGGTTTAAGAATCATCTATTGAATTCTATTACTATTATAGCGATTACATAATACACTCGGATTAAGCGCATTGCTTTCTTTTATTGCATCGTTTGTATTTTCTTATTCGGTACAATTGTCAAAGCTTTGTAATCGAAAGGAATGCGTTTATTAAGAGCGCTTACGTAATTGCTCCACAGACAGGTTAGGTCAACGCTTCACTTAGGTAGTGGGAAGGCTCAGATAATTATGTTGTGAAAATGGAAAGGCTATATATATATAGAATGAATTAAGTACTATTACAAAAATACAGGCATAGGTAAGTACATAGCGTAAATATTAGAGTAACCAGTTACCTTCTTTTTTCGACAAGGGAGCCATGAAACAAGATAAACATATTTTAGATAAGTGTTAAGTACAAATATATATGGAGTAGGAAACAGTAGCTTTTGGTGAAAAGTCGAAATTATCGATTTCATGTATATACATGAAATATACAATGTAATCACATAAACCTAATTACACAAGGATTTCTTGTGTATCAAAAACAAACTGGTTTATCTCTACCTAACTAACACTCTGACCTAATGGATAAATATATAGATTTAATTATTTTCCATAGTATGCCTAATAAAAAAAAAAATATGAATAACTGTCATAAGTTTAGTATTTGGTTTTGAAATACTGATCTCACTGCCTGGTTTAAGCAGTAATAGACATGTCAGTGACATAACAATCTATACATAGCTCGTATAGGAAGGAAACGTACAGCCATGCAGTAGATAATAATATGATGAATTGTATTGTAGCAGGCTATCTCCTTAAATGTGTTTATGAATTGGACCTTGGTACAAATTATGACGTATGTAGGTTTAATATTAGTACGAAGAACTCTGGGGCAGATGGTGGGCTGCTTAGACACGACGGGTACGGGTTCGTATCCCAGTGTGGAACAAATATTTCATTCACAAAGTTTGATTGAAGAAGCACATATTTGCGCATAATACAACGCGATGTATTGCGATTTCGAATTCACAATATTCTAGTCAACTGACTGACAGAAATCATCTAAAGTCGAAATCGTAAAAGCGACCTTTCTGCGTTGAAGACATAATTTCTCTACAATATAAAAATAATAAACGTAATATTACCTGTTTCTTCTCCATCTTCGCCTTGATATCTTTCGCGAGAGTATAAAACGCGCCCTCTACATTAACAGAGTCTTTCGCCGATGTTTCAACAAATTTAATCTGATATTCTACAGCTAATTGCTCTCCCCGCTCTTTTGATACCTGTAAAGAGGAACGCGAACCATTATTATTTGTCTTCCTTCCACTTCTTAGTTAGCTATACATGTTGCCTGCTCGTCTTATCCAGGAATGTAATTTCAGAGTATAATAGGACTTGTAGGGCGAAAATTATCCATGTAATTTATTATAATCAAATTGCTAATTGGATTAACATGTACACAGAACATTTGATTTTAGATAAGACATCCATATCAAAAATATTAGTCACACATACAAGAGTAGTAGAGTTCTCTGTGACAGAGCTCGTCCGGGGAAGGACTACCACCATACCTATTTCTGCCGCCAAGCAGTAATGCTTGCATTGCTGTGTTCCAGTGTGAAGGGTATGGTTTCCGGTGAAATTACTGGCACATGAGGCTTTCGATCTTAGCCTCAAGGTGGCAACCCGCGAGTGATACCTCTGGTATTGCAAGCGTCCATAGGCTGCGGTAACCGCTTACCATCTTGTGGGCCGTATGCTTGGTTGCCACTTCAGTTGTAAATGGTAAGCGGTTACCGCAGCCTATGGACGCTTGCAATACCTGAGGTATCACTTGCACATTGCCATCTTGACTTGACCTTGATTCAACCAAATTGTTTCAATTTGATTGAACCATATATTATTACTATAAGACCTAAAATATCATACAATCAAAGGCTATTATGTAATTTAGTTTCAATCAAAAACTGAACCCAAATCTAACCAAAACACATAATATTATGACATAAATGCTGATTGAAACTGGATTGCAACTATTTGCAACACATTTCCTTATCAAGTGGTTTCAACAGCCCAGCAGAACACATCTGACTGTTTAAGAAAATTAAGAAAAAAATGATGAATTCCCATTTAAATGAGTGTACATTACCAAACAGATGTTAGTGCTCATTAACCAGAATATAATTAATTCATTTGATACTCCAAAGCTTCCTGTAGAGTGGCTGTTAGCAGCTTCTGAGTCATCATCATAACGCATATTAGTCAATTGAAACAAATTGTTTTATTTTTGATAAATAAATTTAACATGTGTATACAATTTGTATTGGATCAACTAGTTGGACATATAACATCTATAGTTGATCTATCGCTCATGAATCATCATAAGTAAATTAACTTAGCTTTAAGACATTTCTAAGTGATCCTTGTGATTTAATTAAATAAAACATTTTTTTTCCTCCTCAAAATGGGACAGGATTAAAATGAACAACTCCACTGTTTAATTTGAAAAACATATTTTTTTATATTAGAATATAGAATAGAATAGAATAGAATACTTTATTTGTACCAAATGTCTGTTAACAAGGTAGTACTTAGGTATAAATACAAGCAAAAATAATAATCCTAATGATTAATTTAGAGTAGCTAGATGGTAAGTATTCGTACAAATAATGCTAGTTGTTGTGGTTACATAACATTTAACATTGTTGAGGTTGCATAAAAAACCAAGTTAGGCTAAAATACCGGTGTTATGGCCTTTGATACCTTCCTTCGGTGATCTTTTTTACACAATGATTGTGATAAGTAATTATTTAGATGTTTTAACTTAGCGGAAATATTCTAAATGTGTTTAGTTACAGGGTACCACAAAGTTTAGTGTAAAATGACTTTGCATGAGCCGTCTTTTTACACCCTGCAGTAGCTTATGCATTCAGTCAGTTAGTGTATTCAGTTCAGATACAAATGAAAAATTTCATTGATGCAGTGACCAATGACTCATACCTGAATTAATATTATACTCTAACTTGAAAGCACCCTTTATGACTTTACTACATATTCAGTTTCATTGAACATAATGATTTTAGTTTCTGTAGAATATAGTTTTGTTTCAATACTAATTATTGTGTTCTAATAATAATCTTACCTGTCTTTTTGAATCTAAATCACATTTGTTGCCAAGTATCATCTTCTCCACATCAGCACTTGCATTTTCTTCAATGTTCCTAATCCAGTTCTTAATGTTTTCAAAGCTCTTTTCATTCGTAACGTCGTAGACCAGCATTATACCCATCGACCCACGGTAGTATGCCGTTGTGATAGTGCGGAACCTCTCTTGGCCAGCTGTGTCCCTAAAATAAAATAAAAATTAAACCTTATAATACCCTAAGTAAATTGTGAATCATCAAGACATACCTACCTACTATACTTTGATAAGAAAAAAAGTAGTTTCCAGAGAGAACAAAATGTGATGAGTCAACACCACAACAGTTTTAAAATTAGCTATTGTTTGGTAAGTTGGTTGAGTCAAAACTTTAAGTTTTTAGATAGCCTAGGTACAGTTTTTATTCATCAATTTTGTTTTGAAATAAAATAACAAATCAGAATCTAAGGCAAATCACTGAGGTAAAAAGATAGTTGAAGCTAATTGATTGCCTACAGCAAAACCAGCTCAGAATAATTGTTGAGAGCTTGTACTGTTTAAGTTGATCAAAAGAACTAGTCAGTCAGGTACTAAAAATCTTCTAGGACCAGTAAGTTTGACAAGAAATAGTATAAATCACTTACCATATCTGTAACTTGACTTTCTTTCCATCAAGGTCTATTGTTCGTATTTTGAAGTCGATACCTGCAAACGGAGGATACTTTGGCAGTGAACTCGGAAGCTAACTAATTATAATTAGTGTTTATGATGTCATGAACTATCGTTTCGTTTAATTCGGTAAGGGCTACAGGCATTAATGAGGTGCCGCGCCCTCTTCGCCATAACTGATACAAATCTCGGCTCAAAAACATACAATGAACAAAGGTACAAAAAATCCTGTTCCATGACATTAGCCGTACAAAAAATTATCTCCTGACAATAACCTTTGATATGACTTGAATCACTTACCAATTGTTGATATAAATGAGATATTAAAAGCATCTTCTGAAAATCTGAATAATATTGATGTTTTCCCCACTCCAGAATCACCAATCAGAAGTAATTTGAATAAATAATCATAGGTTTTTGCCATTTTTTACAACAATTTGATTACGATACACTTGCCCTGCCATTCATTTGGCAATTTTGGCATTTTTGAGTAATTGACTAGTGATGTCTAAAAATATTGTCTGTCACTAGTCACTTCACTAGTTTGATGAGATGTCATGTAATAACAGTCAAGTACAAGATTTGTCAATATTACCGTATTTTTTATGTCAGCTTAATGTGAAGTCCCACGCATGACGTTACAGGGCGTTTACCATAATATAAATATTACTTTAATCATTGCGTTTCAGTGTCACCCAAAGCCTACACAAGCGTGCAATAATGTAATGTTCGTCTGTAAAATAGTTCGTCTGTCATTTCTTAGCTTCTAAGACGACGGATGCTTTACTCACACTTTCTCACTACCTACTTTCAGATACCGAGTTGACAAACATAGTTTAATTTGTAAACTTTTGTTCATACGTAATAACAATAAAACACCAAGGGAGTTATCTGTGCTTTGACCAAAAGTCATCGTATTGATCATTTTTAGCAGGCGAGGCATCATTTCGTATCGTTTCTTACTGACAATTTCGTACTATCTATTTGATTTAGTCCAAGGTATTTTGACCGAGAAAATCATCGTGCATGACAAACATTAGATGGACAGCACTATGACAATGTTTCATGCCCTCATTGGAATATTTTGAGCATAAATGTATGACACCTTGATATTGACACTGACAATATTTGGCACTATTAATTTGAATGAGCTTATGTCAGCAAATCTGTGCCGGAGAGGTACCACTCTGTCAGATCTATCACCAGCGTTCCCGAACCTCCCGATAAAACGGGAGATCTACTGATTTCTAAACCTATCTCCCGATCTACCGTAAAGCGATCAAGTTCTCCCATTTTTTACCCACAAAAAAATATGAATGCATCCATTGAATTTTTAAATAAGCTTAGATCTAATCATGTAAAAACCGGTGCTACAGCGTCTATTGTCCACATATGCAGAGCTTTTCCAAATTTAATTAATCAGGTCGATCTGCAAAAACTTGAATGGAGAGAAGTTCGTAATATAAATCATATAGAATCAAGTGACCCTATAGAGTTTTGGGGAGCTATAAGGCAAATAAAGACTGGTGATGGTTCGCCAAAATTTCCCATTTTGGTAAAATTTGTTTTTGACATATTTACTCTACCTCATTCTTCGGCTAATGTAGAAAGGATTTTTTCAAGCATAAATTTATTGAAAACGAAGCAAAGAAACAGACTTTCATCTTCTTCAATTGAAGGCCTTTTACATACCAAACGCCATATGGACGGTGCTAGTTGCTTCGATTTTAATATTGACAAAAACATGTATATTAATATGTCAAAAGAACGTTGGTATGACAAAACTGATTGAATTTTCTTAATAAATCTGTACAAAAGAGCTTTATTTTTATTTTATTTACAACTTTGAAAAACTCCCGTTTTCTACCGATATTTTGTCCACATTTCTACCGTATTATTTTTCTTTGGTTTGGTAACACTGTCTATCACTATCTAACTAACAATGCAAGGGTAACAAATAACAATAGTATTTATGATATTTTTATGCGGAAAGGAAATCATGAGCCCCAGGAAGAGTGGGAAAAAGACAGGGAGATGATGATTGGTTAATAAATAATGTTGTACGTAGTAAGTACATAGTTCAATGCTTCTTCTTTTAATTTGTGACGTCTGTAGCTGGGATAGTTCAATGCTTTACGCATCTTAGCTACTGACTGACACTTACCGTACCGAACCCGAACAATAGTTTTTTAACGTTATTGAGTACTAAGGTTTAAAGTAAAGGCATGCCATTGACATTGATAGGGAAAATTCAAATGGTCTACGTTGTTCGTTGCTTCTTCTTCTTTTAATTTGTGGAGTCTGTGGCCGGTTCGCTACGCGACTATTACTTGACATTGACAATTTGTGACTAAATTGACAGAAGACATTAAACACAAGAAAAAAAGTAAAAGAGGCTTTGCTTGCTTTTTGCTTTGTTTGTCTGATTGATTCTGTTGGTTGTTTGCTGTTTGTTTGTTTGTTTGTTTTGTTGCGTGTGTGTGGGTGGTGTGGGTAGTGTGTTTGTGTTGTGTTGTGTTTTAATTGTTTATCAATTTATTTTTCAATCAAAGTAACAAAACTGAAGAAAAATAGATAATATGCCCAAAACTTGCAAATAAAATAGTCAAAGAAACAGTAGCACAATGTTTTATCACGTAAGTACAGTTTACCAAAATCCACATTGGCGCTCAAACCACCTTTCATGGGATGTTTCAAAAGAGCCTCTTTTATTGCAGATTTCTCTAGAACATGAAATTTTATTACATCCACGATACTTCGGCCCACAACTGTTAGACACAGTAAAGCAAAAATTATACACAGAAGTCGAAGGAACATGTACTGGCAAGTATGTAATAACTACAAAGCTTTGTTATTTAATTTGAATTTTGAATTATATGGTTAGTTTCCATACTTATTTAACCAAAATTGTGTTTCCAG
This sequence comes from Colostygia pectinataria, assembly GCA_951394395.1. Taxonomy (NCBI): domain Eukaryota; kingdom Metazoa; phylum Arthropoda; class Insecta; order Lepidoptera; family Geometridae; genus Colostygia; species Colostygia pectinataria. The sequence goes on along the minus strand of OX596365.1, from coordinate 8,218,246 downwards.
GTATGGTTTCGTAATAGCAGTAACTACTATAGACAGTATTGGTGCAGGTCTGATACAGCCAGGCCAAGGCTTTGTAGTTTACCCTGTAAAATATAAAGCAATTGTATTCCGACCATTTAAAGGAGAGGTACTCGATGCTATTGTTACACAAGTTAATAAGGTAACTATACACATTCAAAAGTCACTTTGTGGCACCACCCATGGGCTGCAGGTAAAACCCAACCATATATGTTATACCCAGACAAGTTAACACACCCTCTAGGAAGCACTCAGATGAAAATCTAACTGGTGGTCCAATCCACATACTGCTACTGACCATGCACATGCTTTTTAACTTTATTTATCTGTTAGGAAAGAAACAGCTACACCAAAAGCACTTTGAATGTTGTACTCTAAAATTCTTGTTTTTTTTTATGTCTACAAGTGACAAGACAAATGTTAAGCACCACGCCTGACTATTACAGATGTAGTGCCACCCAAAGTTTAAAGTTTTTAAGTGTTTGCGTGGCACTGCACTGCGCTTATCACCCCGAGACATTGTTGTTAAGTCTCTTTCGCCCGGTAATTTCACTTGCTACAGTGCCCTTCAAACCTAAACACAGTAATGCTTGCACACTACTGCTTGGAGGTAGAATATCTGACACTGCGGTATTATGTTGGTTATAGAAATATTTAAGTATGGATTTAGTGCTGTTTAACACAATGTTGTTTGGTTTTAGGTTGGAATGTTTGCTCAAATTGGACCCCTCAGTTGCTTTATATCACATCATGTGAGTACCATCTGTTTAAGAGTACTTGAGATGTACCATAGAATGGGGTGAATAGAGACAATTCTGAACTTTACATAGCATTTTAACATTGTCTCATCTTTTTTTTTATTATTGGGCTGATAAATATACCGTTTGAGACCACGAGGACAAAATACAGTCTGATTTTAGTGAGAACTATTACCACATTTTGCTAAAAAATACGAAAATATAAGATAATTCTATACACCCCCTTTTTGGGGTCAATAGGAACTCTATGGGGGTGAAAAGACTGCTGTCACTTATTTTCACCAACTTTAGTTTTTACTAAAGTTGGTGAAAATAAGAGACAGAAATAAGCTTATATATAGCTTATATATAGGTAGCTTATTAAGCTACCTACCTATTTCTCTAAATAAGTTAAAAAATTAGATGTTTTGGGTGGCACTACGACTGTTATGGTCAGATGTCTAAGCTCCGAAATTGTGGCAACTTCCAACCAATAATGATGATGATTCAACAAATTTTGCAATATTACATAAGTGACAACCCTAACACTAATGATTCTAACAAATCTATTCCCCTTGTTCTCTCCATTTGTTGTTTTATACACCCCACTAGTAGTTGTATCGAATTTCTATTCAGCCAATTATTCTTATCTATTGACCCCGCAATTTCTATTCACCCCATTCTACCGGTAGATAAAAAATCTATGCGCATGTAAGGTTAAATAGTTATATGCATGTGTGCATCTGGCACCCTTATAATTCATTTATGTTTATTGCAGTCAATACCAGCAGATATGGAGTTCTGCCCCAATGTGAATCCCCCATGCTACAAGAGCAAACAAGAAGACAATGTCATACAAGAGGAAGATGTCATTAGATTGAAGATAGTTGGAACACGGGTTGATGCAACAGGCATTGTAAGTTAAGCTTCCTTTTATAATTTGGCACTCTTTAAAAGAAAATTTTCATTCAACTCCTAACTAAACCTATTTTGTGTGCTTTTGTTTCAGTTTGCTATTGGAACTTTGATGGATGACTACTTAGGACTAGTGACACAATAAACAGACTAAATAAATATAAGTTTTACAAATAAAAAAACTATTTATTTTATAATCATTTATTTGGCATTCAAATAATGGGTAAAATTCCATACACAATGTAACAAAAACAATGCATCAAAAAATGATAAAAATATTTGGACACTTTCAGTCTATTTGGGCAGTTATATGTGGACTGTGATTGTTCACTAAACCTCTAGATTTGTGGGATCTTGGTATTTATTACTAAACAATAAGTTATCCTATGTTAATTTAAACTTGCTTAAACTAAGAAAGAATGTTTCAACATTTTTCGTCTAATGATATTGTGGTGTCAGTTTAGCATTATCTAATGCTGACACTCCACTTGGCTTATTCAAAATTTTAGTCAATTTTTATAGTGTCACAATGGTTGACTTTGTATATTTTATGAAATAACAAATATGCCAAGTGAAGAGGCATAAAACTAAATTCGACTACAAAATACAAACTGCAATATTTTATTTTTTTAACTTCTGACAGAATTGACACCTGTGATGAATTAATTAAATCCTAGTTTTTAACAGGTTAGCTGTCCGATGAGGCACATGTGCCTCATGGGTGATTGCACTGGTACGTCCATGAGGCATATGTGCCTCATGGCCAATGATGTAGATAATGCAATCGATCTATCGATTTTTTTTTTTAATAATTATATTATTTGTAGCATTAGTAAATTATACTACAACCAAATTCTACCAATCAATTTATTATTGAACTTAAACAAAAAATAAATTTCACTTAAAAATTACCTTATTCAAACACAAAATTATTCTTTCACCGATGTTACTATTATTGTGAGAGCCTTTGAACTAGGGTTGCCAACAAAAATTAGGAAACTAGCCTATTATCATCAAAACCGAAATGGCGATTGTAGACCTGCGATTATATTCCCTCATGTATGTTTTTCTTTAAAACATAGCATACAATATGAAATGTTACATATTGTACACTCAGTTGATACCATTTTAGCCTTTTTTCCAGCATCTTTGGATGATAAATTTTCATTGCGTTTCTTTGCGTAACATCCACTGCAACGTTTTCTTTTTATTTTATTATTACGCTGTCGTGGCATAGTAGTCAAAAAATGACTTGTGGACGACTTAATAATTAATTTCTTATCATACTCATCTAACATTAGCAATTATCGATATAATTAATTTCAATCACTAGGACACATAAAGTATCATAAAATACTTGAAGAGAATGACGTAACTTAATACGAAACTTCATGAGCGTTAGCTGTCATTATTTACTACGAGGACGTGTACAAAGAAGATCGAAATTTGCTTCGGGACAGCTAACCTGTTAAGTTAGAAGAGGTACCATTGTACTATAACATAGACCAATTATGCTAATATTTAGTTGAAATGCCAAATATGTTATACTTCAGCTTATAATATGTACGAGAATTTCACGTTATTGAGTATATTTATCTATAATTTTTATATACAACTTCACAAAATAAATGAAAAATCATAAGTAAATAAATATAATTAATTTCCAAAGGGATCAACTAAGTCTTTGGTTTACTAACTATTTACAACGTCATCAAAGGTGGAAAAATAAACAATAAATAAACCTATTCAAATATTGCTTGTCCTAAACATAAAATATGGCATCTAAATAAATAATACTTATTACGAGATCAGAGCTCAAGCAAGCAAATCTGATAATTAAGCACCAAGTAAATTTTACAGAAAGGAATACAAAATTTAATGTAAGGGCTGTGCGATACTATAACATTATAAGGTTTCTTATCATTCAATTAGTCTATGATATTCAAATATATATTTTTTATAAAATATGGAGACTTAACATTGTGCAATATAGTATAATATGCAATAGAAGATATTATAATGTTTAAACAATCAATCACTAATCATCTGCAGTCATAATAAATTTGCACAAAACGCTCACTTAGCAATAATACTTGCTGACATCCAATTACTATTTTCAACTCTTGTACTAATTATGGTTTTTACGCGAGATTCATTGTTTCAACTTTATCAGCAAGATTATTACAGGACAAGGCACAAAATAATTATTTAGGACTATGTATAATATTCATAATTTCTATAGAGATATTCTAAAACAGCACTATTTTTTATTCTTACGGGAAGATGAGCTAATCACATTAAGGATTTATAAGATTGCTATTATGTTTATAAAAACGCATATTGGTGAATTTTTAAGAAAAAAAAAGCTTTACAAGTATTATAGTTTCAAAATAAATTTGAATTGTTTTTAATTTACTTTGAAATACATTACACAATTAGCCCACAAGAAGCATAATATGAGCTTGGGCTCATGGACCATGAATCTAACTGTAATTTTATTTAATGTCAGCATGATATGAAAATTACGCTGTGAAATCCAGTTGACATTTTGAAAACTATTAAACTCCTATCTGAATCACTTCTTGTGGACTATTTATTGTACGTTGACACAAGGTTGGTAAAGTAAGTAGTAACCATAGTAAAAGCGGGGAAAAGATTGATTAGATTAATTTATGACTATCTAATCAACACCAAAAATCTTAACATTAGCTCATTCTAAACTGGAACATTTTTCAACTTTAACATTATAATACTGGCGTAATTTTAATGCTATGTCCACACCAATGACATGATAATTTGAAACATGCTACATACTAGTATTACTAGCTAATGATTTGTGGATGAAAAGGTGTTTTCGCCAAAATAAATTGGCATTTCAAGTGAAAATATCGTGTCATCTTCAGCGGAACATAGCCTAAGGAAGTCAATAGAACAGGAATATAATTTATTTAATTAATATGGATTAAAATTCTGAGCTATATTGTGAGCTATTAAAGTCTATTGTCCTTTGCTTCCCCGTCTTCCGGCAACTGTTATCGTCCATTCCAACACTCAAAACCGTTCACTTAGTCCTGCTATCCTGATATAAGTAAAAGTTGATTTAATTGGTAATAAAAAAACTAATAATATAAAATAACACAGTTTCCTTGAAGCTATCGCACAAACAGGTCGAGCGATTCGAACCTTATGCGAGAGCAAAAAGGTTGTATTCTACCTATCAACATTTACTTCCCAGCTGATGTTAACCACGGACTGACCTTAACGCGAGCTTTTTCTCACCAAGTTGGATACTTATTCACTAGCTTATGACTAAAACCTGGGAGTTATACGAACCATGTTACAGTTGACGTGTTAATTTTTGCTGCAAATATGTTTCAAATTTAAATATTATTTAGGTAAATTTTTAAACACGAATACGACGAATACATCTCGTACCAAATTCGTAAATGAGCAACCGACAATCTCAATAGAGACGCATTGAAAGATAATTTGGTAATTGCATTTTTTTGTGCAAAATCAAAACCAATAAAATTATTTTACACTACCAAGCGAGCTATTCAATCAAACTTTACACGATTGATAGTTTCTAACCAAACACGTACCTAGGACTCGCTTCTAGGCTACAACGTAACACGGTTCGCTCGCGTCCTATCCAACACTCTCTCCACACTCTAAAGGCGCCTACTCCGCTCAATTCTTGCCGACTGACACGTGTTAATAAAACTACTGCAGTACGCTCAGTTTTAACTAGGATTCGTTTACCATCTTGGTGTCTTGAAAAGATCAAATGCCAAGTGTATTTTTTACTAATTTTTGTATGTACTTACAGATAATATTGTTCACACGCGTTGGTCTAATGTACTAAGTCCGGATAAATAGATAGACTCAGCTTACAATAGCACTGTCCCTGTCACTCTCGCTCTTGCGTTCTACAGGTTGTCAGACAGTGACAGAGACAGCGCATTCTGAATGACTTTTTATCTGTACCAAATACCGTTCAAACCCGGCGTATTTAAACGCGTACAAGCTCGTCTGATTCGCGCATAAGGTGATAATACACGGTTCAACCAAACTGAATCACTTTGGTTGAATGGAGCAGAAATGTAAGGATATGCTGTCATTGAATTATTCTTTTTATGATTACATAAATCAATTTGGTTGCTCCATCCAAACTGAAACGCAGAAGCGAACCGTGTATGCACCTTCAGTGCGATTCATTACAACCGAACGCGCGTATACGAGAATGTTGTTTGATGTTGCAAATATTGCAATAACGCATTCGCATATAAAACCGAGCTTTTACACGATAATACGGTAGGTGTTGGTAAGTCCCGAGCGGTGGTGTAGGCGGCCTAACCCCTGACGTGGAAGCACTGGCACTAGGCAGAGGGTCACGAGGCGGGGTCGTGCGGCGCGGCGGCCGGGCTCACCGGCCCGCGCACCGCCTCGATGTAGTCCTTGATCAGCGTCGCGATCTGATATGCCTGTTACATACAAGTTATATTATTTACTACAATTCTACACTTAACAGCTATTACCATCCACCACAAAGACGAATTTAAAGACCGGTGGGACCATTGACTCGTCTTAAAATTTGACCGGCCTTGCGCCTTATTTATAATCCAGCTATGGCGTGCTTGGACTCGGAGCGCGTTGCTAACAGCACCTGGGTATCCCAGGTGAATGAACAGTGTAGTTTAGTGCAGTGGTAGTGCAGTATACCTGGTCGGTGGAGAGCACCAGCTTGGCGTGCTTGGTGTCGGAGCGCGTGACGAGCAGCAGCGCACGCGGCGCCGGCGACACGGCCAGCAGCTGGTCGTGGTCGTGCGACACGAGCGCCGCGCGCGACCCGCGCCGCAGCAGCGTCAGCCCGCGCGCGTCCACGCCGAGCCACAGCGCACGCGGCCAATTCGATGTGAACGATTGCTGCACATACACATTACATCTTAGGGTCGATTCATATCTGCAGGCATTGAGGGTGTTAGACACGTGGCGTGGAAGACAAAAAAAAAAAAAATTATGTACTGTCTAGAGGTGTATTCACAGGCACAGACACGGGCTGGTGTCGGACAGCATTCTCGTCAAAAATTCTATGCCATGTCTGCCACACCACGTGTATGACACGCTCAATGTCTGTAGGTATGAATCGATCTTAATGCCTGCAGATATGAATACACCTTTAATCATAATGTACGAGACTGTATGCGTGGCTCAGTGGGGAAGATGATTAATAAGATAGATAATGATCGCAAAGGTTTTATTCACTTAACGAATGAGGTATGCTGATGAGTGCGGACCGTTCGCCGTCCGAACGAACCGCGCGGGCGCTGCTGCCTCGTGCGACCAACATAGTCTAATTTTCTGGCTAAGCTAGCTCGAACACTTAATAATATACTAAGGGAAAGTCTGGATGTTTGTTGGAGCATAACGCCAAAACGACTGAACAGATCTATATAAAACTTGATACAGGCATCGATTATGGTTTGGAATAGCATAGAACACAGCAATGCGAGCATTACTGCTTGGCGGCAGAAATAGGTATGGTGGTAGTCCTTCCTCGGACGAGTTTCATCATAGACATGGACTTTTTTCATTTATTTACCACATTAGCACACAATACACAATCACAAAAAACTCTAATTACTCTTCTTCGTGACTTTTATATCTTTGACATAAGACTCGAAATAGATTGATTAACGACGGTTCCCTTATTGAACAGACTATACGTAGGTACACGGTGACGTGAGATGCTCACCATAACGTCGAAGATGGTAGCTCTAGTGAGAGGCCAGGAGGAGGCGAGCGTGAGCGCGCGCTGCATGGCGGCGTGCGGCGGCGTGCCGCGCAGGGCGAGGTGGTGGAGCCGCACGGCCGGCGCCGGCAGCGCGGGCAGCGCCAGCCGCGCCGGCAGCACCGCGCCCGCCGCCGCCGCGCACTCCGCGCCGCCAGAGCACTCGCCGTGCACCACCTGCGCGTGCAGCGCCGCCACCATCACCTGACAAACAAACATTCATTCTAAAGATTATAATATCCCAAAAATTATTTTGCCTCAAGCGGGATTTGAACCCGCAACCACCGCTTGATACGCGGGCGCTCTACCAATTGAGCTATCGAGACATATCTCGCTTGGACGAAATAATCATTGGGATGTCTTCGGCTCGAAGCGCCGATAGCTCCACCTACAGGGGAAACGTTGCAGTTATCCAAGCCTGTTCAATGACTAAAGTTAATTTAGTTAATCTTTAGTATTCCCCTAGTGTGATGGTTAACACTATAAAAACAAAAATAGCCAAACATTCATTCATTTTAAGGAAAACCTAAAAAACTGTTTTGGCAGATTGTGCTAACTAATTAAGTTCGTATGAGTCAATAGAGTTTTTAGGCCGCCCGAAAGCCTCTGTCATGGCCTAACAACTTTGTAAAAGCCGGGACCGACTGCTTAACGTGCCCTCCGAAGCACGGGAGCGCTCAGTTGAATTTGCCACTGGCGTTCACCCATCCAAATGGTGACTACGCGGAACAGTGCCTAACTTAGTTGATCTGTTATGAACAACTTAGCCAGCTACATTACGAACGCTCCTTGAGATTGTGGTGATACGTGACTAATAGTTATTGACAAGTTTTTTTTGATATATTTTTAGAGTACTGAACTGATTTTAATAAAATTTTAATGGGACCTATTCTAAAGTATCCTATCAAACAGAAAAATAATCCTCAAAATCAATTCATAATTGGCGAAACAAGCGCGTAACAAACATACAAAAAAAGCATCGCCTTCCGAATAATAACGATGAGACCATCTTCCCTCGTCTACTTGATTTAATTTTGCGTACAAAAGCAATGTATTAAGATAAAGCAATGTATTAAGATAGTTTCATCTGGTGTTGTTGATGTCAATTGGCGACGGTAACCGCTTACCATCAGGTGGGCCGTAAACCTGTTTGCGTCCATATGACATTAAAAAAAAAATTCGTGGTTCAGCTCCTGTGAATGCTGTCAACTTTATTGTTACCAACACAAGTTGGACTACGATATTTGCCACGATTACCGCATTACTTACTGTTTGTCGCTTTCAAGAATAGACCCTCTGGACTGTCAAGTATCCCGGCCCGAATTCGCACTCTTAGAAACCTTCCTCTTAAATCACTCTACCCATTAAGGAAAACCGCATAAAAAACAGTTCCGTTAATAAAGATAACTAACTAACAAACGGAGGTAGGAACAGACGGCAGTTAGCGACTTTGGAGTTTTCACGCATAGGCTAAGGCAGTTGGTGGTGTTGCTGAGGTCAATAGGCGACGGTAACTGCTTACCATTAGGCAGGACGTCAGCCTGTATGCCTCAAAATTATATTAAAAAAAAAGAACACAGTATAAAACACTACGCGGTAGCAGTGGGCGTTTGCTGTTTCACTCTCTCTGAAGAAGACTCGAAACTTTGTCGTTTCATACACTGACGTAACGATACCTGAAAACTTCAGTTTTTTTTTTTCCTATTATATGATTATATTTCACGATAGTTTTAAAAGTAAAACTTTGTCATCTAATGAATTATTTACTTACAGCCTCATCAGTCTCGATAGGAAGTCTGTCGTGCCTCACAGAGTGTAGCACTTGGTAGTAGAGTAGCTCCATCTCGGCCGCGCACGCCGTTTGCAGCGGCCTCTCTCCCAGGAACAAACGCTTCTTGAACACTAGCCTAGAAGAGATATTGACATTTGACCTGGTGGTAGGACTTTTAACTTTTACTTAATGAGCAGAAGATACTTAGTAATAACGCCTCGGATGAGCGCAGTGCAGTGTCATGCAAAACTTTAAACTTAAAGTTTTGAGGTGTGGTAACGCACCCCGCACGCATTTTACTTTTTGCTAACATGATGATTAAATCAAAACGTGGTTACCCCCCTAATTCTATGTTGGGGAATAAGATCTGCACTGACGTGTATTGTGTATTGTCCCCCTGCTAACCCGACCCTAGCCAGCCCAACTCCTTAAAATAACGGAGAACGACTTAAGATTGATGGCAGCACTGTTCCAGCATCATCGATCGTAATGTGGATGATGGCGAGCAAGTCCCTATTAGCTCCTGCAGTCCTGATTGTGCTCTAGCTTCATTTGTGGCTGCACAGTGAAAAATCACATGCTCAACTGTTTCTTCATCTTGGAAGCAACCACGACAGACAGGGTTACCCCCCTGGCTAAGAGTGTTCTAAACTAACGAACGTGTACATGTGATTAGAATAAATAAATAAATAGTTGCATATATTTGAGACCACGCGATCTAGCGTAACACTAAGCATAGGTTATAGTTACCTGCATGCGGCGGCAGTGGCGGGCGCCTTCTCCCACCTGGCCAGCACGTCGCCCACGCGCTCCGTGCCGGCCAGCGCGCGCTCGCCCGCGCCCCCTGCGCCCGCCGCGCCCCCCGCGCCGCCCGCGCCCGCGCCCGCGCCCGCGCCGCCAGAGTTCGCGCACACCTCGTACAGTGCGTAACCTATACATACTGTTATTAGTAAACTATGCACTCATAGTCCTGACTCCACACTAAGGGCCTCATTCATAATCGTCCTGTAGACCATGATTCTGAAAATTTTGGCGAAAACCAAACGCAAAAATTATAGAGTGACAAGAAATACAATGACAAATTACTAAGTTTCTGTCTCTTGGCTGGCTTGGGTATCCAATTGCTAATACGTTCAGCGCTGTTTTGAGCCCAACTGCCGAGCAATCTTCCTTTAACGCTTTTGAGGCTAACATGTCACTATGCCCATGGCCTGTTATCATTATCTCGATAGCCTTCTAATGTTCACACTGTTGGGACATTGGCCTAATCTAAAGCGTTTTCTACTCTTTAAACGAGCAACTGCGTCATAACATAATCCACCACATGGACCCAATTGCGTCATAACATGATCTACCACGTGGCAGATTGGTGGAAGCCACATGTCTTTCGAACTTGTAGTTCCTACTCACGACGTTTTCCTTCACCGTTTGAGAGTACTAGCACTGACCACCAGTGCTGATGGTCTCTTGTGATTGCCATTAAATTGTTTGTTATGTTACACCTGTGGCGGAGTCATTAAGTCCGATCTTCTCCCGCAGCATGGTGACGAGATGGTCAGCGGTGGCGGCGGGTCCGAACACGAGGCCGTGCTGCTTGCCGTCCAGCAGCAGCACGCGCACGTGCAGCGGCCGCCGCGCCGCCGCGCACAGCACCTCCTCGCGGGACGGCGCCGCTACTCGACGCGGGACTTGCGCTATGCTTAGCGCCACCTACCGGAAATACACATATTTACTTACACTCATACATAATTTACCGTTAGGTATCAATCAATTTAACTCCTAGGCATAGTATAGTACTGTCGTGAAGTTAGCCGTTTCGCAAGGGAGCCTTTTCGAACTAACTTTGTTTTTCGCTCCACAAACGGCTAACTTCACGGTGTGACAAGTTACCTGTTCAGCTCGGCGGGCGAACTTGCCCTCTTCGCCAGTGTGGAGCGCAGTGCCGCGGTATCGCAGATGCGCCAGCAGCAGGCGCCGCAGCGGCTTCACGGGCGGCAGCGCAGCGCCCACCGCGCAGCAGAGCAGCGCCCAGTGCCGCGCGGACACGCGCGACATCGGCTCCGGGTGGTCCGTCGTCTGTTACAACGATCAATCCAAACATATTTTTGATAAGAGTAGTTTTTTTAGCAAGCATAGCTGTAGCAGAGCCACTCTGCCACTGCTGATGCAGCATTGCTACACACACGTCACGTACCTGCTTGATGAGCTGCACGTACAGCTCGCAGAGCAGCGTGTCCTTCTGCAGGCAGCGTTGCAGTAGCGCCTGGGCCAGCGCCACTCTGTCGTCGCCCTCCGAGTCCTGGCTGCTGGTGCTGTTGTTGTTGGCGAGGTTGCTGCTGCTGCTGCTGGTGCTGCTGCCCTCGCTTGTGTTCAGACCCGCGTGGCTCATTATATCCTGGAGGGGGGAACTGTTCTTTAGTATACCACACATTAAAGATATTTTTATATTCCAAATTCATTTATTCAAAACAACAACATGTTACAAGTATAAGTTGTAGCTCTGTCGTCAGTGTTGCACTAATCTGCGTGATATTAATAAAATGAACAGATAATCTAATTATTTAAATAAGTGATTCTTTTAATTGGCAAATTTCCAAAGATACACGCGAGTTCAGAAAGAGAAAGTAACAACGCGGCAACGTGATTTCTACCAATCAAAATTGTTCCATGCAAAAAAATACTCGTCGACTCTAGAACCTGTACTAAACCTGTACTACTGTGTAAAACAGTACGTAAAAAACAGTGTATCTCTTGCGTTTAACCAAATAAATGTATCTTATAATATTGATTAGTTACCTTGAATATCTGCATAGCGGCCACCTCCTCGGCCTCGTTGAGGCGCGTCAGGCTGTGCGGCAGGCTGCGCGCCCAGCACCAGTAGCCAGCGGGAAACCCCTTGTAGCACTCGCCTTGCGTCTCCGCCGCCATGTCCAATCGAACCTTCTCGAGTCGGTGTTTGCTCAACCTTACAAATACAGATTAAAATTAGCTTCATGAAAAATAAAAAAAATAAGTAATTACTGTTATTTTATTTACGGTTAACGTAGCCTATGTGTATATAAATACGTTGACATTTGGTGTCCAGATTAGTCAAACACATTTTAAATGAGCTCTCACTGATAAATTAATAGGCAATCTGCGCCTTCATACATTTGAAACGACACCATAACCAGATGACGATTTGTAAAAAAATCTAAATATTAAGCGTTCTCACGTAAGTGACTGTATTGTCTTGAATGAGAATAAATAATCTTTGAACTTTAAAAAGTATAATGTGTACGCTAGCAACATTTTCATGTGCCTGTTATTACACAGAAACCGGAATATAGCAATACGAGCATTAATGCTTGGCGGCAGAAATAGGTATGGTAGTTCTTCCCCGGACGAGCTCTATCACAAAAAACATGGAACAAGTTAAAGAATTTGGAAAAAATCAATACCTCCTCAGAGTATTCCTTAGGAAGTTGCCCGCGGACCCCTCAGCCGGTCGCCTCAGCATGCCAGAGTCGACCAAAGCGCGGCGTGCGCCCTTCAGCGCGCCGGCAAGCCGCGAACGCTCCGAGGCGGGCGCAGCGCGGCGCGGCGGCTCGTCCGCTAAACCGTTCGCGAGTACAGGACTGTACGCCGCCATTAGCCACGCCGCTTCGTTCTTTTGAGGAGACTCCAGTACAATGCATCTAGAAATTAACAGAATTTAAATTGGTGTTTATATGCAACCTAATTGTTTTTTTTTTTTGTTATTTTCTGTTAATTTTAGACAATGGAATGTCTCAGCCAGAATGGTGATTTGCCCAGAATGACTCTAATACTAGCCATTTTCCATTAATGTTGAATCTCCTTTTGTGTAGAATCCCTTTTCCAAAATGATACTCTTAAATTAGACTAATATTATACAGAGAAAAGATTAATGTTTTGTATTTTTGTTTGTTACGAACAAACTCAAAAACTACTTGCACCCGTGCGAAGCCGGGGCGGGTCAGCTAGTACTTATTAGTATAACATGTTTCTGAAAACAAGTAATCCGAAAAGATTATATTTGTAAATGACCTTCAAGCTATAGTTTTTAAAACTATCATGGTTATTAACATAATTTTCACTAAAAACAGGCTCCCGTTTTTAGTGAAAATTTAGACCTTCAAGCTATTTATAAAATTACTAGCTGTCGCCTGCGACTTCATTCGCGTGGTACTCGGGAACAGTACTTAGTAGCCTATGTCCTATTCATCCAAACGTCCATACATCCATACATCCAAACATCCAATTTTTCGCATTTAGAATACTAGTGTGACTAGTGTGATACTGACCGGTGTCCGTCGTGTTGCCCGTGGTGCGTGAGGCTGATGGTGAGTCCGTTGTCCACGGGGTCCATGAGAAGCGCGGCTATGTTCGTGTACGGGTATTCGGCCAGCACCACTTTGTCCGCCGGCCTGACTAGAACCACGCCCTCAGAGCCCACGCCCAGTAACACGTTCGGACCTACGGAGTAACATCATCATACATTTATGAATTAATACTGTTATCATCATATGAGTGAGTGGAATGTATTAGTACTGTGCCTCTGGCAAACGTATGAGTAAAGTTCTCACCATGAGCCCAGTACCCCTTGTAGGTGACGGGGAAGAGCGTGACGCCGTAGAGAGGGTACTGCATCACGCACGACAGGTAGAGCGCCTTCGCCGTCAGCTCCACGCGCCCCGCGCCGTACTGCCGGTGAGCTTGCGCCAGGATGTTCGCCTGTTAGATAATACTGTTAGATAGTGGCATTCAGGCTGATGAATGTCCATGGACATTGACCTGGGTGGGAACAAAAAACAAAACCTACAAAAAAGGCTGAGCCACCATTAACTGTGCTGATCAGGTCAGTCTGTCTGCCAATATCTAATTCATGATGTTAATGGCATGAGCACGTTGGAACTGGCGTAAATTTTCCTAGTTTGTAAGTCTGGTCATTTTTAAGAAAAATAACAAATGTGTCAGTGAAAAACAGTCGAATAATTTTATCTGGCTTGAGGTTGTTTGTCTGCCTATGCTTAGTAATGATGAATGGTTCAGGTACTCACCCACTGGTTGTTAGGCCTAGCGCGCGCTATCCTCTGCGGCAGGAACTGCTCCGGCTGCGCGTAGTAGGCGCGCGTGTGCGGCGGCGGCGGCGACGGCGGCGGCTCCCCGAGCGACACCTGCGCCTCCAGCCCCGCCAGCTGCAGCGCCACCTTCTCCGATACAGGGAACTCGTCCATCTGTAATGAAGCGATGAGTTACTGCGAAGATACGGCACAGCATTTTTTTTTCTGTTTAGGTTAGTCTGGAGGTGGTTTTTCCCAGCGGTAGGACAGTATAGGCTAGCTAAAAAAAAGTTTACGCGTTTTGCGCAGTTGCTATTTTTTTATATTGCGACGAAACAAAAGTGCATCGGTTTTGTAATGAGACAAAACATCAACGGTTTTTAAATTCGGTAAAACAAAACAGAACCGATTTTAGTTAGGTGTTTAGGTTTCGGCTGAGATCCGCTGCCAGTATGCCAGCGGATCTCAGCTGTCGTCAGGTGGTCGTTTGTGATGCGCAATGACAATTTAGTTCGAAAAAGCTCCATTGCCCATCGAAAGGCTGACTTCACGGCAACCGAGATCCGTTGGATTCACAAGCGCGTAAATCATTGTTATTTGAATATAATATCAACAGTACAGTAACAGAAAAGCAGAGCAGCAGTTAAATAAGTATACTAACCTTGACCACGCTATGTACAGCCTGGGCGTACAGTAGCGCCACTTCAACGGGATCGTGCGGCAACTCTCTGCCGCCGCGGAACAAACGCCGCTTGAACACGAAGCGGTTGTCCGCTGAACCGCCGCCCGGACCTTGTTGCCTGCCGGATTCAAATTTTGTCACACCTTACCGAATGTTTACTCTAGTCGTAGTAGTATCTATTTAAAAATATATTTTTCCTAGGTTGGATTCGACCAAACTCGAATAGGCACTATTCTCCGAATAAATCGTAGTTATACGTGAGTAAACTGACAGTTTACTTGTATTTTACATTAGTTCGGGGGAAGGCGATTATGCACACTGTTAACCTTGTCACCACTGGCACAGCCTTTGTGCCCTAAATAGGTAGTCAGTAAGAAATCGCTCTCTGCGATATGACCACCTTTTGTAGGACTACATACCTAGTATAGTTTACACTTTGTACTCTTGTGTCCTCAATAAAGTGCTATTATTATTATTATTATTTGACATTTCTTATTTTCGCGGAACAGTTATTCAAAAAGTTGGTCGATTCCAGTCTAAATCTCGTAAAGAACGACTATGCTTGATTCAATACAAGCACTACTCTTAGCAATTTTTGAGAATTTGTGGATATTATTGCCAGCAGCGTTCCTTTCCCGTTAAGCGGCCTTATGTGTCAACATTTACTTACATTTCCCACGCGGCAATAACATCATACAGATATTGCGTAGCCCGAACGTGTTCCTCCTTGCCTCCCCTCTGTTGGTACACCGCCCAGCCGGCTCTCGAGTTGGGAGCCAGCCCCAGTTTATCCGCAAGCCTCGCCGCGGCCGCTGCGGCCGTGTCCGCTGGGTGTACGTCGATGGCTTTCGTACGACCGTCGAGGAAGAAGAAGCGACAAACGATTGTACCGAGTCGTCGCATAGCCTGGGGAAATAAAGAGGTGTCACATTTGTTACGTTCACTTTTGCTCCGGATGCTTCGATTTAACCCAAGATATAACTTAAAATTATGAGATCCCAAAAACTCAACTTTTAGAACACGTATAAATTTTACAACACAATCAAAAAGGCTGAAGAAGGTTGTAACACATTTATACCTATCTTCTAAGAATGTATTCTAAATTTTATTATTAAGTACCTATGTGTAATAACCAGTTTTGTGAACCTAATAAAAAAAAGACTGGGGTCCCGCTTTGGAATTTTTTTAGAATATTACATCATGGCAGCCTTTTAATGTTCCCATGGCGGGACCCTAGCCTAATCTCGAGCCAGTGATTAGAATATTTAAACTTTGTACCAATTGTAATGTTTGTTCTCGCGGGTCAATAACATAAATTGTGATTGTGCACTAACTTTATTAGCAATAGTATATATAATACTCACGGCTATCTCGACGGTGCTGGGCGGCAGATGTCTCGGCGCGGCGCCGCGGCAGTTGTCGAGGCACCACTGCGCGCAGTGCGCGGCGCGCGGCGCGTGCGGCGCGGCGGCGAGGCGCGCGCGCGCCCGCAGCCACGCGCAGTAGTACCGCGCCAGCCCGCGCGACGGCTGCCACGCCACCGCGCACAGGCACAGCACCAGCCACACGCGCTCCGCCCACTCCTCCACGGGGCAATCGTTGATCTAACAAACGAACACTATTATACAATGCGAAAGATTTTTGAAACTCATTTAAATAAACCGGTATTGAAAATAGGCTTTTTTGAAAATGGGCCATTTTGAGAATGGAGTGTTTTTAGCACGCAGGACATTTCGTGAAAGAGACCTTTACCCTCCGATTCGGTTTGGTCCTACTCAACTGCGGCTGAAGGGGTGAATTAACAGATACTGATACCACGCGAGCGAAACCGCGGGCGGCAGCTATTTATCAAATAAATGAAAAACGTAACTCATATAGAGAAGCGCGTGCATAGACGTCACGCAATTGATTACGCAAACTCGACCGATTAATATTGTTGTAATTTTTTTTTAATAATGTGATTAACGTACTTGTCTAACACATTGGACTAATATTTCATCCCGTAGTTCCTCTCGCTCCAATCCCTTGGCGATGAGAGATTGTATCACTTGAGTCTCCTTGCCCTCTCCGAGCTCGCCTCTCATGTAGCGGCATAATTCCTGACAAGAACATAAAATTATTAAAATACGATACAAGTGAAATAACTACTCTGATTTCAAGATATTCTAGTTTTATTTTTATTTAAAACAAGCGTATTTTTAGAAATAACTTATTCAAAAACGAAACAGTCATTTTAGCGGCTCGCTTAGTGTTGTATTTCCTTGTCATTTTTATGTCAATGAATGAGTATCTGAGTTATATAGTATGTTTAAATTTAAAATATGTTTATTCAATAGAAAGTAAGTATTTATTCAATAAAATCTCAAGGGCTATTTGAAACGATTTAAAGCTAGTTGAATTTACGGCAGTTCCACGCGCCCCAGCCTAGAGGAATCAAGAATCTGGCAACAAACTCGGCTGGGTTCCTAGCTTCTTTTTCGATGATCATAATGATTACGAATAAGACATTTACTCTGAATATATTGACAGCAGCGGTGACACTCTCCGGGTCGTGTAACTGGAGATGCGAGGTTGGGATATTGTTGCCCTTGTGGTACGTTATCATTTCTTCCTTTGTTAGCAGCTCCATGGATTTGCTTTTGCGCGTTAGTGTGGCCATTATTGTTCCTGCAAAAATGTATCGTTACTAATGAGAGTAAAAGGAAATCTGCCTTTATGAAAACTTTTGGCCCATTAAAAACAAGTTATTTCACAAGTCAAGTTACAATTTTTTATACCTATTGGAACAATAGTTCTAAGGTAATAACAAAGCTCAAAAAACAACCGATTTATGGATATTTCACAGATTTTTACATTTTTACCTTAAAAAGAAATGTATAATTATTTATAAATGTTTTTAGTTGCATGGTAAAGGCAAATTTTATATTCGAAATATTTTTATTCAATAAAATTACGTGGATCACTTTGAAACGTATATGTTAAATGTTGACATTATTATGTTGACAATAACGCGCAACACACAGCAGGCGGGCGCGGGTTGGGTCAGATCCGCCGCGGGAGTTTTTTGTTTTAATTAGTATGGACGACAAAGATGACAACACACTGAACGCGGGAGTGGCTGCCGCGCGCGCACCCGACCCGCGCCCGCTTTCAGTGTGTTGTCATCCTTGACGTCAGTACAAATACAACAAAAAAACTCCCGCGGCCGATCTGACCCAACCCGCGCCCGCCTGCTGTGTTCTACCTCAGCATCCTGTAGTACTGCGCTATTAGTTCTCAATAATTTATCGCCAGTTCTTACCTTCAGGCGATCTAGGATGATCATTGAAGTAAAGTTTAGCGAACTCAGCCAGGTCATTGGTCACATCCGCGGGCGGGGTGATGGGGGGCACCGCGCTCGCGGGAGGGGAGGCAGCTTCCATCTGCCGCAGTTGACGCTCCACGCGCTCCTTGCGCCGCGCACTGCGATCTGTACTCTGTTGGTCAAGAGATAAAAGTTTGAATTGGCCGGTAAGTAGTATTAGCTAGTAAGTTTGGTTTGGTTTAGCGGTTTAGCAATGTAAAACAGATAGAGGTAAGTATGTACTTGTTTACTTTAGCATTCATCTTACTACTTTTTCTTTATTATCAATCAATCACGCCAGATCGGATCTGGATATAATTTGGCACAGAGATAGATTATAATCTGCAATAGCACTATCACTGACAGCTATCTGTTGCCCGCGACTTCGTTCGCGTGGAACTCGGGAACCTGTTTTTTTTTCGGGATAAAAGTAGGTAGGCTTTGTCATTATTTATCAATGTTTTATATTTCAAACAAACCTGTTTAGTGCTTGTCGAGTGATACGGAGGAACAAACACACATTCAACCAAACATACATTCGCATTTATAATATTAGTGTGATAAGTGTGACATGATAGTGTATAGGTCTCACAACGGATCTCGGCCGTAGTGGAATTAGCCGTTTCGATGCGCAATGGAGCTTTTTCAAACTAAATTGTCTTTGCGCATCACAAACGGCTAACTTCACGGCAGCCTAAATCCGCTGTGCGAACTATAATTATTGTGATGTAAAGTCCAGTTTCGTGTAGCACTAGTGTACTCACGGTCGGATCTCCGTTCATCATCGGCGGCGGGCTAACGCACGTGTCCATTGGTATCGGCGGCGGCGGAGCGGCCTTCTCTTTAGGCGCGTTGTCGAGAGGCGACATCGGCCTTTCTGCCGGCTCTAGAGCTTTGTGGAGAGCTTTGTGGATCACACTGAAAATTAACAAGTTAGTCTTGTGGGTTAAAAATTGTGATTCCGGTCAATAAATGTAAATTGGTGCATTGTAATGAATTTTGACGACCAATGTGGCGCGGTGGGCGAAGGTCCGCCTGCGACGCGGAGGTTGCGGGTTCGATTCCCGCCTTGGGAAAAATGTTTGTAGGATCTACAAATATTTGTTCCGGGTGTTCTGGGTGTTTTCTATGTATTAAATATATATCAGTCATCTAGTACCCATAATACAGCTCTGTTTAACAACAGCTTACCTTGGGTTAGATGATGCTGTGTGGATAGCCCAGCTTTTTTTTTTTTAAATAATTGTAGATTTACCTAATATAATGTTTGGACTTGCTTCTGGCTACTCCTTATGCATGATTAATTTTTTTAAGAAAATTCTTATGTGTTTCGCTTAAATGCACAATGGTTGGTATTATCATCGCAAAGTGCCATCACTTTTAGGAAACCATTTTGATTTTGAGATAATATTAGGCATGACATATCTTGTTTTATTGTTTCTACAGTTATCAAAATTATTTATATTAAAAAATGAATAATCCGTATAGAAATACCCTTCGCCGGGGATTATCTAAAGGGATTTTTGTACCAAGTTCCATTGTGTAATAACTCACCCATTAGAATTATTATTATCCTGTTGGAACATCGGCGGGGGCGGTGGTGTCGTCATCGGCGGGCTTCCAACAGTGCCGTCAGCATTCGGCCGCGGTATGACCGACTCGTAAATGGGCTCTTTGCCGTTCAACACGGTGAGCTTGCCGTTCGGTATCACACCGTTTGTGAGTTCCGGCGGAGTCGTGTCTGATGAATAAAATATTATTTTATTTTACTTCTAAGCTGCAATCGGCTGGATGAAATTCGATTATTGGTAAATAAGCTTAGCCTATAGACATGTAACCCGCAACGAAGACTCAATGGAACGTTTAGTAGTCCAAGGCAGGATGGAAGGCAAGAGAGCACGTGGTCGTTCTCCCACCCGATGGTCTGACCTCATAAAATCCATCACTCAACCAACCATGACCGAATGCTCTCGGAAAGCTGCTAACAGAGCTGAGTGAAGACGTATTGCAACAGCTGCTACTCAATATAATCCTACATAACCACGACCACTCTGGAAAGAGTGTCCGACTGAGAAGAAGATAGACTGGAATAGCACACAGACTATGCAAACAAAACAACGAGCATAAGCCATTTTTTATGTAAGTAGGAATCTTGTTAGGAAGTTTGATAGATTAGTAAAAAACTAGTTTGTAAACCTGGTTTGTAATATTAGTACAAACTTAGCTTGCATGTTAGCAGAAACCAAGTTTGTAATATTAATACAAACCTAGTTTGCAATGTTAGTACAAATCTAGGCTGTAACATTAGTAGAAGCCTAGTTTGTAATAGTAGCAAAAACCTGGTTTGCAATATTAGTAGAAACCTAGTTTGTAATATTAGTAACAACCTATTTTGGTAGGCGGCGGAGGCGGTGGCGGCGGAGGCGGGCCAGCAGGCTCAGGCAACGAGCAAGCCGGCGGCGGCGGGAAGCACGGCGATTGGAGCTCCTCAGACGACGGCATAGGCGGCGGCGGCGGCGGCAGAATCAGCGATGACGTCATCACATCCCCGTTCAAACAACCGTTCATACTCTCGCTCATAGCTCCGTTCATCGACTGCGACATGGACGTCTCAGAGCGCATTGATGACGTCATTTCATTCATGGAGCGCATAGCTCCGTTGACGGATGACGTCATATTTTCGTTCATCGAGGTTCGCATAGCTCCGTTGATAGATGACGTCATGTTCTCGTTCATAGAGGTTCGCATAGCTCCGTTGACGGATGACGTCATGGCGGGTTGGATGATGGACGTGAGGGGGAGGGAGGAGGGCGGCGCGGGGGGTATCGCGTCGGAGTCCGCACCGTCGGGCTTACGCTGGGCCTCTGTGTGCGCTTTGCTGAGCTCGTTCATTTCTGTCGCCAGTACATGCTCCAGCTGAAACAAAAAAGTTTTAGGATTTAGATTGGGTTTTATTTTGGTTAGGTTAGGACTTTTGTTTTTATTTTACAGTTCTCACTAAGTCTTGGTATACTGATGGGTACTAACGCAACATTGCACGTTAGTTAGATAGATAGTCCAAACTTACCTCAGCTAAGAAGTGAAACATACTTCAGCTAGGTAGTCAAACATACCTGAACTAGGAAGTCAAACATATCTCAGCTAGGAAGTCAAATATACCTGAACTAGGAAGTCAAATTATACCTAAACCAGGAAGTCAAACATATCTGTTAGGAAGTCAAACTTACCTCCTGGTGCAAGTCGTCAGCCAGCCTCTCCATAGAGTCTCCGATCTCGGCGATGGTGGGCTGGTGCGCGTCCGGCTCGCCGTCGGGCGCGCCGCGCTGCGTCGGCACGTCCGCCAGGAAGTCAAACAAGTTGTCCAGGTTGATGGACTCGGCGCGGGCGGCGGGACACGACAGCCCGCGCAGCTGGTCCGCCATTGTTTCCAACTCGGCGCGCTCTTGGTTCGCTTTCTCTGCGAGGCTGGGAGGAAAAATATTTTTTGTGGCTCTTAGGGGGATGTGTGATCAATCGGTTAATGTCTTGGCTCACTAGAATGCCTGATCGAGAAATGGTTCACAATGCGTAGATTAGCGCTAAAAGCAGTGAATATTTTCCATTTCATCATCATCATCATCATATCAGCCAATATTGACGTTCAAAGCTAGACATAGGCCTCCCCAGAGCGCAATGACCACCAATCTTAAGCCTTCATTATCAAACGACTGCGAGCGTTTTAATGTCATCGGACATACTCTTCATTTTCTAGTTCGTGGTCGCCATTCGAGAACCTTTTTCCTCAGCGGTTTCGTTTTTGGCCTGCTAACTGCAATTTGCTTATTCAAAGAGCTGTATCAATGTACCTACCTGTTTCTTTCCTCCCTGATTTTGATCTCCTCATTGACCCGCTTCATTTCCCTCAAGGCAGCGGCGACCTCCCTTGCGAAGGCGCCGCGCAGATGGCGCTGCAGCACGAGCGCGGACCGGCGCAGGCGCAGGAAGTGCGCGCGCTCCTTCCAGCCGCGCCACGCCGACTGCAGCGCCACGGCGGCGGTGCGCCACGATCTGTACTGCCGGCGGGATACTGTGCCTTTGTACCACTGACGAATACAACAATTAAAAATTAATATTTGTTTACTTGACACACATTTAGGAAAGTACAGTAACATAATACCTAGAAAAAACATCGAACAGTCGAATTAATTGATAACCCCTTTTTATAGTCGATTAAAAAGAAGATTAAAAATGGTTGTTCTTAAGTTATCATAAAATATTTAAGAGTAGTAAAGTTCTTTGTGATAGAGCTTGCCCGGAAAAGAACTACCATCACTATAAAACTGCAATGTTACTAGGAACAAAGTCATACATTAGTTATTTGTACCTATATTAGATAAGTTTTACAAAATTTGTGTAACCTATTTTTGGAAATAAATACATTTTTTATTTATTATTTATTACTATTTCTATCGCCAAGCAGTAATGCTCATATTGCTGTTTTCCGGTTCGAAGGGTATGGTTTCCGGTTAAATTACAGGCACACAAGTCGCAGAGTGGCAATATTGTGAATTCAAAACCAAACAAACAAGAAAATGTAGTGTATTATTTACCTTTTGTATAAGAAGGGCCGAAGACTGCAAAAGCGCTGTACGCTTAGCCTCGAGTGGACCATGCACAGACGAACGCATGAAAATCTTCGTACGTCCGATCTGCCAGTCGTTGATTGGCGCGTTTACTATCGCCGTTATTCCACTGTAATAAGAACCATTATGAATTTAGTCAACTCTTTATAATAGGACAAAAATGTAGCTTAATATTCGATTACTAGTAAATTTATTACAAAGGTTAAAATGAACTCTATAACATAGGCAGCAAGATTTTATTTGTACTTACGCAATTTCAGGGTTAGCAGGTCGCGGATGCGGCAGCAGACATCTGTACCGCGCTTGGAACTGCGGGGTCGGGAGGTGAACCGGGTAACCGTCGCGACGGATCCTCACTGAAATCGATTACATGTTACGAAGTCTCGTTGTGATGAGCTCAGTGCAGAACGCAGAACTTTAAAACAGAGCAGTGTCATAAAAAATAAAAAACCGACGAAAAATCTCTAGTACTATTCCGTCCGATTTTTCGTCTATTTTCTATCATATAATGAATTTCCGTAAAGTAACGCCTGAATCTATCAATGAAATAAAACAGGTGAAAATGTCAAAACTCTACAATGTGTTTTGCAAATTTTTTTAGTTTAATATATTGACACCAAAATTACAATAAAAGCGTAATTAATAGGCTACTTTTTATGCAGTTACTCAGCTAGAACAAAAAAAAACAAAAGTAAAAAGATCTCACCTATTTCGTTCATCCCAAGGTACCGTAGTTGTTCCAATACTAACGTGTCATTGAATTTTCCAGCTTCCTTCATGTCATTTGGTTTTATACAACGCACATACCTGGGGAAAATACCACACGTCAGACGTCAAGGAACTTGTAATATTAAATGGTAGTTTCGACATAACGCTTTTTGTTACTAAATGCGTGGAACGTTCACAATACGTTTAGTTTATCTTTGACATGGAAATAAGTGAAGGCATTTAGATAAGTAATTGACGCAAGCGGTCATTAGTGACAGCTTTACATCATCATAAGCGGCCTGTGTTCCTAATGCTGGGTGGGACACTGCCCTACTTTCAAGCAAGAGTGAAAGTAGGGCAGTGTCCCACCCAGCATGGTACCTATAATATTAATATGAATATTAGATTTATTTCGAGTAACTTTTTTGACTCATAGTACAGTAACATTATTAAATATTTGTAAAGACAGTAAACTAGAAATTAATAAAAGAAGAAAGTATTAATTAGAAAATAATATGGCACAAAATAAAATTAAAATCAATTACAATAACTGCAGGGTATTGGCCTAATCATTAGCCTAACGGTTGCCTATGTTAGGCATATCCCCACTGGCATCGGTCAGGGTCTAACCGATGCCAATGAGGACATGCCCATAAGTGTACTGAACTGTTTATGTTGCTAATAATATTATATATATTTATATTTTTTTTTTTTTTTCATTTTATGAAATGTCCGGGGTGTTTGAGGTTTTTAAAGACAGTGCGTCTAATATCTCACCATACGTCTGTAACTTGCAGCATATCCACGAGCGACTGAAGCTGGCACCTAAAGGTATCGACGACTGTGGGCCGCCCTTTGGAGGTGCCTCGCTGAGTCGTGCCCGTCGAGTTAGGACTTGACAATGATAACTCCTGAGGAACAACAACATTTATCATCTATCGTTGGCAACTTGAGGTTGCGTTCCTGATTACTGACGACGGGCAAGCGGGGCGGTGGCGCTAAAGCGAATTTTTATATTTAACCTAGTATATCAAAGCCTCCTCAAAGTCTTTGGTAGTCTACTAGGTAGCGCCATACTAAGTATATTATGTGATTACTGAAAGCTTATTCACAGGTTCATAATAGAAACTGACTTAGAATAACAATTCACGGAGAAGTACGCGCACGCAAATTGTGATCATTTTTAGTGAGACTGGTTAGTCTCACTTGGTCAAAGCGGCTTGCCATTCATCAATGTGAAGTCATCAAGCGCACTTCTCTAACAATTATAATTAAAAAATGGTGTATTGTGTGGTGAAAGGTAGCTGTAACACCACGTATATAATAGGATATTTTTCGTCTTACTTGCACTCTTGTCAAGTCTAAAGTCTTGTAAACCGCTAGTCTGGTTCTATTCTATAACTATAGTTCCCCAAAATTATATTTACCACTTCAAAACTCTACATGCACAAAACCATTTCCGTATAGCAACAATTGCTGAACAACAAAAAAATAATCTTACATGACTAGGTGGTGCCAAATCCTGTACATAATCCGCAAGCTCCCTCACAAAGGGATTGGCGGATCTGCTCAGATGGTCTATAAACGCGTCTTGCTGCGTGTCTCTGTTCTTATCCACGAAGCCCTGGACGCTGTAGGAGACTGTGCCGGCGTAATGCTGAACTCCGAACTCTTCCTCCCATTTCCTGCGGGAGCCTTTCTCGAAGCTCTGGTGCTCGCCGAACTCGCCTTGGATGTTCGTTAGATAGGCACCGTCAGAACCCTGCGATATGATAAGAAATGAAATGATTTGACATGAAATGATATACATACGTATATATATATAGCTTTTCGAAAAGTGGTATCAAAACACAAACGGAAGTAGGATTTAAATTGATTCGCTTTGCAGAAGTGGTTCGTGTCATAGAAAATGCATATTCTGCTATAAAAGTGGAGTTCGTGTCATAAAATGGTAGTTAATAATGTCATAGAGTTGAGTGTTCAAGAAGTGGGAGTTAAAGTCATAACAATGTCAGTTCGTATCATAAAAGTGGGAGTTCGTATTAGTTATGTTACCTTAGGCATATGGCACTGTTCGCTCAACAGCTTGAGCAAGCTCCTAGGCGGCTTTTCTAACAGTTCAAGACACACAGCGTTGTCTGTGAACTGAATCTGATTGTAGACAATGCTTTCTTGTCGGTACTGAAACAAATACGTTCTAAATAAGAAAAAAAATTTTGTTACGGCAAGATAAGAATTTCTTAAGAATAACTGCTAAAAGAACAATAATCATTTATATAAGAAATATCGAAACAATGTTTTAACTTTCCAAGTTGGAACAAATGCTTACAATATTCTAAGACAATTCCTCAAGAATTCCTCGACTCGACTCAACCTCACTCAAATAAATCCGTATTCTTAGTCGCAAAAATTCTCCTCCACTTCTACTCGAAAGTTTTCCTTACCGGAGGTGAGGAAATGATTGTCAAACTCAACTAAACCTACCTTGAGTCGAGTGGAGGAAGATTCGAGGAAACTTCTTAGAATATGGGTGTTAGTGGCGCTTGACCGATTAGAGGACGGATTAATAGTTTCTTTTATGTTTACAGTTCATAGAGAGTTTAGAGAAAAAAGTCATTTGGAAAAAAATGGTTTCTCACAGATGAAACAGTATGCTATTTCTTTCACATGCACGAACATGTAGAACATTTTCCGTAATTTGACCAATCAAAAAGAAAAACCCAAATTCACTTACAATTTCTTGTTCCAGCGCAAATACATAATTATTGAAGAACATGTGCAGCTTTTCATTAGCGTAGTTGATGCACAGCTGTTCCAGAGAGTTGAAAGCGAAGTTCTCGAAGCCGAATATATCCAGCACGCCCATAGACCGGGGTGCTTCGCGGCCGGGCGCGGAGCAGCTGTTGACGTGACGAACTAGCCACGCGAAGGTGCGGGAGTAGAGCGCGCGGGCCATTGCGTGACGATTCTCGCGAGCCTGTGTTCAGTATCATTTATTGCATCATAATTATGAGGGTAATACATGTCACAGGTCTTAAGTCAAATTAAATAATATCAGAGCAGCCAACACATAGTTATGTGTAAGGGTGTTGCACTATGGACTTGAGTAGGAGCTGACCGATTTAAGTATTAATGGATAGGTACCTAGATTGTGATAGTAATAAAATAATTATTTGAGATAGTACCTAATTACCTTCGTTATTTGAGTCACTGAGAAACTGATCAAGTGTATAATAGCATTTTTCTATTAGCATTTCTTTTAATTTGCTAGACGTCTTGTCGGGACAAATGCGTAGATGATAGATTCAGACGTTGCGGAAATTTATTTCAAGATTATTAAATAGACGAAAAAGTAGCATTAGCAATCCCATGTATCAGCAACACTGTTTTCTTGAAATAAACTTTACTTTACCCTCAATAAATAATAATATGGACACGTGTTACATCTGTCCACGGGACATCATCAGGACACATCGACTTGTTTTCCGGCGGACTTGTTGCTTTGTCGAACATTTTGCTCCAAACTTATATTTTGAGATTTTTTAAGGAACAGACTATCGAAAATTGGACAAGGTTTCCAATGGCCAGATAAATAGACGTGGCTGAATGTGCTGAGTCTAAATACTGACTTTGACTAACAACGTCTAGAACGCAAAGCACAAGAGTGACAGGGACAGTACTATGAGGACACTTCCACCACTAGCTTCCTATACATATTCTTTCTTAGTTTCTTATGATCAACGGGTTTTTAGATCATCTCACCTCATGCAGCCTCAGAGGAATATCAGTGACGTTTCCCCGCACGTTGATCTGCCTCTCCAATAGTACTTTGTGAGTGGTGGGGGGCGCCAAGCCGAGTAGGTTCGCCAGCGCGTCCACCGCATCCGCGTCTTCCAGCGCTAGTGTCGTCCTTTCTCCGTCTACATCCTGAAATGAAATTTTGCTAAAGAAAATGTGCTGACAAACTCCGATTATAAATATTTAGTGATATAGTGCACCCGCGTGCAAGCATAAAGTTGTAGGTTTAAGTCCCGCTTGAAGTGAATTTTTTTAGGGATATTACAAACTTCAGTTGCCTTTTTCATCTGTATGAAAAGAGCAATGATAACCTTTTGGTGTCCAAAGCTTTTAATTCAACAAAAAAAAACAAAAGAACAAGTCAATATCTTTGGAATAGCGGCCGTCAACCAGTGAACAGGTGAAAGTCTGCCAGGTCAGATGTCAAACAAGCATGCGGCCCAGATGTAGGTTACGGTACTCTATTGTGATGTGTGCAATACTAAATGATGACTCGCGCATTGCCACAGAGGCAAAGGTTGAAAAAGAAACAAATGATTAAAGTCTCATGTGATTGTAATTTTACAAGCACCTTCTTTAATGTCCTTATTCAATAAGAAAACTATAATTTCAGCGGCTTGCTTAGTATTGTCTTTCCTTGTCATTCTTTTGTCAATTAACAACGACGATGATAGATTTCAAAAGACACATAATACAGACGTTTATAGTATGTTTATGAATAAGACACTAAAAATAAAGCAATGTGCGGGTGCATTACTGCAAATAGATCTAGTTTACCCCGGTCGAATTATATTTCAAAGAGCTCTACTATTATTTCTCTCATACCTGGAACTGTATATTTCCAAGCCACAGCACCGCAGCGAGCACCTTGAAGAGACCCTCGCACATATGCGGCGGCACCTGTAACACCGTCAGCGCTAGTTGCAGCGCTTCCAGCTTCCCCTGCTCGCCCCCTCGACCCCTCCTCGCCTCCTCGTCCTCGGGCCTGAGGTATTTGAACTGTACATTGTCGGGGAGCCGTAACGTGCTTTTGAGTTCTGCGTTGTGCTGGAAATAAAGAAAGAATTCAACTGAATATTGCTATTGAAGATACACTAAAATTGACAGAATTATCTGATCACAGTCATTGATGCTGGTAAAGACAATATAATATGCATTGGGGTGAATCTATTATAATAAATTTACCAGCTGATTAGAGAGCACTAGTAGTAGTGGTAGTACTCTTGTCATCGGATCCTGAAGTTGCGGGTTGAAGTGCTCTCAAACGATGAAGAAAAACATCTTGAAGAAAAATTGTAGATAGAAACCAAATCACTTCCTTCGAGAATAGGCCAGTGACGAAGAAGTGGGAACATGAGAAGGCTGTACTGTATGATTTATCGAAAAAAATCCCTCTATAGCAACGAGCTTTTAATTAAAAGAAGCACGGATTTATAGTTTATGAAGTCTCCTCACCTTAGCGCCTTCAACGAGATGATAAAACACATGATAGTTAGTTTCTCTGGGCGAGGGGCCGGTGATTCTGGCTCGCTCTAGAAGAAAGTCCCGCAGCACTGCGCCCTTGATGCCCCCTCGGTGGTCCAACCGAACCTCGACGAACTTGCCGAAACGAGAGGAGTTATCGTTGCGAACCGTTTTCGCGTTACCTAGAAAGAAAAAGAAAGTCAGTTTTAATAATAATCCCAGTTACGATTAATTTATAACATATTGCACTGCGGTACAGAACAGATATTAGTTCTATGTAGAGCATGGCCACTTTTATTTACCCCAAACGAGAGTTCGAGAGCACTTTTGGGGGCGCTGAAGGGTATAAACGCACGCGTTTATTTTGTTTTTGTGTAGGTTACAACATCAAGAAATAGGCGGAGCGCGCGAAGCATGCTCTTGCTGTTATTAGTGCCAACCATCGAGTAATTACTAGATGGTGCCAACCATGACATTCTCACATACAAAGCACAAACCCTTTTACGCACGCAAACTATGCATGTGGTGATATTGACGCGTTTACTTCATACATTTCATTGTTTCAGAGTTTATGGGGTATGATTGAGGGACAAAAACTTTCAAGAGCTTACCAAAAGCTTCTAAAACTGTGTTAGCTTCCAAGATCTGTTGTTCCGCCCATGACGCGGTACCGCCAGCCGCGCAAAGGTACTGTAGTATCAGCTTAGTGGTCTCCGTTTTACCAGCGCCACTCTCTCCTGATATCACTACAGACTGGTTCTTTTCACCGTTCTGCAAAAATATCATAAAATAATTATATTTACATACATTTATTTTCATAAAAAGGTTACATTCAACTAAATCTATGACTTTAGATTATGTATTTTAATTTATATAAAATTAATCGCAATAAACTGTTCTGAGAGAGGCCGGTGCCTGAAGTAGGTTGAACACCTGTATTAAAGTAGTACATAATTAGATTTTCTGCAAAATTCAGCCAGCCATCGCGTTAGTTAGCAGCAAACTGTTTGCTTGATGCATCCGCATTATATTAGTAATTCACTTTCATATATCATTTTCAGTAGTTGTTTTTTACCCGGATTCGTATATCCTACAGAGTATCTTAGATACCAGGAAATATTACTAATGCTAGTTAAATTGAATCACCGTCTGATTCACAAGTCCATCTATCTCTGAATGATCTCCACAGTTTTGTGGTTTCCCAGATTATTTTACGCTTGACGATTGCTCTCGTGTTTTTGTTTTAGTAAACGATAAAGACAAACACTTACCTACTTCTACTACTACTTCTCCTCGCAAATACAATTTTTTTTTCTACGATATACTATAGCAAAGACATTTCAAAAAAAGTCCTTGGAGATAAATCATCTCTTAAATTGCATTATCATGTACTAGCGGACCCGCCCCGGCTTCGCACGGGTGCTATATATTTAAACAAGTTATTTATACTAATATTATAAAAGGAAATATTTGATTGTTCGTTTGCATTGAATAGGCTCCGAAGTTGACTGATTCGAAAATTTTTCACCGTTGGGAAGCTACACTATCCCCGGGTGACAGGCTATATTTATTACCAGCGACCCGCCCCGGCTTCGCACGGGTGGTTTTCATTGCACCCGTGCGAATTCGGGGCGGGCGCTAGTTACATAATAATTATTGTAATATCAAAGAACAATGCTTACCTGCAGAGAGCTGTACGCAGACTCAGCCAAAGCAAACACATGGGGAGGCAGCGCACCGAACGCTTTGCCTCTATAGTTCTGCATTTCCTCCTGTAAACATAACCACTTCAATATTTGACTACTGCTTACTCTACATCTAAGTTTATTTTAAATGGGTTAGAAAACATCCATTTAAAAACTATGACTGGCCTAAGAACTCAGTTGGTAGTAGCACTGCCTTTTAGCTGTAAAAAGTATGTTCGTATGAGTCAGTGGCTAACTCTGGTGAGTTTCTAGGCCGCCCCTAGGCCTCTGTCATGGCCTAACAACGTTAAAAAGGCGGGACCGACTGCTTAACGTAGGTTTGAGCTGTAGGTTGTGGGTTCGATTCCCACCCAGGACAAACATACACACATCTCTTGTCTTCTAGGTCTTATGGTGTTTAATGATAAATAGTATATTGTGTACAGTACTATCAGTTATGTGGTATGGTTTCCGGTGAAATTACAGGCACATGAGACTTACCATCTACGTCTCAGGGTGGCAACCCGTGAGTGACACTTCTGGTATTGGAAGCGTTCATAGGCTGCGGTAACCGCTTACCATCTTGTGGGCCGTACGCTTAGTTGCCACTTCACTTGTATAAAAAAAAAAAAAAATGTGGTTCCCGTAGTACAAGCTTTACTTAGCTTGGAGAGGCTTATTCCCAGAGGTCCATGATTCTATTGTTTCCTATTTCCCAGCGGGTCCATGAAAATTAAAACTAGAATTTGAAATGTTCATACATGAACTCCCAACGGGATAGAGGCGCTGTGTGAAATGCCTACCATTAAAATTATATGAAATATTATAAGTAGATACGAGTACGTTTGGTAAAGACAACCTTGCTTGTCTAGCGGAAGTTAGTTTTATTACATTATCATTGAAATTCTCTTCATTTAGAGTGTCGCTTTTTGTCAAATAAAGGAAATTAACGCTAGAAAGTGAAAACGCATTGTGTGATGATCGAAAGATAACAAGAAGTGTTGGCGCATAACCAATCAGCAGGAACACTTTTACTTGGCGGCAAATTAGTTTTTATTCCATTAACATAAATGGGAAGTGCTAACTCATAGTTAAATGATTACTTTATCTTATCAGTTCTTTAAACTATTCATCATCATCATCATCATCATCATCATCACAGCCTTCTAATGTTCCCGCTGCTGGGACACTGGCCTACTCTCAAGCGAGAGTGATTGGGTCTTGATCCACCACGCGGACCCAATGCGGATTGGTGGATGGCACATGTCCTTCGATTTTTTAGTTCTTGGTCATGCCGGTTTCCCCACGATGTTTTCCTTCACCGTATGAGGGCACTGGCATTGCGCACGTACATTTTTTGATAGAAAAATTCATTGCTGCACGACCGGATTTGAACTCACGATCGGAAGGCGTCGGGTCACTATCACTAGATCACCAGTGCTCAAAACTAAACTACTCGGTTATTTATTATTTAACCATTATTGTAATATTCGTTAATATTTGATAAAAGTGTAATATTTGTTCCGGTAGTTTTGTGTATTTTCTATGTATAATAAAAAATATCTATCTACACTTGGGGCTAAATGATGCTTGTGGTCTAACGCCGTGACAGCTTAAATTATGTGAGTCAAGCTCGTCCCACCATCTCATCATCAACTTGTTGTCTCGAAGGGTAAGGGGAAAATCAGCGGATAATATGCTCAAAGAGCATATTATCGCTGAGCTGTATCCTTTTTGTCATACTGCAACACACACATAGATCTTTTTTTACCTTCACTGTATTATTTCAGTTACAGCAATATCTCTATGTACTCATTTTGTATGTGTGTTGAAGTTGCAAATAAATGACTTATCTATCTATCTAATCCTGGGTCATCCACGTCGCGGCTTTTACTATCATATTATTCTATTTACGTTTCGTTGTCAGTATGTGCTAACTTCTAGAATATGGGCCTAATACAGAAAAATGTATACCACACCCACGCAAAACTTTTTAGGTACCGTTCATTGGCTTAAATTCAATTTGTGTTGACCTACATAAAGCTTATAATTGCTAACTTCGCTAAAGCTCACCCATAAAGCTTAAACACCCAAAATCCCAGCAAATGGAGAAAGTTTATTCTTCCCTCTATAAGGAATAAACATTATTCCTCAAAAAAGGAAAAACATCTGGAAGCTTTTTACAAGTTTATGGCACAAATTTTCCGTACAAATCACCGTTCTACATAAGTGCGATGGTCTAGCCTTACTAATAGCCTTACTAATACCATAAAAATAAACCCTAATACTCGTAGTTTCTGCTACTGTTTGTATGTGCTATACGCTAACTCTGTCACCCAGAGTTGGCCACTGACTTATACAAACATACTTGCTTTATTTAAATTTAAACATTGTTTCAATAACCGTGAAAATCAACCGTGTCTCTGTTTGTGTTTATATTGTATATTCAGTGGTGGTATGAGACAGCGCCAAATTAAAATATGGTCTTACATAGCGATTATAAGTAAAGCTGTTAGTGATAGGGTGTCCGTCCAATATTTCCTTCCTACGTGCAAGCATAAAACTTCATTATACTCATTGTTAGTGTCAGGTATCCCGAGATTTATGATTCTTTATTCCCCTTTAATGAAGAATAAAACCTTCTTCGAGAGTTCAATGGGTGCAGTGAACTATAACTAACTAAATTATGTGCTTGTAAAGTAAATAACTATGTTACTATTGTTGTGTTTGTATAATTTTCCTTCCTTTACAGTCCACTAGCGACCCGCCCCGGCTTCGCACGGGTGCTTAAACTATACATATAAACCTATTTCTTAAATTACTCTAAACCGCAATTAAATCTGTTGTATTGCGTAGTTTAAAAGATCTAAGCCTAATACATACAGAGGGACAAACGGCAGAAAGTAACTTTGTTTTACTACGTATACACGCGGGTCACTGACACGTGCCGATCGCTGTCTTTTCGATTTCTAACAAGGATAACTAATTATTAAGCAGAATTACAAAAAAAAGTAGTTTTTTTTTATTTTTATGTGTAGAACCTACCCCTTAAGTTTGCCAGGTTGATAATGTAAAACCTTATATTTATTAAACAGTTAAGGCCCGTACGCTTGTAACTTCAAGTGGTATGAAAAGCACTGAAGTGCCAAACCTACGGCCCACCTGTAAAAACATAGATCGCATAGTCCGAACGTTTAGCTCGTCAAAATATCATTTCATTGTAATTTTACCTGCATGAACACACCCTTCGACACGAAACCGCGGAGCGATCTTCGCCTCCCCAATATCATAATAATATAATGCGTTTTTGCTTATTTAACTGCTTTAGGTAACTCACCGTAGTATAACATCCTAGTTCTTTG
Organism: Colostygia pectinataria; assembly: GCA_951394395.1. Classification (NCBI taxonomy): domain Eukaryota; kingdom Metazoa; phylum Arthropoda; class Insecta; order Lepidoptera; family Geometridae; genus Colostygia; species Colostygia pectinataria. Next base: position 8,184,287 of record OX596365.1, on the reverse strand, counting down.
TAAGGATTCACAGCGACTAGAATAGATCCGGTGTATGTCTGTATTGCGCTAAAGAAAAAATTACGTACATTTTACATTTTAGTATTTAACCTAGGTATATTATAATCCTACTGCTGGCACAGAATAAGAAGAGTCTGCTGGGCAATGGTTTCCTCTTTCTCCTTCCACGTTACGCAGTCCATTGCAATTTCTGGCCAGTCTGATTATAAATACGTATGCAAAAATATTACTGAAAATAAAATTAGTACCAAAGTGCTTAGCTTATTTGCATAATGATATTGTAATATTTCATTTGTAACGGAACACGCAATGTTAATTTCCTCGAGTTATATTGGGATGTTTTTCCAGTGAAATCGTTAGGTAATTGACGCGTGTAACACAATTATAAATATCGTGTCATTTTTCAAAACCTACTCGTAGATTGTTGGTAGTCAGAAATATAAGTTTAGGTACACATTGTACTGCATAATTAGTCAAGAAAGGCAGAGGTTTTCCAAAAAACCTCTGTCTAAAATAGATGGGATTAGATTTTTGTCACTTAGATTGGATCACTCAAGGCTAACGTAATAGTCAATTCCCCAAGCTATTCTCAACCCTATTTCAAGTTGAAAAGGATACATAAACCAGGTCATGTACGTATCTCCGCTTCAGATTGTCCCTGATGGCCTCCTCAGTGATCTCCGGCATCATCGTCATGTCGGGCACGCCGGGGCCCGCGTCGTTTTCTTGCTCCTCCATCTTATCTGTAGAGAAAAATAAAAACGAATATAAATTACAAAGTTCCACAAATAATCTATTTTACATTGAAACGGTTATGTGACCTAAACCATTTAGGCTATACACCGAGCTGACGATGGTACGAAGCCGTGTGCAATCAGAAAGTTAGTTTAGCCACAGATAATTGGTTCAGCGTTCAGAGAGTGCATACAAAAAGATTCACTGTGAAGGTTTCAATACAAACAACAACAAAAAATTAACAAAAAAAAAACCTGTATCATTTTGAAAGCTTAATAATCGCCCTAACTTTTTGTACATAATTACACTGCCAAGTACATTAATGTAAGAACCAAGACGCAGCTAATATAGTTATAAGCCACTTGAGGCGTAGACTTACTGACAGTATTATTTCCACACCGTCTAGACTAAATGCAATAAAGAACGTGGAAAGGGTTCTAAGACCTAGGAATACACGACGGATGGCGGCGCACAAATGTAGTGCAACATCTTGAAACTATTATGAAATAAAAAATAGGTCAACTTAATCATAAGATACTAATTCACACGTAAGCTTTTGTCTGACTTATTTGACTATAATGCCCAAAAACGTCATCTGATTAATTAGGGATAATAAGAGGAAAATCTATATTGATTGTAGATAAGGCGCCACATTGTACTTATGTAAGTGTGTGTTTAGTTTAGGCGTTATACATAAATTATGATAGCATAATAATATTATATTAATATGATTCATGTCGAATAAAGAGCACATTATAGGTATAAAAAATTTTGATAAAAAGGGGATATAGTGATAAATTCCCTCAAAATTATATAAAAATGTAAAAACAAGTTTACCTACTGACTAGAATGTATAATTATACCAGATTACATAAGAGAAGAACACACTTTTAAATGCACGACGATAAAAATTATAGGCACAGGCACACATTTTAAGAAACTTAGACATTATTTGCAGATAATTAAGGCTCTCACAATAACATGAAAATTATTACAGGTATGAATAGAGAAAACCACAAGACCACCCTTTAGCCCTGTGTGAACTAAAATAAGAAGGACTTTGCTGACGATAAATTAAATGTTAATACAAAGTCAGTGGCGCATGTTATGCCTTCCTACGCGCTGTCACGTCGTATCAGATAGACGTGTTCATCAATTGAGAATGTCAGTCCTTGTCGCTATAATAAATAAACAGTAAGTAAGTAAGTTCGTACGAGTCAGTGGCTAACTCAAATAAACAGTATGAAGGATATAACCATTGATAGCGCTACTGGTATCAAAGTCGATTATATTTGTTTAACTTACAGAGACAACATGGGCTCAGTTCCTCACCCTTCAGCGCCAGCAAAATGTTTTCATAGAAGGTCGAGAGCAAATAACGTATAATATCATTACGTCAATAAAGCTCTAAACTTTTCCCTCTGAGGGGCAAAATGTTGTCTCAAAGTCGACCGCCCGAAAGAGTATTCTTGATAACGAGTTCAGTTAGAGTTTTAGCGATCGCGAAAACACTATTGGATAAAAATAGTTATTTAAACGAAAATTGGACATTCTAAAAAAAGGTTAAAGATCTGGAAATGGTCCACTAGAATGCTTATCCATAAAGCGGCGTCGCTGATTACCAACGACCCTTTTCACTTGTTGCGTGAATGTGTACCTCTCGACCAGAAAACCACTCGTAGCGGATAGCGTGCCGTTCCATAATAACCCCCAGATAGAATTTCAATTTACATCAATGTTGACTGCGGCGAAAATCACCCTAAGGCACCCTAAATACAGTTAAATGCCAAAGTTCGGATGTTCGTGATTCAATCACGATGGTTGGTTGCTGCTGGCTGATTTGTAGGCCTGTACAAAAAGCAGAGCTTTCTACAAATTGCATAGAAGAAATTAGTATGTGTAAACCTTGCTTATTATACGTACTAATATAATTGTCTAACACTTGATTACGCAAGTAAAATCGCAAACAGGAGATAAAAATTACCGCTCTTTTTTATCGCCTACATTAAATAATTATCCTTTTCCGTTTCCTCAAGAACTTATTTTTCAAAGGAAAGTATGAGTTGAATTTCAAATGAAACCTAGATAAAGTTTTAGAGATATTTCACTCTTGGAATTGTTATGATTTCTTGTCGGAATAATCTGGTAAATTTTGATCCAGAATTTTAAACTCTTGATTAATTCGCAGTCTCAAACGCTTTCAGTGCAAATATTTTTCTCAATTACTATAGAGGAGCTTCTGCGCGCTGAGTAACTCACAGGCAAAGTTTGCTGATGATCCAAATCCACGACTTTTCAAGCTTTTAGGAAATCATAAGGATCTATATTTAAATTTTTTTTCGTTAACCTATCAAAGCTTGTTTACGCATTATAGCCACAGTTAAAACTTGAAAAAGCATGAATGAAGTCACAGCTTTTTGCCCTTGACATGACAAGCGAGGTTACCGCAGTTCAGTCAGCAAAAGCAACTTATCGAGCGGAAATATCACTTGTGGATACTACGTCACATCGCACCCTCGCATTCGCTATCAATACATTATTCGCACAGATCCTCTGCGCTCATTCATTGAAGATAAGAGTATGCATGATACATTGATGATTTCATGGAAACTTCCGACCTTAGGTTCCGGTTCGCGGTTACCAAGCACTAAGCAAGCACATTTTCATAACTGTAGCATACATTGACAGTTTCGATTTGTATGAGAATGTCTGAAAACGTTTGTATTAGTGTGCCTAGCAAATAAACCGCACCCTAGATAGATTAATATATTATAAGGGGTCTTTGATTATTAGTACGCGATTTTCAAGGAATATGTTCCACACATAAAAAATACATGTTCTTTTATTATAGAGATTTTTAAGAGAAAATATACATAAAAAACAGACATTATTTTTTTTATGATGTGTGGAACCTGTTCCTTGAATATCGCGCTTTAATAATCAAAGACCCTGTATAATAGACTAGCTTGATTATACATACATACATAAAATCACGTCTGTATCCCGTAGAGACCACGGATTTCCACTTTTAGCTTGATTATAATGAATAGAAACACTAAGCTGCTCCGTTAAAAGAACAATAACCAAAACCTAGCAAAGCCTAGGCGCTGTTTCTCAAACGTTACATAGAGCGTATCAAATTAGATAGGTAGCAGATCTAATTGTACCGATAGCAAAAGTAGGATTGCTTGAATGTCAAATGTATTCGAACACCTGACATTACATTGGACGAAATTCTCGACTTTCTATTCGATTCTTAATTAATAAGGAAGGATTATATTGAAGAATATGCTCTGCCTGCGATGAGAAACAACCTTGCAACAACCACGTTTGGTCTATGCCACAGAGTACATGTAAGAGTAGTAGAGTTCTCTGTGATAGAGCTCGTCCGGGGAAGGACTACCACCATACCTATTTCTGCCGCCAAGCAGTAATGATCGCATTGCTGTGTTCCGGTGTGAAGGGTATGGTTTCCGGTGAAATTACTGGCACATGAGGCTTTCGATCTTAGCCTCAAGGTGGCAACCCGCGAGTGATACCTCTGGTATTGCAAGCGTCCATAGGCTGCGGTAACCGCTTACCATCTTGTGGGCCGTACGCTTGGTTGCCACTTCAGTTGTATAATAAAAAAAATAAAAAAAAGTACCTATGCCAAAGGTATAGTTAGCTCTATAGCGTTAACAAAGCAAACAACGGACTAGGGACCTCCAATCATTGTGATAATCTGATGTGATGAGTATAACATAATGATAACCATGCCCATAATTTAGCTAGAATATCAACAAGAATACAGCTGTGTCAATTTTCACCAAACTTGTAATGAAAATGTTCACTGAAGCCTGTAATTGAGGGTCGGCTCCTTCAATTACAGGCAATCATAAAATAACAATTTAGTTTACGTAATATTATCTAGGCCTTAACCAAGCTTGTTTGGGCAGAAAATTGGCCTAAATTTTGATACCTATAAAGACTTTATTGTGAACTAAATATCAATCTATAGGTACTAATCACGCTAATAATAACAGTGCAATTACATAAGCATCAGCATAGCTCCCACACTACACGCGTATTAAAGTATGTAAAACTATCACCCCACGGAGTGATCGCACTTATTCTTATACCAAACCCATTCAAAGTACGGATTAATAGCTTTGGGACTATTACATCATTGAGTTTTTTGGTATAGTGTTTCGGAACCGAAACCGAACACTTTCGGTAATTTGCGCGTTTTCGTCGCGTGGAGGCTCCGTGTCTGTCTACAATTTGCTATAAAAGTATACCAAGCCGGTATGGATGGATGAATAAAAGCCAACAATATCCTATGCTGTTAAAAATAACATTGTCACGCATTGGGTCTTTTCAACAGCGTCAATTATGCCACTCATTACGTGAAGGATATTTGTCATTTACTTTTGGGGATAAGACGAGGTAGGTAGGGCAAGGGAGAAAGTAATCAAATTGTCAGTTGAAGTTTTTATAACAGGGGGACGCTAACAGATTGATTTACGTTTGGGGTCAAACAGTTCATTTAATGAATAGTTCATCGAGGAATGCTCGTAATGGGTAATTATTACAAATCAATATTCTACTAGATTGGTTGTAAGGTTTTTGAAACAAGAATTATGTTTATTAAATAGAAGTTACTTGTTTTCTGTGACCTCATCTGACAAGGCTGAGGGTCTCATTAGGATCATATCATGGACGTTTGTCTGCTGTTTTTCATCGCATTATTTATTATTAAGCTCGGGTTAGGCGCATCCTGGAAAGAAACTAAGGGCATCGTTTTATATATTTTATTTGGAACTACTACTGTTCTACTTGTCAAGTAGGTGCAATTTAACGCGCACGTTTTGCTACCCCAATTTTGTCGCCAGATTTGTCCCTAGCCTAATTGTCATACTCTTGAAAGGTAACAAAAATAGCTTAGCTATAACGTAATACGCTAGCCCTGTGCTGGTAAGTGCAAGTCAGACTTAGCAGATTGTAACTCAAGTGCGTTCAATTCCTTTTAATACACCACCCACGACTCCGAACAGTACTACCGAGTTTGCTTTTACTGTCCAAGTATTTACTTTATAGGTATGTAAAATATGCTAGATAATTATTCTAATAACCAGCCCACGCGCAAAGTTTACTCCACGAGCTTTTTCAGTTCAAATTGGTTCATTTACATGTAATTTAAAAATGATCAGCTTTTTGAATAATCAGACAGCAGCTTGTACATATAAATTACGTATGTACTACTTCGTGGAATAAAACGTCGCGCGTAGGCGGGGCGCGGCGGTTGACGATAAGAAAATCCAGGACCGCTAGTAAAAGGGACTACCAAGGTCGGCTAGAGGGGACGCGTGGGAGCCAGGCGAAAGTGCTATGTCCCGGGAGCAATTGGTAATTTACTCGTTTTTATCTTGCTCTTACGAGACCATCAGGGAATGTATCACAACAACTCAGTTTGACGAGAGTAGCGAGAGATTTAAACGACGACATGGACCCAGCGTATACATGGTACAGCGTATAAAAGCATCAAGATTCTGGTCAAGTTAGTTGAAAAAAGAAGACTAATATTCTTTATGAGGAACTATTATTATGAGGGACATACCCTTCCAATTGTAGGTATGTGTGTTTGCTTAGATAAGTCGAAGTACCGCAACAAATTAAATAACCCCTGGATTATTATTATTTATTACCATGTTCACATGACATTAATGCATTTAGGTATGGTAACTAGCATCTTGTAACTCAGAAGCTCTGAGATCGTATATCATGTCAAAGATACCACTCTACATTATACAGTATATCATGTGATAAATTATAGGCTGTGATCGTAAAGTATTACGCGGCGGTATTGTAACACTACCGGAATAAATATTAAATTACTAACTTCTTGGAGATTTCAAAATAATTTCCGAAAACATCAGCAGAGTTCGACTGAAAAAAATTGTAAGCTAAAGTTTTGTAATCCAACCAAGTAGTAATAAGTTGTACTTAAAATAACTATAGTTTGTGACGTGGATTAGTAATAATAAGCTATATTTACCTAAGTGTCATGTGTGCGAAACGGCGGGGGTACAAGTAGGAGGTATAATAATGCAATCAACTAAACGCCACTATTATAAAGTTTGTCTGTCTGCCTTTGTCCTAACAGTCAGGGTCAGGGATGCACGACCGAAACCGCTGAACCCTGACAGCTCGAGGTCATCCAGGTGAGAACCCTTCCAAGATATCAATCAAGCTAAAAGGATTAAAAGTTCGTTTTCCACAAATTATTTTTAAGTTACCCTGCAATAGGGCAGTGACTTGGTTTAAGTTAGTGATCTTAGAAAGAAAGATTGAACCAAAACGGATACCCACTTGATGAGCACTTTATTTATAGGTACTTACAATGGTTTTTCTATGGAAATGTAGAGATAAAATTGAAAGTTTTCTTTGAACATATTTCATTTCTGTCTACTCTTTCGTAGAGAACTACTATCAAAATCTACTAACAAGTAAGTTTATTTGTTGCTGATTTTTTCTTAGTTACTAGCAAAAAAAACTCGTGTAATGTTCCCTCAAAGCCTCGGAAGCAGCAGGTTTGACCTAATTAATTGTAATACCAAAGCCATAGGATTCCTTTTGAAAGCCTGGTCGGACTTTTAATGATAAATCTGGATGCAGATTCAAAGCTAGATTGTAAAGCGACTTGCTAATCGCTGCACTCGACTAGAATATTAATTGACGTACAAAATACTGGTTTCTCTAGCTTTAGAATAAAAGTCGTAGCAATTGTTTATTTCTCGTTTGTTCTGGGCTAGGTCAGTGGACAGGTGTAGATATTGTGTACTTGAATATGGGATAATAAAAAAATCTACTTCATCACAAAAATTCATAGTTCATACGTCCACAGTTCGTATTCGTGCTATTCGTATACTATCGTTACACTAGCTTACTCTGCGGTTGGAAACAGTACTTGAACGAGCTGTTAATACCGAGTTTATTGGTTGTTGATGTCAATTTGAACGTTAAATAAGAGATCTTGAACCCCACAAACTTTCAATTAAACGATAGTGTAGGAGGACCACAAGGAGGTTCCGTTAGGTCTACTTTTTGAGTTTTATCAACCCGGGCGGCTTGTAATAAGTTATTGTTCTTTCAATAGAAAGGTGTAATACGATACCAAGCGTGGCGGCCCTTGAAAAGTATAAAATCACGGCTTTCGATCGGACAAAGAAATTATCTCAAGTCAGGCATGCATAACGATGTTTACCATTATTATAATGTGAGAAGCGGTCGTCTGCGTCTTTGTTGATGTGGAACATGTTTGAGGAATATTTTTCTTCTGGTATTTCTTGATTCGTTTGATGAAAAAGCTTCCGGTTTTTCAAAATTCAAAAGATTCGATTGTAGCGTAGATAGCTTATCTTACTTGAATTTTATCCTTTGAAACATAAAAGTCTCCAGGACGCGTGAGCCTGCAAAATGAGAATGCCACTAGAGACGAAGGGAAGGGGAGAGATACATTCCTTTACCTAATGTGGAAGACAATGGTCTCAGGGACCATGTGAAAGTTATTTAGGACCCTGTTAGCGTGGCAGCTTGGTACACAAAAACACATTTCGTGGATTTCAAAGTCTACAAACGTGACGGAATTGATATTGAGAGGAACTGAACGTGGTCTGAATATACATAATATTATGGAAAATATAAGACTTTTTATGAGGCGTAAATCGAGTTTGTATTTGTTCAGGTGTCGACGTTAGGAATATCATAGATAAAACTAAATGGGTTAGGTTTTATTATATAAATATATTCATACTCAAAATATTCTACCTCCAAGCAGTAATAGAGTAGCAGCGCAAGCTTTACTGTCTTTAGGCACTTATTAGATAAAAAAAATGTATCGGGATGCGCAAGTCAAATAAACTTTTACATTTATCGTTAAATATGTACTGACACCGTATTTACTATGTTATGAATAAAATAGTTTATCTATTAAAAAAAACCGAGCGCAAAAACTTAAAACTAAAAGCTTTTGGTTCGTTCGTTCGTATGAGTCAGTGGCCAACTCTGGTGACAGAGTTTCTAGGCCGCCCGAAGGCCTCTGTCATGGCCTAACAACTTTGGAAAAGCCGGGACCGACTGCTTAACGTGCCCTCCGAAGCACGGGAGCGCTCAGTTGAAATTGCCACTGGCGGTCACCCATCCAAATGATGACCCCGCGGAACAGTGCTTAACTTCGTTGATCTGTTAAGAACAACTTAGCCAGCTACGTCACAAGCGCTCCTTGCTACGTCAAAGCTTTTGGTAACACTACAAGTGTAAGGCTGCGTTTCCGCGAGGATGTGTAGCGAAGCGATAGCGAGGAAAGTGTTTTTAGCATCAAATAGAATCACTTAATTAAAGCTGTCAAAGCGAGGCTATAGGTAAATGAAGTGATTCTATTGGATTCAGCCTTATGGTCAGCCGTCGCGAATCGAAATTTCTTTGCGATTTTTCGATGCAGCCAAATGTGAGTAATCGTGTATCGAACGGCCGACATCAACTGATCACAGAGTGTTAAATGACATATTATATTTTTTTGGAATTTAAATCCGTGCCATTTTGAAAAGTATTAGTATAAAACAAAGTCGTTTCCCGTCTGTCGCTCTGTATACGCTTAGATCTTTGATTAGATCATGATGCAACGGATTCTAATGCTGTTTTTATGAGTAGAAAGAGTGTTCCAAGAGGAAGTACGTATATTACGCGAGCGATGTCGCGCGCAACAGCTAGTCAAATATAAAAACCATATTTAAAATACTTTTATAATGCTGTTTGATATCACCAACAAAGGACGTCACATCATTATGTACGGTGAGTTATTTTGCTTGTGGATCTTGTAAAATAAATACAAAGAGCCCTCCATGTTTCAAACTGTGGCATTCAAATAATACAAAGCATTCTGGCTGGTACCATCGGATAAAACAGTCACACAGTTGTCCCTAAATTAAATTACGTTTGCAATAAATTAAAAAGCTCACTGTTTACAAGTTGGTTTAATTTTAGAATTACGTCCCAAATTAGTACCGCTTTGGACTTCTCTTATTACGGTCACAGTCATTTGTCTGACGACTTCAGTCAGCGGGAATAATCTGTTAAACGCTCTTCAGTAAATAAACACCAAGAACGGTATTGCGGTGTAGTCCCTACTACAAAAGGAGAATAAAGTTGGATCGAGAAACCAGAAAACATTTTTAATGGAGCACATGTAAACTGTAATAAGCTACAGAAATAAATGTTTGATAAATGCTTTTCAAAATTATATTATCTAGGTACCTTCTTTTTTTTTGTTTCGTTCCTATATGCAATCGGCTCCTTAGCCATAATCAGATGTGATCCGGGATTGTAGTTTGGGGTGCATTCCACCGAATTTGTCACTTTTAGTGAGCAGAAATGAGTTTCTTTGGTCAAGGTATACATCATCCTTATTGTTTATTTCAGTAGTTTTGAGCAGTCTGAAAAATGTGTGAGCTTTTTAGCGGCAGACTCGTAATAAGAGCACCGCAAAGCGCATTATTTGTACACAACATAGTAGGTAGGTACGAGTATTTCACTTGTTTGTTGTAAAAAGGATATTATCGAAAACGAATGTTAAAGTCGCCTGATACTAACCGCCACGGCTGAACATAATAGTTGCGGTAATTTTCAAAGCTTTAAATTTAAAAGTTCACCCCTATACATTGTAATTTAAGACGCTTTCGCACAGTTATTTCACTTCCTATAAATTCTTAGAAAACGGTAATTTTATCGAAAGGTAATGACAAAATATATTTATCGACGTTTTATCGACAGTCTATGCCCGATAGCCAGGTACTCGTACAATACCCATCAGCGCGCTCTCCCACAGGCGGATTAGCGATTGTTTATATTGGTTTACCTAAGCCGACAATTGAGGATTATTGAGTGTTTATTTACAAGAAAGACATGCATGCACGACTTATAAGTGAACCAGACAACATTTTTACTGACAGTAATAAAACACATTCGTAGCATACACAAAACTACTGAAATGCCAAGGATCAACCAGGGAATAACAGTATTATAGTCCTGTCTTTTTTAATACAGCTCTTTGAAACTTGTCTAACAAAAGAAACCAAGCAATATCTTGTTACTTCCAACCCTCCTACGCTAGTGCCCCTACATCGATGTACAACAATGAAAAACAACATAATAGTACAACAACATAATAATACAATGAACAACAATAAGCATAAAGCGACATTTGGAAACAAGTATACTAAGGAAATATGGATTACGATTTTAGGAACCCTTCAGACAGTGGTTCCCAAAATCGTTGTGTTACTGACTGACTGACTACTTAACAACTGACAATCGACACACATACAAATCGTCTGGTGATGTGTTTTAGATAAGCAGGAATTCCCGAAATTGAACTCCTATTTTAGAAGTTTTTGAAAATTACGGTAAAGAAGAATCACATCAACCCGCATGTGTGCGGAATGGTCCATGTAGGGGTACGGTTGGTTCTGTACTGCTTCATCGCTACGGGCTAGTTTAGCTTTACGAGAATTTATTTCGATACAGAGTTTTATGCAAACGATTCTCGTATTACGTAGTCGATACCGTTTCCATTTATTTTCTCGCCTCCGCGGCAGCAAACCGTAATACCAAACCGCCTCGGGCGTGCTCGGGACTTTATGAGGTGCATGTAATGCAATAAAAGACATTTCGAAACGTATTTTCAAATGAAATATTGATCGGTAATCTGTTCAATTTTGTAACAATAATTTTACTGAATGTTGTCATTAATAAATACGGTTACTTGGTATATAAATTTTCGTTAGTATCGATATGTTTTGGGTTATAGAATATAGTGTAGGTTGATTTTTTTTTACAGTTATGCCCATTCCATTATATTCTATTATAACGTCTACAAAAGATTATTTTTAAATTATCAAGAAGATGAAAATGAGCAAGTATAAAGTGTATTTGCGCTGAAGTTTCACAAATGAAAAAAAAACTATATACCTAATTGCTCTTGCCATTGAGAGCGAACAATCTTAAACTAGAAAACTTTGCGCTACCTTTCATCGTTTGCAAACGATTCATTTATTTCTTCGCCAAGTCGATTTCATGTTACGCAAAGAGATGAGTTTCCTCAAGAGCGTATCTTTTAGTGAAGTAAAATGACTCTACAATTCTATGAAATTCAAGCTCGTTCGTTTGTGAACTACAAAATAAAAATACCTACTACAAAGTGGTGATGATAATAAACCTTTATGCTCCATTGACTTACACACTAAAATTAAGAAATACTTGGCAGTAAAAGTAATGCCCTTACTCATAGCAGGGTACTAAGAGATGATCAAAACACTAATAAACTTTTTTGTTGTATTCCACTTTCATTCGACGACTTCATCCGAAAGCTTTTAAATTCATATTTCATTCGGAAAAGTATTCCACATTCAACCGGCGCGGCGTCAAAATAATTGTGTGATTAGTGTTCTAGTCTAATAGTGCGGTAACGTAAGCTACTCGCATTAAACGCATTGACAAGCTTATTATTCGGTACGACCGTTAAGACTATCCAATAAAGAGGAATGCGTTAAATGCAAGCATTTACGTAAATACACTACTATTTAAAAAATAGGGAACACTTAAACAATAGAGGCACCATGTTGTTTTACCGATAATCTATCTTTTAAGCGATAGCTCAATTTTAGATCTAAATATTTCCCGCTAAGAGTTAATTTAGGCAACCTAGATCTAGTTTTAAACCTCAGGCCTTTTAAATTTTCACGCTGTATGCCTGACCTGAAACGAGGCGTGGAAGATTAAAAATTAAGCTGATACACAGTGCAGAATTAACTTTGAAACTGTAAGAGCGAGCTGTGTAAAGTGTAAACAGTTATTTTGGAATGAAAGCTGTACTTGTAAATATAAGCTGTTTTATTTATCTAGGAACAAACCACAGTGGCAACAAACCATACGGTCCGCCAGAACTATTATAAGTGGTTAACGAAGACTATGAACGCTTGCTGTACGCGGACCTCGCGCTTTGCCACCCTGAGACATAAAGCCTGTAATTTAAACCATACCCTTCGGATCGGAACATGGCAATGCGAACATTACTTCTTGGCGGCAGAAATAGCTGGTAGTATTTTCGCGGACGCGCTCCATCACAAAGAACTCTACTACATTCAACTTTTCATAATGAAGATCGACACCTACTTTATAACTCTATTTAATGTGAATAAATTTCATTTCATTTACTTTTAGGTACAAAATTAACGCTGTAATTGTAAGCGTTGATGTTTGTTGAGACGTTGAGAGAGCCTAAAGTATCGGTCTTCTGGGAAGAATACGAGTTAATATTATTCTTTATGAGTGCAATTCACTTTAAGTGCTGATATTTTGTGGTTAATTTTTCGTGTAGACTGTAGAGGTGCCGTGCTCGCGCTTGAGGCTCGTATACAAAATTGAAATTTTTTGAACTTTATACAAATTGTAGAAATTTAACATTCAGTATGTTGGTTTCATGATTTTCCCTAAGACTCGATACTCGCTCTTTGGCGAGTATTCTACTTCTTCGTTGTTACACATTTTGACAGCGGTCGTGGTTAGACGAGGGTTGTGGCTTGCTTCACAATTCGACGCCACTCACCACTCATCTCGAATCGCACATTCATGCAGCGGCCCAGTCAATGCAGTCTTTATTTGGTTCAGTCTATCTCATGGGTGATCTGCCTTGAGTCGTGTGCCATCCACTCTTCCGTACACTACGAGGCGTTCAATGGCGAGTGTCACTAAGTGTGATAATAGACCACAGATCAGAAACCTCAGTCACAAACACATACGGATTCTTGTCAATATAATTAATAAAGTCTCTACATGGATCATGATACGCGTGGATCGCGTGATAATATTGGCAGTGTAATAGGCGCTTTTAAGTTGATGACTAAAGTTAATAGCTTCCGTACTTAAAACGTAAGTACTGAAGCGAATGAGCCTCTTGTACAGTACAGTGTAGTGTCCGTGTGAAGTGTCTGTTGTTCGCTGGCTGAATGCCCATATAATTTGACTATAGCCCCCAGTTATTTCATAATATGAGCGCGCTTGGAACAAGGACGCTATACTCAACGAAATTCGAATCGTGTAACCTTCTTCAGAAGTGAGCTGAATCTAAATAGCTTATTAGGCTCAATCCCGGAGTGAAAAGGAATGTGACCAGGTTATATGGCAGCACGTATAAAAACCCTTAAAAACGGGTCACTTGTTCTGGCCCCTTCAAAGCGAAGACGTGAAAGCGTAGAGAAACGGTACAGCTACACACTTGCTGCCTTATTTTTTTTTCAGTAAGCCCGGCAGCGCTTGTGACAAGGGATAAATCTAAATGAGGTATTATAAAAATGTACTCACGCGAAACTAAAGTCTCAGGAAGATATTCCAACTTGCGCGGCTCTTTGCACTCCATCGGGCGCGGATACGGTATCAAACTTGGATAGTTCTGCTCGCTTACGTGTGTATAACGCTCAATTTCTCTCATCGCAAACACAAATGAATAAATAACGTAAAAATATTTTGTAAATTCTCTACAAAAAATTGCAACTTTGCGTGACAGATTCGCATCGCACGCACTGACAGACGTTCAACTGTCATTCGACGCGTTATCAGATAATTTTGAGTTAATTCGATTTTCGAATATTATTGTCTCATGCATGCCTACTAAAAAGTTTTTATATGAATTTTATGCAACAAACAACTGCCCTTTGAGTGAAGAACGAAAAGAATCAAATAAACAAAACCATAGGTGTATATTCAAAAATCGAATAGTTGTTTGCAACTTGGGTCCTAAAGTTATGATTGATGAATCTCTCCCAAGTAGTCCCTAGTTTCCCAGATCTTTAAACATAAGTAACTAAATGAAACGCACCTAAACGAGTGCGCTATGTGGAAGTACTTTGGTGCGCTTCAAGGAATGCCTCATTTTAATTTGTCGGTACTCTAATACAAATTAAAATATGTGTTGGTAATGGTGTTGTGTAGTAGCAACACATAAATACTTTACCTACTTACATAGTATGTAATGTACTGTAGTTCTGCAGAGGTTTCACTTTATTTAGCAGAAAAACAAACTACTAACTTTACCCAGTGCAGTCGCGCGCGCAATCAGAAAGCCAATATCAAGTCATCCCATCCCAGTAATTAAGTCGAGGCAATAACGGCAAACGCACTCCCCAGAGCGATTTGCTCAACATCAACAGTTTAGTTAGTACCTACTACCTACTCGTAGGTAAATTGATATTTCTATGAGTGTTTATTTATTTATTAACATTAATAATAGCTGAGCGAGAAATTAATTTGAGATCTTAGTTATTTGAGTATGTTGGTATTGCTATCTACAGTATTTGGCATTCAATTTGTTCAAGCAAAATCTCTGTATGACGCGTCGTATCGTACGTATACAATTTAAAAGACAAAGTTATTTCCTATTTCCTCAAGGCAGTTCAATAAAGGATGCTGCCATGAAGTTATACCATCACAAGAACCATTATTATCATCGCCCTTATTTTTATAATAAGTTGCAGCAGAATTACGATTGCTCGTGCTATAAAAGATTCTGGTGCAACAACGAATGCTTTTCATATTAATGCAAAATAATATACGAAACTTTTACAAAACATTCAATAGAAGTAGTTTATAGTTGTTAGGCCATGACAGAGGCCTTCGGGCGGCCAAAATACTCTGTCACCAGAGTTGACCACTGACTCATACGAACCTAAAGTATTTTAAGAGTAAGAATACATTAAAGTCAATGAAAAAGATGACACAACAGATAAAATTAATTGAATTTGAGCTATAAGAACCTGAGGTTAATCACGATTATGAATAAAGCGATCGGGTATTATCATCGCTATAGATATTTTTAATATTCCCCGGTAGCGATCGCGTGTGCACGCCGCCTTGTAATCTATCTCCTGTTATCTAATAACCGTAAAAACTGGCGCGTGCCGCCGTAGTCAATGCGCCAGTGCACTCATGACTTTATATTGTTATATACCATGGTGTATGATCCATATGTAGATATTGTAGAGCACATTTTTTTTTTAAAGAGTAGTAGAGTTCTCTGTGATAGAGCTCGTCCGGGGAAGGACTACCACCATATCTATTTCTGCCGCCAAGCAGTAATGCTCGCATTGCTGTGTTCCGGTGTGAAGGGTATGGTTTCCGGTGAAATTACTGGCACATGAGGCTTTCGATCTTAGCCTCAAGGTGGCAACCCGCAAGTGATACCTCTGGTATTGCAAGCGTCCATAAGCTGCGGTAACCGCTTACGATCTTGTGGGCCGTACGCTTGGTTGCCACTTCAGTTGTATAAAAAAAAATACAATATCTACGTTTCGTGCTCTACAAATGTGATACTGGATGTGCAGTAATGTGCACTGTATAAATCGACAAGTGGCCTGTCTTGAAAAATATAGTCTATCTTACTCAAGTCAAGGATGATGTAACATTCCAACGAAAAAATATTTTTTGAAATAGGACCAGTAGTTTTTGGGTTCATTCGTAAAAATCACTAAAATACTTGCAAAAATACAAATAATTCCTCATTTTAGTATTACTTTAGGGCTAAAGTTAATAAATTGGTAGGTACTTATTCAATGACTGCAGTGCAGGTGACTGTAGGCTGAAACTTTGGACGAACCACTTACATTGTAGGTAGTGTACTAGAGAAAAAATATGTTTCTATAGTATAATTTCGTATGATCTATTAACTTACTCTGGCAAAACGGAATACGGAGTTTTAAAGCCGCCCAAATACACGTTTCTACATGGCCATTATCCACTTTTTTTACCACACACACTATTTTTGTCCGTTTACCATCGGTCAGAAAGCACTGGTGGTCCAGTGGGTGGAAGTGAGTGACCCTATCTTCCGATCCTAAGGTCGTGGGTTCAAACCCGGTCGTGCACCAATGGATTATTCTGTTCACAAAATGTATGTGCGCAATGCCAGTTTATGCCAGTGCTCTCATACGGTGAAGGAAAACCTCGTGAGGAAACCGGCATGTCTAGGTACAAAAAATTTGAAAGACATGTGTCATCCACCAATCCGCATTGGGTCCGCGTGGTGGATTAAGACCCAATCACTCTCGCCTGAGAGTAGGCCAGTGTCCCAGCAGTGGATTATTAGAAGGCTGGCATGATGACCATCGGTCACAAAACATACTCCTTCACCACTACACTGGTAAACTATGACACAACCTGCGATGAAGTCATGGCGGATAAGTTATCTCACTTATTATAGGGATCGCCTGTTACCTAATGGCCGTAAAACTAGCGCCTCAACTATAACCGCTTCGCATGAACTAGGTGCTTTAAATTACCCAGATCCTGAACACTGATGAAGCACTGTAAACTTTACACTCGGGCGCGGACTCGAGCGCGGCATGCTAGGTTAACCTATTTACAGAAAGGTCAACGTACCACATGACTAAGGTCTGAAAATCAGTGTTGCTTTAACCATAGTTCATGATTTACCACAACTAACACCCGCGGTTTCGCTTGCGTGGTAGATTCATAAAAAGTAGTCTATGTCTTTCAGAATAAACTGTTTCCGTGCCAAATTTCTTACAATTTGGTTTAAGATAGGGAGATAGAGTTACTTTCGCATTTATAATATTACTATGGATATTATAAATGGATACAAACCTTTGTCGCATTGACATAATGTTAAGATCATAGTACATGGCACAGATCTTGGATGTCGCGTTCCATCATGGGCAGGATCTATAATTATCACGGCATTACGAAAAAAGGCCTCGTCGTTGTCGCCGTGTCTTTTCCTTACTAAAAGCACGACTTGGTCTGCTCCTCTTTTATCGGCTATTAGGCTGTTGTTATAAGCTAATCGTGCGGTTGTGGTCATAACCCGTAATTTGTGTTTAACCTCTGGGATTAAATTTCGTCACGCTTCGTTTAACGCGAGCTGGTGGGACATGTGTTTTATTTGGATTACGTTGATTTAGGAGGGAATTACGTTGAGCAGTTGAATGATTAGATAAAGCACTGATTTGAAGCATTGATTTGGCCGTTTTAGTGGTGTTTTTAACCGACTTCTCAATAAATTCCTCATTCAGTAACGGTTCATAATCTTAGGTACCTATTCATCATGTTGTTTGACCATTTGTTGAGCTAGTTTGCAGATTAGATTAACCCAATTCCAACGCCTGGCGAATAAAAATAGACCACACATGTTAAAAATTACTACTTATATCCTCAAGACTTTAGTTATCAAATAATAAACCTCCGAGGGCAAGTGTAGTACGGTTGAATGTTGCCTGGCATAGTTAAGAATGGACTGTGGAGTAGAAACAATTGCGTTGGCGCGCGCAAATTGAATCAAGCATTTAACCCGTGACTTGCATTCTTTTAAAGTGGAATTGACTGGGAGTATCCTTTAATCTTATATAACTTTCCACGCAATAAACAGCAGTTAATTACTATTTGTAGGTATCTGGAAGGCATAAACATAAAACGCATAGATCAATGTTTAATTTAAAATGATTTAATGCTGAAGCAATGACTGAAGCATAAAAGCTGTTTATGTGTGGTGTGAGTAAACGGCATGTTAGTATGTAATCCTGATCCACTCAAGCCAACACAAGCGCACGAATATGTTGTTAACAAACGACATTATCCCCAAAATAGTAGCTACCTATGTATATTGTTTGCACTAACTCGTGAACTTGCACTATAGAGCAAAAACCCGATCCAAGTTGGTTTAGCTCAACGCTCCTAAAACTGTTACACTTCATAGATCTGCGGATCCAAACGTTCATTCTATGCTGGAAAATACCTAGGTAGAACAGTTTATCGATATTTAACGAACCTATTTCAGAATTATGTAGCTAATTACATACAATCAGGATCACGAATCAATCAAAAACACCTTTGATATTATTGGAACCTAATGTTTTGTTTGTTTGTTGTAGTATTTTTTTTTCTACAAAAACAAACAAAACCAGTACGGTTTCCATCAACGTGCGTAGCGTAATGACAAAGCGAGTCTGTAATAAATGAAAGAGCGAATGGCATGAATGGGCTCGCGATTGCGGCACAAAGGGTTTCGCCAGGGTTCCGTAACATTACTTAGCGTTCGGCTTCACATCGCAGCGTGGAATTGTAGGTACAATATATGTATTAATCTACAAGGTAAGCAACGTATAGCGCGGTTACCATTGCGAAAAAAACGGGTCTTCAGCTCGTGGTTTTACGTGACACAAGGTGACAAGTGAAAATTCACTTGTCTAAATAGAAAGACAAAGAAAAAAAAAATTCTGAACACAAATAAACTGGTAAATCCAACGCTAAACTGCCATTGTGAGACTTTCGGTTTGTCGTATGGCTGAACTTCTGAAGTTATGAATGATTTGAGTTCGAAACTTGAAGGAGTCGGAAAGTTTGATAATATTATGAATGCTCCATTGATTCAGAACTGTTGGAGATTGTGTAGCGTGCGGGCAGGAGCGCTCGCAACCGACAGTGATTCCCCGTCTTCAAAGTCTCGGTTTTGCGTTTATTATAAGAGACATGGACATCTACGTGACGAGTGCTCTAAGTTAAAATCAAAACAAGACACTACCGATACGCAATTCTTAACCGACTGTTGATGTATGATCTTAGGTAGATGGTTGGTTTGCTTTAAACCACGATTTCCCTCGCGTGTCACCTGGTTATGTAATAAGTGCTTATTGCTGTTACCGGCCAAAGACCAATAAAACTATCTTAGCACACAGTTAGAAAGAAAGTAATTCTTGGTTGCTATATTTTATCAAAAAACAAGGAACATTGAAAATGTGTTTTTGTCGGAAGGTCTGTCCGTCTAGCATTGTTTTCCATTCGGCTTGCAGACAAAGCCCTTCCACAGTTGAGTGCTCAGTTCTGAAAAGCCAGGGTACTGTAGATGGTAGAGCAGTTACTATGAGACATGGCATGGTGAACAGTTACTAAGGCTAGACGCAATCATTTTGTCCCGCTTTCAATGTCTACAGGCTCTGGGCGTCTGGACTATGCATTACGCTCGACAAAGAATGGAAGATCAGAGATATGCGCTGGTACTGCTTTTGTTTGTCTATTTCATGGAAGTATACAAGTAAAAATATATATTTAGCTAAGGTTGGATTTGAGCAAACTCTAATATGCACTATTCTCCGAATAAATCGTAGTTATTCGCGAGTGAATGAAAGTTTACTTGTATTTGACATTTATTCTTCCGCGAAATAATTATTCCAGAAGTTGGTCGAATTCAACCTAAGAGATAACTTAGGTCTTGGTACAGTTGGGTACTGACTAACTGTACTATAAGTGCTAAGATCCCGCAATTAAAGAGAAAATCATATAATATAATGTATAGAGTTGCGTGACTGACTGTCAACGTACAGCCATAGGTCCTAGAGACCTATAATTTGGAGGGTGTGTTCTCTTTTACATTCTACACAATGTGCACTAAAACAAGAAAGGCTTTTCTTCCCCACAATTAGGACGCTAGTACGGACAAAGTCGCGGGACATCCATTATGAAAGCTAGCAACTCAGAAGCATTTATCTGATTGGGATGAGTAGTAATTTATTGAACAGCAATCAAAAGTAACGTTTATGGGCAATAAATCTTTTCAGTAAAACTTATGTGAGTGCATTAGTAATCGCCTTTTAAAACAGCCAGACCAAAACAGCTATGCTTGTATTTTATAGCCACCTTTACCAATCTAAATACAAATATGTTATATTATTATATTAAGCCCTGAAGACAGTTTTCCTTATTAAAAAGGAATCTTCAAATACCTAATTAGAGGACGCAACCTGTTCCATAATCTGTTCTGTGCTGTGACGCAACGGAATACAGAACGGAACGGTATTTATTGATAAGACTTTTTATTTAAAAAATAATGTATGACTTGCAGACTTCCTTCAAACAATCATAACAAAAAAAAAAATATTTTAACAAAATAAAAAGTTTATTTAAATCGTTTGAAAATTGTTAATAATTATAATTTATATTAAATATTTATTTGCCTGAGAAAAATAAAACGCTACGACATGGTATATGAATTCTGGACTAACTAGAGTGTTGGTATTCCCTCCTTTGCCGCATCGAATCAGGTCAGACAGAACCACTCCCAGCTATGCCCTAGAAACCCAATTACGCTCCATACAAGCCATTCGAAATGCACTCAATATGAAATATCTAGTGCAGCATACATCTATTTAGAAAAATACCCGAATTCTTAAATATCTAATAATTTAGTACGGATCAGGGGGTAACCACAAGCTCTTACGGCAATATTTAAATAATACATTGTTTTTGCATGCCGAAATGTCAATCTAACATTATTTTAATATTGCTTTTGAGCTTGTGGTGGTTACCCACCAGAATGTTTTTTATAAAGTGATTTTTAGTGCTAATTTTATATGGGAGATATTTTAACTGCCAAAATGGTAGGAGGGACGGGACGAGGGCGGGAATCGGCAAAATTATAAATTAAAACTTTGGTCGGACAATGTCCCGGGGAGTTTCGCAAGTACATTATTAATACATAAGTATTTAGTACATTAGTATTTAGTATTTTTGTTATTTCTTGGCTTCTGTATTAGTAGTTTAATAAATACGTAACTTAAATTACAAAATAACAAAAAATATTCCAAAGACGTACAATTTTCTGCTCATAGCACCTTGTAATATGATGTCATATTTCGCATAATTTATGTAGGTCAGTAGACATAACATGCTGGCTATGTGTACAGTAATTTCACAGGTGTACGCATGGTACCTATTAATTCTGTGAACATGGTCATTGGTCACCGCACCTATAGCACGAACCGCTGACATGCAATATTCGAGCCAGGTTTTGTATAGTTTGTAGTTATTTTGTAAACATAAATCATTTAAACTACGCAAGATAAATGCATAGTTTCTACGCAAGATATAAATGCATATTTTGTGAGCATCAATCAATAGTCAAATCAAGACTGCTTAGTCTTTTGTACGTTATTGCAATGATGGAAAATTATGTAATTATTATTATCCACATTTTGGAACTGACTAGGACTATGTGAAATTAATAATTTCGAAACGAGTTTAAAGTTTTACAATAACATGGAACTGTTTGTTTTATGCTTTTTTTTGGTAGGGACTACCTTTTCGGCATTTGGACTCGATATTTGATCGATTATGCGTGTAAGTGCTACTACTGTAAATTTAAAACTCTGCGTTTTCAATTCTCTACGACCGTAGTTAATAGTCCTATCTCTATGTAGCTAAACGCAGTTTCAAAGGAGTTTTCGAGCCGCAATGGATGGCAGCCTGCAATTCCATTCCACTGTCAAAGCGAAGCCGCAGTTACGAGTAGCTAAACAAATGTTTGATTCAGTTTCGGATTTGCTTACCGAATTAAACCTTTGTGGTGCAGTTCTACGAACGAAGCAAAAGTACAAAATTGAACAGCAATAAAATGTCATGGTGAGCATTTTAATTTATATTTGTTTATTATTACACTTTAGCACTGGGATTACACTACATTTACAACGAGTTTACAATCCACTTTTCTCTTGCACTATACTAAATAGTACAAAATAAGTTTTTGTAGTGAAAAGATATTATATCCTGAGCCAGAGAGACCACTCTTAGATTAGATTAGTAGTGCCATGGTTGAAAATACAACAAGATCCAGATTCGCAACAAAAGTTCACATAACATGCAAACAATTTTTTTTTATATGTATACAACTAAAAGTGGCAACCAAACTAAGCGTACGGCCCACCAAAGTAATTGGGCCAACCTGATGGTAAGCGGTTACCGCAGCATATGGACGCTTGCAATACCAAAGGTATCCTTCAGGTATCATACCCACACCTCACGCGCCTCAAAACACGTTAATAAATATGTTTTACTGTTTCATAAACCGTTTACGACATTTTAGTTGGTGAATTTAATTCTGTTTTATTTACTCAATCGATGTGGATTGTGGAAACAGTTCCTCTGCTAACAAAATTAGGTCATTAATGCTTTAATATGCCGGAAGTGGCCTGGATTCGAACAAAGCAAGTGTGGACAAGCCATTATCACAATTTGTACACCCATTAAATTAACTTTTATAATATAAACCAGTTGTTCTTATAAGATAAACTAATCTGGTAATTATAGTAAGTCTGCTCTACCAACTCATTGTGATCTATGGATTAAAAAACACTCTCGAACCAAAAAAAATGAATTAAACCGCTTACCCCGAAGAAGTCTAACTAAATTTCTACCACTTACGTTTTCATCCCACATTTTTGCCCCATTAGGTAAGCACTCGATTTATAAAATTCAATAAGATTCACTTTGTTAAATCATAGTTACTTCAAAATGTATTAGAAATAAAAAAAAATTTAAACGTGCCTACTTTTGTTATGCATAGCCCAGCCCATGATAAGGTACACACATAACTTAGTTACTTGTATCAATCGTAAAATTGAATTTATTTGACAAGCGAAAATCCTGTATGCACTTAACGAAATGCGCTGCGCTCGCGCTTTTGTTCGAGCAGAGTGAGAATGAACGAAGTAAACAATCATAAATGTAAATACCCTATATAGGTATTCATTGAGTTTATACCAGGTAAGTAGGTAACTTTATATTTTTAAACAGTTTAAATTTCCTTGGGCTTTGGATTTAATTTGTCTGTGTGTCTTATCTATCTGTATACTACAACTATTATTAACGCTACAGCTCGCTATGTCTCTAAGCACCGAGACAAACCTTAGAAGATTTTACAGTGCTTATTCTTATAACAAATATTGTAACCCACATGTTTGAATAAATAAATACAATACAATAAGCGTACCGAGCTTTTGGAAATGGAAAACAATTCGCCCGAGGCATTCCATTAGCGCAATGCCAAATTGAAGCTCTCTTATCAGTATCCATCACCATATTCACCATCACATTGAGGACCTCTATCCATGTCATGCGAAACCTGAGCCCCAATTCTACTAAACCAATTCTAATTATCAACTAACTCATCACTTTGTATAAAAGAAAAGCTTGTCTAGCCATCCCGGCAAAGCTTTCTCGCCAACAAAGTAATCGAATTTTCTGCCTGACAGTCCCACGAAAGTTAGATAATATGAAAACAACAATAATAATGTTGTCAGATTATGATAACGCAAGACTGATAGAGCGAAATCTTGAGAAAAATAGAAAAACATTTCCAACGCATTGTTTAAATGCTGGGAAAACAGATACAGATAACATGGGGTCTTTATATAGGGAAATTTCTACCTGTACAAATAATAGTCAGTATAAACAACGGGATGATGAAGGGTCAAAATCGGTCGTCATGGCGCTGTTCCTGGAAGGCCATGTCCAGCAGTGGACGTCTATCGGGTGATAAACAAGTAAACGACCTTGTCTTTCATTATTAGCGCATAAAATTCAAGGAATATGTTCCACACACGAAAAAAATATACATACGTACATGTGCCCCTTTTTTATATCCATAGTTAGTTAAAAATCCTGTACATGGTGTATGTTTACATGTCGTGAAAACTGATGTTCAGCGGATAATTGGCGCCTCTGAATGGATGTGGAATCTGGGGCGCACTCGAGTGGCTCTAGGAGCTGGGAGCGTGCTCATGAGCGAGCTTCCATCTCAGCTCAGAAGCAGTTTTACGGTTACTGAACCCGACGCGCATGCTTCTAGGCGAGTTACAGGCTCAAGGACCGAAAGGCAAATCTAACATGAAAACTTTCAGATGCTGCATAATAGGCTAGCTGTAAGAAATATATTAAATTTTTTGGGCCTTATTTTTAAATATACTTTAAACCTCTTAGCAGTGTATCCTTCAAAGCTATCACCGTCTTTGTTTATTGACATATGCATAAATATTACTTTAAGCGGCCTAGAAACTCAGTCACCAGAGTTGGCCACTGGCTCATACGAACGAACGAACGATTGACATATGGACAGGAAAGACACTACTCAGCAATCCGATAAAATAGTAAAAAAAAAAACACAAATTAAAATAGTTTTTAATATTCCTCTAAAAACATAAAGTAGGTTCTCGTTGCACGCGAATAATAAAATCGAAGTGTTTCCCCAAACTCAGGATAATGCTATTTAAAGACTTCCCGAGTTAGGCGCTTAGTAAAAGGAAAGAGCCCTCGGACGGTCACGCAAGACCCGAAAGAGTGCGTGTCTTTTATATGGTAATTTATGTGGCATGTAAGTAGACGGCACAGCTGGAAAACTTCAAGCAATGTGGGTATTTTATGCAGAGTAGAACTATTTCAGAGTAATCTAAGATAGATAGAAGATAGAGTTAACGTCTCTCTCTTTTGAAGGTTTGCTGGAAGAGAACTCTATTTAGGGTTAAGCTCGCCTTTGTACATGCCTTATAGATAAGTTTTAATATATATTTTTATTGTGTACAATAAAGATTAAAGAGTTATTTTCGAAGATTCGTCTCCGCGTGTATTGAAGCCACAAGCAAAAACAAAAATTTGTATACAAAATGCAATACGAAATTTTTGAAACTGTTTGGCCATTTAAAGACCGTTACAAACACTATAAATTGTTCGTAAAATTGTTTTACACTACGTAATGTAGGGCATTGCATTTTTTAACATATTCTTCCTATTGTCAAGTTAAATGGTCACACAGACCTAGTGTGCGAGTATCCCATCGGCACCGTTGAACACATTTACACTTCCGCAGCGGTCGCCAGCCGGAATGACAATGACTATTGTCTATTGTTACGCGTATGGCGTGTAGTGTGCATGCGTCTTTATTCCTTACAGGTGCGTTTTTCATCATTATGCCTAATTGCAATCGGATATAATGCTTGCGGTTACGCGACCGAAAGAGCTGAAGGTTTAATAATTAAAATATAGATTTTGACTTGTTTATTTCACTTTATAGAGCACTGGTCAACGGATAACTGCATACATAGCTACCCTTACCTAGTGTTTAACTTTACCAAGAATATGAGTGTTAGAATTTGCATCAGTTAAACGTGAGTTTTCAAGAACGGCATTGTTATCTTGCCGGAGGAGATGGAGAATGAGATGCCATGTTGACTTGAGTAGGTTAGGTACGTATTATCATTCCGCAGGTGTGATAGTATTCGGGTCCGTTGCCAAACCGTTCAACGGAATGGGATCCCATTGTTGATTGTGTGTCTGACATCAATTGTTTGGTACACGTATTTTGTATTCTATGTTCTAATTTCGATCTTTGATTACATTTCCTACTTGGATTGTTTGAAATATACGTGCGTGTGTGTGCGTGTGTGTGCGTGCGTGCACTCGAACAGAATTTATGACGATTGAAGACAGCAAAGTCCTAGAAATTGCGGAAAATTGGGTGTGTGGGTGGATTACAACGATATGGACGCTGCTATGGATATTTCAGGTGATGTTTCCAGGCAATGATAATATTTTTTGGAGAAAATCATGACTGTATCAGTAAATATTGTTGGTAATCCAACCAACACATAAATCCACATAAACAAACTAACTCGATAAAAGTTAGAAGTTAAAAGTTAAAGATAGTTTTACTATAGGTCTGGGTTAAGCCCATGTGCAATGAAAAGCCGTTGACATGTAAATTGAGACGTCAATAAAAGGAACGTGTCGAATAGTGTTTATGACCAGAAGGGCAGGTGTCCTGTCCACCCTCGTCAATACTCATTACGCACCTGCTGTCCTGTCGATGCCTCGTCGAGAAATAAGATATTCGTCACGGCCTCATGGTCATCCACATCTGAAACAAAATAATGAAGCGAAATAAAAAACATGAAATTGCTTATGTATAGTCTCAGAATCAAGTCTATGGTGAAAACTGGACATCAAATGTCGGGTCCTGTTTAACCGAGGCAACCGAGGTTCTTAAAATTTGTCACGTAGTTTTTTTTTATATACACCTAAAGTGGCAACCAAGCGTACGACCCACAAGATGGTAAGCCGTTACCGCAGTGGACGCTTGCAATACAAGAGATATCACTCACGGGTTGCCACCACAGAACTATATTTATAACAAATATAGTTCTGTGGTTGCCACCGTAGATAGAAAGTCTCATGTGCCTGTAATTTCACCGGACACCATACCCTTCGAATCGGAACACAGCAATTCAAACATTACTGCTTGATGGCAGAAATAGGTATGGTGGTAGTCTTTCCCCGGACAGCTCTATCACAAAGAACTCTATATGTCAATTATATATATAGATCTTAGCAGCCTATTTGATATTATTAGATATCTGTGATTTTTAAGAAGAATCATGAGAATTTTTAAGTTAATTTACCTGGAGCATCTTTCTTTTATTTTCAATATACGAGAAAAGTATTTATAAATTTCAACCACTGCGAAATGCGAATATTCAATCAAACTCATCGGTGCAAAACTGGGTCAAAAAACGACGTGTGTATAGACAAGGTAAATATTGGACGAAAATAAAATTTTACCGAGCAGTATTTCCTTTGGGTAATATGAAAAGCCATATCGGTAACATGATAAAATTGTTCAAATCATTGACTCCACGTAAAATTCCCAAAGGGAGGGACGGCGGTTCTTGAACTGATTTGACAAGTTCATAAAAAATCTACTTTCTAGTCTCCATCATCGCCTCTTTAATAACTCATTTCACATTTTCAGTCATCCTCATAAGGGACTACACAACGCATATAATGCGTTTTTCATCAAAGATTTTTGGTTTTTCATCAGTAGATAGTGATTCAAGAGAAATATTTATAGTGTAAGCACTCGTGCGAAGCCGGGGCGGGTCGCTATCCCAAAATAAAACCAGTATCGGACATTTCAACAGCTGTCTCGCTATTAAATGCAAAACAGCTTACAACTTGTCTTGCAAAAGGTTTCCTTGTAAGGTTTATTAAAATCATATCGGTAACATGATAAAATTGTTCAAATCATTAACTCCACGTATAATTCCCAAAGGGAGGGACGGCGGTTCTTGAAATGGAACTTAACTGATTTGAAAAGTTCATAAAAATTCTACTTTCTGGTCTCCATCATCGCCTCTTGAATAACTCATTTCACCATGTTAAACTCAGTATTACGTAAAGTTGATGATGATCACATCTGTTTAATTTCATTTTCAGTCATTCTCATAAGGGAATGTTTAGTGTGACAAACAAACAAAACTGTATTTTCCTGGCAGTTTGCAAATCAATCAAAGTTTGGTTTACAGCGAGTGTATTTAAGGACTCAAAACAGGAAGAGCGCATCCAATATTTGGAATGCACGCGATTGAGTCACTGCATATATTAAAACTTAGGTACACAAGAACGCAGAAATAATATAATGTGGTTAGCGGTTTCCATTTTGGTAGGTGCACCGGAAAATAGTGGACTGTATGTACCTTCATCATGGTATGCTTACGTGAGTCGATCGTGAGTCGATAGTAAGTCTTTGGTTCATGGCAAATACAACAAATTAGCCAAGCCAATTTCAGTTAAGTTAGTTGCTGTGCCACCCTTAGATTTCACTCCCGTTAGAGAGTAATTTAGTTGTGTGTTTCAGCTTGTTTTTGGTATATTAGAAGACTTGACAGTCTTGCGGTTTGATTACATAACTCTGCTAGCGACCAATCTCCATATAAGACAGTTTGACCCGTTTGAGCATAGCTCTACTGTCATAATATACAGTTTGAGATGGAGATCAATGGATATTAGTCGCTAACAAAGTTATGTGATCCAGTGGCTGATGACAGTGCCCTTTGTACTACACAGAAAGCTTACACACTAATGTTTGGTGGCATAATACCTGGTACTGCGGTGGTACCCAGCAAGATAAACTCTTGCTGAAGAGTTCTACCAACAAGTATAGTAATAAAAAAACCACGCCCATATCGTTGACCATATTTTGACATTTGTACTACGTACTCAATGCGCCTATAACGTAAGTTAGTAATTCGTGGTAAAGTTACTGTGACTTCGAATCGAATTTTAGGGTTAACAAAATGCCGGAGTAACCCTCTTCAAGCAAGGGAATGTTTTCGATTACGCTATAGTACTTTCTGTTTTCAGGGACATTTAAACAATACTGATTTGGTTGAGAAGGTTGGAAAAGTCTGGACGTTTTATTGTCAAACCAGTTAACTCAGACGTCTATCTGCAAGTCGACACGTTTCTGGCACCTGTGGCCTCTTCCCAACGCGTCACCGAATTCTATTCCATTTCCTTCTTTCTTTCTTCACCTCTTTTTTGTAGGGAGGCGTCTTAGTTAGATTTGTTTAAAGCTTAATGTGTCATTTTATTAGGTGAAGCACTGCCCCAAGACGCAGTTTTAAATGCTGGCCAGTTTTTTGTGGTATTTTTTTATATTCTACGCTTACTTAATAATTGATGTATATGAAACTCCCGGCACATGAGCAGGTACACTTAGACGTGTCAGTTTCTATTTTATTTTTGTTTATATTCTAAAGAGGTTTCTGAACTTCGCAACCGTGTTCTGACTATGAATGTTTTGATCGGAAGTAGGTAGGTACTGATTGTACGAAACAAACTGTAGCGAATAGCGATACTTATTTTTTTTCTTTCATTTCAGTGAAGCATCGATAAACTTATGGAAGTGATAAAAAACATTTGGTATCTTTCTTGTCCGTTGGATAAAAGCTAAAACAGTAAACGCGTAATGAGTAACAATGTTACTCGAGTAACCAAAACTAGTAACACTGTTACTCGTTCACACTGTTCAGAGAGTTTTTAAAAAAACATCAAAAGTATAATCACTAATCAGTAATTTATAGGTATTGCATTGCATAAGCGTTGTTTGGCATCGAATGCAATGATAAACATCAAAATACGCAATAATTTTAATTCAATTTCAAAACCCGTGTTTTAGTAATATTTTCTTTGATTTCGATAATTCCTATCAATTTACTTCATTTATTTACCTATTCAACAAGTTAATATTCAGAAAATTTGTGTAAGGTATTGGAAGAAGGGATCGTCCTACCTATCTATGCCCAGCAGTGGAATCCAGTAGGTTTATTATGAGGGCAAATACGTTGCCGAAATCCAGAAGTTTTTTAAAATCACTTACTTAGTACTAATTACTTAGGATTTGATACGTCCAGTGGTTATCGTAACGTAACCTCTATAGGTTAGGTCTATAGGACGCATGCAATTCTTACCAGAGCTCGTGCCATCCTGAGACATCAAAGTCTCATGTGCCAGTAATTTCACCGGCAACCAAAATACAGCAATGCAAGCATTAGATACTACTTGGCGGAAATAGGTATTGTGGTATAACTTCCTCGGACAAGCTCTATCATAAAAACTCTACTTTTTCTTACTTAACTCGGCGTATCATTTTTATTTCTTCACGATGAAATATACTATTATATTTTCCACGTAATAATGTTTTTAATATTTGCAATTAGTAGATTAAAAGATAATGTGCTAGTATGGTTTGCTTTCAGAATCTTCATTCTCAACTATTTTTAATTAGTTACAAACCCAAGGAAATGATAAAGTGGCGCTGAAAATTGATATTTATTGGTTTATGGACGTGCAATGTCAGAGGCGATAGGGCAGAGTAATAAAGGTCATTATTGCCCGCTAGTCCGTACTTTACCGCTGTCTGTTGGAGTCATTATGGTCATCACGCTAAGCCTTCTAACGTTCCATCCAACTGTTGAGACACTAGCCTACTCTCAAGCGTGAGTCATTGGGTCATATTAATCCACGCGGACCTAATGCGATTGGCACATGTCTATCGAATTTTAAATTCTTGGACATGCTGGTTTCTTCACGATGTTCCTTCGTTCCGTTTAAAGCACTGGCATAGCGTCCATCATTTTCCTAAAAGTGATTTTGAATTGGTTGAAGTGATTTCTGAAAAATTCATTGGCACATACATGATCGGTTTTGAACCCATGGCCTAGGATCGGAAGGTCCCTTCCACTACTACACTACCAACGCTTTTACTCTTTGCAGATGGTAGTCTAAAATCACCTAAGATCTTAGAAAGAGACACGACTTCACAATGAAGTTATTTTAGTCACAAAAATTTGAACATATTTCAAGTCTACCGAGTAAGTAGCTGATTGTCGATTATCCAGCAGCCAAAAATACCGATCCTTGCCCGTGGTCCACCTTGTTAGTACACCATTCAGTCAAAATTTAGAGCCTACTACTAGCTAGTCTACTATAAAACTGTACAAACTCAGCGTTGTAATAAAGTCCAATAAAGTCCCCGCCTGCACACATACTCAAAGATAGTGAAATAAGCTCTTCTTCTAAAATAAACAGCAGGATTCCTCCCCACGCAGACTCATTAAGCTTTCATTAGAGCAATAGTCATTAAAAATGGTAGCAATGAGCAATTTCCGGCTGATACCTCGGCTTGATGCTCGAACAGCGCTGCTCAGCACGCGAGCTACCGGGGCAACGCGGCGCCGACGCCGTGTACCAACTTTTATATCCTTGGCAAATTAAAAACAGAACGTCTACAACCAAGTTTAAGTTCTTGGTCTTCAAAATACAGAAAGATCTTGAAGTCTAAGAAACAATTGATTGACTGAATACGTTTCAGTCAATCAGTTTTCTTCAATCACACAATTTAGGTTGAATCACCTTCTGGGTTATCTACACATTTTTGGGCACCTTCTATAACCAAGAGAGATGCTAATGAATATGAACAAACGCCATGTTAGGTAAATCCAATCGTAAAGACAGACTGAAGCGAGATGCAAAAGCGACGATTCATCGTTCGTGCATCAAATGATGAAGATTATCGAACACATTTTGCAACACTCTCACATCACGATTATGATAGTAGACATAACCGACACGGTAACTTTACCGAGATAAAAAGATCATAAACCTATGAATAAACTATTTCTAAAACGCAAGTATTCCAGTAATATGCTAACCCGAAAATAGAGCTGGATGTTATACGCCATTAGTTGTTTTTTTGTTACCTACATAATAATTCTACGAGAACTAACAAATTACGAAATAACCCTGTAGAGTATGTAGTGGAACAACAGATCAAGGAATGGCGAACAAGCGGTTGCTGCCCTTTGAGGCTGAATTTTGGAAATTCCATTCTCATTACTAGACTACTAGATCCTTCAATGAAATTTCTCACTCAGTAACAGTTTTGTACGGGGCTGAAAAACGGAGAATAAGACGGAACTCGGTGCCCAGCGGGCTCAAAATCGGTCGTCATGGCGCGCTTTGGGGGCCTAATGTCCAACAGTGAACGTCTATCGGCTGATATAATATGATAGGGCTAAGAGAGAATAAAAGAAAATAACTAACGAATATATCAAACTGAACCCCAAGCAGAATTTATCTTGATAAATTAATTGTCAAAAAAAACATGATTTTAATAAACCTTACAAGGAAACCTTTTGCAAGACAAGTTGTAAGCTGTGTTGCATTTAATAGCGAGGCAGCTGTTGAAATATCCGATACTGGTTTTATTTTAGGATAGCGACCCGCCCCGGCTTCGCGCGAGTGCTTACACTATAAATATTTCTCTTGAATCACTATCTATTGATGAATAACCAAAAATCTTTGATGAAAAACGCATTATATGTGTTGCGTAGTTAAAAAGTTCTAAACGGACATACATCAGAGAAACAGACTACGGGAAGCGACTCTGTTTTATAATATGTAGAAGGTGCTCTTTTGATAAGAGACCAGTATTTTTGTTGTAAACAAGCTCATCGTGGATCTAAGAAGTGCAATTTGACAGTCGTTAAGCGCGTAATAACATCCACTCTACCTAACCAAACTGTTTTAATCAAAGCCTTTTTCAGCAAACATAAAATGATCGTAAAACGTATTGGTGCTTTCGGTACGTTGGGTGCATTTACGTACAAAGCCGGTACGTGAGCTGGTATATCGTGATCGTGACCGTTAGTATTCTTATCTTAATGCAAAAACGTAGCATACATCTGGGTAGGCACATCCTCAGCCCAGATCAGCTAAGAGACATCACCTCTAAGCAAATCCTCCAGTTCTTAGTATCGGCAGGGCTTGGCGGTGAACTGTAATCGCCCCCTTAGGGCGACAAAATAAGTGGCGAACACAATAGGACTGCATAGCCGCAGTGTTATATTAGCCGCCCCAATTTAATTAAAAAAAAAAAGTATTCTTATCGGTTTTTTAAGAGTAGTAGAGCTCTTAGTGATGGTAGTCTCTCATCCAAGGAAGTACTACTATACTTCTGCCGCCAAGCAGGAATGCTTGCATTGCTGTGTTGGACGGCACAGCAATAGAAGCACTTCTGCTTGGTTGACAAACCGGAGTTCGAAGAGAATGGTTTCCGGTGAAATTACTGTATACGGGATACCGTGTGTTACCTTTAGCAAACGAGCAAATATAGCGCCTATAGACATTAAAACTAATAGACCATTTAAAACAGTTTTCACATACACTCGATATCGGTTTAAGCGAGACTAATGAATGAGGGTATACAATACATGTGAAATGTAACACATTCTATACGGCATAACTGTGAGAAGTGTGAGAATGTGTGAGAAAAACACATGTATCAAATAGGGCTGACAAACTCTGACATTATGTAAACAAGCATAATTTTTTTCTTAGGTTTATATAAAAGAGAAAGTGCTATGTAGAATAATGTGTGACAATTCTGTAGAAGAATTTGCATAGACCTAGGTGTAGGTAGATATGCTATCTGTCTGCAATCGTGATTAGGGCGGGCGTAGTCGAATGGAGGCGAGGTATTTGCATTCGTGTCGTCACGCGAAGCTTGCTTTTCCCGACTACACGAACTCTTTTTTACGACACACCCATCACCATGGCTTTGTAAATCATTTGAGTAAACCTACATTTTAGTGACATCGTGACACAATTAAACTACAATTTCAGTGTTATTTCTAGTAATAATGTACCTACTAATTAAGTTTCATGTAGAGTTCTGAAAACAACTTTTGGGCTTGGTTTTATGGAATTTATGTTACAAAAGGGAGAGCACCAGCACCCTCTCCCTAAATACGTGACTGCTAACAATTACAAAAGACAGAACAATTTGCTACGATTCTTGAGCTGTAAGAACAAAACGCACAAAAAGCATTCAATCAATCAAATAGACAAATTAGTATTCGAATCTGACGGTGCGTAAAACCAACATAATTGACGACCCCGCAGCAAAAAATGGCTATAACTCAACAAACAAAAAGCGATTATTTCCTTGCGATCAGCTTACGACGCTCGAGTGGCTAACTCGTGATGGTGAAAAAAATCCAATGAACGGTATCATCCGAAACATAAAAAAGGTATTTGATGTAACAATTATCCGATTCTCGGATGTCTATATAGTGGTCTATAGTAATAGTGAGTTAGTTCGCGTGTTATTAGCACGCGCTGTCGTGCGCGACTCTGCACGCACCTGGACCATTCTATTCGAATGCATTTCTGTGTTCTTTGGTATTGATGTCGATTCTTTAGCATTAACTAAACCTAACAAAATAGTTGTCGTCCTTTTATAACTAACTAACAAAGAACCAAATCGACCTCGTCTGACCTAACATAAATGAATTACAAAGACTAGGCTGCGAAAGTTTGGCTGCAGGAAAGATTTAGCAATGTCAGTGTAAACTCACAATTTCTGTTTTTTCCGACAATATAGGTAAATTGATTGATAGAAGTGAACAACGTTTTCAGACTAACACAATTTACACAGAATATGCAAAATCTCAACCAAATAGTTGAATAACTCCGCTTGAATACCGCACTTCAGAATAATTGGGTGATTCTCATACAGTAATAACTGGTTAAATTACATTTATTACTACAAAAAGCTCGTCATTCGTATGTAAATTTGAATAGCTATGCGGTAGTCTATCATTTGCCTACATAATTGCTAAGGCGCTGCACAGACAACGATGTATCAGTAGACCTATTTGCCGGAGAAATTACAATGTTTGTATTTTGTGATAATATACACCAAGGAAAAACGTCTACAGACCCGCCTTGGTTACTAGCGTGAACAGGATTGGCAACAACGGCCAGGAAAATCCGGCAGACTGTCTCTAGAAGACCACTGACCTAAGTTCGTCGTCTGCAATCTGCATAGTTCTTGAAGGTACAGTGAGT
This sequence comes from Colostygia pectinataria, assembly GCA_951394395.1. Lineage (NCBI taxonomy): Eukaryota > Metazoa > Arthropoda > Insecta > Lepidoptera > Geometridae > Colostygia > Colostygia pectinataria. The sequence goes on along the minus strand of OX596365.1, from coordinate 8,149,436 downwards.
CGCAGATTTTTTTATGAATAAGGGCAAAGTGTATGCGTTGCGCACAAGGATTAGAGTTTGCCTTGTGTTAGTCCTCCGTAGGGAACAGTTGTGTCACCGATGTAAGTATTTGACACTTATGTTGGTACTACAAAAGCACGGAGATTAAAGTTTGGATGGACAGCTTTGATTCATTAGTCTTTAATACTTCACAATAAAGTAGAAGGGAATCTTAATGGGTTTATTATAATAACTTTGTCTGGCTAATGTAGTACAGAGCCATGCAGGCTTATTATCTTCGCCACTTGTGTTGTCGCCCTTAGTGGGCATAGTTCACCTCCCAAGCCCTGCCGATACTAAGAACTGGAAGATTTGCTTGGGGGTGATGTCGCTTAGCTCATTTGGGCTGAGCATGCGTTTACCCAAGAGTACCCAAGAGTAGTAGAGTTCTTTGTGATAGAGCTCGTCCGGGGAAGGACTACCACCATACCTATTTCTGCGGCCAAGCAGTAATGCTCGCATTGCTGTGTTCCGGTTCGAAGGGTATGGTTTACGGTGAAATTAAAGGCACATGAGACTTACCATCTAACGTCTCAGGGTGGTAACACGCAAGTGATATCTATGATGTTGCATGCGTACATAGGCTACGGTAACCGCTGACCATCAAGTGGGCCGTACGCTTGGTTACCACAATAGTAGTATTGAAAAAAAAAAACCCAGGACCTCGTATGGACCCAACACTCGAACGCTAGTGAAATTGTCTGCGCAAGTTCCATTCGTATTGTTCGCGCTGGTATGCCTATTTTTTACGTCCTTTCTTACGTCCCTAGATGCGTAAAAATAAAGTTTACAGCTAATTTACGCCCAATCTTCGTATACGTTTTATGCCCATATAAGGTTTAACGCCCAAACATCCGAAAGCTACAAGCACCTGTACTAATTCCGAGGAAATCGTTTAGAAGTTCTCTCTCGGACTGTTTGTTTATTTGGAAGGAATCGTAAAAGATCTTATCGTTTTGAGAGCCCATAAAAATAGTTAAGCGCCCACTCTTGTGCTTGCGACATAACTTTACTAATAAACTAATTTATTGATCTATACCTACTAATATTATAAAGAGGATATATATGTATTTTTTTTTGTTACGAATAAACTCGAAAACTACTGGTCCGATTTCAAAAATTATTTCACTATTAGAATGCTACATTATCCCTGAGTAACATAGGATATATTTATTACTAGCTACCCACTCCGGTTTTGCACGGGTGTGGTTTCATTTCACCCGCGCGAAGCTGGGACCAACTGCTACCTACAAACTTGTTGATACCTTTTATTATTTTGTTTTTATCTTTCTTTTCTTTCTTTCTAGTATTATATAATACTGTTCATGTAGGATCGCATATAGCTGCAAATCCGATGGTGCAATGAATGCGCGCAACACAGCTAGTATATATAATAAATATGCATGATGTTCTATAATAAGTAACAGCTGCATAATTTATGTTTACAACTGACAAGTAAGTGCCTTATCATCGGCTAGGTATTTCCTCAATCCTCATTGTTTACGGCCGCGAGAATTCCAAGTTTATGTATTAATTTATCTTAACAAATGGTCACAATAAGGTCATTAGACCCTATTTAGGGACACCATATCTACATAGTATTTTCCGCCGTTTGTCCCTCTGTATGTAGGTCCGCTTAGATCTTTTAAACTACGCAACCGATTTTAATGCGGTTTTCATCAAAAGATAGAGTGATTCTAAAGGAAGGGTTTAACTTACTTTACTTTAGTGTAAATACCCGTGCGAAGCCGGGGCGAGTCGTTAGTACATTATACTAATATAACACTCTAAAACTTTTTATATTGCATTGCATGCAATAGCAATATTATTTAATTATATCTTTGTAACGGTCTTAAAATGGCTCAACAGTTTTATTATGTATTTTGTATAATATTTTACCTAATGTGTCGTGATAGATAACTGATAATACATTTAAATTTTCACAAAATATATATTTTTTTGTGAACAAACAAATAATTAATATATGATATTTAATTGAGTAGTATACATTTTTATTGGTTCTGTTGATTTAAATAAAATAAAATAGGTAAATATGTATTTTAATTTATATTTTCTTTGATTTTAATTATAGCGTTCACAAACCTCGCTCTAGGCGTCTCAAAAAGTACCAAGCTATTTATGTACCTGCCAATACCCACCACATCCATACAAATGTCTTTGGGTTTTTATTTGTACGAGCATGTTCGCAGCATTAAGCTTTTAATGATCAGGATACGATCATTAGTTCACTTTTAAGCTCTGGTTTCTCAGAAGCGGCAGAAACATTTTGCTAGAAATTATCTGCCGTAAAGAAAGCAGCGATATAGGATGTACGCATTACGCAAACAGTTTGTAGCCTTCAGAGTGCTTAGCACGAAAAACTCGTTTGACAATCGTAAACGTACCTAAACGTATCGTCCAGCTGTCAATTTGTATGGAATTTTGGTAGTTCATATAACGCAATAAAGAGGCGCTGTTCAAAATCCTATACAAATTGACAGCTGGACGTTTACATTCACGATTGTCAAATGAGTTTTACGTGCTAAGCACTCTGTTAGCGGCCTAGACATTTTGACAGTTTGCGGTGTTTCTTTTTCTTTCGATCTTTCCATTTACCTACTTTTGTAAGTATATAACAGCCGCCGGCCGCTATATTACGATCGACGATCATAATTTCATAGGAAACGAGAGCAAAGATGCGCAGAGCGTGTTTTAAAATGGATAAAAATAAAATCGGATGTCCCGTCGTTGTGTGTTATTTATCGTACGACTACGGAATAAATAAAAGCATCGAAACTAAAATAGGACGCGACGACAATAATTTCCGTAGACATGGATACAAACAGACTGTGTTGACTATTTGTAGTCTATAGAATACAAGGTGTCTCATAATAATTATAGTATCCCGATAAGGAGGATTTATTCTGCACGAAATAGGGAAAAGATTTTTGGCATTATTCTTGCGGCTCGCTAAGGTACCGACATTACTTGTCTTCTTCTTCTTCTTTTAATTTGTGGCGACATTATTTGTCATTCTTCCTACTAATATTATAAATTCGAAAGTCTGTGGGTATGTTTGTTACCACGTATCTCCATGATCACTTTACCGATAGTGATGAAATTCGGAATGTAATTAAGTCCTAGAATAACACAAACTTGGGCTTTTATCCCGGAAAAAAATACTGTTTCTGTGGGATAGCATTAAAACTACAAAAATGAGGGCAAAGCCAACTGTGGTTTATATATTTAAATTATGAATAAGGGACTTAGCGTATGAACTTCTATTTATCTGATCCATATCTTCGTAATAAAATGAGTCAAAGTTCCTAAAGGCAGAGTAGACCAGCATATGAACTTCATAGTTCTAGCTAGATCTATAAATATTCAAATAGTGTACCTTTCTTCAAAGCATAAATGAGAACTCGTTTCACGTTACTCAAACTTAATTAACCCCGACAGCTTCTTGCTCCTTTGATCCTGCCTAATATCTACATTCATGTTGGAAACACTGAATGAGATAAATAATTATGCGGTAATAATCAACAACCCTGTATTATTATAATATGTAGCTTCTGCCCGCGGCTTTGCTCGCGAGGTACCTAAATAAAAAGTAGCCAGGTCTAGAACTATTCTTGTTCCAAGTACCAGCTAAATCGGTTCAGTGAACCACAAAATACAAATATCCAAACCTTTGAGATTTTATACTATTACATATTAATAGTAATAGGATTAAACTATTAGCCTATAACTAAACACAACTCTAACATATAAATATAAAACTAAGGATATTCGCCTTGAAATAAAATATGGATCCAAAAATATTTTTGGATCAAGACTGAGGCTAAAATCGAAAAAAATAAGAAAAATAAAGGACGCGTGCACACCTGTTGTCGAACAGATTCCACACATCTGCCACCGTTGAATAATATCGATTCTTGGTTTGGTATACTTAATTTGCGATTCGCACGAATAAAGCGTGCATATTTATGGCAACTAAATAAATGCATTCGATGGACCGACGACATTGTAGCGGTCGCAGGTGACTGGATGATGTCGGTTCAAGGCCGTAGACATGGCATTATTTGAGGGAGATCTAAGCCTAGCCTGGTGGTAGGACTCTTTAGAAAAGTCTATCAGTCCAAATTATTTCTCGCAGAGATTCTATCTTTCACATTTGTCGTTATTATTGTGAGTTAGTGTAATGGTTTGTAGTGTAATGCCCCTTTTATGTATCTAGAAATCAAAGATAAATGCTTGATCAATACTTTATGTCGAGGTCTGTCAGACAGAGCTGCAGGTTTTCTGGGGAACCGTGGCAACGCTCCTTTACAAAACCAACGCTGTCAGTCACAGATTTATAAGAACTTTTACTTGTGTTGTCGAGAACAATCCATTATCAAGCTGATCGTGCCGGGGCAATGAACAGACAATGCACATTGTGACATTTACTAGCATGATAGCGAAGGCATGCCTCGAGCATAACGCGAGCTCACGTCGTGCGTAACAACCCTAATGAAACGTTGTCATAATTCGACGTAAGATAGATTGTAGATATTTTTTTTATGTGTGGAACCTTATATTTCGTATTCAAAGAATGGAGCGACGGGCGCGATGAGCAAGTGCCCGGTTGAACGAGAGGTTGCGAGTTCGATCCTTGCCGCGACAAATGTTTACATAATCCGCTGATCTATAGTACAAGCTTTGCTTATTTTGGGTCTAGATGCAACTGTGTCAAAACAAAATAATGTAAAAAAATCCACAAATATTTATCTCTAGCTGACCCGCGCCGTTTCACTCGCGTTATTTTTCTCACTGGACTCCCACAAATAATTTTCAAAACCAAAATTACTAACCGATCCAGCAGTTCTCGAGTTTCTAACGAGCAGCAATTCATCATGGAAGAAATAAGAAGATTATTTGTTTAGTATATTGCAAAGGAGGGGCTTGGGGCTTGTACTAAGCGAGCGCACCATGCACTATTACGTGTACTAATATCTGTTCTGTGGTACTAGTCCCAGACACACTAACCTACGCCACCTTAGGACCGGGTCAGGCGTGTCCACCATACGCCCGTTATGGGCAAAACCGAGATTTTATCGCGGTCCCAGCTAGTTTGATAAGTAACTCATGGTTCTTTCGTATGGCCTGGCCACACAGAGCGATAGGCAGACTGTTTTTCTTAGGCGGGCTGAATGCTTATTTCAGATAAGTTATTAGTCTCGTCATCATGATCATGACAGCCTTCTAATGTTTACAGTTACACTGTTGGGACACTGGCCTACTCTCCAGCAAGAATTATTGGTTTTAGTGGACCCAATGCGGATCGGTGGATGGCAATCTTTTTCGAATAAGTACTTAGTTCTTGGAGATGCGGTTTCTTCACGATGGTTTTCCTTCACCGTATGAGAGCACGGCATTGCGCTTTTTTCTAACACAAAGATTTAAACCCAAAACCGGAGATTTCTTCACGATGATCTTCCTTCACCGTATGAGAGCACGGCATTGCGCTTTTTTCTAATACAAAGTTAGGATCGGTAGGGGTCTTTACCACTAAGTGCTCTGGGAGTAGTATGTAATATGATAAATTATTGTACCTTATATGACTTTTGGTGTGGCTTATAACGAGCTACGCGCTTTATCTTGATTCTATCTTTAGCGTTCAGAACTTGTTTAAGTTTTGTTATACGAGGCGAAAACACCTTTGCCGCAGTCGCTACCGTTTAACTGGACATCGGTGAAGAATTCAGAATTTTAAACTGTATTACGATGAGCTAAGGTTTACTTTCCACAGGGTGCTATTTCGTAAAGGAAAACCATGAGTAGGTTGTTATGCTGTTCGCAGCGGGACGTTGTCATAATTAAGCGGGGAGTCTGCTTTGTTTCAGATTGCAATGTTTATTTGGGGTCAAGATACCTATAGATCGTATGCTTCAGTACCGCTTTTACCTATTTTGTTGTTCTTAACAGATCATCGAAGTTAAGCACTGTTCCGCGGGGTCATCATTTGGATGGGTGACCGCCAGTGGCAATTTCAACTGAGCGCTTCCGTGCTTCGGAGGGCACGTTAAGCAGTCGGTCCCGGCTTTTTCAAAGTTGTTAGGCCATGACAGAGGCCTTCGGGCGGCCTAGAAACTCTGTCACCAAAGTTGGCTACTCGGAACTTTGAAAAAGCCGGGACCGACTGCTTAACGTGCCCTCCGAAGCACGGGAGCGCTCAGTTGAAATTGCCACTGGCGGTCACCCATCCAAATGATAACCCCGCGGAACAGTGCTTAACTTCGTTGATCTGTTAAGAACAACAAAATAGGTAAAAGCGGTACTATTAAAGCTATTAAAGGTAATAATACCTACGTACCTCTGCGATCGGATTTGCACAAGAATTATTACGTTAGTAAATAAAGCACGGTTACGATTCGGCTTTGGTAATTTTTCGTGACAATGTTTTATAGGTAAATTGTGTTGAAGTCACAGAAGTTGATCAACTTCTGTAGTTGAAGTCGTAGGTGACATGTAACTACATAATTAGTACTGTATTGTAATAGGTACCTAGCATAAAGTAGCATAATCGTCACTTAACCTGTTATGTCCACATTAAAATTTCGTCAACACTGTCTCATAACCATTTGCCAGTTTATTCACCGTTCTTTTACTACATCAGACCACAGTATGTGACTGGTAACGACAATTTCTCGGAAGTTGCACACCGGATCTGTGAATGGCTAGTGACGCATTATTCTGCTTTTAGTACCTATCTACCTGTACCCTAAGCAGGCTTCTGTGGCTTTATTTAAGTTCGACACAGATCCTAGATCAGCGTGAACAATTGCCGAGCGGTGCAAATAATTTACTAAGAGGTAGGCACCTACCTAACCTACGAAACAAAGCTAGTTGGTTGGATGATTCGTTAGTGGACGTCAGTGGAATTCTGATGATTTCGGGTGGATAATGTAGGTAGGTACTAGGTACTGGGAGTAATAAATGGTACCTACTTGCGATAGTCGATCCCATTATCTCTTAATCCTCACTCATTAGCAACGTTAACCTTGCACATCCATTGATGTTTGAAGAAATGGATTACAGATAAGAGGGATTCCACGGTCGCATGCTCGACCTATGAGTCACCGTCATCTTGATTCCGTAACGTCTGTTCTGCCTGTGGTGTTTCTAAACAAGTTCTTTTCTGACTCACGCTTTTTGTATATCAAGTTTTACTTTAATGTAATCTTACTAATGAATGATGGCTAATCGAAATTACTGAATTTAGAAGTGATTTCTACGTGAGTCATTTTTCATTTCAAAATAATTAGGTAGGTACCTACCTATTTGGAATCATCGTTCAACATCGAGACCTAACTTAGCTAGGTAAGGTAGGTAGGTAGGTGCAATGTCTTTAAAGGATGCCTTTGCCCAGCTGTTTGCCATCATGAATAAAGCAGGTAATAGGTAGGTAGTACCTACACTTTATTAGGTAGTGTTTCAATTTAGCGGTTTAGCCATAAAAAAGAACGTTAGGTAGTTACCTACCTACCTACTTGTAGGTTTAGCGACGATTATGTTGAAGGTACTTACTAGAATGCGCGGTTGGAATATACCTACCTACCTAAAGAAGCGATGTCAGTGTTTATTAATCCAAAATTACAAACACGGGTTTACAACAAAGGTAGGTAGCTATCTACCTAGGTAGTTTAGTATACCTACCAATACCAAGTCAATAACATTTTATAAAATAGAAACGCCGGCATGCACAGCTTTAACGATTTATCCTGGTAACACCTACACAGCTCTGTACCTAACTATTAAAATTTTCCCTTGCGCAGGACACACGAGCTCCACCTACTTCTCTAAGGAGAGCGGTTCAGTTATATCTCTAAATAAAATGCCTAATGCATCAGCAACACTGAAAAATATTCTAACCCCACGATAATAAAACCCTACTAGCACAATCGACCAGCCAGCCAACAGCCCTTTTGCAATTTTATGAGGGCTGCACCGCTCGGGCGAGGGCCATGTTATTGTGCTTTTGGGGCCGTTTTAGCACTCAGGGGAAAATAATCATATATCTACAAACATAATAAGCAATCGCTCATTAATCCTATCACTTATTTCAGTAACTTTTCATTCATGAGTATGTATGTACGTACCTGCAGATAAAGTTATTGATCACTTTGTACACAAACTAAAATGATATATAAAAAACAAAGTTCACCACACTACTTAGAGTAAATATTCATAAGATCATGAGTTCGTTCACTAAAACATCACGTTTTTTACCTTCATCCATTCAGATTTATGATTCACAACAACATGATTTTCGCGGAAAATCGCAAACGAATACACTACCGCCCTTTCACAAAGCTACTGAGCAACTGAATGAATGAACAAGAACATCAGACAGACATACACGTACGAACGAAAAAGTAAGAAACAAAACAATCATCACAAACGAATGAACTAAACTCCCCGCATGCGCGAGATTTGCAGGACTCTGGTTGGTCGATATTGAATTCTTAATGCATTCATTCAATAGCATTCTAATAAAAGAGCAAAGCCATCTATTGGCTAGTAGTAATACTACATACAACGTCTAACAGCTAACTTCATTGTAGTCAATCACTAGTCTAGTTCCAACTTTTTGTGCATGCGTAGCGTAGAGTAACTCTAAAAAATAGAGTTATTTTATTCCCTAATAACATAAATAATATTGACCTCAAACAGTCTAAAAATAACAGTTTAGTTTTTTTCTGTGGCTGCGTTTGCCACAGTTTTGCCAATGTCAAGTCAACAAGATCTAGAACCTGTACAACGATGTCATGTCGTACGTGTCTATCACTGTCAGTTGTGTTGTGTCAATCAATCATACACACGCACAAACACATAATTTTTTATTCATTTTTGGACGTCGAAAATGGAGGATGAACGTCTTTTTGATGAAAGAGTTTCTATTCGGGAATCAGCTCGCCCCCTAAAAAAATACGGGAGCACTTGCAACCACATGAAGAGGAACGAGGAATACATCAAGCATGTGATGTGTAAAGGCGATACATTACAAGGACTCGCCCTGAAATATGGTGTAACAGTAAGTGCGAATACTTGGCATTAAAAGTGTTATTTTCTAATAATTTATTGCTTGAAATCATTTGGTTACTAAACTATTTAATCTTAATTTGCCGTAGATGGAGAAAATACGGAGAGCGAACCGATTATTCGCTACAGACAGTTTGTTTTTGAGGGAGTATCTATTGATACCAGTCACCAAAGAATCGCCTTTCTATGAGAATGGTGAACGTGTCACGGAGCCTGCGCCGCCGAGTCATCGCGCCTCGATCGGGGGCATGCCTACCGCAGGAGACTTCTCGCCGGGAAGTCCTGATGAGAAAAAGACCTTTGATGAGTTCCTCAATAGACTAGACTCTTCGTTAGCCGACATCAAGAAACATGTCGAAAAGACCAAGGAAAATAGTGAGTAAGTATATATTTTGATTCTAATACGCCAAATAATTGCTTCTGTGTTTCTTCAATAAGTATAAAAATTCTAGTGAACCAAATTATGACCAAGAATAGTACAATACTAGATATAAACCTCCCTTCGTTTAGGAGCGCTTGTGATGTAGCTGGCTATGTTGTTCTTAATAGATCAACTAAGTTAAGCACTGTACCGCATAGTCATCATTTGGATGGGTGACCACCAGTTGCAATTTCAACTGAACTCTCTCGTGCTTCGGAGGGCAAGTCAAGTTAAGCAGTCGGTTCCGGCCTTTTCAAAGTTAGGCCATTATATAGGCCTACTGGCAGCCTAGAAACTCTGTCACCAGAGTTGGCCACTGACTCATACGAACTTACTTACTTACTTTAGTTAACTAGTGCTATCAACAGCAATTCCGAAGTAGTCTAAATCGTCTACAACCAACCAGTAACCTTGTCTAAGTCAACTGTTCATCTCGACAACTTATACTATTATCTTATGCAAACACAGCACTGTCCTCCAGTTTGTAACCAGTATTTGATTAATGATAAAAACATTTATTTTGTTTAATTTTGCAACATTCTTGAGTTTTGATAACTGTCTTGCTAAACAATTACCAAGTGGCAACATCCAATTCCATTTATAAAAACATTCTTTAGTTATTGAGTATTATGGCAGAATAAAAGCTAGTGTCGGTCCTGGTGTTTTTAGGCCATGGTACAGACTTATAACTACCATTACCAGAGTTGGCTACTGACTCGTACAAACATACAATGGGTTACATATATTTTGTGTTAATCGATTGCCTAATCAAAATAAAAATTATTTATTTCAATAGAATCACAAGGATCACTTTGAAACGTCTTACAAGCTAGGAAAATTTACAGCAGTTCCAACGCGCCCATGCCGTAAAAGAACTGGCAACAACACTGGCTGGGTTCCTATCGCTTTTTTGGCCTTTGCTATTGTTATAGATGTCGAGTAGAGTTGGAGCACATTCGTCCCTAGCTTTTTTATCATCTAGGTAATCGGTTATTTTATAGTAAGCTTTTTGAGACAGTTTTTGTGTAATTAAGTTTTTAAATTTGCCAATTGATCAATTTTATGGGTATGTCGCTTGGGAATTCGGTTGCAATCGATTTCACTTAATCTCAATCAAAAACTAACGTATTTTGTATGAATGTGACAGCTTATTGACAGTTCGCTGATTGAAAACGAGTTACGCAATCGGGGGGCTGTCTATATTGGTCCTTTCATTACTTGTAGGCACTTGCATGAAATGTCAATTGGTTTACTGGTACACCTACAACCAGGCTTAAGCCCACACCACACCTTTGATCAAAAAATGGGAGTGTTAACACAGCGTTTTGAAAATGTCCTATAATAACTTTTTGGATCAGAATATCTATTGATATTAATATCTGAGCATGAGTAAACATAATGCTTATTATTGCGCTAGAGATAAGACGCCTTGTGTAATGAATGATAACAAGTTACAATCATTAACGAGCTGGTAGCTTCACATCAAACACTTATAGTACTGTGATAACTGTTATGAATAAATTATTATGTAGGTATCTGTATTTAGTAGAGCAAAAAACATTTAAGGCCTATTTCACGATCTTCCAGTATGTGTCAAGTAGGCTCATTTCTGGTTAGCTTATATAACTGTCACACTGAACAAGACAAATATATTGACAAACCTCCTATAAACCTACTTGACATTAGGTACTCGACGGTCGTGAATCCGGGAAATCCCTTTGTCGTGTAAAACAGAGTGAAATTTTAATGTTTTGATTTGTTTATCTTATCTTACTGATATACAAAGTAGGCCAATCTGATGAATACATAATACGTAAATAGGAAAAAGTAAATCTAATCATTAGGTATTTGTCAAAAGTACAAGGGCACTCACTCACTCTTGCTAAGTGCCACTGCAGACCTTCAGGCATTACTTGTGCATTATGTGAACTTTGAAGGGCACTGTAGCTAATAAAATATAATAACCTACTAAGTGAAGAGACTTAATAACTAGCTTTTAGGGTAATAACTTAAGTTCTAAGCTTAAAACTAGGTTTTCAGGCGTGGCGCCGAACGTCTTGAACTTGAAGTCTATTGTAGTCACTTGTCGTTAAGTGGATTAACAATGGCTGTGTGCAGCTAAAATATCTATGAACAAGCTTAATTACTTAGTACTCGTGAAATGAGCAGTAAGTGGCTGTTATCCGGTGCGTACAATTCTCCAACCACAAACCTTTAGCAAAAACTCAGATTTTTTTCCAGTTTAAGTTGTGAGTCAGTTAAGGCCAGATAATATTTTGAAATAGCTATTTTAACCTCTGTTCGCGTGAAACGGACGCTTTCCATGCGTTTTTGCAGTCACATGAATTAGGTAGGTAGGTACCTATTGGTAATTTATTCTGGTTGATTGACGAATTGAGATTGAGAAGATTGAGGATAGGCTCGGACTAACCCGTCTTTGGTTTTAGACAGTGTTTACTGCTGAGATCTATTTGCGATTATTTCATGACTGGGTTTCAGGGTTTTTAGCCGAAGCCGTGTAGGTAGAAGTCAGAAATCTAAAGTTGTATCGTGGAGTTGACTGAAACTAAGGTAGGTACTCAAAACTCAATCGAAACTGAACTAACGAAACTCTCTCTAAACTAAACTCTCTTTAAATCTAGGTACATCTAAAAACTCATGTAAGTTTGTAATGTATATTTAAATTATTTTGTTTTTATATATTATAGCATAAAAGGCGCGTCGGCCGGCGTTGTCGTCGGGAAAAATAAATAAAAAGATTAAATTCCAGTGAAATATTTATAAAATAGGTGTTTACAGTTCTGGCACAGAACAAATATTAGTACCTACCTACTACCTACCTACTACGTTTCTGGACTGTGGCCTAAGAATTATGCTTCTCTCGCCGTCCCAGACAATAATAAGGATATACATGGCGTCACTAGACCTTGAATGTTCCTGTCTGTCTGTCAGGGGTCAAATAACTTGAAATTAATTAAAATAGCCTTTGGGCTCTCACAAACAGTAACCTAGAAAACTAGTTAGAACGGTTGTCTGGAAGAAAACGCTATATTATGCGATAAGACCGCCGCCGATTGAAGGTCCGTCGTTTTACTTAATATTGTCTTGTAGGTATGTATCCTCTAAACTATTCAACAAAGTGTCTTAGATAGAGTTATAATAATTAATTATTATAATTGAAATACATTCTGTTTTTGTTATAAGTACCTACCTAATTTGAGACAATGTTACGAGTATTTTCCTCTTAAATGTCGTCAGCTCACAAGAATATGGCAGGCTTTAGGATCAAAACCGGCATGTCCAAGAAATAAAAATTCGAAAGACATGTGCCATCCACCAAACCGCATTGGATCCGCGTGGTGGATTAAGACCCAATCACTCTCGCCTGAGAGTAGGCCAGTGTCCCAGCAGTGGGAACATTAGAAGGCTGTCATGATGATGATTATCAATGTTCTTTCCATCGAGCATATTCTCAGTCTTTGGTTCTTTCTAACAAAAATCCAAATATACGTAATTTACTTAAAAAAAACATACGGATAAGAGTAGTAGAGTTCTTTGTGATCGAGCTTGTCCGGGGAAGGACTACCACCATACCTATTTCTGCCGCCAAGCAGTAATGCTCGTATTGCTGTGTTCCGGTGTGAAGGGTATGGTTTTCGGTGAAATTACTGGCACATGAGACTTTCGATCTTAGCCTCGAGGTGGCAACCCGCGAGAGATACCTCTGGTATTGCAAGCGTCCATAGGCTGCGGTAACCGCTTACCATTTTGTGGGCCGTACGCTTGGTTGCTATTACAGTTGTATAAAAAAAAAATACGGTGCGGTATGCGGTATGTGGTTAGTTAGATGCTCTAAAACGAAATACACCACGTTTCACATACGTATACCTACCAATAATAGTCTACCATGTTATTAACCAATCAAATCTTCCAATAGACCGTGTCTTGCCGTTAGATCATTCAACGCCATTTCCTTTATGTAACAATTTTAGCGATTTGCGATGTGCATATCGTAAAATTTTCTGCATTTTTATGTATGACTGGCTTATAAAAATGTGATGGGTGACGTAACATGTAATGTGATACACATTCTTTGTCAGTTGTTATTTGCTAGTCTCTGCATAGTATAAAACAAAGTCGCTTGCCAGTGTCCGTCACTCTGTATAATGTAGGTACTATGTATGTACGCTTTGATTTTATAAACTACAACGGATTTTAATGCAGTATTTATCGATAGATTCAAGATTCAAGAGGAAAGTTTATACCTTCGTAGGTATATTACGAACGAAGTCGCGGGCAACAGCTATGCGGATAGTTTTTCAACTGCGTGGAAAAATCTTTGTCGAATCTACCGCAGACTAGTTACTGCATAATATACGACGTAGGTAGAGTAGAGGTCATCGCCCGCGACACTGGCACTATCATTAATTCTTATCACAATAATTCTGATTTGACCCCTCCATGTTCAAATACATTATTTGTCTTCCAAAAAATGTAATAAAAAATGGTTTTCATGGCCCCAAAAAAAACTCAAGCCGGACTTAAACCTGCAATCTTCCGTTTGATACTTGAAATGTACTCTCTTTATGTGTCTCTGAGAAAACTTTAGTATTCCACTAAAAACCAATATCCAACAACAATTTATCACACGTTCGTTCGTTCGTTCGTATGAGTCAGTGACCAACTCTGGTGACAGAGTTTCTAGGGCGCCCGAAGGCCTCTGGCATGGCCTAACACGTGACAAAACGAGACGAATATCAAAGGAAGTTAGTAATTTCCTACGCCGCCGCCGCCGCCTCTCTTATTCTGCTAGCTTCCAGAATCTCAATGACTCGCGTCCTCACCGCTTATTTATAGGCACAGTTATGTGGATCTCATACAAAGTACTCTAGGGATGAAGATTTGTGCCGCGACGTACTAAGTAATCAGCTGAGTAAGTAAGTTCGTATGAGTCAGTGGCCAACTTTGGTAACAGAGAAAGGCCTATGTCATGGCCTAACAACTTTGAAAAAGGTTAGGTCGTGCTAAGTAATCAGCTTCTTAGAGCTTTCGTGACTGACTGACAGATCAACGCACAACCTAAACCATATGTCCTAGAAACATGAAATTTGGAGGGTGTACATTATTCATATTTTATGGTGTAGGGGTGCACTAAATAGGGGAATAAACTTCTAGAGTAAGCAACGGGAAGATGAAGTTTGTATAAAAACTCAACGCGGTCAAAGTCACGGAGCGTTCCACTATTTAGTTTTAACATATTATTGTCTGAATAAACCGAAGACACTACAGTTGACAAACTTCCTTATTCTAACAAAATCCAACGTTATCATAACAGCATGAGGTTGAAAGTACAACAGCAATATCGCGATACTAAAAGTGTTGAATCAAACCGGCAGCAATTATGATGTTTTGAAAATAAATTTTGGTTGCTTTGTTTTGGTTTAGTGCCGAGGATATTTCGGGCTGGTCAATGGCAGCTAATAACCATAATATAGGTATCCAGTTTTTTCCGCAATCGAATGGGCTGCTGCGTGGTCTGACCTTACTGAGTCAGTCAGACCTTAATGGTTGAAAAATATGGAGGTCTTTGCCCAACAATGGGACAGTATGGGCTACTGTCAGTTAGCTTAAGGTAGAGTTGGTAGGCGACTGCACGCGTTACGTCATAGCTTACAGTGTCGTCTACCGCTCGGTATGAAGTCGCCCACCATAATCATACATTAAAACAGATAAACGAATTCAATTTAAAATAAGCGATTCCGTGCTTCGAACGTCACGATAAGCAGTTGGACCCGGCTTTTTCATAGTTACGACATTACGTTTTCACTTCGACTCTATCAGACTCACCTTCTGGGTTTAGGAGATGCGGCAAAAAATCTAACTGTTCTTTATTCTTTTATTTCCTTTACATACATTTCTACTCTTCGTTCGTTCGTTCGTTCGTATGAGTCAGTGGCCAACTCTGGTGACCGAGTTTCTAGGCCGCCCGAAGGCCTCTGTCCTGGCCTAAACAACTTTTAAAAAGCCGGGACCGACAGCTTAACGTGCCCTCCGCAGCACGGGAGCGCTCAGTTGAAATTGCCACGTTGATCTGTTATGAACAACTTAGCCAGCTACGTCACGAGCGCTCCAAAAAAACTACTACTATTTCTACTCTTGTAATCGTGTCAAATATCGAAGTTCATCTTATGCCAGTGACAACTAAGTTCAGAGCATTCACAGACATAAGCTGAACCGCAAAAACTGTCACGATATATTGCTTTTGCTTGCAATAATAGACCCTCTGGCCGAGCTGTCTGGCCTCAACTTCGAGCACGACTTGTTGTCTATGATGCACGACCTAATATTTATATAAATGTCAATGTGACATTAAATAATAGTAAACAATGACTAATAGGTATAACAGCATGAATATCGATGCTACGCCCCGTAGATGCCTTTCTTTATTGTCCTAGAGACACTGCAGTATTTGGCAGAGGTTGCAACGGCCAACAAAAGTAATTTTATCGGAAGACTTTTCAATTTGGAAGTTTTCCTAATATTTTAAGTTTGTTTTTACCAGCACATTTTATTGTAACCACAGCATTAACCTTTCATGTTTGAAGTTCGTATGAGTTAGTGGCCAACTGTAGTGACGAAGCTGATAGGCCGGAGGCCTCAGCGATGGCCTTCTAATTGTTACAGCCGGGCGGGACCGACAATTGAAAGTAGAAAAAGTAATGAAATGCCCGTACCTATATGAACTATACAGGGTCATTCATTATCAACCTGATAAACTTAAGGGATAGGTTCCACACATAAAAAAATATGTACCTATATATATTTTTTATGTATATTTTATCTTAATATTCGAGTGTCCGCGCCCCGTAGCGGGTCAAGGACACGCGCAGGTCAAGGACGCTCGGGTTATTGACCCGCGGTTCATTGACGCGCAGGTCACTGACACGTGCCGAGCGCTGCCTTTTCGATTTCTAACAAGGATAACTAATTATTAAGCAGAATTACGTTTAGAAAAAAAAAAGTACAAGTATTTTTTTTTATGTTTGGAACCTACCCCTTAAGTTTGTCAGGTTGATAATGAATGACCTTATATAATACTTGCGGCATTTTCCACAACAAACGTGATACTAGACTATACGGAGACCTACGAGGTAAATAGGTGTAGGTGTATGACGTCAGAGATAGGTGGGTGAAGTTAGTACCTATTCTACCTATCTCAAGGGAAACTTACCACATTAACACGCAAACTTTAGACTGGGTTGTAAATAACATACATCATACCTGTATACACTATTTAAAGTTACACTATTTTATAACCAAATGTTTGAATTTGTAGAACCAGTTTGAAAGCAGTTGATAAAGATCTTATAACATTTTTAGTACGAAATATTATTGTGGAATTAAATAAAAAAATAATAGAGCTAAGTAGTGTTGTTCTTGTTACGTATAGAAAACAGGGTTACTCAACTATTTTCGGTTATTTTTAAATAAGTAGTTATATATTATATATTTTTTAAATGGTATTCAATACAAAAGACAGCAGTGCCCGAAAGCAACGTGTTTCCTTTTTATGGGAGTTGCAATCAAATTAGATTAGTCGCCAGTCCAAGGATACTTTGTGCAAACAAAAGTACTCTTTGGGGCTCCACTTTTTAAGAAAATGCCAAAGCACGCTGTAACGCATAAATATAACACGTATACAAGCGCATGCACTATTGTTGCATCTAGCGAATAACTTTTGCATTTTTAGGCGTTTTGGTCGTGATTACGCAGACGGTTTTAGGCTACAATTTCGAGCTAAACTTTAAATGGAACTCTTATAGGTCTATCCATGCGGTTTATATCTATGCTATTAGCATACATTGACAATATATGAAAAGAAGACTGCAATTGCAAGTAGTAGTAATAAACCTAGAAAATACTGCTCTTTCACAAAACGACATACAAATCAATGTAATCATTTTGTAGTTGTGGCCGGATAGCGTGCCCTAAATATAGAACTATCAACGAATTGGTATAAAAGTTTTGTAATAGGACGCAGACGACTAAGGGTCGTGTCCGTACCTACATCTTTTTTTATGTGCCCAGCGTCATATAAGTCTATTAGTCTAAAATAAGGAATAGATTTCACACATAAAAAATATATATACGCATGCACTAACTTTTTTTATGCATTGTTATATTCGAGTAAATCGATAAAGTTTATCTGGTCAATTATTACTTATTCTTGTTGGAAATCGAGACGAGGCGCGCGGTGCGTGTCTGTGACCCGCGCGTCAATAACCCGGCATAAGCAACTGTCTCGGGGTAACAAGTGCTGTGCTGTGCCGTGCATGGCTTTAAAATATGCAATTACGGGTGACACTGCAACTGTTATGGTCAGGCGTAGCGCTTAAAAACGTAACCGTCTCGTCAAATAGCCGACACGAAAAATATATTAACCTTGGCCGAATATCAAACCTTTATCATGTCGGTGTTTGCAACTCTGACCTTTAGGCACCTACTAGATTAGCGTGAGAGAGTAAACTGACTACGCCCGCGCCGTCGGAGTAAATAGGTATAAACATAAATACTTTCGCGATCAGAACTCATAGTTTTTGTAATATTTGCGAGATTTTATTTCTCGCGACGTTTTGGTTGTGTTGCAACAACCGTGGTCGCGGGCAGACAACCGTTGTTGTTGTAACACAACCGAAACGTCGGGAGAAATAAAAAAGGTAATAACGCGATAAAATCCCGTAAATTTTATAAATACTATTTTACGGCTCATAGAAATATACATATACCTTGTATGCATATATCTCTATATAAAATACAAAAAGATTATAAAATTAGTAGAGTCAGGGGTTGTTCTTTCAAATCATCTTTTCTTAAGTTGACTGTCTTGTAAAAAAATAACTATTTTTATTTACAATATGCATTATTTTCCGCGACAGAAATGAATTAAGTATCATCATTATCAGCCAGTAGACGTCAACTGTTAGACAAAGGCCTCTCCCATAAAGGTGCCAGTACGACCGACGATCTTGAGTTTTTTTTAAATTTATTTTTATTTTATATCTGCAAATGACAAGACGGTCAAGTCGCCCGCCTGATGTTAAGCACCACGCCTGACCATAACAGATGCAGTGCCACTCAAAGCTTAATTGTTTAAGTTCAGCGTGGCACTGCACAGCGCTCATCACCCCGAGACATTGTTGTCAAGTCTCTTTTGCCCAGGAATTTCACTGGCTATAGTGCCCTTCCAACCTAAACACAGTATGCTTGCACACTACTGCTTGGAGGTAGAATATCTGACACTGCGGTGGTACCCACCAAGACGGACTCTTGCTGAAGAGTCCCTGCTAATCCCTGGCATCTGTCTATCGAGTTCCTTCCTACACTCACTTCAAGAGTAGTAGAGTTCTCTGTGATAGATCTCGTCCGGGGAAGGACTACCACCATACCTATTTCTGCCGCAAAGCAGTAATGCTCGCATTGCTGTGTTCCGGTGTGAAGAGTATGGTTTCCGGTGAAATTACAGGCACATGAGGCTTTCGATCTTAGCCTCAAGAGGCAACCCGCAAGTGATACCTCTGGTATTGCAAGCGTCCATAGGCTGCGGTAACCGCTTACCATCTGGTGGGCCGTACGCTTGGTTGCCACTTCAGTTGTATAAAAAAAAAAACTCTTCATTTTATCTTGAGACTTTACCATCTAATCCACCGACTGAATTGTTTGTTTAATATGGATCTTGCAACGAGTTCATGTTTATGCGAACCAAATCAAAATAGATGATCTCAATAGACATTACTCAAAACAACCGCTGTGGTTGTAACACCCACTTCAGTTCGCAACATAATATTACTTCGCGGTAGTGGTAATTCTTATAAAAGTAGCAGATACTATTTTAACCACGAATAGAACTCCATTCAGCTAGTTACAGCTCAACCGCTTACCGAACTCATATCACCTGGTGAGTCCTACTCTTCAGCAAGAGTCCGTCTTGGTAGGTACAGTCAGCAAAAAAGGTGGTCTAATGTGAGATTCATTTGAATGTCATAGGATTTCACAGAAACTTTTGTCAAAAGTGATAGACCACTTTCTTTGCTGACTGTACCACCGCTATGCCAAAATATATTCTGCCTGAGCATTTATGATCAAGCATTACTGTGTATGTAATTGCCCCTGGCGCCTCCCATCGATATGATGACCCCGTAGAACAGGGTTTAAGTTCGTTGATCTGTTAAGAAAAACTTAACCAGCATCGCCAGCTACGTTGTTCCTAATCTGCTTCCCCGCAGCAGTGTGAAAATTATAAGTATATGGTAATTTTAACAGATTTTTCATTCTCAATTCCAGATTCGTGAAAGACCTAGAAGACGGCTATGTCAGGCACAGGCCGACGGCGCGTCTACGGCAATCGGCATCCATGGGAGCTTCGACGTCGACGTACAACGAGATAATACCGCCCCCGCTGCCGCCGCCGACGTTAACTCAGGGCCGACGTGTGGACACATCCCTCCGCCGGTTGGAGAGGGCGCATGACGACTTGTTTCAGTTGTAGCGGCCGAAGCAGCGCAGGTGAGGGACCTACTTTTGACGTCCTCGATGCCCGGAGAGAGCGCCCGGTGAGTAAGTAAGTTCGTATGAGTAAGTGGCCCACTTTGGTGACAGAGTTTCTAGGCCGCCCGAAGGCATCTGTCATGGCCTAACATCTTTGAAAAAGCCCGGGACCCCGAAGCGCGGGAGCGCTCAGTTGAAATTGCCACTGGCAGTCACCCATCCATATGATGAGAGTGCCCGGTTGAGAAGCGAGAGGTTGCGAGGGCTGCGGATCGAAATAATTAAATATATAACAAAAGTTCCGGTTTTTTTATACGCCATGGTGGCCAATAAGCATACGGCCCACCTGATGTTAAGTATTACCGTAGCCTATGGACGCTTGCATTACCAAAGGTTGCAGGGTCTCGTTAGACTTTGTTTAGATTGGGGCTAGATGGTGCTACGTAAAAAATGCCCGCAAATGTAAGTTAAAATAAATAAAAAAAATATTGTTTGTAAAACTATTAAGTAAGTACCTAAGTAAAAGGGGTCTTATTTTTAAAATATTTAAGTATAATCTATTCTAACAGGTTTACAAACATTTAAAAAAGTCAAAATTAGAACGTATGCAGTATAAAACGTAATACTGTATGCAGTAAAAAACATAATACTGCATACGTACTAAAAAAAAAACATAAATTAAAATTGAATAGAAAAATTTACGAACAAAAATATTGTTATCTTATTCATTCAATGGGCATTTTTATTTTCCAGATATGCGCGACTTCAATGAACGCAGCGGGCCTGCGTTGTGTTGAAGGCATACAGCAGCACAACTGCGATCAGTTCTGCGATCAGTTCTGCGATCAGTTCTGCGAACAGTTCTGCGATCAGTTCTGCGAACTTCTGCGATCGCGTGGTCGTAACATTGATCGCATTGCGACTGGTGAGTTGTTTTTTAACGTGAATGGACTGTAGTTTAGTGTTATATGTACACCTTATAATGTATTATATCTGTTGAATAATATTAAGTGTTACAGAAACGCTATTTGCCTATAAGTTGAAGTGAATCTGAACTATCGCTTTATCGTTTTCGTTTCGAAATAACAAGGTGATTGTAAATGTGTTAAAGATTATGTATTATCGAATAACTATATCCATGTTATTAAAAAAATAAGTAATAAATATTTAACTAGGATGAATAATAAAACAAACAATAAAAATAATTTTGAGAAAAATTATCAGATTTAAATTCGAGCCGAAACATTCGAACTGCATAAATTATGTTCAAAGTCGAAAAGTCTTTTCCAATAGTATTTTCGTAGGCTAGTGATGTGTCTTTAATTTAATTATTTGCTGATACAATGTATCAGCAAATAATTAAATACGTACTGTTTTTGCATTAAATCGTTTAAATATTTATTAGATAAAGAAGAAATTTCTGATTATCTAGCTCATGCTAATACTACGACTAAATAATCATACCTCAATTCCACCATCATATTCTATTTATGTAACATTCAAACAGAAGTAATTATAAACACGGCAGTCTAGTAAAGGAAATAGATAAAAAGTGTTTACAGTTTAACTAGCGTACAAACCTTTGTATTAGTATATTTATTGTTGAAAACCGCATTAAAATTCGTTGCATAGTTTAGGAGATTTAAGCGTAACATACAGTGAAACCAAGAGAATGTAAGCACTACGTTTACAGTGAAATAGACGGCGAAAAGCGACATAGACATTGACATAGTCAACAGAACTATGCCTTTTGACAGAACCTTAGTAGTGGTTTCAGGTCAGCTATGTTGCAAACACAGAACTATACATAAATATAGTTCTGTGAACTATACACAAATATAGTTCTGTGGTTGCAAACGTGCTGCTCCAATTTTATTCCTTGCTTTTGCATACTGAACATTTGAAACGAAAATTGCATGTATTAATTAATGTGTGCATTTAATTAATCTCTAACGACAAAGCTTGCAATTCTTTGCAAGAAACTATTTTGTGGTCAGTGCTTTGATGTTAGATTTTTTATTGCTAGAGGCATTCACTAAATTAACAGCTTTGTTCATGTTTTTGTGTTTGTTTGGTGTGGACTTACCGGTGGATACTTGCTACTTCTCAAAACTCATTGCTCTTCTGTCCATATCATTTAGAAATTCTCGTAATTCGGGTAAATTTTGAGGAGTCTTGGCTGGCGTGGTATGAAAAAACAACTCATTTTAGTAAAATGGGAATGGTGGTTTTTTCCCAATTTTTTTAAGTGCCCCTAAATGTTGTCTAACCATGGAAACCGAATGTCTCAATTCAGATGACGTACCCTTTTGACTTTTGACGACGAAATTGGCTGGAAATCCAACAGTACTTTTACATGATGTGTTGTAAGTAAACACTTATTGTTATACCTCCCATCTCCCATCTAACAGGTCCATTAATTGTTTGTAAAATTAATTTACTAGGAAAAGGCTCTCAATTAAATTTAACGGATCACCTTTTAAATACTTTCTAAGATAGCATAGCTTTTGCACTGCTGACTAGAGGACCCTTAACTAAATTTATCGGATCTCTGTTTTAAATACTTTATAAGATAGCATAGCTTCGGCTCTACTGATAAGGATTCTTTGCGGTCCACGACTGCATTGTTGATGAAGGGAAGGGAGTGTATCCTGTAACATCTTTGCCGTCGAAACTAGTAATTTCCAACTGCGGAAGCTTGTTGCGGTTGCCCCGCAACGGATTGACGTCCTTGTTCTTTTCCTCGCCCGCGCTTGATGTTGTCGCAATTTTGAGTATTTCGTAGCTGCATCATTACTCATCATTACAAATAACGTTCCTCGACATCGCATGGTTTTTGTATTCATGTTAAAAGTTATTGCGCTTCTACTGCGTCGGCAACAAAAGTTGCGGATTTCTCAAAATTATTTTTTATTTTACATAAAATAAAATAAAATCGCTCTCCGCCGTCTGTCCCTTCATGTATGTGTAGATCTTATAAACTATCCAACGGATTTTAATGCGGGTTTCAGCAATAGATAGAGTAATTAAATAGGAAGGTTAATATGTACTTTAAGCACCCGTGGAAGCCGGCGCTTAAAAAACGGCTTTGGTTAAAAATATGTACAAGTTTTTGAATGTTTATTGCTAAACACAGTCTATTACTTGCGTAGTTAGATACATATTTCAACTACAATTACATTTTGCAGTTACTAAATAATTTTTATTTAACGTCAAATCTGCCATCCACTTAAATACCAGGCACTTATTAATGTGTTTTAGGAATCACGTGTGTTAGTAAATAGTTATAATGGATGGCGGTGAGTCACAAAATAATAACTGCTTACTGTAAATAATATTTAGAATATTTATTTGTACCTAGTCTAGAAAGTCCCGTTTGTGTATTTATTCCGTATCTATTGAGATTGTTGTTCATAATGTGTGTAGGTAAGTTATATAAGTAGTACTACAATAAGCTAACGACTGCTAACTCTACTTGTTAAGTAACTCGGCTTGCTCTGCAAAATGTTGTATCAATTAACATGTTTGACACTTAACGTTCAATTAATGTTTAATATTTTAACAGCCTTACAAATAAACGTGGTATAAAAAGTTATTCTTTGGAATAAACTAAAAATAGCTTATTCATAGTTTATTCCAAGGAATAACTTTTATTTGTAAGGCTGTAAATATATTAACGGCTATTTACTATTGCTTTTATAATTTATTCTGACGTTTCGAAGGACTTAGAAGCTATTTTTCTTTCTTCTCTCTTTTCGCGCTCGACGGTTGCTCGGCGAATAGCAAGTGGTAAATAGCCGTTAACATATTTAAAATGATTTCTAACCACTATAGTTTCAACTCGACGTATATTTAATAAATAATAAAAAAATAAAAAAGAAAGAAATAAAGACCGACCAATAGCTACGCGCCAATTTTTAATAGCTTTGTGTGCCGAAACTTAGGTATGCGCTATATTGTCTGTACGCGAAAAAGGGCTTTATTTAAATAAAATACGACTTAATTAAAAGTAAAATTTTAAAATAATATATTTGATGAGATGACAGAAAGGAAAATAATGCAATCAGCCTCGCAGGGATCGGAATTGTTAGCTTAGTGTAGTCCCAACTTTAAAATTAGGAGATAAGTGCCTTGTGATAGAGAAATGTTTCTGCAGCTGTTACGATACGATTAATTCTGTTGTTTTCTATTACAAAATGTTGCCACTCAAATATTTTTACTACAAAATGTTGGAGAAAATGTAACCGATTGCGGTTCGCTGTTTTCATTAATTTATTCTAACCTGTTTTATGTCCAGACTACTTTGTTATACTACTGGTGCTATCTGATATATGTTTATATACTTAT